>OX104063.1:182896417-182944867 GCA_944474145.2 Dicrocoelium dendriticum
TAATATCCATGACATAATTCCGCCGGAGTGAACTCGCTGACTCATGGAGATCGGCGGGCTGATTTTCGGGTGTGCACTTTATAAATGGATATGACTTGGGACCCCAGTCGTTTTAATGTCAAGTTTGAGTGGTCCTGCACTATCAGTCCAACCCCATATCCATGAATTACGCGAATACTAATAAATCCTTGCTACATCGGCCGTCGCGCAGATGCCTAAGGAAATGGGTCGTTTTTTCTGCTGATACTGCAGGCGGATACGCGAAAAAATGCTGCTACATACGCCTCCCTCCTTTCTTCTTACCTTGCACATACTCTCCTCCTCCCCGTAACAAATAACCCATTACTTTCTTCAATTCAGTTCTCCATCATCCATAGAGTTGCTCGCTAAAGCAACCGAATGCCTCCGCGCAGAGCGCTCAACGTTGGGTGCTGGAACATGCGTACCTTGCTCGACCAGAATACGAATGAGCATACCCAGAGACGCACTGCACTAGTCGCGATGACAACAATATTGCGGCATTCAGAAAGACCCGGTTCGCTGAGCAAGGTAAGTTGTGCGAAGCTTTTGCTGGCTGCACATTCTACCAGGTGAGCAACGCCGCATCAGCACCAGGTGAACATGGGATCGGATTTGAAATATCCGATCGCCTAAATGGCCAAATGGTAGGTGAACCAAAAGGCATCAACGCGCGACTGATGACTGTTCGCCTACGATTCGGAAGAGGTAAGTTTGCCACCTTTATAAGCACGTACGGTCCGACCATATGTTATCCTGATGACACGCGTGCTCAAGTCTACACTCAGTTATCCTCCGTGATACGGCCTGTGCCGGGGAGCGACCGACTATTTCTGCAGGGTGATTTCAACGCGCGCGTTGGGCGTGATGCATCGGTATGGACAGATGTTATCGGTCTGCATGGCATGGGTTCAGCGAATGCGAACGGTGACAGGCTGCTCTCACTGTGTGCCACTCAAGTTCTGAGGATCACGAACACTCGGTTTGCACTGAGTGCGAGTGATATAGCAACTTGGACGCACCCACGGAGTGGTCACGCTCACCTGCTCGACTATGACATCGTACGTCAGCGTGACATGCGTGAAGTGCGCATGACGTGTACTGCGGGGAGCTGAGTGTGGCACTGTCCACAAATTGGCGCTTTCTAAATTGTTCACAAAAGGGGCGGAAAAGTGCTTACTGTGTGCCTGCCGTGAATCAGAGGCGTAAATTTAACATTCTCCCACGGTACTGTGGAGAAAGTGATTGGGCTGGAGAAGGCAACGAATGCAAGCCTTTGTGATGTGGACTGCATAGTGGGCGACCTGTAGCACCACATTCGCCACCAGGTGACAGCTGCTGCCGAGGAGACGATCGGGTGCACAAATTGTAAGCGACCTGATTGGTTTGATGAGAACAATGCAACGATTAGCGCATTGGTGTCAGAGAAGAACGCAGCATTTAGTGCATGTGTGGAAACCCCAGTGATGTGGGGAAGAAGAGTCAGTCTCACCAACTGACTACGGCGACTGACCCGAGAGCTGCGTCGCATTAAAATGCATGGTGGACGGAGAAGGCGAGGCAGATGGAATGCTACGCCGAACACCGCAAACACAAGGAATTCGTTGACTCCTTGAAGGCAGTGTATGGACGGAGATTGGAGCCGCTGAGGACGCTGATCGACGGTTGTTCAGGCGCCACCTGCACACAGACTGCAGACATAATGCAGATTTGGCAAGAACACTTTGACTGTCTCTTGAACAACTGCTCAGAGATCGACTGGACTGTGTTGCACAAGCTGCAACAGCAAGATGAAGACGTGTCTTTCCGACACACCGACACTGGATGAGACGCAGACAGCACTTGCTCAGCTGCGAAACGGCAAGTGTGCCGGTGCCGACGGGACCCCGTCCCCAATATTGACAAACAGCGGACCTGCATTGGTGACTGCGCTGCATCATTGGGTGCAACGCATGTGTTTTGAAGAGGAGGTGTCCTCTGGGCTGAAGGATGCCCATGTGCTACCACTATACAATAGCAAATCGAGTAAGCAATGATACAAGAATTATCATGGCATCAACTTGCTGCGTTGTGTTTGGAAAGAGACCGCCCTGCAATTGCTCTGCCGCCTCGTCACTCAGGTCGTTGAACCGAAGGTGGCGGAAAAGTAATGTGAATTCCACCCGGGCCGCAGCAATATAGCTATGGTGTTCTTAGCTCGTCGGTTTAAGGAGTAGTGTATTTAGCGACACCAGCCATGGTACTGACCATTTGTTGATTTCACCAAGACATTTGATACGGTGAAACGCCAGGAACTTTGGCTGGAGTTGGGTAACTTTGGTTTTCCGTGTAAGTTTGTAGGTTAAATTGGATGTCCGCACAGTGGTATGCGGTTGAGCGTGCAGCTGAGTGGACAGACTTCGGATGACTTGCAGTTGTCACTGGTGTGAAGCAAGGCTGTGTCTTAGCTCCTGCCCTCTTTAATATATATCTCCATGCAATGATGTATTGTGCTTTTGATTCCGCTTGTGCTTACGATGTTCATGTGGAGCACCGTATTGATGGTGCATTGCTGAACATCCGTCGTTTTGGTGCGAGACCGCTAGTCTGTGAGACAACTATCCGTATGTTGCTGTTTGCTGACGCCTGTGCGTTGTTTGTGCGCAGCGCGGATGAGTTGCAGCACATGACTAGTGTTCTGGCTTCGACAGCGGCCAAATTCGGGCTCATTATCAACACAAGCAAGGCTGTTTATCTTTTCCAGCCTTCAGTTAGAATGTAGCCTGTGGGCCTTCCTCAAATGCTAGTTGCCGACGAAGTGTTGGAAAGCACTCCGAGATTTTGATACCTAGGGAGCCTAATAACAACCGACCTGCAGACTGTGAGTGAGGTGTGCATCCTAATTTCATAGGCAACTGCAATATTTTGCAAGCTGGAATATCGTGAGTGGAACAACTACCAGCTCAGTGTCGTAACGAAGCTGTTGGGACGCAAGTCTCTGATGCTGCCTGTTCCTCTTTACGGCAGCGGAACATGAACGCTTATCGGAAGGATCTCCGTTATCTGGAACGCTTCCATCAGCAGTGTCTGCGCCGTATTATGCGCATCGGCTGGAGCGACCGAGTTGCAGACACGGAGCTGTTCCGACGCAGTGGCATGTATGCAGTGGACTGAATAATTCTGCTGAGGCAACTGATGTGGCTCGGGCATATTCGCCTCAATGGATTCGACCAGGATACCGAAACAGCTACTTTCTGGTCAGCTGAATGCATGGAAACCGCACGTTGGAAAACCGATGTTACGTTACTCCGACATGATCAAGGTGAGTTTATCACGAACTAATGTTGATTTCAGGTGTTGGGAATCGAAGGCGTTTATCGGCGTGCATGGCGCCATCTGATAATGAAGGCAGTTGCCGAGGTACAGGAGGAAGTCCTCTTGCATGCGAAGAAACGGTAGTTGCGGAAACAGCGGGCTCCGATAGTGTGCTCCCTCTACGTTGAGCGCATTGTGCTGTAGCACCGGCGGTGCCGAGTAATTGAGTCATGGCAGGTCTAGTGAGCCACGAGCGATGCCACTCGGGACCAGTTTCTAAACCACTACGGGTGCTGCTGAGAACGTAAGCAGAACTGGCGAAGCGCTGCATGCGCTTCCATTCGCTTTACTAATCGTGTGCTTGAGTGATAAGTCTCTTTATTTTAGGTGGTGGGTTTGTTATCTTTTCTTAATGCTTTTGTACCTCATTTTGACGTTTACGTGGATAATCTTCCATTAACCCGCACACGTTGCTTAAGCTAATTGTGGTTAGTCTCAGTAACTTTTTCGCGTTTGTGACTTTCATAAAATATATTTTCTGACAGAATTTTACTTATTACGGATTTGTTCGTAATCAATTTACATAATATGCTCTTTTAACGAACAGTTATGCCAGCATATCCGTATGCTTTATTCGATATATATTGTTTTTGTTATTATCATTACAGTTGATTGGCTGTTGTATGAGATCCCCAATGTGGCTGTGCTTGATGTGCATGTTGATCAGGTGATTACCTGTCTATTAGCCACTACCTTGTCCATACTGGCACCAGGAGACAGTTGGTCGTTTCTGGAGGGGACGGGGTGCACTGTTCTTGTGGCCATGTTAGGCTCATAGAGCGGTTCCATGCACTCACTGTGGAGCGGACCAAGGTCCAGCCACCGCCTTGTGTGCTCCTGATTCCCCAAATACAGTGTGCTTGTGTTTGCCTGTGAAGAAGTGTGGGCCGGCTCCGTTGATGAAATGTGACTCCTATCCACATGCCTCCCGGTCTTATTCCTTCGGGTTTACACTGGATATGGGGTGTGTGGATGGAACTGTGAATTGTGCAGCGCAAACCACCATGGTCCCTCTGTAGGTGCATATGTCCTGTGGGTGTCCTATGAAAGCCGCAAATCCGGAACCGGATGCAGTTAACCATTATGGCTAAGTGACGACTAAACCGCCCTCCCGTTAACGAGGAACCCGTGCTATAAATACCAGTCTGTAAAATCTGTGTTCGTCTTCGTTTGGTCTTCGCTTGGGCCGTAAACGCTTCATCGAAGGTCATTATTTTCTTCTCTCTCGGGCTCGCGAGTATCCGTGCAGTGTCCGTATTAGTTTTAGTACAACAAGGAAGAACCGTTGGCTGACTAAATCACTCGGGGCGCGTCCATCCAAATTCGACCAACCACTTGTCCGCGCGGAGCAAAGTTCACAAAAACCGAATCGTTGTTTCGACTAATAGCACTGCATCCACATGGTGGTTACGAATACGGGACCGGATATTGCTAGAAATCGCTGACGAAAGCACGACAAAGCGGCTGTTGCGACAACGCAACTTATTGATTCATCAGTGCATCATCTGTAACAGTTGGTCCTCGACCATGTTTCATTACGAACAAATAAAGCTCACAATTGACGCAGAGATGTGTGTCGTTTCCATGGGCAAAACCACGAAGGTCACAATTTAAGACAGCACATCGGAAAATTTTGTGCACCTGACACGCGGGCAGCCGCGATCATTGTCCAGCGTGGGGACATAAGTATGTCAACTGTGGAAAATAAACCCCATTACTCGTTGCAGTCAGTCGGCCATGATGAGTGCGCTAATTCGTGACAAGTCACCCACAAATTCGTAACATTGTTCGGCAAAGTTTCTCGGAAGGAATCGCAAAAATGTGTCTACGAAAATATTTTTATCGAAGGGTGAGTCGTACGGTTACAGTAAGACATAGGAGTTACTGACAACGTTACACTCAGAAAGCACTGTCCTGGGTGTACATTCGATCCGATCAAGATTGCCTGCACGAATGGAATAGCTCCAGGCTTCATACGAAGGGCTCAGCCACAATCGAAGTAGTTAAGCCAAAGGAATTAGTTTCACATTGACTGGAGTTTGTGGTCCTGGAAAAGGACCTCATACCGATTCCCGGTATCGATTTGAGTTCCTACCTTGGTTTTCTTATATTTAATCGCGATCGTTTCTTACATGCTTGCCTGCTTGCTAGGGAGAGATCGACGTTATTCTTTAGTATCCGCATGTATTTAGCCTAGGTTTGGGAAAACTTTGGGGGAAGCGCTTATGTGTTATTAGATGCCTTGATACAACCGATTGCGTAACCTGCTATGGAAGTTCCGAATGCGCTGGGTGACAGCTTGTCCGTTGAATTGAAGAAGTTGGTGAAACAGGGCGTGATTGCCAAAGTTGACGAGCCAAATGGGTGGGTTAATCAGGTACCAATCATTACGAAAAAGACAGGCGAACTGCGCGTGTGTATTGACCTGAAGCCGTTGAATGAGGCCCTATGTAGTGAATAAGATACGCAACCGACTCTAGCGGACGTTTTGCCGCGTTGGGCCAAAGCCACTAAGGTAGACCTGTCTGCCGCATTCTGGCACGTGATTCCAGATGAAGAATTCAGTTTTCTTAATAACTTTGTAACTGCTCGGACGTCGTCGTTGGTTGCATTTATCATTTGGTTTGAAGGTTAAGTGCGAACTTTTCCAAAGGCGATTGGTGCAAGCGGTAGACGATTTAGATGATGTGACGTCTGTGGTAGACGATGTTTCGATCTATGCTCGACAGAAGAAGGGAATGACGTTAATCTCTGCAGCGTAGTGTGCAAAGGGACATCAAGTTTACACTTAAGCAAATCGAACTTCAGAAAGACGAGGTGGTTTTCCATGGGCATGTGTTAATAACCCAGGGGATCAAATTCGATCCAGGAAAGATTACGGCCATTCGAGAAATACCACCTTCTCACGACGTGAAGGAATCTATCATTTAAAAGCTATGGTGAATTAGTTGTGATGTTTTATGTCTGGAGTCGCTAATATCATGACGCCGATTAGGCAGCTAACTCACAAATGAGCAAAATGGAGTTACGGAAAAGAACAGGAAACCGCATTCGAAACTGTTAAGCACCTTATCAGCATTGCGCCTGTACTCGGTTATTACGGTCCAACACGGTCTCTGGAGGTACAGTGTGACAATAGTCAGGACGGACTAGGTGCTGTTCTCCTGCAGAATGGCAATCATTTAGATTTTGGCAGTCGAGCGCTCATGCGCATGTTGAGAAGGAGATGTTCTCCGTAGTCTAGGACGGTGTGTTTCAATTACACTTTCGGAAGAAGGGTAACAGTTATACTAACTATAAATCGCTTGTGTTGGTAGTTAGTAAGCAGCTGCACTGCATTCCTTGTCATATTCAGCGTATGCTTATCCGGCTTCAAAAGTACAACATGTATTGTGTACACGCCCGGTACACCGATGTTCAGCATGGACACACTGTAGTGAGTTCATCAGCTGCCAACCGAGCATTACCTAGAAGTGGGGGAAACAGTTAACCTTGTCCAGCTTCTGGCTGTGACGGAAGATAGGCTGAAAGAAATAAGGCGCTACACAGAGAAATATGCAATATGCTCAGCTTCAGGGGACGTTATTCTAGATTGGTGGTTAGAGACAAAGAAGCGGATACCGAAGGAACTAACAGCTTATTTCTATTTTCGGGATGAACTTTCCGTCTATGGTGATTTGCTGTTCAAGGGAAGGGGTATTCTATTCCCGTCATGGCTCCGAAGAGAAATGCTGAAGTACGTCCATCGCGCTCACCTGCGGGCTAACTATACCACTAACCGAGCACGAGAATTGTTGTTCTAGCCAAGAAAGGCGGGTCAAATCGGGGATCATGTTTCGAATTGTGAGGAACGCGGTTCACACGAACTACGACAGTTGAGGGAACCACTAAAGCTCATGATGTTACTGATCGACCGTGGCAGAAGGTGGCAGGGAATTTGTTCAGTGACAAGGGGAGAATTCGCTTACTCACGGTGTATTACTATAGCGAATATTCTGAAACTGATTTCCCCACCACTTCCACCACAGGAGCAGTAATCGACAAGCTAAGACATCAGTTCGCGCTGTACAGCATACCGGAAGAGCTCTTCTCCGGCAAGGGTCGCTGGCTTACCGGCGATGCGTTCCAAGCCCACACAATCAAGTGGGAATTCGTGCACCAGCAAACCAACCAAAATCACAGCCAGTAAGGTGGGAAGGCAGAGCTGGCAGTGAAGTAGGTTTAATGCTTGCCATCAAAGACTGGAGCTACTGGCAAAGACCCATACTTCATGCTACTATAGAATCGCCACCACCAACAGGTATAGGTATGAGCCCAGTGCAGCGCCTTTACAGACGATGGACTGGAACTCCGATGCTGGCATCTGCCACAGTTCTGCGCACAGTTTCACCATAGCATGAGACTACAGATTAATCTGAAGAGACGAATGACCACTCAGAAACGGCACTACGATCGCGGTGGAAGGGTACTAGCTGAGCTGATATTCGGGGAGGAGGTATGGATTCAAACGGCACCCGATGGTCAAGAGAGGTAAAATAGAGGCGTCGTAACTCGAAGGTCGATGCAGGGTCATACGAAATAAACGTTAGAGTGAAGATGCTCATAATAAATCGAGTGAACTGGAGACCACATCAGAGACAACAATGTGATTGAGAGTGGAGCATCTTAAATCATATGGCATGGTAGCCACTGTAGTAGATCCATATTAAAGAACACGACTATATGTGTAATTAAATTAGACCTGTTTCCTAGACGACCCTGAGGATCCTGCATCCGAAGTAAATAACTTTTGTCTGTGAGCAGAAGCTTTGACACTGTAAACACTATTTATGGAATAAAGTTGTGATTTTAAACATCCCCTCACCTTAACTGAACTGGATGCTTTGATCATACACGTTTCAGAAGATGGTACGGAGATACTATGCATACTCGACCAACTGACAACAAGAGAACATCATTGCAACTGAAAACTTGTTGCCACCGCTTTTTGGTTTACTAACAGAGATGCTACTAGAAATTCGGCCTAAATATAAGAATCAAAGAAATCTTGGCATAACATGGTTGGCGGTATCCCGTTTCGGATTTGCATATCACTGTGGCCAGTCACATGACGCATGCGCATACAAAGGGACCATGGGTGGCTTGTGCTGCACTACCACGGTCACGAGGGCCGTGCGTCCCTTCCCCTCCAGTAACGACCAACTGTCTCCTGGTGCCAGTATGGACGAGGTAGTGGCTAATAGGCAGACAGTCGCCTTGTCAACATGTACATCTAGCGCAGCTACACTGGGGATATCAAACAACAGCCAATCAACTGTAATGATAATAGCAAACAAATAATGACAAATGAATAAACGAATAAAGCATACAGATATGCTGGCACAACTGTTCGCTAAATGAGCATATGAAATAAATTGGTTACGAGAATCTCCGCGATAAGCTCAAGCCGTGCAAACTTATAGAAGATAGTTAAGATAGAGACTAATATGAGGAAGAAAATCATTAGGACCATATAACAATCCCACCACCTGAAATAACGAGACTCAGCATGCCAGCACACGGTTAATACATTTAATGAGGCGTATCTACAGACGCTGCGCCGGTTCTGCTTACGTTCTCTGCAGGACTCGTCGTCGTTACGGTGGTGTCCCCGAGTGGCCTCGCTCATAGCTCACTAGGCCTGCCTGACTCAGGCAATAGCGACTGTATGTGCCACAGCACCATGCGCTCGAAGCCGATGGAGCAAAACCCATCAGTGCCTGTCGTTTCCGCACTTACCGCTTTTTCTCTGTATGTACGATGGCTTCTCCTGTATCTCTGCAACTGCCTTCATGAGCAGATGGCACCACGCATGCCGATCAACCGCCTTCGATTCCCATCACCTGCAATCAAGATTAGAATGTGAGAGGCTCAATTTGATCATCTCCTGGTAACCTAAATTAGGTTTCCCCACATGCTGCTACCCAATACGCAGCTGACCATAGAACAGCTGTTTCGGTTTCTGCGTCGAGTCCATACGTCAACATGACCGAGACCCCTAAATTGTCTCAGCAAAAGTGTGTAGTCTACTGCACACATTCCACTTCGAAGCAACACTTTTGTGTCCGCAACTCTGTCGTCCCATCCGATGCGCAGAATCCGTCGAAGGCACTGTTGATGCAACCGCTCGACATATCGCATATCCCGCAGGTACAAAATTTACGTGTCGCTGCCGTATGTAAGAAAGGAAGCACCAAGTATTTGTACAACATCAGCTTCGTAGCAATGCTAAACTGATGGTTGTTCCCCATTAAGCTATTCTAGCTTCCCGAATGCCGTCGACGCCTTCGAGACGCGGATACGAAGCTCACTGTGAAGCTGCTGGTCAGTCGAAATCATACTCACAAGGTAGCAGAAGCGGAAGGTTCTTTCCAATACATCAGCACATAGGCTGATTTTCGGCAATATTGAAGATTGCACCTCAAATGAAGGCTGAAAGAAACAGAGAGTTTGGCTTGTGTTGATAATGAGCCCGAATTTGGCCGCTGTCGAAGCCAGAGCACTAGTCATGTGCTGCAACTCATCCGCGCTGCGCGCAAACAACGCACAGGCGTCAGCAAACAGCAACATACGGATAGTTGTCTCACAGACTAGCGGTCTCGCACCAAAACGACGGATGTTCAGCAATGCACCATCAATACGGTGCTCCACATGAACATCGTAAGCACAAGCGGAATCAAAAGCACAATACATCATTGCATGGAGATATATATTAAAGAGGGCAGGAGCTAAGACACAGCCTTGCTTCACACCAGTGACAACTGCAAGTCATCCGAAGTCTGTCCACTCAGCTGCACGCTCAACCGCATACCACTGTGCGGACATACAATTTAACCTACAAACTTACACGGAAAACCAAAGTTACCCAACTCCAGCCAAAGTTCCTGGCGTTTCACCGTATCAAATGTCTTGGTGAAATCAACAAATGGTCAGTACCATGGCTGGTGTCGCTAAATACACTACTCCTTAAACCGACGAGCTAAGAACACCATAGCTATATTGCTGCGGCCCGGGTGGAATCCACATTCCTTTTCCGCCACCTTCGGTTCAACGACCTGAGTGACGAGGCGGCAGAGCAATTGCAGGGCGGTCTCTTTCCAAACACAACGCAGCAAGTTGATGCCATGATAATTCTTGCATCATTGCTTACTCGATTTGCTCTTGTATAGTGGTAGCACATGGGCATCCTTCAGCCCAGAGGACACCTCCTCTTCAAAACACATGCGTTGCACCCAATGATGCAGCGCAGTCACCAATGCAGGTCCGCTGTTTGTCAATATTGGGGACGGGGTCCCGTCGGCACCGGCACACTTGCCGTTTCGCAGCTGAGCAAGTGCTGTCTGCGTCTCATCCAGTGTCGGTGTGTCGGAAAGACACGTCTTCATCTTGCTGTTGCAGCTTGTGCAACACAGTCCAGTCGATCTCTGAACAGTTGTTCAAGAGACAGTCAAAGTGTTCTTGCCAAATCTGCATTATGTCTGCAGTCTGTGTGCAGGTGGCGCCTGAACAACCGTCGACCAGCGTCCTCAGCGGCTCCAATCTCCGTCCATACACTGCCTTCAAGGAGTCAACGAATTCCTTGTGTTTGCGGTGTTCGGCGTAGCATTCCATCTGCCTCGCCTTCTCCGTCCACCATGCATTTTAATGCGACGCAGCTCTCGGGTCAGTCGCCGTAGTCAGTTGGTGAGACTGACTCTTCTTCCCCAAATCATTGGGGTTTGCCACACATGCAGTAAATGCTGCTTTCTTCTCTGACACCAATGCGCTAATCGTTGCATTGTTCTCATCAAACCAATCAGGTCGCTTACAATTTGTGCACCCGATCGTCTCCTCGGCAGCAGCTGTCACCTGGTGGCGAATGTGGTGCTACAGGTCGCCCACTATGCAGTCCACATCACAAAGGCTTGCACTCGTTGCCTTCTCCAGCCCAATCACTTTCTCCACAGTACCGTGGGAGAATGTTAAATTTACGCCTCTGATTCACGGCAGGCACACAGTAAGCACTTTTCCGCCCCGTTTGTGAACAATTTAGAAAGCGCCAATTTGTGGACAGTGCCACACTCAGCTCCCCGCAGTACACGTCATGCGCACTTCACGCATGTCACGCTGACGTACGATGTCATAGTCGAGCAGGTGAGCGTGACCACTCCGTGGGTGCGTCCAAGTTGCTATATCACTCGCACTGAGTGCAAACCGAGTGTTCGTGATCCTCAGGACTTGAGTGGCACACAGTGAGAGCAGCCTGTCACCGTTCGCATTCGCTGAACCCATGCCATGCAGACCGATAACATCTGTCCATACCGATGCATCACGCCCAACGCGCGCGTTGAAATCACCCAGCAGAAATGGTCGGTCGCTCCTCGGCACAGGCCGTATCACGGAGGATAACTGAGTGTAGACTTGAGCACGCGTGTCATCAGGATAACACATGGTCGGACCGTACGTGCTTATAAAGGTGGCAAACTTACCTCTTCCGAATCGTAGGCGAACAGTCATCAGTCGCGCGTTGATGCCTTTTGGTTCACCTACCATTTGGCCATTTAGGCGATCGGATATTTCAAATCCGACCCCATGTTCAGCTGTTGCTGATGCGACGTTGCTCACCTGGTAGAATGTGCAGCCAGCAAAAGCTTCATGCAACTTACCTTGCTCAGCGAGTATGTTTTCACTGAGCTTTACAATATCGAAAGAGTAGCGCACCAGTTCCATCGCGGCCAGTGCAATTCTTCTTTTGGGTGATCACTCGAGTCCCGATCCTGTATTGTGCGCACGTTTCAGCACCCGATGCTGACTGTTTTGCGCGTAGGCATATTCTTGTATTGGTGGGCAATCGCACGCGATTTGGCAGTTGTTCTTCGGAGTTTTGCTTGAGGGTCTCCACCTGGATCCTTTGGCTCAATATCCTGACCCACAAAACAATGGGTTGTTTGGAGGTTTGCTTGAGGGACTCCGTTCGGAGCCTTTGGCTCAATAGCCTGATCCACAAGGCAGTAAGGAGCAGATCCAGCTAGGGAATGTAATTTCAGGGACAGAGTAGGATCTGCTTGACGGCCGTCACACGCAGCCTTTGAGGTACTGAAACGATTCATATTTTTTGCGATCCTAGTAGGATAGACTTGCGACCACGGCCAGACGCAGGTGGGTTTTGGCGGGTTTGCACCAATTTTACCAGGGGTTGCCGTCTGGCTTGAGGCGGGCAGCAGCAAACCATTGAACACCCGGAGGTGTCCTCCCACCGTCAGAGACAATGCGTGGTGCCCGTGCTCTACGGCAATCGAGCTGTGCGTTTATAAACCGTGGACCTGTTGTCTCCCATGGATAGGTTTTACGGGAAGAGGGCCATCGACCACTTCCTAACCTCCGAAGAGGATGGTCTAGGATTCTGGCCCGGCGCTTACACCTGACATAAAAACGACTCGGGTCCTCAGCCAAAGCCAACCATTAAATGTACATCTGAAAGGCAGCGGGGCTAGCACATGGTCAGTTCACTGGCTCATGCGGATTAGTATCCTAGAACTTAGCAAGCAGAAGGGGCGTACCCCAACTCCCACCCAACGGTCACCACGATGAGTCGTCCAGGACATAAACCCATGGCACACAGTAGCAACAGTGGGTAGACCATCTGTCGGGATGGAGCTACTAACAGCGTCAGCGCATCATAGGCTCTCTGGCCTAATATACAGCACTTAAAAGGACAATAATAGATGTATCTGGATCCAGAGAATGAATGCGTTTGATAACCACAACTCAACACTGCCGTCATTAAAACTAGTCCAGCAAATACTCTTAAATTATGTTAACTATTCGAGCACTGTGTGTTAGCCAAGTGTAACTTGGACTTCAGTTGTTTCTGTTTCTGCAGTAGGGCTGGTAAGACTATTATTTGGTACGATTGTAAGGATGTCTTGCAATTTTTGAAAATATGTTAACCACAGCTACATTCATTCATAAAGCCACCATACATTATGGGGATCCTGATCGAATGTCTCGCTTCGTCTGGACCAACGGTAGCTAACATTTCAGCCAGCTGATAAGTGTCAGCGGCGGATGAATAGTGCTTGGCTACAGATAGCCACCGATAACATGGCGGACGTACTTTCAAAAATACCAACGGAATTCCCTCCAAGGACAACGGATTTGCACCGCCCGAATACTGTTACTAAACGCCATCCGACTACGTCAATGTGTTAATAGGTATCCTGCGAGCCTTTTCTCCCTGGATTGGGCAAACGACCCCACTTCCTCTCTGACTGTAGGCAAGTGTTCTTAGGATCATAGCATTACGCTGTAGTCGTTACTCTCACGCTGAAATTGTTGTCCCTAGTGAGAATCGACTAGCAGAATATGAAAGACGTATCCATAGATTATAAAAGGTCTAGGAGCCGTCGGGTTTTGAAGAAGAAATGTAGCGAATGTGCACAACCTATTATTCCGGTCAATCAACTGTTGCCAAAACTAATCAAGTGGCGTTCGGAAATCTTCGCGGTCTTTTTGGGCTGCCGATCAAGTGCCTAAGCCAACTCGAGACCTCGTATTTTGGATGGTCTCTCACAGCTTAAAACCATTGCACCCACACGTTTTATTCTCTTAGACAGTAATTTACCAATGTACTTATTGTGTACCCTAGACCCATTTGTCACCTCATCTTTGCTCCAGATTGACCATACACCATTGAATCCAACGGATTGGAATCTAGTATCCATATGGTTTCAAGGCCACATCTATCCATCGATAGAGGCATTGATTGGAGCCTACGAAAATGGCTCGGTCCACATTATCCAACGGCCTTTTGTGGATTTATATCACACCCAACTTCAGCCCGGCCCGAGTCAACAACAAAACGTGAGGTTTGGAAATGATGTACCAACCAGCGAAGCCATATCACCCAGATCTTTGGGGGATACACTTCGAAGCACCTTCGGTCCAAAACAAAGCAGTCCTTCTTCCTCTAATTTGAACCGTAATGGTTTCAAGGGCGTTCAGATGACGAAAAAGCATGATCGAAATAGACGGATATCACTGCGACAGCGCAGAGTGCAATTTGAACATTGGGACTTCCACTTTACTCTTCGAAGGGAGACAGGACTCCGAGTGTATAATGTCAGGTTTGCAGGGCGAAAGCTGATAGCTGAAGCGGGATTGGATGAAACAGTGACGGCTTATTGGGGAGTTTCACCTTTTATGCGCAGTATGACTTCATTGGAATCAATGTACGGAGTAGGCGCAATGACCAGCTCACTAAGCCCCGGTATAGACTGTCCGCTAGAAGCGATTTACCTCCCAGCCTTGATGATCCCAAACGCACAGCAAGGCCCTCGGGTAATCAAACAAGCGATATGCCTATTTGAGTGGACCATGCAGCCTCCAGGTGGTCCTGAGAGAAGACATTTTGAATTCTTCGGAGAGAATATCCAAGCAGTCGACGGAAGTACACCAACGGCTAGTCATACCAATTTCGGCTTGGGAGTGCCTAGCAAAGCTCTTGTGCTTCGCTCCATTGCAAGTCTTTTTAATTATGACTATATATTCGACATTGTATTTCACAACTCAGGGGTTGTTGAACTGGCGGTGACTCCAACAGGGTACGTTCATCTTGATACCGTTTTCTCTCAACGGTCTGAAAACAACACGGGTGGCGTTCAAAGACCACATTCGTGGGACACGAATCATGCATATGGGTTCCCTTCTAGCAAGTTTCCTATTTACTTTGTCATACACCAACATCTGTTTCTTTACCAAATCGATTTGGATGTCATGGGAGAAAAAAATTTTGTTCGTGTTGTTGACACTCACGGACAGATCAATCACAACCGGGGGCGGTCCGTCTGTCAACTCCCGGGGCACTCGGATGAGAGTTCGTGTCCAGCCCTTTGGATGACATTTCGAGATGTAAAAACCGAAACGGAAGCTCGGTATTCCATGAATTTCGAACATCCCAAGCAGTACTTAGTTTGCCAAAGTGGGTCAGAAGGATCGGGTCGTGTAAACCCGCGGTGTGTCTCATTGGTGAATCGAGGCGCGATCAAGACGCTGCTCGGGGACAACCATACGAGGGCATTCTCATGGTCCAAGTAAGTTTCCGGAAATATGTTATGCCTGTGTTTGCTCCATCTAAAACTAAACAGTCTGTCAATCGGTAGGTTCTTGCTAATGCGTGGGTCCGCGTGTACTCCAGGTTTTCTTGGCAACACTCATATCAACTACCTGCTCAGTAAAGTTTCTCGTTTCACTAATCCAATTAAACTTTGAATCCCAAACACGCGAAGTTTCAAAAGTCCCAAACGGAGATAGGGAATATCGTTGGGACTAGTATAGATGATATCTTCTGACTGCTGTGATAGTGAAAATACATTGTTATCAAACTATTGCATCGTTACATCACGTACAATACGGTTGACGTCAAATTTCACTCGAGTGTGTCTCTAATCTTTTTACCGTTGGAAATGATAAGCCAAGGAATAGATGATGATTTAAAATCCACTTCAGGTATACTCCAGTATTTTGGATATTTTTCAGTGGCAAGCACATTACACCATATAACAAAACCGTCATGGTAAGCAGCTGCATTGCATAATCCATTTCCATGTCAGCGCGCAATGGATAATTAAAAACTGTTCGTAACCAGTTAGGAGGCACGTGCTTTATAAATTCCGTTAGGTGGTTTGTTGATTTGTATGAACACAAATGTTGAAGACATACAGCACCATTTCGAGCAAACAACAGGGCCTCGTCTTTTGCGAGTTTATGAGCCGGTATTTTTACCTTTCGTGTTGCTCTACAGCATAGCTCGATGCCAGCTAGTGTAATCAAGGCTTTTAGGCCAGTATTGCAACGGAACTATCATCTTAGGTTAATAAGTTCGTCATCCTGCTGTCTTCTAAATATAGCTAGTGCCTATTCGGAAGCAATGCATCCAGGGATGTCATCAACCAGAAGAAGTGGAATATCTGCGGCTTTTAAGTGAATGTGTTGACAGCTTCGTAGAGTGACATCTCCGGTCGTAGTAACTTGTGAGCTTCGGCAAAGCACTGCATACGTGTTGGAAGGTCAGTTTTGGACTACACGTTGTGTGGACGGATTGCGACAGGCAATCTCAAAATGGGCCGCGATTCCCATTGAAGTGAACCTTGTCCATTCGATTACTAGGACCCTCGCTGATAAACCAGAAGCAAATTAGGTGTCACCCGCCTGAAATCACTGCACTCTATGACACGTTTCAAGGTTATTTCCTCTCGTCAGTTAGAGATAGCAAATACCGAATCCGGGACTATTAGGATGTTAATTGTGACCGCTACCCCTATCTGATGAGAGGAAATAACCTCGAAACGCTTCATGGAGTGCAGTGTTTTCAGGCGGGTAACACCCAAATTGCTTCTGTTTCATCAGCTACAGGCCTAGTGATCGAATGGTCAAGGTTCACTTCAATGGGTATCGCAGTTCACTTTGAGATTGAGCGTCGCAATCCATCCACACAACGTGTACTTCAAATTAACCCTCCAATCTGTCATTAACCGTTGTGTCAAACCTCGCCCGTCGTGTCCCGGTGGCTTAGGGGTAGCGCTCACAAGTAACATCACAATAGTCCCTGGTTCGATGCCTGCTATCACTGCATACGTGATTTGATCTGTGCAGGAACAGGCACGCTACTAATAGATCGTCCCGTAGTCGATGATTCCGTCCGTTAAACACTCCCAGACACGTATGCATCCGCTCGCATGAGAAATTGCTTATTCCATTGAGCTAATTGGAAGCTTGACCTTAGTGTTTTCCCGGAACAATGAGGTCTTGTTCAAGCCATGACTCCAAGGCATGAATTGCGCATCTGACGGGTGGAATTGTCTGTATGTTTGAACACCCACTCCAGCAGTCCGATATGTTGTTTGCCAGAATTCATGATTTCTCTGAGTGCTTTAAACAACAAAATGCACGTTGAACCAGGACACCTGTTGTCGCGTTCTGCGGAGTAATACGATACATATGAGCCGGCTATGTCAGTAGGTGTTATCGTGTCGTACAGACAGTCTCTTGCATTTGCTCATGTTGAACCGCAGTAGCCTTTGCGATGCCCAGTGCTTTCGTGAACAGTTAGGGATTAGCATAAATCTTACCCATTCGATATATCGTTATATCGTCATCAAAAGTGGGAGACTTGAAGCGACGCTTTGCTCGAGATCGTTAAAGCTTAACAACAAACGAGGTTTTAACACTGACTCTTGCAGCACGCCACATTTAACTGTATGGGGTCAGATAGAAAGTATCGGACTTTAGCAGTCAAGTGCACTAGAAAACGGAGGATGGCGAATCCAACTCAATGGTGGATCACCGAAACCTTAGCTCGGTAGCCGGGAAAGAAGGATCCAGCGATGTAGACGATTCAGTGATTTCTAGAAATCCCAGTATGTTACATCGACGTATTATTCAATGTCAGCTGACTAAGTCCAACTACTCCATGCTGTTAGAAAACTCGTGGTTCTCGCTCGATGTCGACGAACTCCTTGGTGTCTGGGAGCAGTAATGTCGGTTTTCCAATGATTCTGAATGCTGAATACTGAGAATAGTGAGATAGTAAACATTCATATTTGTTCCTTTATCATAGTTAGATTGGACATGTGCGCAGAAGCGAGTCACTGATTCCAGTGCTTTTGCGGCATATTACAACTGCGCCATAAGCTATTCGAGTGCGATGAGCTCTGTAAATCTGAGATCCTTAAAATAAGTGTCTAGGAATTGTTTTGATTTTGACACCAGTCACACACCGACTATTTTCTCGGGACAAATGTTCGCCAATTTGCTACTCGCCGCTCGAAGCAAAGTGGGTGACCTATCCGCTTTAGGTCCGGTACCACAGACACGTACCGGTGGTCTCGAGTACGGCTTGGTGCGCGCACGTGCAGCAGTGGCATCAGTATGGGGAAGTTACCCAGATGTAATGTCCGGTGCGTCATTATGAGGTCCACTCGAAAACGACGACACAACGGGGTGTACAGTTCTCGTCGTCTGCATAGGTCTTCGTCATTTGGGCATACGTTTAGTAGTTGCATGGTTAACCTGTTCCAGTCTCTGCATCACGCCACGGTTGATCGGCCAGTAGGCGGGTGATCAGTACCCGAGCGTCGGTCTTTTGATGGAAGAGAGTAGGCGCGCGGCCATCTCTTCAGACCGAATGCAGAAGCCGCACAGTCCGTTTCCATGTAGCTTGTTCGTGTTGTCTACGGACTTCAAATCACAGCGTGAGAGTACACCGAAGTCCTACAAGGAAGAAGGAAGTACGCAGCGGTTGGCCGGCCAGTGTGTATGGACGCACATCAACACTGTTCTCCATGCTCATATATGAAGATTTGACTGTTGACCGGCAGATCCATATCTGCAGACCACCTGGACAGGAGGTTGAGATTATGCCGAAGTACGTCACAATCATCTGCAGCATCAGTTATTCTGCGAATCTTCAGATTGTCTGCAAACATGGCACAAGGCGACCGAAGAAGCTGAGGCACTTCGTCGATGTGGATCAGGAATAAAATGTGCCCCAGTACCTTGGTCACCCCACTGGTGGAGGAATACCGGTCCGATAGATGTTCATCCATCTATATCCTACATTTCCGTCTCATAAGGAAGTCACTGCTCCACTTGTGCAGTGGGCCACGAACACCGCACATCCTTAGCTTGTTGGGGAGAACTTCATGGTTCACTTTGCGGAATGCTTTATTGAAATCAATGTAGCTCCCGTCCACCTGCTTGCAGCCATTCATTCCGCGTCAATAGCAAGTTGGTTATCAATAAGCCCTGCTGTGCGGTGGTCTGGAGGTTTTTCGACTCAAGCAACTGCAGTAGACCATTTGCACGATCTTCTCGAGTACTATAGCCGAAACTGGGTCGGACAAATCGAACGGTAAGTGCCTACCTTTCTTGGGTCACTGACTATCGGAATCGCCTTCTGTACCGAGTATTTCCAGTTGCTCGGAAATGTCTCTTAGAAGAGCGATCTGTTCAACAGATCAGTCGCGGAGGGTGATGTGTGTCATTTAAACACAATTCTTTGTTACACCAAGCCAAGATGAAGCAAGTAACTTCACCAAGGGCAGTGATCAACGAAACGACTACGTCTCGGTATCGAGTGGCTCTATGAATTATTCCAGATTTATTAAGTGGAAAGAACAAGACGTTAGTGACCAATGCTCTCCTTGACGCCCGATCCGATACATCGCTTGTTGACGAACAGACACTACATGAGCATTATTTTCCTACAAGGCCGTCAGATGTGTAGATAACAACGGTTACCAGTGACTGATATGTGTGCTCGCAGGTGGTACAACTGGAGATGCAACACATGGACAGTTTAAATCTCCGTACGTAGATCATGAGTGGTCCGTCAAAAGGATGCCAAATGTACAAAGGATCCTATCAGAACCAGGACGCTTACACAGTTGGGAGCACTTAAAGGACCTGAAATTGGACAGTTGAGATCGAGGCGTCGGAGTAATAATAGCAGTATGGATGTCCCGGAAGCCCATTGGGGAGTTGAGCTTCGATATGAAAAGTCCTCGTACTCCTTTGCTATACGGACGCCATTGGGCTGGATTCTGCTTTGGCAAGTTGGGGGATCAGGCGTATCTAGCATTTATACCAATGCTATTAACGCAGATTAAAGATCGGCATTTCTCGAGATAATGTATGAGTTAGGCTTTACCGAGTCATGCAGCTTAAGATCCGGAATGTCTGTTGAAGATAGCATGATCTAGAGCATACTGAGTCGTCTATCATTAAATGTGGTTCGCATTGCCAACTACGTTTAACGTGGTAAGATGGATGCCCAAATCTACCCAATAAATATCCAGTAACTTACCGAAGGTTCATGTCTTTGCGCTGAAAACACAATGGACAACCCAAAATTACATCAGAGGTACACTGCTGCTGTCAAGGAGTACATTTCAAGCGGGTTTGCAGAGATGATTGACATGGGACCGTTTGGTGGTAAGAACAGCGCTCCGGAGATGTCTCACACACAGTGACGCATGCAAACAAGCCTTGGAAAGTCCGCGTCATTTTCGACTGTGCTAGCATCTACCAAGGTACTTCCTTAAAACAAAAGTTGTCGAAAGAGCACAAGCTGGTGCACAGTTTAGTCGGTGCTTTGCTGAGGCTCGGAATAAGCACCGTGGCAGTGGTTGCATATATTGAAGCCATGTTTCACGAGGTAATGGTGATCACAAAAGATAGTGATTATCTGCGATTTCTGTGATGGCCGAAGGGCCAGTTGCTTGAATCAACAAAGTGTTCTGCATGACAATCCACTCATTCCGTGCAACCGTCACCATGTGGCACATTGTTTGCACTCAGAAGAACTATCGAAGACTGCAAAACTGAATATCCCGAGTAGAGACTGGCCTTGATGCAGTGATGTTTTTACGTTGACGATTACTTGTTCAGCTGTCGTAACCGGGAAGAAGCTCGCCGTCTTACTAAGCATTTTGAAGCAACTGAATCCAATGGTGAATTCCATTTAAGAAAATGAAGTCTAACGACTGCCAACTTTTGCGCAAAACCACAACGCGTCTGTCCTCAAAGTAATCAGTTCAACTGACTTTACAATCCGAGAACGTGTAATCCCCTTTTGAATTGAATTGGAATTTGTCAGTCGCTTGCATAGCCTTTAGTCTAACAAAGTTGGAAGGGATTTGTACCCGAAGATCGATTTTATCTATTGTCGCTTCGTTTTATGACCCATTAGTTCTGGTGGCCCCACTGCTACTTCGTGCCAAGCAACTGCTGCAATCATTCGTGTGAAGAGAACTTAGTTGGGTTACTCGGGTAGACGGATCGGAATACGAAGAAAGCTCCAGCAACTTGAAAGATTGAGAATTCCTCGATGTAGCAAATCAACGCCATTCACTGTCGACAATGTACAGCCGCATTATTCCTCAGACGCTCAGGAAGATGGATACGGAGTGGCCGTTTAGGCTAGGATCGCCAACCGAAAAAATCCGATCTAGTCTATCCTCATTGTAGGGAAGTCACGCGTTTCGCCGATAAGAGGTTACAATACTGCGATTAGAATTAACAGCGGTGGTGCCCTCCGGTTAGCTATTCTATCGATTCGAGTTGCAGCTGTAGGGATTACCGACATTTTGGATAAAGTCGATGGTGGTGCTACAGCTGATTCATTGTGCGACCAGATAGTTCACAACTTCCGTTGCGAACAGATTATACGAGATGCATTTAGTTTTCCACCCTAAAGCATTGGGGATACGTCGAAACATGGGTGATCTCTGCAGACATATCCGCTCATGGACTGCGGATGAACGATGAAATGCGGATGAGCAAATGGCTTGACGGGCATAGTTTCCTGCGTTTCAAAGAAGTACATTGGCCCAAGACACCGGAAAGTTTGGACGAAATTCCATACGAGTGGCTGAAGCAGGAAAATGTTGTTGTCAACTGCACGACGTTAACAAACACTTGACTGTATAGGCCAACAAACCGTAGTAGCTGGGTCAAAATGAAACGATATGTGGCCATATTGCTCAGGTTTATGCGGCATTTGATGTAAAGCTGTGAAAGACATCTGGGTAACCCAATCGAGGGTCGTTTGATGTTGCCCGAACTTAACGTAGCGAAAGTGGACATAGTGCGACATGGGCAGTAGCTTGTCTTTGCGGTTGGGATTAAAGTACTGGAAAGCAGTCGAGTGAGCAACCCAGTCAGGTGCTTGAAACGTTTGAAATGGTCATTGAAAGGACTGTGCCCATTCTTACATAACATTATTCTAAAAGTGGGTGATAGGTTGAACTGGTCGCTACTGTCCTATGACGCTAGATATTCCGTCCTGTTTCCCGCCCAACGTTTCGTCACTAGGCTGAATGTTTTGGATTGTCATGAAAGAAATGGACATGTCGGCGCATCCAACGTTCTTTCCGGACTACATCCGCGCTACTGGATCCTGTGTGGTGTTTCAGTAGTTCGCAAATCTCTGAACTGTTGCGCACTCTGTAAGATCTGGATGGCTCGGCCATGCGAACAACAGATGGCTGCTCTCATCGAGGACCGATGAATAGCATACCAATCAGCCTTTACCTCTGTTGGCGTCGACTATTCCGGACCACTACTAGTAAAGGAAAAACACACAACGACGAAGCGGTACGGCTAGACCTTCACTTACCACTCGGTGAAAGCCGTACATATTGAAACAACGCACACTATGGATACGGGCTTCTTCTTGTGCGCATGTTCAAGATTTGTGTTGCGACCTGGAATACCATTGAGAGGGTACGATGATGACGGAAAAATTTTCCGGAGAACCGGAGGTGAATTGAAAGCAATTATACTATCTTGAAATCAAGACCATGTACACCTGACATTGAATGAAAGGAATTATGTATGAATGTTTAATCCTTCATATGCGGGTCATCATGGTAGTACGTGGGAACGCCTGATCCGATCAATACGATACTTAGTAAACGGTTTTAGGACGAAATGCTTCAGACAGCAGTAGTTGAAGTGGGAGGAACACTTAACCAGAGACTTGATACCTAATCCTGGCCACGCTAACGAGTTCGGCACTAAATGGCCTAGTCAATTGTTGTCTTTAACAGCGGACAGGATCCTGGACCCGGAGCAGAGAGCTTCTCAACCGACTGACAAAACCGTGGCGTTAGGTGCAGCAGCCGTCCGACTAATTTTAAGAAAGATGGTTATCTGATTATATGCCGACTCTACACACACGTCAAAAGTGGCATGCAAAAAGGCGCAGGTTGAAGACAGGTGACTTAATCTCCGATGTACCCACGCCATGAGATCTTCAGCCAAAGGGCATATTCGAAGATTCGAAAACTGGGCGCGACGGACTGGTTCGAGAAATTCTTGTACGTACGAACAAGGGAACATTTAACAGGGACGTCCAGCAAGTGTGCTTACTGGATGAAACTGAATAAAGTGGATGGCCAGTAACAAAACGATGAGAAAATTGCTGGGGAAATGTGAATTCCTAATTTACCGACGTAGATGCCACTGTGAATGCCTGATACATTGGTTGCGTTTCTACTATCTATTTATAAGTAGTATATCTTTATTCACATCTATAAGCAAGTTGATCGTACAGCTCACGACTATTGATCACATTCAGAATGAATGAACTGCTCAACTGCCTATTTTATCTTTTCATCTTAGCTGTTATGGCATGACCTTCGTTAATTTACTGACAACCATACACATAGCTCAGAAATCAAGACGCTTTGTTCTGATGGACCGCGCAATTGAATGAGGGCAGACTGCGCGAGATGAGCACGTGGAATTATATCCACATATAATTTCTTGTCCGCTCACCTATTGGTAAGTTATACGTTTCTATGATGCAGAACCACGGTTGCTTCAGTACAGTTTGTTCTGCCCACGGCCTTTAATTCTCACTGCTCAGAACGCGCGTTTAAATAGGTGTCGTCGGCTCGCTGTTCAACGGCGATTTCTACAGTAAAAGATTGCATGAATTAAAGTGACATCAGAAGAGAGATAATCTGGCGGTAGCCTGAAGGTTCGGCCTCATTTCTTCACTTATGGGTTGAAGCGATTATTCCAAGCTTCCACATGGTAAAAATCTGGCTCTGTTCTAAACACCGCTGAAATAGCTCATCCAAAGTTCCCACCCTTACGATCTGATCCCAATGTCTTTAGGTATTGTGTTCAGCCAAACGAAGCCGTGTTTACCCAGAATCGTCAGCTTCCACAATACAGCTTCAGAATTAAAATAGGCAGCCCAGTCCTGGGGGCTAGACAGCAAATGTTAGAAGAACGTACAACCGAAAACCGGCTGAATTGTGAGGATATATAGCACCTGCAGCGCATTGGTCTTCCCAATGGACATTAACATTTGACCATCAGTTTTACGGAGCAGAGGAAAGCATGCTTGGCTTTCCAAAAGTCCCGGACTTGTTTATGCAGTGGTTTATATTTAGTATCCAGTGATCATGCGTACGCTGTTATTGCATCACTGCAACTTCTCGATGATGTTGAATATAGTTGTTGCGGCGGGTTAAGTATGGGGTTATGGGTGGAACATATAAGATGGTAATGCTGAGCCGAGTATTGCATAAATTTCTGCATTCAGCTGTGTACAGAAGCACATATTATGAACTCACCTCAAAATTTTGTTTCTTGGAGCGCTTCAATCAATCTTTTGAACTTACTGACAAATTCAGTCCCAGTGACATCCAGGGATCTTTGATGCAGAAGGAAGCGTTTTGGGCAACGGCAAGTTGAACCAATAGGTCGTATTGCGCCTAATGGCTCGCACCGCCTAAATGTGCTTAGTGGGATATTCCGTATAACATGTGGAGCTGAAGAGAATGACAGAAATTCCCGGCTACCACATCAAGCGTATGTTTCACGTTAATGAACACAATATCCAGCAGAGATGACTTGTTAGTTGCTCCGAAATTAGTGCTCGGCCTGGATTTACTACAATCTTGATCTGGGTTTCAAACACATGTGCTGAGGTACCCTAACATAATGATATGCTTGTGTTTCCGACGTATAACACGTCATCAAGCAGTTGACAAGTAGCATTGCATTTTCCGTGTAGCATTGCAGGATGGTACACCAAGGTTAGCTCTTAGTTAAAAACAGCCCAAGACGGAAATGAAAAGGGATGGATCTGCATTCTTCATGGCCACACACTATAGATCGTTTCTGTAAGACTTAATTGCTCTACCTCATTTTCGAGGTCTGTCATTCGTAACGTGCAACATAATCGGTAGCCAGACTTCAGTGTCAGTCATTCCAGCGTGAGATCATGTTTCATTAGCAGCATTGGTTTACCGATTTTTCACTCCGGCTATCATATTGAAAAGACATGAAACATTGCGGTAGAAACGGGTTGTGTTCTCGTTCTGTAGGAGGTCACTGGGTACTAAAGGGGCTAGATGCGAGCGCATGCCGACCGATGCATCACCGGCCGTTAGTGCTTTTGATGACCTGCTGAGGCCTCACACAGGTTGATTTGTTCTGTATCTTACTCCATCTAACTAATTTCCGTTGTTTTGTTAATGTAGGGCTCATGAACCCCTGTAGTGCACTCGGCTCCTCCATTCAGAAGTACGTGCATCGTGAATCCTGAACGCTGTTACGTTGTCTAAGCTCTCTGTGTCTATTGCGAACTGGAGGGTGTGTTGATTTTAAGTAGTTCCAACCGAATAATTTCTTCTGTGCTTTGGTGTCGTAGCGCAGGATGACGCACCAGTGGGCGATAGCCACGACTGGATCCAAGCCACCAGTAGTTGTGCATACTAGCGCAGTGAGGTATTGTCAAATAGAACCGCGACCGATGCTAATACTTCTGATCCACTTGAATTTGACACTATCCACACGGTAAATAGAGCAATGGGCTGTAGCCTTAGTGTCCAAGTGCGTTGTTTCTCTCTCTCTCTCTTGTGCAGCAGTTCCTCTGGCACACTTTTCTACCATTCGAGGCTGAGCCATACCGGATAATGCTCTCGAACACTCAGCCAAAACTCTAGTTGTGCTACCCACATAACTTATCTGACAGGAAAAAGTTTGTCAACGCATAAGAGACTGGATGATATCCACAGACAATCTATCCTTTTGGGTGGATGAATTCGGTAAACTTGCGGCGAAATAGATGGTGCATCCACACCAATTATAAGTGCACTAATTCGTTAAACTGTGTTGTTCGCTTTGAAAGGCTGGGGGAGGTATATTACGCTTGTTCTTACTTTCGTGTCCTTAACAAATAACTATGATTCTCTGATTGGGGTGCCATTTTGAAGTACACATTGCGTGATTGGTTTGCGACAAGCAGTCTCAATGTAGACCGCTGTTCCCATTGAAGTGAACCATGATTCTCACTCACGTGCCTTCCAGACATATTTCATTAGCTACACTATATTTGGCGTGCAAGCGATCCCTTTGCGCATGTTACTTTCGATTGCTCTGTAGGCTCAGGTGCCCCATGCTTGTTCAAAGTCAGTGACAAGCAATTGGAGGGGGAGCTGATACCAACAACTAATAAGGCAGCCGGCTGGTCTTTAATGTCTAAGTGTTCCGATACCTTAATTAAGCTTTCGGTTGGATGAATATTCTACCCCATTGATGGAAGTGTTCCACCAGTCTGTATTTCAAATGGATATAAGGAATAGCTTTGTACAAAATTATTGGTGTTAAAACACATTTAACAGACATTTAACATGTGAACAACAGCTAAATGCATTAATGTTTCTGAGTTACCAAGAATACTTTATTTTGCTTATATAGAAGAATTTTTGAGATTTGGTATATAAGAGATAAATTTTTATTTTAAGTCGTAATTTCCTAATTCTTGATGTGGAAGCGCAGTTTATATGTTCATTAAACGGTTTGCAGCCACATACACCAATATCTTTCACTTTGGCAGCCGTTTATTCACCAGCTATATCCGTTTTACAATTTCTCATCCGTCGCAACGGAGCACTTATTTACGTTCACACACCACATTGTGTTCTCTTGTTTAAATGCATACTTAAAAAATTTGAATATAGAAATTCCGTAAACGAAAATAATTTAATTGTGTATTACTGAAAATGGGGCATCAATTGTGCAATTATGCTTTACTCGTCTATTATTTGCATTTGAATGTTCGCGCTACAGACTGGTGGAACTCTACCTCCATTGATGCCTAAAACACGTTGTTGACTTAACCTATCACGAACTGGCGGGAAGATGGTTTCAAATTCCATGACCTTTACCTTCTTCTGATCGCACCTGATGAATGGTCGCGAATATATTTTGGGGAGAATAGCGTCATATCACCCGTAATCATTCTTATGTCCTAAAATGTATGGTCGCCGACATTCAGTGTCTGTTTTAAGTGAAGGAGATTCAGAATGACGCGAACTGTGAGGTGAAGGGATGCGAACTGCATTCGTCTCATCCTGTGCTGATGAATGTGCTAGGCTATAAAATGCGTCGCCACAGTCAGCACCGGGAAATGCGTATTCGGTACCCAAATCCGGACTACATTTAGCCGAAAGATGGTGTATTCCGGTTGCTTGAGATGATAGGCAAGTTTATGTGCATTTAGATTAGTAATTCAATTATTATCAGTATTAACATTAGCACTATCGATTACACGAGATATTTCAGGTTACGGGTAATCCAGCGTTAGCAACTAGTTTTCGGTTCAGCTACGACAGGTTGATGGGAAAATGCTAATCAGTTTTTCAGGGGTGGCAAATGATCCCCAATTTTCCAAACATTCTCTGTATTTGTGTCTCCATTCTGATGCCGGTTTGTGTTGAGTTCCTGAGGTAAACAGATTTGGATGTCCGCGGAGGACATCAGGTCTACAATCGTGTGCTCCTAAATTTGATCTTTGAGTGCTTCGGTGCAGATCGACAATAGCCTATGTGTGCCAACAGATCCAATACTATACTTCTGGGAAACAAAAAAGGATAAATTTAAGTTACAAGGAACAGTAGCGTAAAAATAATAGTCAAGTGATCATGTCATCCTTAAATCGGCATGGTCTTTACTCATACGTTGGAGAAAAGGGGATGAAAAAATTGGAAACCTTATTGGCCTTGTTTTCTACAAGAGGACCATAGGACATACACTGCGGAGTGAGAATAGGATCCTATCAGTGTGAAGGACGTGGATGAAGACTCGCTTCTGTTTCCCTTATCAGCTTCCAGCGACAGCGCCTGAGCCCCTGGGTAGGTGTGGCCGAGTATAGACAGGAGTTAAAATGGGCCAGCGATAGAACAGATTTGGTATTCTGCTTAAATCACACCAGGCTGTTTCAGTGCGATTACAGCTACTAAATACAAGGTGGGGCCTTCAAATCTGATCTTTCTCTACGTTTCTTATTCTAAGGAATAACTGACGTACCTGATTCCGAAAATATTTTATAGGAACCCCTAGTTTTGCTCTCCTATTGTTAGTTCTTTAGCAACCGGGGAGTCGTGGTACCCATTAAAAGTATTGTCCATCCCCTTTCAAGCTAATAACTCACTTCTTCTTCGATATAACAGTATAAAAGTGCAAAAAATGAACATGGTTGACGGCATCCGGTTCCGGATTTGCCTGTCACTACAGCCTCCACGGGGACAGGCACAGAACGAATGCACCTACAGAGGAACCATGAGTGGGTTGCGCTGCACCACCCACAGCTCCATCCATACACCCCATATTCAGTGTAAACCCAAAGTAATAAGACTGGGAGGCCCGTGGATGGGAGCCATGGTTCATCAACGGAGCCAGCCCACACTCCTTAATCACTTTAGATGAATTAGAGCAGGTTTAGCTACAGGAACAGATAAACTGCCATAATACAGGCACTATAGGGAGCAGCAGATCGTGCAGTTGGTAGAGCAGCTTAACGGTGCACATGCCAACCTGTGGGTCACCTGTTAAGAGTTGTCAGCCACTTTCGCGCTTCCTTATCAGTCGTACGGGTGATGGACCCCGTATGAGATCTGCCCACGAAAAGCAGCATGGTCTGGCCACTACCAGTGTTTCATCGGCTTCACATCAGTGCGGTACGAATGAACACTTGTGAAAACTTTAGCTGTTCGTGGTAGCCTAATTTGCTCGGTCGATTTTCTGACCGGCGAACTGGAGTTAATTATAACTTCACTCATGACGATTCATTAGCATAGCACATTGAAAAGCCAACGGTGAAAGCTCAAACAATTGGTGCACACGGCAACCAGGAAAAATAATATTTGGAGTTACCATTTAAGGGTGATTTCACTATGCTGAAGATCACTAAGTGTTTAGTCTATGCTACGTAGAGGAGTTATAATGCTGCTCATGTTGAGGTCATTAACCGAACTCGTAATTTGCCGGTGCCTCCAACGATGGAACCTCAACCAGCCGAGGCCAACTCACATTGTATATGCCAATTCGTGCGTGAATGCCAAACCATTTACAAATGTAGAACCAAAAGAACTTACTTCCCAAATAAGGGACACTTTCCAAGGTGGGTTCAACGAGAAACTGACTGGCATCCATGCCCCCAGCCCAAACCGCCTTGCTCGCGCAGGTGCCAGCTTACTCGGAAGGTAAACCACTACTGGCTAAGCGCCACCGAGTACAGCTTGGAACAACGTACAAAGTTGGGTCAAGTTGCTGTAATACCCGTTCTCTTCATTTCGCTGAAGCTGTCGCAATAAGCCCCATGTGTTCAAAAACAATTGCTTGTCAGCTTAAGGCTACAATGAACACAGGTTAGAACTTCACTTTACATCACAAACCTGTTTGGTCACATCCATAGTCAGGCATAGTTACTGATACTGAGGAGAAAATTTGAAACGCATGCCTCTATCAGCACTTTTCTTCCTACCGGGATTTTCAAATTAAGTAAGCAATAACGGAAAGAGACCGTAATTTTATTTCTATCTCGCAATCATCCCCCGTCTACTGCAATTTTACTCCATTGTTTATCACTGCGTTGATTCTGCCCTACTGGTTGGGGCCAACCAATCAATAAATAAATTACTCGTGAGTAACAGGATTTTAGATGTAATCTTTAAGGTATTCATCCAAGTAGTTCACAAGCTACATAGCACAGCCTAATCCGGAACTGCATCAGACGCGTTTCGCCCTATTGGTGCTCGTCAGTGGTGCGCATTCCCTCGGTCCCCTACTGAGGAACGAACCCATGACCGCTAAAGGCAGATGCCAACTAGTCAGCAGCTTAAGCCACTGAGCCATGGGGGAAGCCGGTCGGGCTACATACTCTGCGAGCAAACTGGGATATAGCACCACCTATCTTCCACTGTTACTGGCAGTGGCTAGCCTGCGAGATGATGTCCTCTGGCTAGACGCTATATCCGTAGCATTTGAAACTAGAGGAGGCTATTTATGTTATATTACTCGTGAGTAGCAAGATTTTAGATGTAATAAATTTTAGATGGAATGTTATAAGTGAATTGCTTATTTCTCCACTGTGCGCGACACAGTAAGCGTTTCATGCTACCTGTCAGGTCAATGATACTATTGTCGTTATGCTGTAGTATCTGAAAGCCAAATGTACCTCAAACCACTGAAGCTGTTCCTGTTAATTGCTAAGCCATGTTTTCCCGGAAACGTCCACCGATGTCGGTCATTCTCTGCATAGTTCACTGTCTGGCCAGACGAAAATACAAAGTAAAATTTGTCCCGTTTCGAATATCCCGGGATTAACTGTCCTTGACATAGATTGCATCACTGCGTCGAAGTAGAGTGTGCCCCTGGAAGTTGTGTGCGACCAACTCTAGGAAAGGCATTCAGACCATAGCCCGTCATCCTAATCCTACTTAGCGTAGAACTGTGCATTCCTAGGCGCATTACAGAAGCGATTCCCTGAGAAATTTTCTTCCACAATTGCTTGGTTCACCAAATTCACAGAATATTTTAGGGATAATGTTAGACCAATCTACAGACCAAAAGCCAGTGCCCTATGCTTCTCTCAAGTTGATTGAAGAGGAACTAAATCGGTTGGAGCAATGCACGATGAAATCCAAAATGGCTTACTGTGGAGTGCTGCTCGAATGCTAGCGGCAAACGATGACAACTAAGATGCGTGCAAAATACAAGTTTGAGGGGCCGGACTCAACGTACACTTTGAGGAACTACAAGAAATAGAGGGCAGGTAAGCGTGGGCAGAGAGCACTGTAGTGCATGACTCACCGGAAGAGCGTAAGTGATTTGCAATCAGCCAAACAAATGGACTATTGTAAAGCACAAAGACCAGTAAAATGCAATGTCACAAAATAATGAAGAGTGAGTGTTTCAGGTTTCCCCTATAGACCATTTCCTAGAAGGCAGATTGCGGACAGCTTTCGATAAGATCGTCAAGTTGGAACAGAGTTAATGTAGATGGATATGTACAGCATCAAATGCGGCAAACAAATAAGGAATTAAAGTAGGGATGCACAGTGTCTGCAGGGTCCAGTTCGGTCTTTTAGTACTTATTTTAATCATTTAAGTTTCGTCTGCAATACATTTCCGGTGGCCGTCAGCTCGGACCAGTTAAACTACAAAAAACTGCCTAGTTCGGAAAAGGCCGATGGAACATTTCCTCCGCCGTTGGCACCACTGTGTGCTTGGGAGATGTCAATCCACACTTTGTAGCAGTCCACTGCCAATACGACCCTCGTCAAACGAAGAATTCCAGTCGTCGCTAATGGAAAAACAGCCAAGCGCTCGAGGGCCAAGTTAACTGTTGCCATCAATTGTAGTAGAGCGGTCGTCGCTTGCAGCCAAACTGATAGGGCCTGGGGTTGTCGGTAAGTGAAACAGAAGCCGCAACCAATTTTCAGGTGACGGGCTATGGAATGTAAAACTCGGAAAGGGTTGGGATGTGGCAGGGACAGGTGACGTGGTGCCATATGGAAGACGAAACATTCATAGAACGCAAAAAGGAATACACTTTGTGTTTTTCGTTTTCAAAAGGTTTTGCATATTTTATTAGTTTTGCAAAACGAATATGGATGAAGAAATGATTAGTGTAGAGATTGATAGAGGAAAATTACAAACTTTCACGAATTCTGCAACCCGGACTGGACTTGTCTACCGCGTCTGTTGGTTAGCTGGGGTTGAGGTCAGACAGACAGAGTGTCAAGGGGAAGGGAAGATAATGGAGTGACCGGTACGAAAATGCCGCTGCAGGTGGATGTATCTGTAAGGATGCACCAGGAAAGCTTAAGGAGGAGTCTTCGAAAAACGCAACGTTAAGGCGGTCGATTGACACCGTTGGTCTGTGAACATTCTGGTTACGATGAAGTGTTTATGATTTCGCTTTATAACTCTGGAAGGGCCGGTGTAGTGAGGGTGAATCTGACGATGCACTGCGTTTGTGCAAACAAACACGTGATAGTGGCTGCAGAGTCCCCTGTGCATATGCACATCTCAAGGCTGCTAATGTGGAGGAGTCGGGCGCAGCGAACGCATGTGTTGAGAAAGGGAACTTAGACCAGCAGATACACGATAGTGAAGTAAGATCAGTGAGTTCACCTGACAAACGTTAAACAATGGAACAATGGTTTCACACGGATAAAATTGCTAATGCTTAACTGGTCCCGCAGGATGGTCATGGTAAATATAGCAACATATAGAAAATTGCCAGCACAAGTATGTTTACACGGGTGGACTCACCGCAGTATTTGTATTATAAACTGTAAACCCACTGTAAATCCATAAGTAATGACGACAAATGAGACGCTGGTAAAACTCGTGCCGCCTCCTGGTAAACCCATACAGGAAGTGAAAAAGCCGGAACGTATTCTGGGAGCTGACTGTCAGTGAAATCTGTGACATACACTTGCGCTTCGCCATGGCAATAAGTGATGTGAGATGTTGCGCAGTGAAATGAGTGCACGGTAACCTCTGGGTTTGAACGCCACCAGTGTGTTAACATAGATGACAGATTCCGGTAGGGCATTCCACGCTTGGCAAAACGCGTATGAAAAAAAATTCCGTACGACTCTACTGCTCTTCCAGCTTGTGATTATGGTCTCTCGAAGTACTGCTGTGACAGCTCTGGAAAATAGCGGCACGTATGTTTGGGATCTCACAACATATGGTAAGTAAAAGTATAGTCCTAGTTCAGTCCCCCCCTATCATCACCTGAAGACTCCGAGCACTCAAGCTCTTTTCAAAGGATAAATGGGAAAAGCCTTTGACTTTCTTGCTTGCCCTACTTTAAGTATCGCCAAGCCGCTAAGATTTCTCCTCAGCCATGGCTGCCATAGCCGTATTGCGTAGTCCACTTGTGGACGTAGGTATGAGCCGAGAATCTGTTGAAAATCAGCGGGTCGAATCGTCTGAATGCATACTTCAGGAGGCCCACGTGTTGGATGCCCCTCGGCACATTTTCAGCCTGCTTCAAACCCCCAAGGTCGGCGTGGGTCAAAGCGCCCAGCTATTGTTCGCCAAAACACCTTTGAAGCTCCTGCTTAGCCAGTTTGTAGCAGCACACCAGCCGGCGCATAAGTGCAGCACTCTACATTTATCCACATTAAACCGAAGTAGGTACTGGATCGCCCACGCGTAAACTACATCCAGATCGACTTTAAGTAGTGTAATAACATCTGGCTTCTTGATCGCCTTTCACATCTTGATGTCATCCACATACAGCAGGTAGTTCGAGCTTATGCGGTGTGTGATATACATCAAAAATAATTAGGCCCCAGTACCGATCTCTAAGGTACTCCGCATTCGGGTTGAATGTGATCTGATGGGGGTTCACGCATTTTTACCCCCAAGCGCCGGTGCAGCAGAAAGCTTCTGATCTACCCGAAGAGATGATTATCAATCCCAAAAGTCTGGAGTTTGAAGAGCAGGATGCCTTGGTCTAACCGGACAATGCCTTTGGGAAGTCGAGAAAAGCTACAACAATTCGTATGCAAGAGTCTACTGCTTCGGTTCAGCTGGATCGCGCCTGCAGTGGAGTTGCAGTATACGATCGATTTCGTCGGAAGCCATGCTGTTTTGGTTCAAGGTAGGTGAATTCTTCCAAGTAGGTCAGTAGCACTTCGGCAATATTGCCTTCTATACTCTTCGGAATTACCCGTAATAGAATTACGGGACGCTAGTCTGCTGGATCAGAACGACGACCTCCTTTGTGTATTGGAGTAGTCATCCCGTGTTTCCACATGTCGGGGACGTACAATTCATCCACTGTCGGAGGAATCAAGCCAAAAGCTCAACTAAACTCTCTCCTACCAGCGTAAGTGCCATTGGGTGAATGTTATCAACGCCGGGAGAGCTGTGCTAAAGCATATTCAGCAGGTAATTTAGCACCGTTTCTGCCGTGAAGGACATGATTGAGTTTTGGGTGAAACAGCACTTGCCATATGGTTAGGTGGCCCCTGGATGTATTGAAAGTTTGGAGCATATTTCAGGCACAGGGTATTCGCTGTATCCTGTGACCGATCACAACTAACATCCCAGTGGTCCTGGGTTCGCTGCCTGCTATCTGATGAAATGAAATAACATCGAAACACGTCATAGGAGTAAATCGTTTTCGGATAGTCAACACCCAATTTCTATCTACTAACTGGTAAAGCAACGCTTCTTAACCCTTATACATTCACTGTTCATTGTTTCTTAACGTAAGCTGCGTGGAGTCCGTAGGTTCAGTTGACAGTTTTCCAGCTGAATCATTGGTGGCCGCAGTGGACATCTCCACTATCGGCGGAGTCGAGCAGACGGAGGACGGAGAATTGGAGTCGTCGTCCAACTCCGGTTTGACGAAGACAACTTTGAGACTGTTGGTGCAGTAAGAGCAGAAGTCGCTTGGTAGTCGCGGTCGTTGCCTGTAATACATCTTGGCGCTGGACGCTGGCTAATTGACTTCCGGGCTGATCGAATGCTGTGAGTATCATCAATGCATTGGCAGCATTCAATGAAACTTTTGATTGCCGTGGGAGCGTTTCACCAGACCGTATACCTGGGATGATAAACAGTGGTTCGAATAAACTGACAACCGAGAAGCTTCAGTGGATTGTTAAGTATCGTAGATCCGAATTGCAGACAGCGGTCGGTAGTCACAATGGCTTGACAACCGTGTGAAGCGACCCAACGCTCAACGAAAGCGTGCGTTACGGCATGCGCAGTTACATCAGTAATTGGGACGAACTCGGGACAAACAGTGGCATTATCCACTATGGTCCACTATGGACCATGACTTTAGACGTCAGCAGTGATCATACAATATCGAGGTGGACATGGGATTAAAAAGGTTGACATTGACGAAAAGCGCTCAATCGCATTCGGAAACTTGTCGATGAACTTCTGCTCGCTGATAGACAGATAGTTGCGTGTCCGGAGTGAGATGTCATGCTGCGTGTTAGGTAAGACGTACCTATCGAAAAGCGACTTCAGTGAAACCCGATTACCAGGATGTTGCTGAGCATATCGAAGACTGTTTGGTTAAATGCAGTAGGTGTGTGTAGACGTGGATATTCGTTGGAATTGGTTTAGGAACCAATTTCATCTAGGAGTTTCCGCAAAACGCCAGTAAGTTTTCTCATTTTGCTACGCGGTGGTCACGGCTGATAGATCTAATGAGTGAGCTTGCATATCTGTCTTAAAAGCCTGTCCACCGTGATATTGTCCCTGCCAGACTTATGTTTAACGTCTTTCGAAGACTGTGAAACGCTGGTGAACTTCCGGAAGAAGGTTTTAGCGAGAAGAGCTGTGAACGGCGGTTTGTGTTCGGTAAGGATCGTAACATGACTACCCTCCAGAAGATGTCGGAAATCGCGAACATTTCAGTATGCAGTGAGTAACGTCATTAAATGCGATGTACTTAGTCTCAGCTGTCTGGATTCGAGAAAAGAATGCTATCGCTGCAGATTACCTTCGGAAAACCTCTATAAATCAGCTCGTCGATGGTTGTACTGATCTAGGGCTTTTACTGAAAGTGATGTGGTATGACGGCCTCGAACGTTTCATTGCTTAAGGATCAAGCTCAAATCTACCGTTGTTGCGTCCACGCAGAACATTTGAGAACGAGTGCATCATCTCGGCGCAGCGTGACAATGAACGACGAGAGCAATTGTCCATGTCTATAACACGTCAGATGGCGGCTAGAGTAGTCGGATAAGGAAAGTCAAGTGTGGCATGGACTTTCTCTTACATATGCCGGATTTGAATCTTGCTGCTGTCCAAGGAATTCTGTGGCAGCTGCAGGAATAGACCCTTGTCGAGATTGACGGTTACGTTTTGTGCTTTCTGCCGTTCGAACAAGAGTCGTAGATGCCTTCGGTGTTCTTGTTCTGTAGAAATGATCACTAAAATATCATCAATGCAGGGGTGCACTAAGTGGATTCCGCGTACGACCCATTCGATAAGGCACTGAAATGTTTGCAATGCGTTGTGCAATCTAAATGATATACATTGAAGCGCGAACAGTCCAAAAGTCGTATGACGACGGTGTTCCGCATGTCGTCGTCCGCGACAGGAACCTGAAGCTACGTTCGTACCATAAAATTCCTGGAAAATACGCCAGCGACACGAAGACCGGCCGTGATCCTTTAGATATGTGTAAATGGATATCGTTCGGGAACCGCCACATTATGCGCAACAATCTATACATGGTTAACAGTCTCCTGACTTTTAGGCCCAAGTAGAGGAGCGAAGACCAAGGGTTGTTAGAGGGTTGAACAATCCCGAGCTCCAGCATGCGCTCGAACTTCGCTGGAGCGATTTTGATTTCGTGTGCAGTCAGCTTTCGGGCTTTCGTGGAGGAGGGTAGACCACGGGAAACACATCATGTGGCATGGCCCTGTTTACTGTTGAAAGAGGCGACTTAGGTCGAAATACTTCCGTGATGCTTTTAAGTAATGAATTTCCGACCGATGAGTGAGTTGTAAATTTTCTTCGTTTTTGAGATTTATCATGGCTAGATGTAGCCACACAGCCACCACACATTCAGGAAAGCGCTAAACGGTCGTTTCGTCTTATTTGGACTCGTCACTAGCGGGCGCTGCGGGCAACGCCTATCCTCTGCACGTTTATACCACACACGACAATGGAGGATGAGGCGCACTATATCGCAGCTAGATGTCAGTTATGGCAACCCGTCGCCTTCACCCATAGCTTAGTGGCATAATCCGCTGGCTGGTCGTGCAAACCACTAACGGTCATGGGTTCGATATCCAGCAGAGGACCAAATGTATGCGCAACACTGAACAGCCCCAATAGGAGGAAACGATAGTCTGTTGCTTTTCCGGAATGGTAGCTCACCTAAGCGGCTTGTGATCTAATTACGGCGAACTAAAAATATCGTACCAAAACCGTCTACTAATTAGTAATAGTCCCCCCGTTGGCATCACGGAAGTTCGTGGTCCTCTTGTTCAATCTGTCGGTTTAGTCGGGCGGGGTGTCACTTGCTTCTGTACTGGTATCAATGAGATAGCAAAATCAAGTGTTTTGTTTGTGCAAGCAATAAAGCTGCTGCGGAGCTAGCCTACTTACCCACCTGATTATTTTAGTGAATAAAGAGGGAGACCAACGCGGTCGGGCTTTCGACCAGTTTTTTGTTTGATAACAACAACAGCTTTCGTTCGTGCTTGCTGGGGAACGGATACACGTTGGTGTCACGATGAATCTTCCATTTGTTGTGATGAGATCACCCAAATAGCGAAACGCGTAAGGTAATCAAACACCACAGGTTCGATGGTAAATAAGAACCATCAGTGGTAAACGTTTAGTTTACCTAGATAGTTTTTGTGCTACGCATCAGAGCTATGGATATGAGGACACACATACACCAGGCTTGCTAGGGAATCCTATTCGAACCGGCTGTAACGCATATAAAGGCGAGCGCGAATCGGAGTCGAAGACAGCAAGAATGCATGCCGAGCTATTATAGCAACCAAATACAGCGTAATAAAACATATACCCTTAATTCCTTGGGTATATGACAAGACTAGATATCTTGAAAGAATTTTCCCATCATGCCGCAGCTAACAGGCTCGTCGGGTATGTTCACGAACACCTGTCAAAGCTCAATCAGAATCGAAAACTCAGTGGCCGTCGTGGAAAACTGACAGAGCAATAATGCCTCTTGGAGTATCATCGCGGTTTCTTCTCGTTATGTGTTTCCTGTGTCTGGATTCTTTTCAAAGAACCTAATATTTTTGCCCCCATATCAACTGTGTTTGAAGATTGTGTCGACAGCACACTTGCTGATTTACACTGCATCATAAAACAAGATGAGGTGCATAAATAACAACAAGCAAAAACACGAAAACTGACCCTCTTTTGTGGGACATCCAAAGGTAGCGGCTTTCATCAAACGCCGTGTTAACAATTTTGTCCAAGACTGAATCGTAACTTGCCATTTAATTGTTACTGTTCGGTTTGTTTTTGCAAGACCCAAACCGATCAACAGGCTAGCTTTGTAACTCTTTGGCATTTTGTCCATGCTATACTGGTTGATAACCGTTGGCCATAATACCAAAAACTGATTGGAGCTTTGCGATGGAGGTCACTGTCCTGTGCACATTTTTTAGGCACATGAAATTGCTAGCAGCCGTAGCATGGGTGTTGTCATGCATGGCGTGGTGACCCAAGTCACCTCGTCGTAAGGGTATCTGTGTGGGCTGGATTCCTGCACACCGATAGCATTTTCGATGTTGCTTGCTCCCATTGACTTACCACAGGACCGGAATGGGAACACTGTGACCACAATAACAAGCAAGTGCAGTAAAAGAGAATGTGCCACTTTTATATTTCGCGGTGCGTCACTGTTTTTCCTGGATGCTCTCTTTTGTTTGCACTTAAATTCTACGTTTCTTTAATGAAACACCAGTAATTTCGAAAGATAGATTGGGTGGCTGGTGCTGGAGTCACTGGCGATGCGCATAACATTCATCAAAACAAGTTATTTAGAAACATCATGAGATTAAAGTTTCCCTTTGTCATCTCAGATATCAATTGGTTGTGACCAAACGGAAAGCATCTGAGCCGTATGCATCATCTATGTTCAATGGGGTGGATATTGTTTCTCCGGTGGTGGACTTCAATTCGTTCAGCGAAGATGACGAAAATATTCTTCATGAGGTAAGAATCAAGCAGTAGGCAGAAAGTGCATAGCCTCAGATACGTGTACTTGTATTTACTCATCCGTATTGGTATTCATCAGATTCACTGCATGTGCTTGTATAACGTACTTGTTAACTACAGACTGGCCGTAATAAAATATCTTTGTGCACAGAGTATTGAGCGCTCCTGTTTAAAATCCATCAACCATCCGCTAGTTTGTGACATTCCGCATTTTGTATAATTGTGTGTCATGCTTCAGAAGTCTACTGTGGGGATGTAATCGAGTTCGACTTCTGTATGCTACCGCCGCAAAGTAAGACGGCGACTACACATATATAAGTCAATGCGCAGTCCATTCGTCAACTCCATCTCCAGTAACCTCCTGCTTTCGCAGCGAATTTCGCTGGACACGAGTCAGTGTCCTAATGTTTGGGGACATTGGTTGATGCCAAAGGTTTACTGGATAGATAGGTCACGATATAATATACCACATTCTCCAGTGTCCAGCTCATTACTATTATGAACAATGAAGAATAATTAATGCTGGGTGAAAAATAGTTGCTTGACAAGTCCCACAGGATGGTGGGGGTAAAATTACAATATAAAATGATATGTGAGTTGTTTGTTTGAGCGTTTTTCTAGCAGATGCGCTGCTGAATATTAGTACTGTAAGTGAGAATTTAATGCGAACGACGAGGCAACATGGGGGCAGTTTATTTGGTGTACTCCGTGAGAAAATTAAAACCGAGAATGCTCTCTCCTGTACCGCCACCTCAGGTTTATGTGACATGTTAATTCGGTTTGAAAGGATTATTCATATAATCCAAAGTAGCACGGTTAAGGCAACCAAGTGATGGGGGCCAAGGGCAAGGTCCAATCGCTTTTTGAAAATAGCTAAAGTGGAGGAGGAAACAACTAATTTTAGTAGTTACATGCTTGGCAAAGCCGAAAAGAAAAATAAATCCACCGGCATACCAGGCGGCTATACTGTGTACACAATTTCAGAGGGTTACCTCTGAGATTGGTGTTATGGCTGATTTTTAGCAAGTGACGGCATACGTGACAAGGGTCACTCAATATTTGGTAGACTAATATGAGATCGCCGTGCAGCCTTCGGTAGCGGCCACTGAAAACTCGCAGTGAATTCAGCTTTTTATGGTAGGACAGATTTCGTAGGTTCTTGACGTTCTTTTGGCCATGCGTTGTGGTTTCTCTAGCAGATCTAAGTCGCACTTCAACCAAGATTACTAAGGTTGGATGGCGTATCCAACGTGAGGACACACGTAAGAAGTTTGCATCTTGGGGAAAATGGATGGGTCGAATCTTCTGAATGCTCTCCGCAGCAAGCCCACGTGCTGGTTGGCTCACTTCGCAGCGGTCTCTGACTGCTTTGAACAGTTAAGGTCACTTTAAATGAGCACACTAAAGTCGCGTTCTTGAAAATTTGTTTGCAATACATGTGACCCAGGTCTATACACGCAGTCTTGGCGCAAATGAACAGCATGGCATATTTCCACATTGAACGGTAGTGTATTTAGCAATGACCATTTTGAAATCGTATTGAGGTCACGCTGGAGCTTTTCCTGGTTGTTCGGTTCTCTGATCGCTCGCCATTATACAGAAATTACATTTAACGTACGACGCCCCACGCTACACTGCCCATTATCTTAGTACTTCATGGGACTGGCTCTGGTCTCTACAGATTTGAGGGGGATAGCAAGGGTCTGTGAGAAGATTCAGCACAATTGTAAGGTACGATATGGATGAACACGCTAACAATGGGTACCGAAATGAAATAACTGTTCGGTAGATTTTTAGACATGTAATCGCCTTATGGTTGGGTAGACCCAATGTCGGCTGTCAAATCCCACTAACCATGTCCCATAGGAATAATAATAATAATAATAATAATAATAATAATCCCTTTTGTCTTCCCTCTCCATCCGCGTCCCCTTTTTACGTAGGACATTGTGTTGTGGGTCACGTTGGGCAATATACATTTGCCGCGTCAAGAAGACTTGCCAAATACAGGAACCAGTGCAGGTCGACTTTCGCTGTATATCCAGCCTCATAATATGTTCGAATACAGTCCAGATGCCTTTAGCTGCGACAGAGTATACACAAATTCGGTGAGTAATTTTTCCAAAAATGTGGATCTTGCTAGTGTTTGTTATCTTAAGTATTTTTCTGTGATGAGCGTGCCCATTTTAAGTAGCTGCCTCTAAAAAAGTGAGTCAAAATATTATACTTTTTGGTCGGTACGGATGATAACTAAGTGGTATGTGCATCGGCTGCCATTTACAAACATAATGCACTGTGTTATTCCGACAGTAGAGGAATGGAGAAAATAAGACATTCATAGTCAGTTGTTGGGGCAGTCATTTTTTGCACACCAACACACAAACCATCAGTCTGAAGGTAGCTTAGCTTGGGTCGTATCAGTGCCGTCATTCGACCGCCTTAAAACAAAATCGCCGATACACTAAATGGTATGTAGTTTCGTCATGACGATCGATTTGGTAGGGGAGGCAGGATAAAACGGGGCTATCGTAGTAACCTATCTTCCAACTTAGGTCACTACCCGAGTGTTCCGTTGGCCAAAACATTCATCATCATCATCATCATCATCATCATCATCATCATCATCATCATCATCATCATCATCATCATCATCATCATCATCATCATCATCATCAACATCATCACCGTCATCGTGAATACAGGTTAGCCGAGAGTGGGAAACGCACCTCAGCCAACGTGCCGCATTACAAAATGATATTATATTAGACATCGTGTTACAAAACCGCAGAACGTGGGATGCGCTACATATAATAATATAAATGGGGTATGCGATGTTTGTTGAGGGGGGGGACTGACAATAATTTTGCGCAAGTCCAATTGAGGATGGCTCCTTGCACTGTCAACTGGCGTGTCCTACCAGTTTTCTGATACAGTCATTGGTTATGCCAAACCATCTACCGCTATTCAGCCGGAAGGACTACTAATGCTGCGTAGGAGCGCGTATACGTGAGTACGAATGTGCATGTACATCAACCAGTGTCCGTTATTGATTCTCCAAGAAATAGGCGCACGAGTTCTCGTCCCAACAAGGTTTCGGTTCTTTATCCTGGATGAACTACATGATGCGCAGCCAGCAGTTGCCAAAACGAAGCCACTAACTCGCTGTTATATGTAGTCTCCTGATTTAGTTGACATTGTAGCGAAGACTAAAAGTTGCAGACTCCGTAGGAGAACCGGAACGCTGCTCTCTATGCGTCAGTGCAGCCTTGGAAATGCCCAGAAACACCCTGAAAACGCGTACACGAAGACCTTTTAAGTCCTTTCGAGAGTCAGACGATCTCATTAAATAAATAAACGTTTTATTCCTCAGCAGTGCGAGGCAAAGACCAATTGGGTGGTCTTATCGTTAACGCCCAGTCTAAGTGGACTGAAGCTCACATTCTGGCCTCAGCAACTTCAACGCACGAAGTTCGCGACCTTTGGTTTCTCCGAAACATTAATGTCTGACAATGGGCCAGCGTTATCCAGTTTCAAGTTTTCTAACTTTTTTTTAGCTCAAACGGCGTTGGACACACAACTACTACACCCTAGCATCCGTCTTTCAGCGGGTTGGTAGAGTGAGTGGTGAAGATAATGGAAAATCTACTAACAAAACAACCAAATGCTCTACTGCATGGGTATTTGTATCCTACCCTGTTCGCGTATCGAAGCATGCCAAACGAAAGAACCGGTGGAAGCCCGGTGGAGTTAATGTTCGGTCGTCACTTGACTACACGATAAGATTTACGAGGGCAGAGCAATAAGTTCCCGGATACGCTGTACGCAGATTGGGTGCAGATGACCGGGTAAGAAACATGTGAACCGTAATCCTTCTGAGCAATCTTCATCGATTTAAACTCACAGAACTCTATAACAGCAGCGCAGCGCAGCTCACAAGACATAAGATTCGCCATACTCTGACTGTAAGTATAGAACTCAGCCGATGTCACTGGGATGATTTTCGGTGACAATAAATGTGGTATAAAGCAGCGTTGAAGTGTTGAACGATTATGTGCTGCGCTTGGTGATGATCCGCCTTCAAGTACCACTGTGTTTACGTGGTTTGCGGAATTCAAGCGTGGCCGGCGTTCCCTGAATTTTGATGCACTGTGTGTTCGACCTGTGGAGGCGACCACCGCGGACAACATTGCGACTGTGCAAAGGTTGCTGAAGGAGGATGCGCGGGTGTCTGTGGTACAGCTGGGGAAAGCCATGGGGATCTCATCGGGATCAATCCGCACCATCCTATTTGAGAACTTCTGCCTCAGGAAAGTTTTGCACACGCTGGGTATCCCATTAGCACAGTGAGAACCAGCAAGCAGCTCGGGCGCATTGGTGCCACATCATGCTGGTCGGGTTAGATGGTGGACGCTCCAATGCTGTCAAGGATATCCTCAGTGGTGATGAGACCAGGGTGTGCAGTTTCGACCCAGAGACCAAGCAACAATGGGCTCAGTGAATGGGCGTTGGTGTAACGTCACTCAGAAATTCCGACGTGAGCCCAGTGTGGCCAAGTAGATAGTGGCCGTGTTCGTGGCCAAGATCGGTCATGTAGCTACTGTACCGCACGTACGGCAACGCACAGCCACCGGAGACTGGTATGACACCCGCTGTCTGCCACTAATGCTGGAAGCTGTAGACGAGCGTCGCCTAATGACTTGAGCACCAGAGACATTGTTGTGCGATAACAACGCCCCCGCAGAGAGGTCCCATGTCATCGTAGCTTTTCTGGCTAGAGAACGCATCCAGGAGGTTGGTAACCAACCTTACAGTCCAGAATTGTTTCTTTGTGACATTTGAGTCCTCAACTGTCAAGCGCATGATGCATGCCATCCGCTACGAATCTCCAGAAGCTTCAGTAAGGGGTCTTTATTGAGCTGCTCGAAGGGTTATCCACTTCGGCATGGTGTGGCAGTTTCACCAAATGGTTTGAGGCCATGGAACTCTACATGAACGCTCGTGTAGAGAACTTCGAGAAAAGGAACTTGTTGTAAAACTATAAGACGTTTTATGCACCAGGAAAGTTATTGCTCTACCCTCGTACTGCATGTGACCACTGAGTCACAAGTTGCTGAAAGGTAACAACGGGCGAAGGGACATTTTGATAGTTGCAGCAGGGACAGAGTTGTGACAGTCTCAGATCCTACCTACCTACCTACAGACTGGGTGGGAGCCAGCAGTCGTCAAAACAACTAACGGACAGGTCGCAGAAGCAGAAACTGAAGATGGCTGGATATTGCAACATCATTTGGACCATATGCGACCAAGATTCTGGAACCCAGAAACAAATGCTGAAACAGAACCGCCATTCCAATCGCAGGCCGATACGCAAATGACTGGCACTTAATCAGTAAATGAACCTTTGTTGTACCGCTTTACTCGTCTACGCCGACCAGTCGAGCGCTCCAAGGCCGGTTAGCTCAAACTGAGTTGTCGTGACCTTGTCAGTGCGTGCGTGCCAGTCGCCCAACCTTGTGCTCTGTGTTAAATTGGACTTATCCCCTCACATTGTTGTGTCACCTCTTCGTAAGTACGCTCGATCGATTCGGATCACCGAACTCCATCCAACGGTATCAAGCTTTTTGAAGCAAATCCAAAGGCATGCTTGTACACCACAAACGACGTCTTCGGTAGTTTATTCGTTAGAGCTAACAAGTGAAACCTTGCCTTTTTGGGTTCCTTCAATACCTTTGAGAAACCTTTCTAGAGAGCTTCTATAAGGCTAGCAGATAAGATATAATCCAGTACTGTGCACCACTGCTCACCGTACTTGCATCCCATTTTGTCGTCTCATATTTACCACTGCATTTGCAAGTGCATTTTACTGCACAAGCCTGTGATTTTTGTCCACCCGTGGGACTAGGATGCACCACCACCAAACCCGCTGACTCGACGACAGTTCCAGCCAACCACGCGGCAACCGAGGCAGCTCAAACGGTGTGAGCAGCGCGACCTAACAGCTCATGCAAGCCACCTAACCATGGGCCAGAGAAGTTTGTCTGCCGGAACTCCGGTTAACAACCAACCCAACATCAATCGTAGCATAGATAAGCTGACAACATAGATGATCTCAAGAGTTACGTGTTCGTTCTGTGCCAATCCTCATGACGCAGCTAACGTAAACATAAAATGTAACGGAATGAATAGCCTACCCACAGATAGGTTGTGGTTCTGTGACGCATGTTCAGCTAGACCCATAGTTAGCATTGTTCAAACGCCCACGATGAGGTGTGAGTCGTTAGGTCCTACGTCAATAGAGTAAAAGGAACTGATCCAGGTATTGGGAGGGAAACTCTCTGAACTCGAGTCGCAGATTAATATACTATGTAGTCCCAATCTAAGAACTGTGTAAAGACAAACTCTGTAGCAAAAACGCTACGCAGTCCAGCGAAAAACGAACACCATTATTTACAAATAGCAATGACGATATGCCGGTTGAACGACTTCCCAAATATCGCGAAATACTGCTAGCCATGTAGAGCTATGTACAAATTGCGCGATCACCTCCGTTATTAGCCGGGTAACGGCACTAGACTCCTAAGCATAACGCGAATAACGGCGTTGCACATAAACAGTTTTACTGTAGTCTTGGTCTGTCTTCCACACCAGATAAGCTAATGACTCTCACACGAAAAAATCCCCGTTCACAGAAACCTGCAAAACAAACTGTTGCTAAACATTCCAAAAGCGATGACAGTGATATATTCAAACGTCACAAAACCCACTAGCGCATTGCTAAAATGCAGACAAGACGAGGAGCAACCCTGTTGAGTTGAAATAACCTACACATTCGGACTGAAAGTTCTCCCAACCAGCCATACACACCTTTCACGAAACCCATCACCTCCACACATAGAAGAACCTCGGCTACTGCGAATAAGATTTGACAACAATCGCGACCTGGAGGATATTCTCTTAGCAAGCCATATATTAGTGAACTCTTCTGCCAGTGCCCGGACTTTTCCTGGCAGGCCACGAGCAGAAAGACAAACGTAGAAATCTAACCCTAGTGCATCACGTCGAAACGCGATAAGAAAGTGGTACTGGTTCATGGTGTGCCAGAATTGAGTCTGACGATTACAGTGAAGGGCTAAAGCACTACGTCGAAGAATGGAGGTACATCACAGTGCTCTACAGCATGCAAAATTGTGGCATTCTATGAAGTGGTTTTTTACGTGCCTTTGGACGTCACCCGTCTAGTTGCATCTACAAACTACCAGCGCAGCGAGGCAAAAATTTTGAAAGTTACCTTGGCTGCGCCAGAGATGGTATCAGTGGCGATCCACGCGTCGTATGACAACAGGAAAATTGGGCCACCAGAAGTACGGTTAAGGCCATTCCTTCAATTATTACAGACCCCAGATAGAGATGAGCCAGTCTCGGTTGTATCTATCCCATATCAACCAACCGTACAAACACCCGATACAAAAAAACTTCAGCAGACCAGCACTATTTGTGCCGGTTTCTCACAGCGAACCGAGATCCTAATAAGTCAACAAATGCAATGCTGCTACACCAACCCACAGGCGTTGTATTCTAAGCTTCCAGAACTGCGTCATCCACATGAAACAACAATTTGGGACCTCATAGCAGTTACTGGAAACTGGATTTCAAATGGCATACTTGGTCCGGATTCTGAACTCCGTGAAATATCAGTCCTTCGAAATGATCGTTCATCTCACGGTAGCGGTGTTGTTATTTACTATCAGGATTACCGGAAATTTGAGACCCTTACCGAACATTCCATTGTTATTCCCGAAGCATTATTTTGCCGACCTCACATAGCTGGTTGAGATGGTGGATCACAGAAGAAGAAGTATGATGCTTGTCTCTTTGCAGTTATCTATAGGCCACCGAACGTGTCAGGAGACAGCGATAGCATTCGGTTAACCGCTCTCCGCTACGCTGTTTCACAAATGTACTCTCAATGTACACTTCAATGTACATTCAATAGTAGCATTGTCCCCTAATGGCCATCATTTAAATCGAGCTCAATGAATTCATGGACATGTCACTTTTGTACAAGCATGTGTATCGACCAACCCCATACCGGGGTTCAAAAAAGCCATCAATCCTGGACTTAATCCTGACTAGTGTAGAGTTGATGGTTGAGTCAGTAGCATAAGACCTTCCAATGGGCCGTAGCGATCATTCAGTCCTAACATTTGGTTGTGTGTGTTATGCCAGTATGGTTGATATAGAAAGACCAAGTCTACGAACTACTAAAGACTATTTTAGGCTACACCACTTAGCGACAACCCTTGACTGGGACCTACATACGTATGGACTGAATTGAAAGATAAAATTAACTAGGTCATACAGAGGGCATCAAAAGCTGTATCATTACGAGTATCGCACCGAACCAACACTTGGAACACGTAAAGGAATCAACAGAAGTGATGAGCATTTAAAACAATATTTGCGAAGCCCATGTGATACTACATGGCAGAATTACAAAACAATCAGAACCTACTGCACGTCGCTCATTAGAGTCGACAAGTACAAATGGCGGCATTTTACTGAAGTTTACGAGTAACACCAAACTACTATGCAGATATCGAATGGCAAAAGAAAGGTTAAACCAGGAATACCACTACTTAAGACGGCCAGTGGCATAACAACAACTGCTATGGACGCCGCGAAGGCTCTACTCCTGCTGTTTGGCTCAGTGGTTACAACTACCATGGAACCTTTTCCCTATCAACTCAAAACAAATGTCCTTGGCTTAACCGGCATCACCTTTACCCAGCAGCTGTTGTAAGCAAATCACCATCTCTCCAGGGACACAGTGTCCCTGGAATCGATAAGATCTGCCTAAAATTACTTAAAACTATTCCTTCCACCATAGCAGTACCATTTGTAACCTATTTTCCAGGGTCTGATTGACTCCCATACACTCACATCAGTGGAAAATGACATTATCAATACAGCATACGAAGGATGTAAGCGACCGGATCCTGCCAACTGCCGACCTATTAGTTTCCTGCCTGTTTATTATAAGTGATGGAATCGGTAGTCGCAGAAGAACTAACGCGATACTACCGAGCTTGAGACCCTCTTTACAACCACGTAACCTCTCCCACCAGATTTCGAACTTCTAACAAGCCGTCGATACTGGATCTTGTGCTAACTAACGAAGAACTCATGGTTGGCGGGATAGTTACAAGCACACCACTGGGTCGTAGTGATCATGTCACTCTACTCTTTGATTATATATGCTATGCCGAGTACCCGCAAAAGGAGGAGGATAAAGTGCACACTGTCACGCACTACAATGTGTTGTCCAAGCTTGTTAAGGATACATCTTGGACTTTCCTAATCGAGTGCCCCCCAGATCTGGCCAGGGATATGTTTACTAGGACTTTGAGCACACTGGTAGCGCAAGCATCGGAACAGAAGTCCCTCCAACCCCAAAACCAGAGTAAGTCATTTCTGAGGAGCAGAACACGTAAATGTATG
>OX104063.1:182944947-183132305 GCA_944474145.2 Dicrocoelium dendriticum
CAAGTCACATATTAGTGAACTCTTCTGCCAGCGCCCGGACTTTCCTGGCAGGCCACGAGCAGAAAGACAAAAGTGGAAATCTAACCCTAGTGCGTCACGTCGAAACGAGATAAGCAAGTGGTACTAGTTCATGGTGTGCCAGAATCGAAGCCTGACGATTACAGTGAACGGCTAAAGCACGACATCGAGGAATGAAGGTACATCACAGTGCTCTACAGCATGCAAAATTGTGGCATTCTATGAAATGGTTTTTTACGGGGCTTTGAACGTCACCCGTCTAGTTGCCTCTACAAACTACCAAGGCAGCGAGGCCAAAATTTTGAAAGTTACCTTGACTGCTCCAGAGATGGTATCAGTGGTGGTCCACGCGTCGTAGGACAACGGGAAAATTGCGCCACCAGAAGTACGGTTAAGGCCATTCCTTCAATTATTACAGACCCCAGATAGAGATGAGCCAGTCTCGGTTGTATCTATCCCATATTAACCAGCCGTACAAACACCCGATGCAAAAAAACTTCAACGGACCAGCACTATTTGTGCCGGTTTCTCACAGCGAACCGAGATCCTAATAAGTCAACAAATGCAATGCTGCTACACCAATCCACAGGCGTTGTATTCTAAGCTTCCAGAACTGCGTCATCCACATGAAACAACGATTTGGGACCTCATAGCAATTACTGGAAACTGGATTTCAAATGGCATACTTGGTCCGGATTTTGAACACAGTGAAATATCAGTCCTACGAAATGATCGTTCATCTCACGGTAGCGGGGTAGTTATTTACTATCAGGATTACCGGAAATATGAGACCCTTACCGAACATTCCCTTGTTATTCCCGAAGCATTATTTTGCCGACCTCACATAGCTGGTCGAGATGGTGGGTCACAGAAGAAGAAGTATGATGCTTGTCTCTTTGCAGTTATCTATAGGCCACCGAACATCTCAGCAGACAGCGATAGCATTCGGTTAAACGCTCTCTGCTACGCTGTTTCACAAATGTACTCTCAATGTACACTTCAATGTACATTCAATAGTAGCATTGTCCCCTAATGGTCATCATTTAAATCGAGCTCATTGAATTCATGGACATGTCACTTTTGTACAAGCATGTGTATCGACCAACCCCATACCGGGGTTCAAACAAGCCATCAATCCTGGACTTAATCCTGACTAGTGAAGAGTTGATGGTTGAGTCAGTAGCATAAGACCTTCCACTGGGCCGTAGCGATCATTCAGTCCTAACATTTGGTTGTGTGTGTTATGCCAGTATGGTTGATATAGAAAGACCAAGTCTACGAACTACTAAAGACTATTTTAGGCTACACTGCTTAGCGACAACCCTTGACTGGGACCTACATACGTATGGACTGAATTGAAAGATAAAAGTAACTGGGTCATACAGAGGGCATCAAAAGCTGTATCATTACGAGTACCCCACCAGACCAACACTTGGAACACGTAAAGAAATCAACAGAAGTGATGAGCATTTAAAACAATATTTGCGAAGCCCATGTGATACTACATGGCAGAATTACAAAACAATCAGAACCTACTGCACGTCGCTCATTAGAGTCGACAAGTACAAATGGCGGCATTTTACTGAAGTTTACGAGTAACACCAAACTACTATGCAGATATTGAATGGCAAAAGAAAGGTTAAACCAGGAATACCACTACTTAAGACGGCCAGTGGCATAACAACAACTGCTATGGACGCCGCGAAGGCTCTACTCTTGCTGTTTGGCTCAGTGGTTACAACTACCATGGAACCTTCGCCCTATCAACTCAAAACAAATGTCCTTGGCTTAACGGGCATCACCTTTACCCAGCAGCCGTTGTAAGCAAATCACCATCTCCCAGGAGATACAGTGTCCCTAGAATCGATAAGCTCTGCCTAAAATTACTTAAAACCATTCTTTACACCATAGCCGTACCATCTGTAGCCTATTTTCCAGGGTCTGATTGACTCCCATACACTCACATCTATGGAAAAATGGCGTTATCAATCCAGCATACGAAGGATGTAAGCGACCGGATTCTGCCAACTGCCGATCTATTATTTTCCTGCCTGTTTTACTATAAGTCATGGAATCGGTAGTCGCAGAAGTACTAACGCGATACTACCGAGCTTGAGACCTTGAATCCAAGATTGTGACCTAGAACGAACCTGCGCGTTAATCGATTAGCGGTGAACACGTTCTTTTGCCACTCTTTCGCAGCTACATTTTGTCACACAAAGGTGTGTTCACATACACTCAACCCACATTCATCAGTGCTATCTAGTGCACTTCATCTTTCGGATCTAGCTTGTGTGGATCATCTTTTATCTCCACATTGCGGTTTTCGCACCATTCCCGCAAAAACACAATCGAGGAATTTTCCGAATCACGAACCACACAACAATATTTGTGGTCCCAAACAAAAGCCAACTCCACGTTTTATCCGTCGAGTCAGCAACCACATCTGTGAACCGTTCAGAAAAGTAGCTATCGTACACTTTGTGTCTGTATCGCTCAGTCGCTCTGTTTGCCGTGTGAACGATCTAGCCGTTTAAACCTGCCCCGGCTATACGCATAGAACGCGACGACATTGAACATGCAGACAATTCAGCGCACACGCGACCGGCAGGAAACCTTGAGTGTTCGGGCCTTGATCGGAGTAGCAGCGATCGACGCAAAGGATTTTGGCGGCCAGTCAAAAGCTCATGTGGCTTTCCTTCATGCCATAACAATGCACGAATTGGAATCCAGTGTAGCAGTTGCCAAGACAAGTTCCATCGCAAATGTTCCAAGCTCACAGCAAACCGGTTGAAGTTGTTCAATAGCAAACCAGATTCACTGTGGTCCTGTTCAGTATGTATAGTCATCCCACTAGTAAAGATTGCACATGAACTATCGCAGAAGTACAAAAGACTGGTAGCATTGGCTGAACAAATGAGGAGCACCAAAAGAGATTCATTTGTAGAAAGCGTGATAGAGAGTAAATCCCAGTCATTCCCATCAGGCCCCGCATTAAAAGTGAGGAAGAGGGCTGGGCAGAGCGCTAAAAATGCACCATCTGTGGCTTTAAACGTCAATACCACCAGTTGCTCGAATATGCCTGAAACAACCACCGCCAGTCCGATTGCAATGAGCACGGTCGCGGCCTCGTCCGCCCTCCAAACGGTTCCGAAAATGCAGAGGAACTTCGACCCCAGTGGTGGTTGGAACTTGGTTGCCGCCAAAGGTGACCGAAAACCTAGACCCTCGGCCACTCGCACTGGACCCAGATTAAATGAAGATGACGTAGCTGTACTCAAACAGCCTCCATCGGCTGCATACAGACCAGTTGGTCGTTTAAGTTTAACCCGAGTTCCACATTGCATATCAGCGGTAATCTGTGCCAAGGTTCCAGAATCAACGTCAAATTCCTTAAAAGGAAAACAACTTGATGGCGTGAATCAGTGGAACTACAAATGCGACATTATAGGTGTTGTAGCTAAGCCCGACAATTTGACACGCCTTACCGGTCGTCCAAATTCGCACTCCAGTGAACCAAGTGTTTTCTGAGTTGTGCTGACTTCCGCCAACAAAGCAGAAGCTGTTCCGTTATCGACAGCTCGCTTCCGGAATGAGTCATATTCCATGCGACTATTCCTGCACATTTCGTGGAGCGAGCGCAGACAGACAAAGCAGTATTTGGACGAAAACCGGAAGGAATCCATAGCCAGGACCATGCTGGTACACGGCGTTCCCGAGGCTGGAAGTCATGATGAGCGCGAAGCGACAACTCACGACCAGGAACAATGAGAGTACATTCACGAGACCCTCTTCCTGGAAATCGTCATTTCGCAATCGGTCACGAGGCTGCGCCGATCGCCAAACTACAAAAGCTGTGGCCCGAAAATTGTGAAAGTGGTCCTTAAATCTAGACAAATGTCAGCAATGCTGTTTGATTTCCGGTATGCGGGTCGCAGCAACCTTCCTTCTGAGCTTCGGATCTAAACAGCATCTGTTAAGCGAACACACGAGAACAGACACTTTGTCGCACCACATCCCGACAAGAGTTCGGTTAACCTCAAACAACTAGCCAGCGAAACTGACAAACACACTTTATACATTGCCTGCAAAGAGGGAAGCAACTAGGTAATGGTGAGATCCGTGGACCTGACACAGATGAGTTCATCATCGCCATAAGCAAAAAACGATTAGTTGCGGACCTTCCACCGGTTGGCACAACATTTTATCCAAAACACGCATCCCACGATTCATTTTTAAAAAGAAGCGGAACTTTCCTGCATGTACACCAATGCACAAGGTCTCTTGAACAAGCTTGCCGAACTGCGGCTACGTCAAGCGTCACATGCTTGGACCTCATATTCGTCACGGAAACTTGCTTCCACGCAGAAATTACCGACGCCTAGGTCGCGATACATGGGATGTCCCTTCTCCGAAAGGATCGTCTTAACAAGGACGAGAAGGTATTTTTATACTACCGCAACGACCTGTAGTGTGACCGGTGGTCGATCCGGAAATGCCAATCATAGACGCACTTTGGTGCAGGAGGCGACTGAGACGCAACGACACTTGCCTTTTGGCCGTTGCTTACCGTCCCCCAATGTCCATCCCAGAGATGAACTGCCACCTGATATTAACCTTGCGAAGGGTCCTACGAGGACGATACAGTCATGTTCTCAACTCCGGGGACTTCAATATTTGTCAGTTCGCCCGCCTGATTCAGAGCCGGAAATAAACCGTCTGTGCTCGATTTAGTGCTCATAAACGAAGAGCTCATGATTGAGAATCCAAGGATAAAGAGCCCGCTGGGGCGGAGCGACCACGTAACCATAATTTACAAGTTCGTGTGTTATGTAAAGTATCCACAAGAACATAGTAACTTGTTTAGAACAATCACCCTCTACGACACTGGCAGAACTTGTGAGAGATGCCATCTGGGAGTTTTTGGACGACTGTTCCATTTACAGTGCTTGGAAAGAGTTCGCTGGCAATGCAGTGATCTGATTAAATCTGCATCGGTCAACAACCCCCTTCGTTCCGCAAGCTCACAATCATTCATTCGGAGCAGAACCCGAAAACACTTGACAATAAGAGACGCAGTGTGCCATGTTTATAGAGCGAGCCGTAACCTTGACAACTGGAGTAACTATGTTATCCATCGTAAGCACTGTTCTACGCTTGTGCGTGAGGACAAATTAGGACACCAGCAGAGACTGGTAGAAAAGTTCTTCTGATAACAGAAAGCTTTTGTAAAGACACGTGGACAGCCTCCGGAATGTGAAACCTGGTGTTCCTCTACTAATATCAGCAGATGGATGTGCTCATACCACCCTGGATGCAGCTAACATTCTACGGCTCCAATGTGCTCCAATTTTCCGACGTGCTACCAGCATGTGTAACATACCTGTCCCAATCCCCCAGACGCCAGTATTTACACACGTCACCTTTAGCTCGGCGAGCATTTTGAGGAAGCTACTCTGGTTGCGCACCCATACTTCTCCGGGGTTGATAACATTCCCCCTGAAAGCACTGCAAGTGGCAGCCACGAGCACAGCTGAACCGCTAACGAGATTTTTCCAAAGTTGCCTAGACGAACAGCAGGTCCCTAAAATGTGGAAGAAAGACATGAGTACCCCGAAGTTCAAGTGTGGTAGCCGTTCAGAACCCTCCAACTATCGCCCAATGAATCGCCTCCCGCTGCTTTCAAAGGTGATGGAATCGATCTTAGCTGGTGTCGTAATGGGCTCCTTCGAAAGGTCTAACATCATAGCACCGGATCAACACGGATTCCGTCAGCATCGGTCATGTATCACCGATCTACGTATTGCCCGTGGCAGTTGAACCGAGATAGCCGACAGTGATGTTATCTACCTAGATTTTCTAAAGCCTTCGACCGCATAGATCACCTCATCCATCTCCAAAATATGCAAGCGTAGGAGTTGCGAACCCTCTCCTTGGATTGATTGGAAAGTTCATCCTTCAGCTGCGTCTTCAGGTTAGAGTTCGGGGCTCATTTTCTGATCCAATTAATCTGGACTGCGGTGTTCCACAAGGGTCAGTGTTTGGGCCGCGGTTATTCTTGTTCTTCACTAAAGATCTTGCGCATGTCATCAAGTCAAATTTCTTTCTTTTTGCCGACGACACCAAGATATGGCTGGCAAATAGCAGTCAGGATATGCTACAAAGAGAATTAGACCACATCTTTGAATGGTCAGAGGCAAATCTACTTTCGTTTAACACAGACAAGTGCAAAACCGTGCATGTCCACCACAAGCCCGCGTACGCATATACGCTTGGAGGCGACAGGCTGAAAACCGTCTCACAAGAGTGAGACCTAGGGGTAGTGATGCAAAATGATCTCGGCTGTTGGGCGCTGTCCTTGATGGCGTCCAAAACCGCGAGCCAAAATGATCGTCTGTTACGGAGGGCTTTCGGGCGGTTCGATCCCTCCATCTTCCCCCACATGCTCAATACATATGTGAGGCCCCATGTAGAGTACGAGGTCAAGCCTTGGCAACTCTGCTTAAAACGCGAGCTGGCTGCGCTGGAAACCGCTTAACGAAGGGCAATGAAAATTGTGAACAGGTTGTCCCACCTGCAATACCATAGGTGACTGGAAGTCCTGGGAGTTTACACTGCAGATACCGCCGTCTACTTGGTGACCTCATCCTGGCGTTCCAGATCTTGAAGAACCCCGATCACGCCTGCCGTCACCCCCTGAAGCCTAACCGCAACACAGAATTGTGGAGGCATAATTTGAAACTGGTCACCAAATACTGTCGACTGGAATGCCGCCGGAATTATTTTTCCCTTCGAGTTTGTCAACCATGGAACGCCTCTTCGACATTTGTCATTTCCGCGCCCACGATACCCATTTTTAAACGACGACTCAACGATGCCTTAAACCATCTAAATTACTTGAGCTGATTTCTATTCATAGACTGACGACATGGCGCAGGCAAACATTGTGCTCAACAACCCCACGAAATAGGGGTAGACGGATATACCTTTGTGTTAATATGGATAATATGGTGTGTCCACTGATGTGCTTTTCTACTTTTGTACAACTTCTTTGAACTAATCTTATTCACACAAACCGTTCTACGGGACTTGTCAAGCCTTAGCCTTTTTATCCGTATTATACCAGTGTTCCATTGCATCCGACCAACATGAAATCCAATAGGATCAGTTATGCACACTATGCTGTTGATGTCCTTCGCGATTTGGACAGGTGCCGCTGACGCCGAGGCGGGAGTTAATGCTAAATGTTCATTTCTTGGAATTATTTGGTTACTCCAGTCATGGCCCGCTGTGTTTCAGGTTTCAGAACTCAATGCTTAGTTATCCTATTCAGAGTTAAATATGGAACTATCACCTCTATCGCCACATGCGTAGGAGAGTTAGTGAATTGACACTAACGACCATGTACCGTACTCCATTTTATTTTTGTTAAACTATTTGGCCTGAGCGGTTATTTCCAATGGCAACTCTGTTGATGAGCGTGCTAGATGGTGGGTCGGTAAGACGAGAAGTGAGTGTACAGCACCACACGTCCACAAAAGGCTTAACCCATAAATGGACACTGTTTGAGTGAGGCCAATCTAGTAGTGGTGAGTACATGCCGTTCAATGAACAATAAGTTATAACTGGTAAAATATCGAGTGCTTAGCAAGCCCGTAGGATGACTGGAGTGAGGATTAGGGAGCAGAAATTAAACGTGGATAGGGATAGAGGGGAATTCGGGTTTTAGATAACTCACTAGGTTGTTAACATGAATACAGATGCAAGATTCTTGAGGGCTGGTGAGCACACTGTTTGCGTTCCGCTTGAAACGGACCACATAACGCAATGTAAATGAGGCAGTGTGTCATCCTTTGGAAAGTGTTAATGGTGGGGCAAAGTGACGTATTGGAACAGCCTTTGATGACCCGTATACACGTAAAGTTGTGAACCTAACGCAAATTGCACACAATAATCCAACTACTCATAAGTATAGATTATTGGTGGTTTTGTGAGTAGTGTAATTTTTGTAGAAAGTAGAAGCCACTATTAAAGTTTGCACAATAATCTGCCTCGACGGGGAATCGAACCCCGGACATACTGCGTACCGGTCCGCTGCTCTACCAACTGAGATACCGAGGACTGACGTCGCGAACCAAGCAAAGTCATGTATTAAATTGCGCACTTGATCGTCAGTCCTCGGTAGCTCAGTTGGTAGAGTAGCGGACCGGTAATCCGTATGTCCAGGGTCCGATTCCCCGTCAAGGCAGATTATTGTGCAAACTTCAATCGTGGCTTCTACTTTCTACTCATAAGTAATCAAGATCGTCCGTACAGTCTCGAAAGTGCTGTGTGCTACTGTCGCTCGGTAGGAAGTAGCGCTGCAGGGCAAACCGTGTCCTCCTCACGGCTCGTAACTGGCACGGCAGTGGAGGATAAGCCTAGATACATCGCAGTTAACTATCAGTCACGCAAGTCTGCCGCCCGTGATTTCGTTGCAAAAGCCGCTGACATCCTGAGGTCATTGGGTCGTAGGCCGGGAGGGGTATGAGGATCACGCATCACTGACGATACCCCAAAGGTAAAAACGGCCGTCTGATGCTTTTCCAAACATGTGGGACCCTGCAGCCTGAGAGATGATTATCATGAACCAAACCCAACTTACACTCAGAAATCACCAGCAATAAGAAAAATTTTGTAAGCAATTCGAATGTAGAGCCTGGACATTTACAGTTTCTGGCCTCATAGGTTAGCATTGCGGCTGAGTTGCAACAGGTGGCGAAAGGCATGATTGGGGTTCGCATTACCTACACCACGAAGAGTTCTTTTCGCAGGTGCTGATATTTACCACTGTACAAGTCAAATGCTTGCAGACTGTGTTGATTAGTTGCTCTACGGTGTAGGGCTTAAAGCGCATAAAGATCGTGTTTGCACCAAAGACGCCAGGCCCTGAACCTGCGAAAGTGTTTAGCCAGGGAACCCGATTCCAGATTATTTTTACGGAAGGAAATTCAGTATACTGTTACTAAGAGACCGTAGCTACTAAAAGCAGACCTATTATACTAAGAATCAGTTAGTAATCTGGCCTACAGCGATGAGCGATCGACAATTAGGTCTATCCCTCTTTTCCTCCACACGTACATGCCACCCAAACATGTATGTTAAAGGCAAAGCATGGCAGACCAAGCAGTTTCATGGTATCTGCGTTTTGTTATCTGAGGGAAGAGAAATTGCGCGACGTGTTCATAATCTTATACGCCACCAGAGAGTTAATTTAGTTCCTAGTTTAGATGAAGGATGTCGTCGAATGCGTAGTGGCATTGTACAAACATACAAAATCCGTATTACAGCAAAACCACTGTAAGTTGACCACTCAAGGGCCAAGAACAAAATGGTCTACCTATAGACATGTTCAAAATTTGTGGGTCCTATGCAAAAACTTGTCGTACCTTACCCGTTGCGAGTAGTACATCCGGTTACAAATATATTAGATGAGCTCTTACGTAATGTCCAACACAGTTACCATAGTATTATGACAAATCACAACACAATGTGGTTTCCTCAGTTAAATCATTGTATGAAAAGTGTGACTCTGTCTGCTTATTTCTCTTATCACAAACGTAATTGAACGGGTTAGCTTATAATTCGTTGCTTGACACTTTGACAGGCACATGTTCCAAATGGTGGGCGTGTTAGTGACCTGGGTGAGGAAACGGTTCACACAAAAGCGGTCAGGGTCAATCCGCGGACTGTGCTCTGTGGGGACATTGTACAAGACAAACACCTATGCGCCGGGGCGGGACAAAAATGCACGCGCACCTACACAGATAGAGAACATGCTGTATGGTCAAACTCCCGCGGAGTAATGAAGCGCATTTTCGGTAGAAGTTTGAGTTTTGCATATTGCAAAACCGCTAGTTAGGTATTATTATCTGAACAAACAACCACTGCATGGTCAAGTTACAGAGGTTAAATGAATGGTGACTGTTATGGCACAAGTGGTCAATACACAATTAGTGGCGGTCAACAGAGAGAGATCTGGTCCCATAAGGTTTGTATGGTGAACGCTCAAGCTATGAGAAAACGATCAACCTAGAGAAGTGGTCAGGATACAGTGGTGGTCACATTCGGTTTTACTGTGATTACAATCATTCATGTCCGCATCTGTTGCAACTTAACCACAAGGTGAATCAGCGAGACAAATATTTCATTACGAAAGTAATGAATTTGCTTCTGATGACTCATCGTCAGATCTGTACAATCTTATGAGTAAAATACCAATGGTCATAAAAGTAGATTTGATCAGTTCAAATGAGATTCGATCAAATGCCAGCAATAAACGTAAATGATAACTGCCAACTAGGACAAAGGTGTAGTTGTATTATTACAGTTGACCTCAGAATCATTCGTTTTGTCTGGCCAAGGTAGCATAAGAGATTCGATCAGCTTCATTTGTGCATAACGAAGCAATTAATACAACCGAACGCTGATCGTCTCGGCGGTAGCAAGCATGTGGAGACGCAGGCCTTTCGACTGGAGCGGAGAGACTCTGTATACTATTCGAAAGGCACGGATTAGGTCAACCTCATGCCCACTATCAACAAGTGGAGCCATAACGGAGCTAGTAATAACCTCGGCACCACCTCGGTGCAACCGGCGTGGAAGGTGCTCATAAGTGCGCTTCGACAGTTGCCGCGCCGTTCGACTGATGTAAGTGACGCCACAGGCGCACTCGAACTGGTAAATGACCATAGAAGCGGTTAGCGTCAGCAACTTGTCTTTGTTGTGATTGTCCAGGTCAGACGATGAATCATCGAAAACAATTGTTTAACTTCGGTCCCTTCTTCTTGATAATTAAATGGAGAAGTTTCAGTTACTTAGTGTATTTGCTGTAACGGGTACCGCAGCCGTTTCGCCGTCATGTGTGGTCGTGATATAGATGCTTAGTCGATCTGTAAATGGCCGCTTCCTTCCCTATTCCTATCCGTATGTCTCTAAGCATATACGCTCCTCTTTGTGTCTCTCTCTAGAAATGTGATGATACCGGAACTCGTCTCATCTACTTAGCACGTCTTAGCACAGATTTGAACACGAGGTAAACTGAATACATTTGATAATAAAATGTACAAACGAATATAACGGAAAGCATTCTTAGGATCCTCCTAAAAGAGTTCAAAAATTCGTTTAATTAGGAGACAGCATTTCACCTGAACATCTGAAAAGCAGCTCTCAGATGATAGTCCCGAAATGTATATTTTGGAAAATTAACAGAATATTTTGAAACCAGAGGTTTAAACGTCCCCAAATACCTTGTTTTGTTTTGTCATGCTTCGTAAGACCGATGACCAGTTACTTTGCTGCTGTGCATTAATGAGTGATAAAATGAAAACCTGTAATGTTCCTAGTCTACGGGAGGCTCAGTGGTTTACAGTATAGGAAGCATATTTATTTGAATGTTGATTATTTTATGTATATTAACACGCTTGATGACTATCAGCACAATCTGCCGATTACCAGAAATATGGATAAATATGATACAAGGAAAAGAGAGAATAATCTGTAGAACTGTAATCAAAGCAGAAGGACCTCATAAAGTTTGTTATTAAGTGCGAGATCACGAAAGGTTCAACATGGTTTCCAACCAAGCTTGTTTGTGGCTCTTGTACCCCCAACCAGAGAATAGAGAACACCTGATCACGGCTAACTTTGGGGTTAGCACATTTGTGCGTTAAGCGTTGCTTTGGCGGATATATATATATATATATATATATATATATATATAATGTCTATTGTTGGACATAACATCCAGCATTTCCAACCACTGGGAGTCAGAGTCGGGTGGTCCCCATCCTGGAAGGCATATCGATCCGACGGATGCTAAGTTTAAGGTTGATTCTTCATGTGCCTATTGCAAATCATTGATAGGCCACCGCGGCACTTCTCCCAATCGCATCCTGAAAGCGCCAATTACGATGGGCGAAGAAGGCGATAGACTGGAGTGCGCAATACGTGGCCGAGCCAACACATGCGGTGTCAGAGAATAACGTCATGGTAGCAGGGGCTGTTCGATCCAAGTAGTCCGATTCACAAGGGCGGAAGCTGGACTGAGCCCATAAACTACCGCCCAGTTTCCTCCCTGTACTATCTAACGTCATGAAATCCATCGTTTCCGGTGCGTTGGTGTGTTATCTAGAAAATTGGGACCTTATTGCTCCCGATTAACACGGCTTTCGTCGACAGCGATCATGCACGACGAATTTATTAATCGAGCGGTGTAGTTGGACTGAGTCCGGTGACATTGGAGAGGACGTTGATGTAATCGACTTGGATTTGTCGAATGGGTTCGATCGTTGAGATCATCGGGTTCTCCTTTCCAAGCTACAATCTTACGGGATCGGTGACCATACCTTGAGCTGGATTGCCAAGTTTCTCCTGCAACGACAATGAGTGGTCAGAGTCCGCAGTACCTTCTCAGAAGTCATACCAGTCGAGTTTGGTGTGCCCAAGGGCTCAGTTCTAGGTCCACGACTGTTTTTGTTATTCATCAATGACCTTGTACAGAATATCGCTTCCAATTTCTCGCTGTTTGCTGATGATATCAAGATATGACACCGGATTCAGGTAGATGCCGATCAGAAGTTACTTCAGTGTGACCAAAATATGATACATGATTGGTCAACCCGAAATCTGTTACAATTCAACGTGGATAAATGCTAGGTACTCTCCATACGACACCAGAGTACCTATTTCTACAGGTTAGGAAGGCAAATACTGCAGCGGTCATCCGTCAAACGGGATCTTGGCGTCCTTGTTCAGGAAAACTTGGGTTGTTCCAAGCACTCCGCCAAGGCCTCGAAAACTGGTAACCAGCACGTCGGCTTGCTACGACAGGCGTTCAGACAACTAGACATCACTATTTTCAGACAAATGCTGAGTCCCTATGTTCGCCCCCATGTCGGATACGCAATCCAAGCCTGGCAGCCATAACTGAAGCACGGCCTTACTGCACTGGACCTACCTCAACCTCGGGCTTCTAAATACATCACTGGAATGCGCCACCTTCCGTAGGAGTAGAGACTGAAACCTTTGGGAGTATTCGGCTGGCGGTATCGCCGACTTGATTATGGCGCATTTGATTGTACACAATCCAAATCATGTGTACCGCTCTTAACTGCAAGTTAGCAGTAACACAAGACTTTGAGGCCACTCCATGAAATTAGCAGCACAAGTACAGTCGTCTGGCGTGCCGTAGAAATTTATTTTCCATTCGTATGTGTCAACCATGGAACGCTCTCCCCGAAGCTCTTGTTTTATCATCCAGCTAGCGATATTTAAAGGTCGGTTGGACGACGCACTCGGTCACTTTTGTTACTTGACGCTACTCTCCATCCTACTGCCGGGAAATACCTTGCATTTACTATTTTTTCGCCTATTGAAGCTATGAAAACACTGGGAGTACAGGTCTACTGCATCAAAAACGATAAGTCCGTTATTTTGACACTGAAACTATCAACTGCTCTTTCATTAACCTTCTTCGCTAAACCATCAGACCACCCAACGGGGCTTGTAAAGCAACGCTTCTTAACCCGTACAAAATCATTGTTTATTGTACTCAGTCTCCGACTACTGTTGCTTACGTTATGTTGTCACCACACATGAGGTTCTTCACAGAAGACGATTGTTAAGAAGTAAACACTGTTTCCCGTCCTTCGAGCGAATAAATCAGTAGTGCTTCGAAAACAGTTGTGGTTAAGAACAGACAGTCTCTGAACAGGTATCGCAACCAAAGAACGGGAAAGTATTCGTCGTGGTATCATAAAATTGTACTTTCAGCGATAGGATGAGGTTGCTTCGACGTCAGAGACTGCGGAGATCAGAAAAAGCAGACCAAAATTAAAGGACAGCAAGGTGAACTCATGCATTAGACCTTTAGCTCTGCGGCAACTACCGAAACAAAAGAGTTTCTACCACTAACAAAGAATAACCTGGAAAGGTGAAACCAAGAATAGCTCCTACCTTGTCTCTTGTAAGTGAAATGCATTCCGAAGTTGGAGACAGACATATTTATCTTGCGGCTTACATTTCGCGCGGCATGCGATGAATGGCGAATTGCGCTGACTTCGGCCCTACTCTCCAATTCGCGAATTTAGTCTTCCAAAGCACTTTGATGTTACTGGGTCCGTAATTTTCAAGGGCCAGCTCCATCCCGTTAACCACTAGACACTTCATCCTCACGCCACTGCTAATAATGCGCGGGTGGTGACGAAAGATTACCGTACGCTCACAGATGCTCAAGAACAAATGGCTTGAGAAATGCTGCCATACTTTTCTGGCGTTTTTCCTCGCCAAGGGATAATTCCACAGTTCAGTTTGATCAAATGTATCAAATGAAACTGATGTACCTAACAGGCCACTGATCGCCAGACGTTCGAATGTTTTACGACACTCGAGTATCTTTGAACAACGAAGTGAGAAGACGAATATTGGCAGATGCTAGCATCTGACAATATTCGTCTTATCATTTCGTTGTTCAAACTACTGAAAGGAACTAACTGTTTTAAATTGCTCGAGTATCTGTCGGATCCTGAAGATGTGATCAGTACAGTTTCGGATGGAGCGGAACACGACCTGTTCTCTTTGTTTTATCCTACTTAAAAGCTGGTTGGCGAACACTGGATTCAATGTAAACGAGACCCATATTTCGACTGACAAAATAACCTTTCGACTCAGAGCAATTTGGATAGCATCCTTAAACCAGATGAGGGATAGCGCATCAATTTTGAAATTTCCGGAAGGAATTCGTCTAGACCAAGGGATTTCAATGCTACCGATGAAGCTAATGTGCAAATCCAGCCTCATGGGGTATTGTGAATTCTTGAATGAGGACGCATCGATGCTACTAGTCACTTAAACTGCTACTCTGCTTTCTCAGCCCCATGCTGATGGATTGGCCCCTCAGTGGCTTAGCACAGAAGTCTTGTCCACTGGTAAACCGTATCAGAAAAAGGCTACAGCAACCCCGCGAGGTGGCCGATTGGTGGACCTACCAGACTCGCGAGCCTTCCGAGGAGGTGCTAGCATTTTTATCGGTCTACCAAGTACTGAACTAACGCTCACAGAATAGTGCGGTTGTTGGCCTGTAGCCAAAATAGCGGAAGATTACAGGACACGTCAGTTTTGGTTGCACGCAAAGCATATTCTGACGATAGTGTTGTATAACGTGCCGATCAATAAGTTGATGTCGGTTCACCCAATGGGATTTGGGGTTAATGTCAGATGTGCGCGAGTAAAAACCATCAATAGGTAAATTAAAATGATGGATCAGTGGCAGTGCCGGGGATACCAGTTCCTCGTTGCCTCAGTTCGAACTCAACCAGCTGTCATGGTAGTGATTGATTGCTGAGGTGCGCGAGTTCAGTGACGGCATAAGTAATGAACCAGCTGGAAGGAAATTTTCTTGCGACCTGCTTTTTCCGACCCATCTATTGGGTTTATATATGCGTCGCATGGAGTTACCGAAAGAGCGATACTAGACGTGGTCTTTGTGACGAACAATCCCCCAAGTGCCTGTAGGAGCAGACTCCGTATTTTATTTCCAACCTCCGGATGGCTGCCCAGGTTCCTAATTTGGTTCATGCGGTAACTTGATGTAAATCAGCTAGCCCTCACGAAGTTGTCCATTGGATGAGTTTCGGCCACGTCAAAGTTTAACGATAGGTAGCCTTAAATGGGGGAAAGTAGGCTTGGTAACGTCTCCATCTTCGGTCAACCATAGACTCTTATGAACACTACCTACTTGATCCATTCCCAAGTGTATCAGTAACCAGGAAAACATATTTCTTGCTTCAATCGAGGTGAAGCGGATACCTGTTTCTGTACCCCGTTCTTAGCCGTCTGAACTGCTTTCTATGCCAATTCATTTGACACTGGCTTGTAACGGGCCGATTTCACACAGTAAATACCGTTGCTCCGGAATTTCTGGTTGGTGAATGAGGCTACTGTTACGTACCGATAGTGTATTCCTAATCCGTATATGGACCCATGGTCCGTTTAAACGTAAGAAAAACACCAATACCAGATGCTAGGTGTGAAACTGTACGTTGCTCCTAACTGGAGTCAAGTGAAAACATATGGGACCAAAAGGAACCAGTGCGAAACAGAGACCAGTCAGCGAATGCACTATAGTCATGTGACTGGGCGCGTGTAGTTAGTGGGTGTGGCGCGACGCATCGGACGTGGATGTCCGTAACATCCCCTCACGTAGCAGATAAAATCATGGTTGTAAAAGGTAACCTCCTAGTAGTCTGGGTGAACCTCGTGGTCTTCGAACAGTAATCGGTAGATCAGCTTCATCTCTTTGGGTTTTTTCATTCGTCTCAGATTGTTTTTTAGCAACGGTTTCAACCTCAGGGTCTGATACCGCGGATGTACGGGGCCGAATAAAGTCGTTGTGCCGGAGTACGGTTTCTCCGGTTTCCAGCTGTAAATCGGCTTCCGTTCGTGAACTGGTCAGTACGGTTCCGAGCTGCCATATCGGCTCATGTGGGAGCTTCGTATACACATGCTGTTTCGGCAACAGACCCTGGGTTTTATCGCGTATGTGTCCACTCTGGTGCATTGACTGTTGTTGGAAACGCTTGGTTTGACGGGGGTCTGGAACAATACATCGAACCTTGTGCGTAGGCGACGCCCAAACATTGCCTCCCTAGGACTTTTGTCGTTGGACTCCAAGGGTGTGACACGATAAGTGAACAAGAGTTGATCTATTCTGATACGCAAAGATCCTTGGTTTTGCTTCAGGAGACCGGCCTTTATGCTTTGTACCGCTCTCTCTACCAAACCATTGGATGCTGGAGGATATGGTGTAGAAGTCATATGGGGGATGCCGTTACTCTATAGATACTGTTCGAAAGCTGCACTCGCAAATTGTGGATCGTTATCGGTAACTAAAGTTTTGGGTATACCATATGTGGATAGGCTAGTGCGTACTTTATTAATTGTAGTCTCCGAAGTAGCGTTAAGGACAATATATACATCTATCCATTTTGAGTACGCATCCACCAGGAGTAGTGGCATTTTTCCTTCAATCGGACCTAAGTAGTCTGTGTGAACACGCTCTCACGCACCATCAGATAGCTCCCAGGGGTAAATCGGATCGGCTGTTTTGTCTCTGATATTGTTGGCATATAGCATATGTGTTCAACAAGGCTTCGATAATTCGATCAGTTGCTGGCTCTGGCCAGAACTTTTATGCGGACTACTCCTGGATGAGCATCATGTAATTCTCTCAATACGGCTGATCTGAGAGCAGACGGAATAACGATACGAGGTCGTGCATTCAGACTGAGCTCCAACCGGCAATTGAAGCACGGACGTAGGATCTCAGTGGATAGGGAATCCCAACCGCGTAACATCAACAGCTTCACAGTCGACAGGACCGGATCTCGGTCTGTAGCTCTCCTAACCATGTCGCTGGATATTGGAGTGGTGCCTAAGTGATGTAATAAGTGGACGAACTCGCAAGGCGCTCCACCTTGCTCGTTACTTTGCACTTCCTGTGGCAAGCTACTGAGGGCATCGACTACATCATTGTGAGAACCAGAGATGTAGCGAATTGGACAACTGTAAGAGGAAAGGATGAGTGCCTAGCGTATCATACGGGGTGCATTAATTTGTTCTATACCTCGTCCCTCACTAAGCAGTGAAATCAGTGGTTTGTGATCTGCCTGCATCTCAAACCGATTGCCTCACAAATATTGATGGAAGCGCTTAACTACAAATATCACGGCAAATGCATATTTGTCCAGTTGTGCATAATTCTTCTCAGCGGCCTGAAGTGTTCTGGATGGGAAAGCAATAGGACGGATGGTTCCATCGGGAATCTGATGTCCTAGGACTACTCCCACTCCAAACGGTGAGGCATCATACTGTAAGACAAGAGGTTTGTTTGGATCATAATGCACTAATACAGGTGAAGAAACAAGTAGATACTTAGCCTACAAAAATGCTTTTTCCTCTTTCCTTGTCCATGACCAGTTGGCATCTTTCTTAAACAAATCATGAAGAGGTGCGATCACAGAGACAAGGTTAGGTAAAAAGGGACGCCAGTGTGAAAGTATCCCAACGAACAAACATCATCATCATCATTACACGTTAGCTGGAGGTGGAAAACACCTCAGCTATTGTGCCGCAATACAAAAGGCAAGAAAAGAAAAAACAAACAAACAAACAGTGGCACGCCCGCTGAGTCCCCAGTAACGGATGGACATCGTTCCGGAGAGCTAACAGCTGGCTGCCGTAAAAGAAAGTCATATTATGCCTAACGATTGAGATCGTGATTGGAGGGGGATGCTAAACAGGAGAGGGATGGACAAAGGAACTCACAACACAAACGCCATTGGGGCCGGCTCCTAGCCATATCAGCAAGTGTGTCCAGCCAAACGTGTTCACCGTCCTTAGGACCCCAGCCAGGCAGTCGGGATGCACCAACCGACGCCAACTTCGAAGTGAGGGTTTTCATTTCTCGCGACCAAGTCATCACTTGGCCTCCCCTCCTCCTCTTCCAACCGCACCCACAACGCGCAAACAATGCACGTCGTGGGAGTCGGTGTGCTGGCATGCGCAACACGTGGCCCAGCCATCGGAGCCTGGTGCGTGATATAATCGTGCTGAGCGGTTCACTCGCTCTTCCTGCACCAAATACGCGACGTCGAACACGCTCATTGCTCACGCGGTGTTCCCACCAGACATGAGCTAAGCTGCGAAGGCAGCGATGATCGAACGTGACGAGTCTCTTCATGTCTGTCGACCTGATGGGCCAGGTTTCACAGCCATATAGGAGAGTTGAACGGACGGCTGCGTTGTAAACTCTGCCCTTGAGGGCGAGAGTAATGTCGCGTCTGCGCCACAGGTGGCGGAGATTGGCAAAAGCACCTCGAGCTTTTGCTATACGGTTCGTAACCTCATCTTCAATCCCACGGGTGCTAATATAGCTGCCCAGGTACTTGAATTCCTGAACGACTTCTAGCAGATCACCACCAAGCGTTAGCGCAGGATTGGGTCCCTGCCAATCTTGGAGAAGTACTTTGCATTTTGATGGAGCAAAGCATAGCCCAAAACGACTGACAGCCAGTGCTAATCGGTTCAGTGCTGTTTGGCATGTTTGGGAGCCGTCACAGATTAGGGCAATATCGTCTGCATACTCCAAGTCAAGAAGTCGCTCACCAGGGAGTAGCTCCACACCTTCTAGGTCGTGTCCAGCGAACGCTGTTTCCATGACTTCATCAATAGCGAAGTTGAAGAGGAAAGGTGACAGCGGGCATCCTTGTCTCACACCGCTGGTGATACTGAAGGGTGGCGAGAGTTTGCCATAAACCCTCACCCTGCCCGAACTATGTGCGTACAGCGCTTTGATAATGTTTACATATTTATCAGGCACACCTTTCCTCAACAGACAGTCCCAAAGGGCACATCGATCGACTGAGTCGAAGGCACCTTTTATGTCAAGAAACACGACAACGGTGGGTCGCCAATAAACATGGCGGTGCTCCAACACTTGACGCAGTGTGAAGATGTGGTCGATGCAGCCCCGACCTCGACGAAATCCGGCTTGCTCTTCACGAATTTGGCTTTCACGAGTGCCAGTCAGTCTGTGGAGAATGAGAGAGGCAAGCAATTTAGAGGCAATCGAAATCAGACTGATCCCTCTATGATTGCCACATACCAAACGGGAGCCTCCCTTGAAAATTGGGACAATGACGGAGCGGTTCCAGTCTGTCGGGACTGTCTCCTGCTCCCAAAGTTTTACTAGCAACTCGTGTAGATCACCTATTAGAGCAGGTCCACCGAACTTGAAGAGGGCTGGAGGAATAGTATCTGCTCCTGCGGCCTTATGCAATTTCAACAGCCTGATCTCACGTTCGACTTCAGCGCGTGAGGGCGGATCCAGGGAGACGGCCCAAGGAGAAGGGCGTTCAATGCCCGAAGAAAGTGATAACTCAGGTTGGTTAAATTGCATAGCAAAGTGTTCAGCCCAACGCTCCAAGCGTTTTGACAGGCTGTGGATCATCTGCCCACTCTCGTCGCGTATGGTCTCGCTAACACCAGGTCTCCTGCTGCCTGTTGCCCGTATCAGACGGTATAACTTACGATGATTACCAATGGCAGCGGCTGTTTCCATCTCAGATGCACGATGAGACCACCAGGTTTCGCGGTCCTTCTTTAGGCTAGCACGTAGTTTCGCCCTGAGATTTTTGCGAGATTCATTGTATTCGCTTCCAGCCGGAATACGTCGGCGAGCATCCATAAGTTCCAGAGACTGTGTAGAGACCCAATGTCCGGTTTGGCAATTTGTTTTGCCACATGAAGACATGCCTGCTAATAGCAACGCTTGACGAGTGTGCGACCAGTGATCTTCAACGGTGTTTAGTGGGCGCTTACTCAGCCCAGATGTCAGCGCATCTTGGTACACATTCAGAACATCTGGCTTCGCCAGCTGGCTAGTGTCAATCCGTTCACATCGACGTTGCGGACGTCCACCGAAGCGCATCAGGAGGTCGGCACAGACAAGTGCGTGGTCAGAGTCCACGCTCGTGCTCCAAATCGAGCGACAGTTTTGGACACAGCCTCTCCAGCGGTAACTGATCGCGATATGATCGATTTGCGTCCATGACTGGCCCGAGGCTGGTGGCCGCCAAGTCACACTTCTGCGGGTGCTGTGTCGAAAATTAGTGCTCGCGAGAAACAGGCGAGCATCTTCACACAGCTGGAGCAATCGCTCACCATTATCATTACGGGAGCCTACACCATGTTGGCCGCCCAGATGAAGCTCATCAGAGGACAATTTTCCGACTTGGGCGTTTAGATCGCCAGCCAGCACCACAGTATCCGTGCTTCTTCTGTAACGAAGGAGCTCGTGAAGTTGCTGGTAGAAATCATCTTTTACCGAATCAGTGCTACAGTTTGTAGGGGCGTAGGCCGCAATGACAAACAGGCACCGTTTGTCCCCGCGCGACTTCGAAGCACGGAACGAACCAGCTAATCTAACGGCGCACATCCTACTGTTTACTGGGATCCAATCAAGCAGGGCAGCTTCAGCCCGGGGACTCAAAACAATGCCGACGCCGGCTTGACCGGCATTTGAAGCTGCATCATCGCCAGATAGGCGCAATGAGAATGTGCCGCCAGTGTCGCATGTGGGGGATCTCAGGGTAAGCACGGAGCTCGAATCTTGCAGGCGGGTTTCTGATAAACAGCAAATATCGATCGATAGGGTCTCTAGTGTGCGGGCAAGTGCTGCCTGTTGGCCAATCTGCAGCAAAGTGCGCACGTTGAGGCATGCCAATCTTAGCGAGACACGAGGACTCCAAAGGGAAACGGATGAACTGACGTTGTCCGCTTGGTTGAACATGGACTTATCGACTGGATTGGAGCGAGGCCCTGCGATTGTGTGTGATTTGAAATTAGAAGACAAGCGACTATTGAAGTAAGCTGGGGGAGGGCCAAGAATTGGGGGATTGAAAATGGGGGGGATATAAGTAAAGTTGGAGCGGGACAATAAGGATGCAGAAGCGCAAGAAGGGGTATAAGAAGACGGGAAGGCCTGAGCAGTAGCATCCAAACCCCTATCCACCCTGCTCGATGCAGCAGATAGGGCGCCGTTTATTATCCTCTGCGACGGCCAGAGCATCAAGAAATTGTTGTAGGAAAGGTTCATTGTATTGCGTGGGCAGAATACTGTCAGGTTGCCCAGGCCTAGACAGGAGAACGATTAGGGTTCTCAACCAAAGCCTTTGGTTCAAAAACCTTACCGCAAGGCAGCGGGTTTTGGCACTGGACTACAGAGCCCGTTTTATGAAATGAGGAGCCACCCCCATTCCAACCCCCAACCTGGAGGACCAGGAGGCTGAGTTTGTCTGGCCTCTAACCATTGACCAATCTGGTATGAGTGGCTCTAAAGGTGCAAAAAAAAGCACCACCCAGCATAGCTCAATGGATCTCTGAGGCACGCAAACCATCGCACCACGGTAAGGTCCAGCCTCATTGCGATGGAACGAACAAACGTAACTGTGCTTCAATGTGTGGACCGGGCGCACTAATAATAATAAGCTCCAGCTTGTCCTTTCGTGCATATAGTCCATTTTTATCTAGTTGATATCCAGGATAAGCAACGGAATATATTAGGAGAGCACAATTGGAACGCTTCAAACGTAAGGCATTTTCGGACAATCTGTGTAGGATCTTATCCAGAGTGCGCAAATGGTCTACTTCTGTCTTGCCCGTGATTAGTAAGCCGTCAAGATATGCACAGGTATTCGGTAGATCACGTACGACGTCGATTATCCTGTAGAAAATCGCCGGGGCAGAGTTAATTTTAAATGGGAGTCTAGTGCATTCAAATAAACCCAAATGTGTGTTAATCGTAGTAAACAGACGAGAATTGTCGCCCAATGCCACCTACGAATAAGTGTGACTTAAAGCAAGTTTTGTGAACTTGACCCCACAAGGTAAAGTGGCATATAAATCTTCAATTGCGTTAAGGGGTAACCGTCCATGATAGTGCAGCGATTCTTAGTTTGGAATCAACGCAAATCCGCACAATGCCGTCTGGCTTAAGCACAAGGAATATCGGTGCTGCTCATTCGGATTGTTGAAATGGTACGATTGTCCCTTCGTGCTGAATCCGTTCCAATTCTTCCTCAACTTTTGGCCGCACATAATAAGATAGTGTTCTAGCCTTGAAGAATTTTGACGTCCTACCATCAGCCATATGAATTTTAGCTTAAAAATTATTGAGCTTCCCCAACTGATGTTCGTTAAATACATCTGGGTATTGCTTTAGGACCGAGTCTACGGTTTCCACCCCCAAGGAGTTGATTGTATTCAGCAACTGCGGTAACTGTTTTATCCAATCACGCCCCAGTAAATTGTTCGATGCACGAGGAACAACAAGAAGCATTAAGCTGTGCGATCTCTGCTGATGTTGAACTAGCATCTGACATTTTCCAAGTAGGTCTATGACCATTCCCGTATGAGTTTTTAAAACTGTTTCACTCGGTTCCAAAATAGGTAATGGTGTAAGTGCATTCTGGTCTATTAGTGTCACTGCAGAGTCAGTGTTTAATTCAAATAAAACTGACTGACCATTAACAACAACCCTGATCAAATACGGAGGTACATTGTTCATGTTTGAACAGTTCGCAAATACATCGTTCAGAAAGTTTAATTGTGAATCACATGGCTCACCAACGTTTTCGTTCAGCGATTTACTGGAAATTTGTGATGGTAGGGAACGACACACACGAGCCAAATGGCCAACTTTACCGCATTTCCTGCACTTCGTACGCAACTGAGGGCACTGGTTGGGGGAAGTATGTTAATCACCGCATCGGTAGCACACGAACTTACGCACAATCTTCTCAGAGGAAAAACGTTGAGTTAGTGTGTTCACAGTTTCTGCAGGCTGGGCGGGGTTAAAAGTGGACAATTGATTTTTCAGAGGTTCCCTCTGCCGAAAAAGGTTGCAAGCTGTTTCCCAAGAAAGTGTTTATTCTTCCTGAGATAATAGCTTTTTCTCTTGATCCATCATCTATAATTCCAGCTATCAGGCACTGAATTTTCATGACTTCTTCAAAACGCATCGAAGGGATTGTGTTGTAGCGACACTGGGGTAGCTTGGTGAATGCGTGTAATAAAATCACTTACGCTTTCTCCGCGCTGCCGCTGTAACTTAAAAAACTGGTAGCGAGCGGAAAACGCGCTCTGCTGAATTCCCCATAATTCCTCAAATAACTGAATCACTTGTGAGATCCTAGATTTAACCATTAGGTTTATTGCATCGAAATGTCTTTGTCCTTCGGAACCAAGTGCCTGGCGGAACAACATAATCCAGTGGGTATCTGACAGTATGATGGAAGGATTCAACACAGGGAAAAGAGTCATCTGATGTTGGAACGAAGTTTCAGTTGAATCCTTGTTTGTAAGGAAGGTTTTTCTGACGCCTCCGGCCAGAGAAATGAGAGACTCGCAAGTCGGTTCGTATTGTTGGTTGCCATTTTGTTACGTACCGATCGTGTATTCCTAAACGTAGGAAAAACACCAACACCGGATGATAGATTTGAAACTGTACTCTGCTTCTAACCGAAGCCAAGTGAAAACATATAGGACCAAAACGAACCAATGAGAAACAGACCAGTCAGCCAATCCATCATGTCTTGGCGCTGATGACGACAAGAAGCAAGTTCCTACCCAAGTGTGCCTGTAGTGGAAAACCAACGGGAAATAGTCTAAGCGCAAAAGAACTCGCAGTCGGTGAAAAACTCGTCCTGGCCTGCGTATGTTCACAAAGCTAGGGGATCGGGTCCCAGATGCAAAATCCGATGTTAAGGAAGCAATCCTGTCTACAACCGTAGTTCCGTGAGCTCAAGTCTATGATCAAAGCTGTGGGAAACTGGCGAACGGCAGAAGACGCGCTGCGAACCGCCAGAAATTAGAAAAGCAGACAACATTTCACAGGTTTCTGTATGTCGGGTGCGAACCATTAAAAGAAGCTTACAATAAGTAATGAAAGCCGGAATAAGAAAATATTATGGTAACAATGAAACTGCGCAAACACTACTGACCAGAGGTTTCGGCGTGTACCCGCTACCATATCGAATGGATGCTTTTATATCGCTGTCGAGATTGAGCCATCCCAAATAACACTGCACCAGCCCCTTCCTTCTGGTACCTGCTGCAAGACATACTGTCACAACTGAAACGATACAATAAGACAATGGTGTATTACGGATTAAAAACCAATGCTTAACAAGTCTCGGGGGATGAAAATTACTGAGCACATAGAAATTTATGGTAAAATCAAAGGCGTCTTGTTGAACTCCTCATAGACATACGTAGAAGACCGAGATCGCGTGATAAAAGTAGGCGAACGTCTATAAAGCTGAGCCCGTGCTCTAACTGCAAAATGGCAACATTTCGGGATCACAATTATCAAACCATTCTTGAAAGGGAGTACATCCCTACTCACAACTATTCACGCTTAATGCTGGCTTTCCATCAATATGATGTAATTGGTAAACCAGTCCCATTTGTTTCGCCACACAATCCGGTTGGTTGAGAAGCGGTAACCGATTTAAGGCAGCTGAGAATTTTTTGCTTTGTCGCGAACATGTAGGCCGAAAGTAGTAAAGTTCAACGTTGAATACTTAGAGACGCCATCTGTTCATGGCCCTTTCCTTCCCATTAGTGAAGTTAACTAGGGTCTGTGATGAGTATATAATTTTAACATTGTAAAAATGGTTGGGTTTTTAACTCAGGTTTTTACCATCAACGCCTCCTTGTCTGACTTGCTTATCACATACAAAGACGCATGAGTGAACTCAAATTTGCATGTCCATATGACTGAACGATGACTGTCTACCGTTTGGTTTGTACGCTTCCTATCGAGCTAAGATTCGAATTTTGATTCGGTATAGCTCTAACTACCCGAGGGTTTGAGTTCATTGGTTTTGTGGAAAAAGATGCGCAATTCATTCACCTAGTGGCCAGTTGCAGATCGACTATTCTGCTTCTGCAAATGTTCCCCATGCGCATACTGTATTGCTCCACTATAAATCACTTCTTACCTCCGGAATGCAATATAATTTGAGGGCGCAATGGTGATAGAAATGCCGCTCATTTAGGCTTCCTTATTCGCGAGGAACCGATTTACATTTTCCCAATCCGTCTGCGGTGAACAAGGTAGCTAGCAATTTGTAAACTCGATGATATCGAAAACGGTCTTGCTTGGCATGATCAAGAATGCTCATTATTATTATTGCTATTGTTATTACATCCTCATATAACTATATTATTACTATTATTATTATTATTATTATTCTCCTCTTATTCATTTCCGTCGGAGTAGATTCTTTCAAGTGAAAGCAACGGGTAGTACGGTCACAGCTCTAAACTCACAGTTCTGTGGATAATGCGTCGCACCTGAGACTGCATAGCATTTTCGGATCAAAATTTGCCTACAGACAAAGTTTGGTTATGGCCCCTTTGACCGCATCAGAGGCCTTGCATTCTCACACGACTAGAACCAAGTGATATTTTTCCGGACTACAAGTATGCGTCTGTGGTGGCCAATTTAGGCAGAAAACGAGTGCAATGAGTTTTCCGACCAAGAAACGATTGTAGTCCACTAATATTACGGGCTGTCGGAGCATAAAGAGTGGCAAAACAACGGAGACGACCACAACAATACAGCGGCATCAGAAATTTGTAATGATGGTTTGATAATGTAAAACCGCAATGAACGATGGAATAAAGAATAATAGGAGGGAAAGAATGGGGAGTTTATGTAGTACCAAAGGTAGTAAGAAGTCAAGGCGCCCACATCTAGTCAACAGCATGCGGTAACAAATGGCCGCTATGGTGGTGATATAAGTCGATATCAGTGAGACAGCTTCTTTACGGCTTTCGCTGCCCCTTGTCATTATCCTGCAGATAATTCAGTGAGAGACACAATTTAAATAGGCAATCCGATTAGGAGACGATAGCACACGCGTCACTGATGACGACCGTGCGCCGTGGCCTGTAAAATAAGTTAAGCAAAAGATGGACCTCGTGGACTCTACTCTGGAAGACACAGACCAACAACCTCAGTTTAATCATCGGCGACTTCATTTCCCGCTGCCAAGTCGACCTCTGTCTCAACTTGAGCCTTGCACCATCAGAAATCCGGCAAGTAAATCAAGGCTGTTCTAAGTGAGCGGTGACTTGGCATAGTCAGCACTTGCGCAGACCAACGCAACTTATTCAACCTTTTTGATGCTTTAAAGAATTAACTTCATTATCTCCACCTCGTACTGTCATGCGCACATCATCGTTGCAGGCATGCTGGTGTTGTCCGACACCAAGAATGTTACTCGGACAGCGATAGTCAAATAATAGAAGACACTTCAAACCCTTAGACTAAATGCTCTAAGTTTCTGTGCCATCTGCGTATTTCACACCCTATGGCCCGCGCATAGTGGAAAAGTACATACGAAATGTTGAACCGTGAAAGAATCAGGGACTATAGTTGTCTTGCAGTAACAGGACAAATAAATCCGCGGTTGTTCAGAATCATTGGATTTGGGAAAACACTGGACATTTGTGGAAAGTGCTACTGCACATTGCGTACGGAGCGACACCATGTTAGCATGGTTAAAGTTGGTAAGTCTGTTACATGTGATCCGTATCACAGATTGCAGCATCCATAACATCCGCTGCGGTGGTCTTGACAGAGAGTAGATCGAGCTTGATAAACGAGGTCGAATTGGGTATTCTGAGTCCCTTATAACATGAATACCTTGACAGTGGTTTGAAGACAAGTTGTACCGCGATGTCCTTATGATTTTTAAAACGAATGTCTCGCGAATCTGCACATGGCTGAAAAATATGAGTTTCTTTCTGGCCACAACATGCAGTAAAATGCAGAAGCGACGTTGAGGCGGTATTTCCCTAGGTCGGCGTCCATTCGTTAAAAGGGCCCCGCTCGCAGCTGAAGTTCTCGTATGAATAGCCTAGGGAAGATGTTAGCCGAGAGAAGCAAGATCTTGCTGAACTCGAGACTCCTCAACGAAGGTCAGCCAAGGGCATTAGGTGCCTCTATCAACTGCCCTACAATTTTAGATCGAAGTCCGTGGGAATGTACGTCAGACGATACCTGCGTTTACGGGGGGACCTCATAATGGATCAACCACAATCGGGGCTACCAGTATTCAAACTTTATAATGGTTAACCAGATCCTGAGGAGCCCAGATCTCATCTGTTGTCTACTGCTTTAACTAAGACAATACACCAAGCTGAGATGCTATCATTTAAAACTGACCATGCAGTATAGCCGGCTGGGATTCTGTCACAATTTTTCCCGTCTTCTATTGTGTCAGATGTCGAAGGTTCTCCCGGTTTACCTCGTTGCTGCCACAGGTCAAACACAGTGCCATCCGCATTTCCTATAATAACTTCTGTTCGCCAGGGTACTACAAACGTAACCGAACGGTGTGTTCCTAACTTCAAATCAGGTAGACTTATAATTCTTATCATAGGAAAACCTTGGTGAGTTCACTTGTGCGCAAGCAATTTTGTTGGCATATTCCTCTTTAGTATTATTATTTTCAGTTCCACCATCCTACTGGACCTGTTAAGCATTCATTTCTACCTGTTTCATTATACTTGAACCAGCAGTTGTAACATCCTGGTGCTGGGAACCCTCGCCAGAATATCAAAATATCGTTTCTCCAGCGTGCTTTGCAAACCCTGCCGAGAAAGTGCTATCCACACATGAAGATGTGAGCTGTAGAAATGCAATCGGTGTCACCGTGGGATCGTACATGGCCCAACTAGTTACAGCAACGTGTTGGTTAGATGGTACTCCAGGCGAGAGTTCCGAAAAGGGGAATCATGGTGGACAGAGATGGTGTACCGTTGCCACAATTTCAAAGGCAGTTTGAAAGCAGACCACCGATGTATCCTTGAATAGCCGCGGCCATTTGCACACATGGGAGTGAACCAATTTACTAGTATTGCCAGAGAGAGTCAGTAAGTGTGACCGGGTAGTAAGAGACTATGAAGCATTTCTATTTGTTGAGATGGCTTCAGGGGAGCTCTGGTGGTCTCTTGAAGCTGACAATATACTTCTTCTAAAAAGGTAAGAAGTAATTTGCCTTTGCAATTGAACGGAAAGCTGAGATAACTAAACGAATAATCCAGTTGGAGCGAGGACATGTTGAAGAAGGAAGATTAGGGTGAAACTGTGTATAAGGCAGTAATTTGCATTGTATGATCTACGAGGATATTGAGGGTATCTAACTTCAGTTGTTTAATCGATGGGCCAATGAGAAGGGCTGTTTTATGCATACATTATGGACGATACAGTCTCAACCCGTTCCGACATGCGGATGATTCCTTATTGAGTATTGGTACATCGATGTCGCCATGGATTATCGCACTGATGCATCACCTCCTGGGACCAGTAACGAGGATCATTCAGGAGAGCATGTAGCTGTAGCTTCATACACCTCCTAAACCCCTTTGGTACGCTGCGCTTCCTTGACAAAAAGCAGTCTCGAGTTCAGCTGCTTCTAATAGTCCGTCTGGTCACATTACGCTCAGAGGCAATAATGAGTTTTCTTCCAGATTCCGACAGATTTACAGACCTCTCGGAAGAGAGATGGGGTGGGACTATGAAACTTACAACACAAACGCTGCGTCGGCTCCTCGCAATGTCGACCAATGTATCCAAGCAGACGTGTCCATCGTCCCTCGGACCTCAGCCCGGCAATCGGGAGATACCAACCACCGCTAAGTGCGAAGTGAAGGTATACGTTCCTCTTGAAACAGTTTTCGCTTCGCTTCGCTTCATCTTCTTCCATCTACATATACCCGGCGCGTAAACGCACCTAGCGGGAGTTGGCGTGCTGACATGCGCAACAAGTGGTCCAGTCATCGGAGTCTGGTGCGTGAAAGAACAGTGCTAAGCGGTTCGCTCGCTCTTTCTGCAACAAATGCATAGCACCGAACATCCTCACTACTCATGCGGTGCTTCGATCAGACATAAACTAAGTTACGCAGGCAGTAAGGTTCGAAAGTAACTAGTCTCTGTGTTCGTCGACTTGATGAGCTGAGTCTCTGCACCATTTCTCGGTCATGTTGGCCCCTTGATTGAGCGAAATAGGCTGAACAGCAAAGGAGTTGCTCTGAGGAGCAAGCAAGTGGGTCCGCCACTCAACTGATTTGAGTCAGGTGTCTGACACTCACTTGCGTAGGTGTGTAGTTGCTTGTATGGACAAGCGTCTTCAGCCAGCAGGGCCTCTGACGCACATAGGTAACAGCGTGTGTTGACCGCAAAGGATAGGGGTGCAAGTGAGGCATTTCAGCCCGAACGTGCTAGCGTGCGCTCTGCTACAGGGTCAGCGGCCGATACAGCTTGTGCGCCTGTTACTATCTCTCTCTCTCAAAAGAAGGGAATTTCATTAAGTAGGACGAGCGCAGACATTTGTGCCCAATCGTCTGTGTGACGATTGGGGTGACATAACGAGACGCAGCCAAATAAGTTTTCGGTGATTGTGAAAGCGCAGTTCATGTAAACACAATGGTGGGAAGAGGATCGTATACGTGTCACTCGATAAAGGTGAAGAACATAATACTGAAAGCATATGAGTAAGGAGACGATTGCAAGCAGGTTGCTTGTGCAGTGAATGTGAACGTGAGAACTTGCCGTAACTGGATACGGGGTGTACGAATCCGCGAAACAGCTAGAGCAGCAGGTGGGAGTCCGTCGGTGAGCACTGAGAGAAAGCCACGTCGACTCTCTAGTGGAGTGGGTTTCTGCATAGTCAACCGTTGTCCTTGAAGTACTTCGTTTGCGGTTGAGTTCGAAATTGCGGTAAGCAGCAGAACCGTCCCAAGGTATTTGGACGGTAGACTGATAACGATGAAGAAGATACACACCATTCCGGAGTCCATGAACATTCAGCAGAATAAAAAGCATCGCCGATCGTTCTGCTTGCAGCTCATGAGTTACGAGCTGGAAGGAAAGCAACCGGTGTGGATCGATGAGACCAACTTCATCCTATTTTGCACTCGCACTCGTGGTCGGTCACGACGTGGCAGTCGAGCGCAGTGCACGGTAGTGAACAGCCGGGGACCGAATATCCATATTGTCGGTGCTGTGACAAACAGCGGCTTGATAGCACGCTCGGTTTTGAGAGGAGGCTACAACAAGCAAAGATGCGTCCGGTGGCTACGACAAATACTTGCTACCAACGGAGCAGCGTTTATGGAGTGTTGCTTTTTGGTTGGCGTCAACGCGGCCTATCACACTCACCTGGAGCACGTTTTCTTGGAGGAACGTTACCGCTCTGGGAGACCACTAATTCTTGCACCATACTCTCCATCACCTAACCCCATCGAGGGCATCTGGAGCACAATAAAGGCTCATGTAAATCAAGCAATAAGGCGACGGTATTTCGAAATGCTCCATGAAGACTCTGAAGGCGTTCTACATAAAAGCGGGTGGCGGATTCGTTCTCTAGAGCACGCGGTGTCAGATCAAGGGCCATAATGTCGTAGTAACATGCGAACAAATGGTTCAGCATGTCAGAAGGAATTATGAACGTGTTGTTCATTTGCCTGATCTGTAAAACATTTCTCTATCAGCAAACTACCAGTTTGTAAATGAGTGTTATACTTACTTTATTGTGTTATTGGGTCAGAGTACACCTTATACGCTGCTAAAAGTAACCAATTCTCTATTTGGCAGAACATTGTGGAGCTCAGGAAAAGTAGTGCCTGTGCTCCCGTCGTATACCCGTTTTCGTTGCCGTGCTGTAGAACAACCGTGCGAGAGCCTGAGAAATCGGTGCATACCCTAACACCGTTGCATGGCCAGCAATTATGATTGATCGGATGTCGTTGTTTATGTTTGGATAGCCAGTGGATAAAGACTTTGATGAGAACATAACAAATAATTAAAATGAACTATGCAGTCTTGACCGCTATGAGTAGAGGGTGTGGTCGTTGACCGATTGCTTAGCCCGTTAAACCAACGCAGGCGGCTGGACGCTGCTTGACCTCGTGCGAGGATGATCAACGCGGAAACCCGGAGCACGTAGGGAAGGCATAAGTAACGTTTACCACGATTATTAGGGAAATATTTCTGGATGGGTATCTGTCAGTTGCTGACTGTATTCGGACACACCACGGGGTTACTGTGAAAAGGTGCATTAACGCGGCAAATCACATTTACTCGTCAGGTCGTAGCGCCTGCACAGGTGATGAATGGTTCCGCATGACGCAAACCGGTCCTTACGTTCACATACCAATTGCCAAATCACTGATATATTAGCAGACGGAAGTTGCTATTTCGCTCCATCCCATTTCTACGTGGGTAAATGATGCGTTTCGCAGTAAGTACAGTTCCGACTAGCGTGCATGTAGCAGTACGGTACAACTGCAACGACATCTACCATTCCTCCTAGTGGGCATGTTTTTTCCAATTTAGGTGTTTCCGCCCCGTTCCGGTGGACAGCACGCTGTGATATGCTCAGGAAGTAAGCGGTTCGGGGGTGAATGCAGTCATGCCTATTCAATAGCCGGGTATTTGGCACATAAAAGGCCTTCATGCTAACGCTGGTTGGGGCGTTCATAACTCCGGAGGTCTCACTGAGGAGAGTCAGTGCGCCGCAAAATACACAGCCAACCGCTAGACAAATAGTCAAAACCAGTTACCGTATGCAATCTCAAATCGTCAGCCTACAGAGATGAAGTACCCTATAATAACTGCTTTGTGTGCCTATGTTGCTGAGTTGATGGTTGGTACGATTAGAAACAGGTGTAATGCCATCCACGTAATGGTAGGAACTTGTACTAAAGCAAACACGCCAACACCCATACCGCGCCACCCCGATTCCGTGCACATACGTCAACCTCGACTACTTCCGGTAACACTGTTCCCTTACTCGATGGACGCGTAAACTGGATATTTCCTAGTGAGTCCGCTCTGCGCAAGCACACATCCTATGCCCATAAACATCAGAGTTTGCACCCTCCCGCTCTCTGTGGGAACTAACACTGGATGCCTCGATCATCGCAGAACGGCCACGTTGCAATTCACATCGCTCACTGCGCGCTGCACCAGAGCGTGACACGTTTTGTCGTTTCGGTACCCATCGAGTACATTATCGTTCAATGCAACCCACATACGCAGTGTCATATGTTACCACATGCGATGTACTAGAAGTGGTAGGTTGCTGCACCAGCCCTGATGATCCCCTTAGTTGGCCGGCCACCACGACTCCAGTAAGCCTCATGTCACCCAACCGAGTTTCAATCGTTGGCACAGTCCTTGGGGATGGAATTTTCGGCACTACAGTTTGGCCACCGTTGTTGTGTAGATGCGCATCATGACCACTACGGTTTGCAACAACTAAGATTTGTCCATGCTTGAACACGGGCACCTGGGAAGTGCTGTTCATGCCTGGTTGAAGAGATAAGTGAGTAAATAGCTGAAGCATATCCACTACTGATGGCACATTCTGGTGATGTATCGGAGTGCCTAAATCATAGCTCCTAAGTCGGACGGACTAGGTCCCTCACACAGCGAACAAATTTTTCTCCGGGTTTGCCAACCATAGAACTCTCTCTCCTAAACTTAGTTGTTTCCTCCCCCACCTTGGATATTCTCAAAAAATAATCGGATCTTGCCCTTGGCCTCCATTACTTGGTTGCCTAAACTGTGCTACGTTGGAATATATTAGGCATCCCTTCAAGCCGGACTAATGTCACATAAGCCGGAGAAGGAGGTACAAAAGTGAGTATTTGCGTTTCTACTTTTCTCACGGAGTACATCAACTAAAATTGCCACCATGTTGCCTCGTAGTTCGCATTGGATTCCCACTTTCACTAATATTATTCAGCGGTGTATCTGCTCGAGACATGCTCAAACAAACAACTCATATATCTTTTGCCATCGTAGTTTTACCTCAACCACTCAACGGAACTTGTCAAGCAACTGCTTTTTATCCGGCATAAATAAATAAATAAATAATAAAAATTGTTCATTGACTGTTCATCGGCCGCCTAGGATTGTAGTGTGTATTAAAACCACGTTCGCGGAGCTCAATGACTAGTGATTATCACGACGGCCTTCAAGCATTATGCGCCGAGATCCACTCCAAGCTCGGCTATCTCTATCTGATGAGTCCAGATCAGGACGAAACCGTCGGTCGTGGAGTGCAGAGATGAAAGAGAGCCACACCGAGTCCCTCCACGCTTAGTTTGTTAAAGGCTGACAGTGGTCAGCTGATATCGCGGTAAAGGAAAATGATATACTTCGTCGAGACAAGAAAGGGCCTGTATATGCACCTTTCGAAGATTGGTACCCTGGTATCGGGTACAGCGGCGTCCGGACCCCCTGACGATTATAGAGCGTTCACGAAATCAGTGATGCTGTTGTTTACGACCTCCCATTTCCAACTGGTAGACATTTATATCTTTCAATTTTTCCACCATCATTAGAACAATATTTGAGTCTTTCCGATCACTGCATGATCGATGAACAATTAGCGTCCTGGAAAATATCGGATGCGTTTGTGCTGTGGCTTGCTTGACCATCAGTCCACTTACTGATGTGTTACTCACGGCGTCATGTGCCATGTAGGTGACAACTGTTTCGTCTGTGAGTGATGACTGCGTTTTTCGGCTCACGTCTACCGGTGTCGATTAATCTGGACAGGGCGTCTGCTTGCCCAGTAGAATCATTTGACAAATATAGCATGGTGAAATCATATTCCGAGAGCAGAGTCGCCCATCTCTGAAGCCGAATGGTCGTATACACCGGAATACCCTTTGGGATCCAAAAATTACCGTAAGCGGCTTATGATCGGTTACCAGCGTGAACCGTCGACGGTAAATCGTCTTGTGGAATTTCTGAACGGCAAAGATGATAGCCAATGCTTTAGGTATGCTCTGACGAGTCTCAAAACAAGAATTCGTCGTGTGAGACCCGACGTTCCAATCGGTAAGAACCTACTTTTGCACAACAATATTCGATCACACAAGCATCTGGGCAAGAGAAACAATCGCCGCATTCGAGTGGACAGCTTTGCTACATTCCTTATACTCATCAGACTTAGCGCCCTCAGACTATCATATCTGGCTCTCATGAAAGAGGGGTGTAAGAGGCAAACATTATTCTACTGACGAGGAAGTGAACATTGCAGTGAAGAAGTGGTTCAAAGAACAGTCAATGAAATTCTACGAGCCAGGGATACATGCTCTCATTCGAAGTTGGAACGTTGTTATTGCGAGAAACAGTGACTGTGTTGAGAAGTAGGAGTGTGATCAACAAAGGACCGGCTTCACTTTGATGTATGCCACATGTTCCTGTGTTGATAACTATACATGTCCTAAAGAAGATGGCGTTAATTTATGACACACCCTGGTATAAGTAAATAATAAATGAATATGGTTTAAACACCGGTTTCATGATTTTGAGCGCAACCTCCAAACTCACCTGGCCTTTCCCCCACAATTAGCATGCCATAGTGATACAATGTGCGTTAGTCCGGCCGACAAACTCGTGTATTCCATGCTCATATATACCACTGTCGCTTTCGTTGTCTCCTTTTCTACCACAGATGGCAGAATGGCTTAAGGGCTTCGTTGAATCGACCGACTGTGTGACGGAGCCAATACCTATGCTCTGATGGGACGCGGTTCTTCACAATTTCCGCCAGGTGAAGAAACGAAATAATGTCGATCGCAAATGGCACTAACATCAATTATCTCCCAACGTCCCAGATATTTTCATTTCTAAATTCAGCATGCAAGGGTTCCATATTCGTTAACCAATCATGCATCAAATTCCTTTACTACAAAAAAATGAAGCCCAGCATGCGTGCCAGCAAGTGCTAAAATTTCACGGTGTCTGATAGCAATAATAATAATAAAATTAATAATAATAATGTATATTCTTGATCATGCCAAGCAAGATGGTTTTCGTTATGATCGAGTTTGTAAATTGCTAGCTACCTTGTTCACCGCAGACGGATTGGGAAAATGTAAATCGGTTCCTCGCGAATAAGGAAACCTAAAAGAACTGCATTTCTGTCACCATTGCGCCCTCATATTACATTGCATTCCGGAGGTAAGAACTGATTTATAATGGATCAGTACAGTATGCGCATGGGGAACATTTGCAGAAGCAGAATAGTCGGTCAGCAATTGGCCACTGGGTGAATGAATTGTGCATCTTTTTCCACAAAACCAATGAACTCAAACCCTCGGGTAGTTAGAGCTATACCGAATCAAAACTCGAATCTTAGCTCGATAGGAAGCGTACAAACCAAACGGTAGACAGTCAACGTTCAGTCATATGGACGTGCAAATTTGAGTTCCCACTACGTCGTTGCACATGATAAGTAATAATTTAACTGAGAATCGAACAAACTGACATTACAAAACACTCTTTAATCGAGAAACATAGTCATCCTCAGAAAGGTGTAATATTATGTTAAACTGTATTGACAGAAGCGTTTTGTTCTCAACAATGCGAGACATGACTGTTTCGGCACGAACACGGAAACACAAATCAACGATAAAAGGGGGATCAGGAAAACACAAACACAGTTTTGTTATTGTCCTATGGAAGGACACGAGTGGTACATTAAAGAGATGGAATGCATTGTTCCTTTCCAGATAGGATGCGATGAATCTTCGCACGACGTGTATGACAAATACATGTGTCGGTTATAGTCATCCTTATTGGTAGTAGCGCGGCGTGTAACCATGCCACGGCTGTTAGAGTACATGAGATTTTCGTAAGGTGCAAAGGTGAGTGATTGGATTACTGTGCAAAAAGGAAAAAATTAATTTCTATAACAGAAATGACAATGTCCCTACCCTATATAATTCACTCCACTGATCGTAGAAATTTATTTCTAGGTTGCTTAGCACGTTAGGTTACATTGTTACAACCCAATGATCATTTTCAATAATGTCCAAGCTAGATCATACGAATTAAAGGTACTGAAGCACAGTATGCACCTATGTGGCAAATACGTTTAAAAGATCACTGGTACACTCGCCCCTAACCACTGACTGTAGCTTGACACTGGGAAATGATGACGTCGCCGAAATCGTCTCTTGTATGATCCGGTGCTCTCAAGCTACAGAACCCGCTGAAAGTCACCCATCATGGATGGCATGTACTGTGCTGCTCCATGACTGAAATGTCTTGGTGAAAGCGCTCACCATGTTCATTGTTAACAGCCCCCAAGTTCCCAGGAAAAAAGCGGTGATTATGTAAAAAGTGAATCTTGAGTGACATTCGAGCATCAACAGCCTGTAATGTGTTTTTATAATGACTTTGCAGTTCTCTGTTTTTGCTCTACCCAAAAATCCCGTATACCCTGCCTTGAATGACCGCCACGCTTCTAACTCAAATGAAGTCAACTGGCATTCGGAAGCATCGTCTGCCATTATCCGGCGAATTCAACGCCCAATAAGTATCCCTTCTTTGAGTTTCGCGTCACCGATCTTCGGAAACATTTGTTTCAGGTACTGGAACGCAAAACCATCTCCCTTGAGGGCTTTGACGAAGTTTTTATCAAACCAAGTTTGAGATGCAGTGATGGAAGATAGATATGATCAGTTTGCCCTAGAGGTGTACACTAATTTCCCCTCTGGCCATGTTTCGGTTGTATGGTGTTGCTGAGTTGTTTTATTGTCCCATAAGTACAAGAAACAGCAATATCTTGTGAAGCTCCTTGCATACCCATTTGGAGTCAGCACAGATGTTCCTACAGTACTTGTCGTAGTTCAATACAGTGACTATCGCTTGTATACTTGCGTAACTTTCCTTCATATTGGTGGCACGCAACAGATGCACAGTTGGGTACACAATTCCACTGTGGAGCAGTATGGCATTATAAGTACTGTTGGACGAATCAATGAACAAACGCCATTCATCACTGATATGCTTCATGCCAAGCTCCTTCATCAGTCCTTTCGCGTCGGAACAGCAACAAAAGATTCCTCTCGTGTCATACGAGCTGAACAATTTAACACTTCGCTTTCGGTATCCAGTTACCTCAGTGTTTGCAGCAATTAAGTGCCATTGCCGCAGCCGAGATGCCAACAACTCGGCCTTGTCTTTCAGCAAGACTAGGTCAAGTACATAGTCATTCAACTCTGATTGTTCAATAAGATGTGGGTTGACATCATCAGCTCCAAAGTTTTCACAGATGCCAGAATCAAGTGACACTGGAATGGGTAAGGTGCAATGATGTGGAGCAAGTCGAATAGCTGACGGAAGATTTGGATAATGAATTTTGTCCTTGTTTCGGTTGGAGAATCAAATGACACTAGTTAGGCTCCCTCAACATCATGGGGATTGCAAAAGGCATCTTGCGTTTGCTCCTGAGTCAGACGAAGATTGCACGACACAAAAAATTAAGTGGTGCCCACTTTTTATCCTGATCTCCAAGTTTCATCCCGAAATATGCGTGGCAGGCAGACTTCAGTAGTGAAGAAATGGGTCTGCACTGCAACTTTGTAGTAGACCGTCCATAGACGTAACAAAAAGGATTTCAGTCATTGACGTAACAGCATGTTTGAGCCATGATCAAGATATCAGTTAAGGAAACACAACTCTCAGTCGGCTATGAGTATCAGGTGGACACTAAGGCCAAGATCACTTATACGCTTACAGGGAACCAATGGATCAATCACAGGTGAGCACTCGATGCATGGAACACACTGCTTAGCAGAAAAAATAGAAAAATAAACATAAATCCGACGTGATAAAAACATTTGGTTTGCACATTTGTAATCAGCGCATTGGGTACTACTAGCAACACCCTACGTTATTTCAGTTATAAAAATGATGTTGAACAGTGTTACTAGTTGGTCCGCTGGGAAGGCATTTTTGTCAGCAAGCTTATGCTTGGAAATATTACCCAATAAAGAGGTGGGTATCGCAAACATATCAAGGAAGCGACAGACAACAAAATTTTTACCTGATTAAGGCCAAATTCAGATGTTCAAGCCACAAAGTAATTCGGTCCAAAAGACAGTAAATTGGTGATAAACTAGAGAAGGTAAACTTCGAGTATTACGCTTGCAAATATTTGGTATGCTCCTCACTTGTTGAAAGGTCTATTCTCCATCGATGCACAATTAAAGTGTATCGGTGGGCCTGAAATATGCTTTTTCAGAATTTCGATAAATTGTAACACGAGAATGAGTACCACAGTAAACTATTTGAGTCCTTGAGTGACCGGCGGTAGTCTACCTAAGATCCCAGAGAGAGAGAGAGAGAGTACAAGTGCTATAACACCTTATGGCAAAGGCGGATCGCACTCAGTAGCCTGTTTGGCGCCCAAAGGTTAATCTAGAACTGGATATGAAGGAAACGCACACAGCGAAGATTAAAAGGCACAATAACCGAGTATGAAGCGCATACGAGCTATCTAGAGGTGGTAGGCTATAGCCAAGAGTACGCCGCTTTTCATGATCCCCAGTATATATTTACCAGTAAAATTTTCCTGTAACTAGGAAATGTATTTCCCTCGAATTCCGAAGACATCAGGACAATGCGTTGTCGGGTCAGATGATGACTGGCCAGCAGTGCCGTGCTGTTAATTTCTGCAGCCAGCGCTCGACCGTACTTCCCGATTCTAAATCGAAGGAGGCGGACATCCACAAACTCCGAATCACCCACAATATGTCCGGAAATATGTCTGGTCAAGACTAGACAGCACAACAACGCGCAAACCTCTTTGTTCAATAGTGTTTCCACTACAAATGCAGAAACTGGTATTCATTTTTGTTAAGAGTTGTGAAGTTGCGTGAAATAAACATGGAGCTTCCTATGGGCAAAGAATCGTCACTGAATTATGATACCTGTACCAAATAACCAGGAGCCATTAATGAAACTAACGGTAGTGAGAACACGAACGACCAAGGACAAGAATTATTTTAAATAAAGAAAATACTTCGTTATATAGTATGACGCACAAGCCAACAAGAGTGCGGAAAAGTAAAGCCGATAAAGAATGAACAAATAAGGAACCAATCAGGTGCACATAAAGAACGGAAAGTGAGGGCGTTAGCGTCAGAGTAGAGTTGTGAGCTGAAGGCAAAAATAGCGACTCCAAATAGCCAATAAGGATAGCGAAATGATACGTTAAAACAAACACCAGAGCAAAACGAAAGTCTGCAGTCATGAAAGGTAACACACACATAACTATATTTGTACTGCCCCTCTAACAGGGACAAAAACGCGATCGGCCGATCCGAAAGCGTGCGACGATGATCTAGCACCTGCCAAGTGAAAATCCGATTTATGCGGTTCTGTTCTAGTTGAAACTCAGTCCTCATGTAATTTGCTCTGAATTCCCGTCCCACAGCGGTGAATTAGTGGCCCTTCCAATGCCGCCAAGCCCGTAACCGTGGTGGATGCAGACTCCAGCCGCTGTAAATGGTTATGGACTTGAAAGTAAGTACGAACTTTCCACTCACCTGAGCAACATCATTCATTCATTTATCATACATGTTAGCTGCAGGTGGAAAACACCTCAGCTATTGAGCTACTGTCTTTCCTCAAACAATTTCCTGAGTGGCATCAACAGTACGCCGTACCGACGCTTCGCTGGCGTGCAACCACTACCGGTCGCAGGTGGGCTAAGGATACTGCGAGGGTTACCCTGCCCCTACGCAGGATCGAACCCGCGCCGTCCGACTGCAAGACAAGGTTGTTATTTCTAGGCTACGGGCCGGCGCCTGATCATGCAAGAGGTATGGACGACCAAATTGGGCACTTAGCAACTGGCCCCAGCAGCAGTAGGTAGGAACGTGCCACGTTCGTGGTTGAAGACTCACTTGAAATAGCGAGACCGCAGGAGGCAACCGCAAATAAGCGACGTTTAGCTCTGCTTCGGGTGTGTGCACTTTCGGGGGTCAAAACGAGTTATTACAGTCTGATCCGCGGTGATCAAGTCGATCCATCCACATGAAACCAATAGCGATGGAAAAAGCTACATGAGGTTACTCAGAAATTTACGCGAGAATAGCAGCTTCTAATTTCGGTGTCTGCATGCAAATGCCACCTGTAGTTATATGCCATGGGGTGCGCACAGTGAAGATAGCCAAGAGGACCGAGTAAAGTGAATTGTGATAGCAGGGTACAAACGGGCCCTGAATACTGGTCGTAAAATTACGGCTGTACAGCAGCCGTCGTTAAGCTGCGGGCGGCAGGAGTGTAAAAGAGACAGACGAATACGTAGGAAGATAGCTACAGTGTGATGAAGCTTGGTATGATACCCAACTGGGACACTACTGGGGCAGCTGGACCTGAGTAGATGAATAACTATTTCCAAAAAGCAGGCCACCAGATAGAGGAAAACGGCAATAGTTCTCAAGCTGGGAATTCACTTTAGTTTCCATCCCAACCCCGAGGGATCGATTGACCCACTCAAGATGCACAAGTTCGTAAGTACTCTAAGGCGCCAAAGACGGTTTCTGGGGGCATAATCAAAGAAGTATCACTACCATTCGCCAAGTTAAAGAAGAAATTATGATGGCTTGTTCACTAACCAAACTATTCTATTAAACTGTTCTAGTATGGTTATACATATAACCCGGTCCAATGCACACAAGAGATAGGCACCCGTTTAATCGGACCGACACTGCTTATCGCGACTTCGTCGTCAACTTGACGGTACAACGCGAAGGGATCTCACGAAACGTCACGGTGACGGCCGATGGTTAGCTCCCAATGCATCAGAGAGGGAGGGATATATGTCATAGCCACCCCTTCGTCGCGAAGAAATGTTCCTCGATGCATGACGCGGAGAGAAAAAATATTCACAGTTGTGCTGAGCGCTGGTACCTCACGCTACAACACCGAGCTGATGATAGAAGCAAAGAATTCTAATAATGGAAGTTGTTAACTCATGAATCGGCCCGTAGCCTAGGGGTAACGAGTTTGTCTCGTAAACTTGCGGCGCGGGTTCGAATCCGCGTAAGGGTGGGCGTCCTCGCGGCATACTCAGCCCGCGTGCGACTGGTGGTGATCACACGGCAGCGAAGCGCTGTTACGGCATATAACTGACAAATTATTACTATTTCATTATTATTAACTCATGAACCCAACACTTATCTCATGTTAAGCCTCCAACTCCAGCCGGAAAAGCATCCGATCATAGAGTATGATCGGATGCCCTCTCGACTGATAGAAAGTAGTCTATCTGGGTCCACAGCCATGATAAGTATCAAAGGCTTCCTTCTTTCTGACCAGTCCATTACAGAGAGCGGTCAGAAGCAGAAAGCTCTACTGATACGTGTCCGAGCCATCAGCTAGTGGGTAGTATATTGAGCGACCCGATAAACACACATTCCCGCTCTCCAATCCCTGTAAGGGTGGTGGACGAAAAGTCAAAGTAGTACGGATATCACACCAGTCGCTAGCAGAAATAGGCTGCCATAAACCTCGGACTGGAGTTTTGGCTGTTGCTTGGGTGACAGAAGCAGGACTATGGCTAAAAAGCGGAGAAACCACACCGGAAACAGAATCAAGGCAATGAAAGTGATGAACTACTCGTTCAAGGATTGCGCTTTAATTCACGCTCGCTCAGTTGCATTTTCGTTCACATGTTCTTGCTTTCCCTGCCTTCGTTTCCTTTAAATTTGTAAGTCACCACTATTGCGATGCGAAATTTTGTAATCATACGTCCAGAGAACTTCGATGCCCAGACCATGGCAGACCAACAAGGATGTATAGGAATTAGGGTGTGAAATTCAGCTATCAACTAGGCATCCTAGTGGGTTGTTTGACTTACAGCCGAGGGTGAAACAGATGTAAACACCGATATAAATAAAGTATAGTCGTAGGACAGGATAAAAATAGACCAGCTAGTGCGTATCACTGCACATCACGGGGGTCCGGAAGTTGCGAGCAGAAAGAAGAGAGACCAAGTGTTGACGAGGGAGGAATGAAATTGGCGCATTGTGCTAGTTCATAAATAATATAATAATAGTAAGAGGATAAGTCATGATCAATGCTATCAAAAAAGAAGCTTACGTAGTACAGGGGACGGTACTAAACGGAATGTGCTTTAGTGATCGGGGAAATGCGGCGAACAGTTTGGAACGACAATTGAAAAACGACAAGTCAGTAAATAAAGAAATAAATAGATGGGGAAATAACCCCAATAAGTTAGTGAACAAATAAACAAATAAATAGGCGGAAAGTAACTCAAATGCATTGTGGTTCGGTACAGACACCGCATTTCATAAGATACAATCGGAGTATTGGCGAATAAGTGTTGACAACTGAGGAACGACCGGAGGTAAATCAATCTGGAAAAGTGGATACTGGAAGAGGCCGATCTCCGGGGATCATGTGGAGTACAACACAAAATGATATGAGTGCTTTGTGAGTGAATAAGATGGAAAAGGTTCGCATCAATCAGAGAGGAAAGAGATGGCGATCGCAGACGGAGTTGTCGTGGCAGTGCGCAATCAAACCGGCTCACCGCCTGCACCGACCATTACGCCAGTGGTACTTGCTGCAGAGGGAGCCTGTCCAGGTGGGTAGGATAACTTTTCCAGATCTGAGAGGTAGCCTTCGGGGACTAGTAAATGAGTACCACCCACGATTACGTCCCATTGTTTTCCGGAGGTGGTGTTCATTACCTCATATGCACAGCGCATTTCAGAGTAAGAAACGCCACCAATAATGAAAAAGATCAGTCTAGGGCCGCATCGCGGTTGTTGGCTCTTGTCTCGGTGCCAAAGGCCATAACGAGCAGACATTGATGCAGTTCCGCCACGAGCTCCAGGACCACGAACAGGACCACCACCAAAGCAGGGGAAAACTTTGGGGTCCAACTTGTCATCGCACGCATCCTAAATGAGAGGATAGTAAAAAACAGTAAACATCCGAAACAAACGTGATTTACTCGGAAAACCAAGCAACACCCTAACAGTCGACACGAGGTACAAGCATTCTGATATACTGCAAATACTGATGGGTGCTCACGTTCCGTGCAGCTCATTGCTGGAATAACTTCGCCGGTAGACAAACCTCAATGACAATTCTCCTCAAAGTGTCAACTACAAGCAGCCGGTAAACCATGCATAATTATGGGCCGTTGCAAAGCAGTCGAGTTTCAATGGGGCGAGACGGTCAACTAGTGTTTTTCCGGATGAGTTGCAGTATTGTTGGGAGATATATGCGATGAACAATTTTTAGGTTCGGAAAAAAATCATGAGAGAAATGACTATTATTGACTCTCATAGTTTCATAAATAAATGAGATACCGTAACGAACACCAAGCTATCTGCATATAAACCGCAGATCAACAACTGACAGGACAGCTAAGCATGGCTGTAGAACATTAAAAGTTAAAACGAAAAAAGCAGACTACTTTACAAGAGATGGCAGAATTAACCAGCCTCAGATGCGTAAATGCCAATGATAGCTGGATCAGAAATTTGCCCAATAGGCCACTCAGTGGTGTTGAATGGCAAATCCCTATTGAGGGATCAGACTGCAACTTTAGATGCTGGACCTACGGTAATACTTGCCGGATTTGAAAATGCCTTACAATTCAACGATCTTGATGGAGAAATGAAAACGCAATTAAGGCATGTCGGCATTACAATCCTAACAAGGAAATTGTAATTTTGTCCACGGACAACCGGCGTACGATTGTTATAGTGAAACAGATTACATTGAAAAGGCAAGGAATCCCCTGGGAGAAGTAACAATGTATCGGAAGATAAAGAACGACCCGACAGTACAATTAACAAATGAATTGAATCAAATCACAGAGGAGGGGGATAGAACGAAAGCTCGTCACTCAAATACCGCGCAATTCTACGAATACAAAAATAGTGCACGGTAATGAGCAATCGTGTCGATTCAGCTACACTAACCTAGGACTTGGGGGCACCTGCTCGTCGGGCCGGAGTATTTCATAAACAATAGTTGAGTAAATTCGAAGAGTTACGAAAAGACCATAAAAACAATGGTCTCTTTCGACGTCACTGCCCTATTCATTTTTGTCAACTCGCATTCGGTGAAAACATCAGAGAACTTCTGAATGGTGACGAACCATTGTAACGAGACTAGACCTTAAGGTGATGCGACGGTTTGCGTACCTCGTCGACCCATTGAGCTATACTGGGTGGTGTCCTCGGGCCCCTTGAGAGCTATTCTTATCAGGTTGGTCAAGGGTTAGAGGTTAGACAAATTCACTCACCTGTTCCTCTAGGTTGGGGGTTTGAAATGGGATGGAGTCCATTTCTGTAAAACTAAATCATCGCCAACTACCCGCTGCCTTGCGGACAGGCTTTGGTTGAGGACCCTAATCGTCCTCCTGTCTAGGTCTGGGTGCCCTGGCAGTATCTCAGCCCACATACAACGATGACATTTTTCCAAACATAAACTTCATCCTACATCGGCCGTCGCGCAGATTATCAAGGGTCGCCTTATCTGCTGCATACAGCAGGGAGGATAAGCGAAAACATGCTATTGCTGGCGCCTCCCTTCTTTCTTTTCCACCTGTTTCTCTTACTCTCATCTCGAGCTCCATTGTAAACCTTCATTCTATAATTCCCAGCTTAATTGACAGCAACCGAAGTGCCACTGGAGTTGAACCATCTGAAGCTATCCGCAGCACCCACTGGACGCCTATCGGCAATAGTCACTTATAAAGCCATGCTACCCCGTTTCGTTGGCGGCGTACAATGTGCGCACACTAAGACAAATAGGTCAACAGGCTGCACTCGCACGCAAGTCCGGTACACTGGGTATTTAGGTGTGCTGTGTGTCCGAACCTAGGGTCAATGATCCTAACGGGGTTGTTGAACAAACTGCGCCCGGCTTGTCCTCTCGCTATTGGTTGCGCGCATCCGGAGACTGATGCAGCAGCCTCTGGTCAAACTGGGGTAAATATCGCACTCAGCTCCAAAGCTGAATCATCGTTGGTTGACTGGATTCCGGTGAATAGCCGTTTGTGTGCAGGCCGTTTGACAACATTGACCAAGGTTGATTCAAGAAATAGTACAAGACGCCGTTTGTGTGTGGTTTCCGCTTATGCTCCCACCGACTACAGCTCCAATGCTGCAAAGGACACATACTACAACGAACTGAACACGCCACTACACAGTGCTAACTGTTCAGATATCATAGTATTGCATGGGATATGAATACACAAGTAAGTCGCCTGGGCTTCCCAGAAGCCCAGCTACGTGGTAATTATGGACTTAACTCACAACGCGCGGACAACGGTGAGCGTTTTTTGTAACGGTGTATGGAGCACCAGCTGCTTCTTAGTAGCCTTGCTTTCAGACAAAGTAAGCGCCGAAGTGCCACTTGGCGTCCTCCTGTAGTTGGCAAGGAATGGACCAAAATAGATCACATTGTCATAAGTTAAAAGTTGGCGTGATTCCATCTTGGATTGCCGCTCACACTGGAGTATTTGCGTCGACGCTGATCCTGCCCATGAACTTTACCGGGAGGCGCACGGCCTGGTGCGTCTCCCTCGATTGGCAACCGAGAAATTATCCCAGCCCTAAGTCAGGCAAGCCTACCAAGATGCACTGCATACAGAACTTTCGCTTCCTTGTCTTAATGACACTGAGCTTCAGTGGAATAGAATCTCAGTCGCAATGCACAACGCAGGAGCATCCGCTTGTGGCACTATCAATCGTCACCGCACCAGTCACTGGATATCTGAAAGGTGAGTGAACCAGTTGGAATCCAGAAGAAACTTCCGGCTGGTTCTGAGCACAATATGACCAGAAGGAACAATTAGGCGCGAACTAAAGCGGAGCCTGTGAGTTGACAAGGGGGCCTGGTGGACCAATCAGGCTTAAGAAATGGAGGCGAGAGCAGTAGGCAAATGCCGCAAACATTTCCAGCTGATCCACACCACTGGTCCCAGGAAATCAGGCTTCAGTGAGACCATCAGAGACAGCACGGGTGAGCTGATACACAATAAGGAGCGCCGTATGGCTCGCTGGGCGGAACACTTTCAAGATCAATTCAGCTGGCCCCCTGCTCCCGGACCTCTTCCTACTCAGGTGATGCGGGGTGAGGCATGGACGGTTAGTTTAGAGCCTCCGTCGGAGGCCGAAGTCTGAAGCGCGATCACATACCGTAATCGTTTTCGTGCTACCGGCCCGGATTCCCTCCCACCTGCACTATTTAAGGATGGAGGTGAGGTCCTCTGCAAAGCACTGACTTCCCTATTCGAACATATCCAGAAGGAAGTGTCCAGGTTAATTGGAGTGAATTGATTATAGTCGCAATATACATAAAGGGCAATCGTGCAAACTGTGCTGACTACAGGGGTATTAGCCTAACGCCAGTTGTGACAAAATTACTGGCCTCGATAATCGTTCGTCGCCTCACTGTGAAACGGGAATCCCGGATTAGAGAAGAGAGGGCAGATTTCCGCCCAGGACGTGGCTGTATATACTATTTATCCCCTCTGCGGCAGGTGCTAGAGCAGCGCCATGCATACCGCAAACCAACAATAGCTGTGTTCCTCGGTTTCAAGAGTGCGTTCGATTCAGTTGACCGATGCATTCTGTTCGAAATACTTGCGCGGAGAGGTGTTCCCACGAAATATGTGAACATTTTACATGCTCTGCATTCGAACACAACTAGTCGTGTCAGGGTTTACGGTGATTTGTCAGATGCGTTTCCGACAACAAGTGGCGTCCGTCAGAGTTGTGCAATTTCCCAGTTTTTGATCAATTTCGTCCTGAACTCCATCATGGAGTGTTCTCTTGCGGAGGCTCAAGATGCAGGCGTTAATGTGCTGCCTGGTGAAAGGCTAAATGATCTTGATTATGCGGACGATATCGTCTTGTTGTGTAATGATGTTGGGGTGGCATAGTCAATTCAGAATAACCTCTCTGGAGTGGTGCCATTATTTGGTGTGCGTTTTGCACCTGCAAAGCGTTGATGCAGGACTACCAGCCACCTGACGCTAGATCGTGAGGTTGTTGATCAATTCTCCTACATTGGCAGCTGCATCAGCAACGATGGGCGCATAGAAACTGAAGTCACTTCTCGCATCACATAAGTCAGAACTGCCTTCTAGAATCGGCGACATCTAGGGCGACAGAAAAGAGTTGCTCTGGGTGTGAAAGGTCGTGTTTACAAGGCCACAATGAGGGCCGTCCTACCCTATGGAAGTGAGACTTGGCCTCTTCCGTCCGAGGGTCTGAGACGCCTTCAAGTCTTTGATCATCACTGTCTGCGGAGCATTGCTGGCGTCGGGTGGCACCAGCGTGTACGCAACGATGATGCGCGTAGGCGAGTACTAGGCAGTGATAGCCAAGCTAGTTCCTTAGAACAACAGATAGCACTGAATAAGTTGCGTTGGCTTAGGCACTTACTACGTATGGCCGGTCACCGCTTAGCGAGGAGGACCCTGTTCTGTCTGCCGGATGTAGGGTGGCGCAAGGCTCGAAGTGGACAGAAGTTGACTTGGCAGTGGAAATGAAGTCACTGACAAGCCAACTTGGTTCCGTCGGTCCGTCTCGCATTCCAGGCTAAAGTCCACGTAACTCGCCTAGTGTTTGACTCGAAACTTTACTAGTGGCGCGTCTGCTGCCGTTTCCTAGTCGGGCTGCCTGTTTAACATTTTGTGCTGAAGTATCTGCAAGGTAATGGCTGATTATGACGCGGGGAAGAGAAAACTGTAAGGAAGCTTTGTCGCCGATGCCGCGTCATCTTTGCACGATTGCCAGCTGTTTGTGATGGCATGTTGTTGACAAAGCGCAGGCGCCTTGACTCTGAATGTCTGCTCACGGCATTAAGAGTTACCGGTAAGTCCTCCGTCTTTCCCTCTTATTATCCTTCGTACCATAGGTCGTAAAGGTTGTATGGCAGCGAGGCATCAATTCAAATGGCTGATGTACCGTTGCTGATGATGAATAATGACGAAGAATTCAATGTGAAGCCTTTCAACTTGTGCCCCAGCATCTACCACAATTTCAGTCAGGTATTCTAAGGGCAATGAAGTTCACCGTATCTCGGCTCACTGTGGACACCAGTGGAGTAGCAATGGCTTTTGCCGCGCTGGGCAGTTGTAACATGTTCATCACCCGCTGGCAGTTGTAAATCTGTAAGCTCTCATAACTGCGAACAGCCCTTCAATAATTTGTTTTACAGAATAACGAGCAAATACCTAATTACAGAGTGTCGCCGCAAATGCATTTGTATGGTTACTTTATTCGTATACGAAAGAGAAAAACACACTTATGCTTTAATTGCGGCAAAGCTATCGATAACACTATGGAAATTCAGTCAGTCCATCGACAAGTCCTCTCTCTATGAAGTGAACCACCAAGTCCGTGAGCCTTGCCCGGTTCACTGCGGATTCTAGTGCCTTTATAAGCTAGAGCTTGAGAAATAGCGATCGCAGTTGGCAACGTCAAAAGCTCGGGTAAGAAAGATGGGTAGCGAGATGGCCATATTTGGTGCAGATACCCCAAAGTGATATTTCTGTATGAAGCTTAAAAGTTCAAAGGGTCCATTGATTATGTGGTTTTCAGAAGCTTTCACAAAACACTGCAATCATCACCATAAGGCAAGGAACTTATTTACTTTAATTTCCTTCGTTAAGCGGGCAATCGTAGTTATCAACAAACCGATTTGAGGGGCGTAAGGAAAGCATATGCGTTTGCGATGTCATGAATTTTCTGAAATTCACGACATATTTCATCAGTCAACATGCCTACGAAAGGTAGCATTGTCCGTTTCAGCTTAGCATCAACTCCCATCGACCCCCCAAGCTAATTCTTCACCATCCATGCAGGGAAATATTGGAATACATAACTACCAGCTAATCTGGAAATTTTGCCGCTTACACTTGGCATCGAACAATCATCTGAATTAAAAATGCCGCTCCGTCACATGCCGCCCGAAACGGACCGTTTTCTCGCCCCCTTGTTACGCCTCTGGTAGAGGTTGTCATGTAGAGAATGGAAGTGAATTTGCTCCAAATCATGGAACCCAAAATCCTGTCTAACACGTACGTAACACATAAATGCAGCCAGCTGCCTATCGCACAAAACTTGCTGAACGATGCAATAGACGGAATCCGTTTCACCAAGAAATTAGAAATGGAAGGCCAACCACCTTCCTCGGACTTGTTGGTTATCAAAACAGCGGGCGGAGAGCTCTAAAAGTTGGTTTAAAGGAAAGTCACGTACACTGACCAAATCATAACACTAATCACACAAAATGTTATAATGTTGCTTGGTGGAGAGTTTTGGAGATGATCTCTCCCAACACTGCACTTTAGGACCGATCACCCTCGTCAGGATTCGGACTCGCCAGATAGAGATAGCGTGAGATGAAAGTGTAACTCGACACATACTGCTTGACGGCTTAGGCCTTGGTCACAAAGTCAGAGCTCCGCGAGCAGCGCTTGAGCAAACAATGAAGGTTGCTTCGTGAATTGTCGCCACACAACAAAAAACAAGAGATGAACACCTAATGATGAGCAAGAAGAAAATGTGTAAAGAGACCGATGACAGGGCTTGTATGGATCACCAGGAATGCTAATCTTCAGCAATCCGAAATATTCGGTAACACTCATCAGTCTCATCCGTTTACATGATAGGGATTACATGATAAACGTGCCGAGTTGCGTTGAATAGTGATTAGGATGCTAAGTTAAACGTTGATTTGATGAATCACGTTATCATTGAAGGTAGTAGATTAAATGCAAGTGAAGGGTGCTTAGGTACATTATTTTCCAATCCAAGCAAAGGTCAACTGGGGTAAAAATTAAATCAAGTGATCATGTTACGGTAGATGAGGGGCGCAAAAACTGATTTGGTGCCCACAATGTCGGTTTGAGATGGCACCTATATAGGTAGCTGAAACAGTAAATAGGTGTGTCCGGAATCCGTGCAAAAATCGCTGAGGAATGGAGTAGAGGATATGTTTAGCATGTAACCTGTTATTTGAACTTAAGAGTCTGATGAGTGTTATCGAAAAGAATTATGCACTCAGCACGCCTTTTATACTTTGATACAACTTATAGCCCTGCAAATATGTGCTAATGGAACATTAATGATAAGTGCGCTTACCCCTTTCAATCCCAAATTAATTCACCTATAACCCTTTGCATTATTTTTATGTCACGGTAAATTTCGGTTAGTAATAAGCACAAAAAGAAGGAAATTAAATTTTTTATAAAATTTACGCTTATTTTTAAGGTGGTACTTGTAAGTACCGGCAGAAACGTAGGTCATCAACATTGTCACTATGATGGTACATTACTGAAAAGGATATTTTTGAAAGCAGTTCTTTTTGTCGTTTCAGGACAAAATATGTCACAAAAAGGACATTTTGAATGTGGTCTAGACTGGATTTTTTGAATGGAACACATTACATATCTTCCACTTTTTGCAACAAATGTAGGGCAGCGAACGCCAACGTTTTGTGTCCTGATGTATTAAAGCAAATAATACTCGTTCTTCCTTCATCTCTTTGGTTCGTTTGGTGATGACATTGTATAGATTGAAGGACGTCTTTTTTCACTGGTAGGCTTCCCCTGGCGACAAGCATCATCGCCGTTTCTTCGAAACTCCAGAAGTGAGATGTAAGGATGCATGTCCTTATACATCACATATGCATTGACATCATTACAAAAAACAGTCTGTTCCACCATAGTTTGATTTCCTATCACAATCAAATATCGAGCACAGCATATATACTTTGTCCACTCCACCCATGGCTGAATTGTAATCTTGTACTATCTTTGGTGTCACTATGTCGGCTATTGTTCCAAACCGCTCGTCACGACTCACAGTAATTGATTCACTTCCATGGTAATTGGACAACAGATGAACACACTTGTTGTCCTTCCACTTGAAGAACACAATTCCTTGATCCGTAGAACGACAATCAAAATCACCTCTCTTCATCTCCTTGTCCTTTTGAAGTTTAGGAAGATGTTTCTTGTTGGGACGGACAGTTCCACAGGCAAAAATGTTGTTCACCTTCAGATGCTCAAATAGTTTCACAGATGTGAAATAATTATCCATTACCACAATACAACCACCTACTTTCAGTGTCAAGGTGAGTCTGTCTATGACACCCCCAGTATAAATCTGTCTTTAGAATTATCAGTGTCCTGTGATTTGCCTTGATACACTTTAAACTCGTAAATATATAACCACTCATATCGCCTCGACACCATTACTACCTACAAAATAAGGATTTCAATAAACACTCATATCACAACAAATGTGTATGCAATAGTAAAAATAAAGATATTAATAACTGAGAGATAAATTAGTTTTTGTTATAAATTGTCCAAATCTCTAAATGTTGCGTCCAGCAAAGGATCTAACTTTTAATACGCTTGACGGCTGGCGGTACTTTCTGGTACCAACATATATGTTGGATCAGTATAATACGGATTACGCTTAAAATTGTAAAATAAATATACCGAATCATGGAATGTACACTACAAAAACGAATATAAATTCATAGGACTGGCAAGCTGCAACAACATCAACTAAATTTTAACAAATAGAGCAACCACTCACAGTTCTCTGAAACCGATTTCCGACCACGCTCGACATAAATCACCAACGTTAACAGCACACACTGCAGAGCAGAATGTCAGAGTTCTGGCCCTTACCTAATTGTTCACAGTTGGATATTGTATGAATGCTCGCGAGTACCGGCAGGAATAACGACTGCATTTAAACAAAGTGGTACTCGTAAGTACCGCCAGTACACAAAGGGTGAAGTCCTGAGAACGTCGCACGGTCAAAAACAGATGGCTATGGTGTACAGTAATGCGCAATGGGGAGATATTTTCATGATCTAAATGACCCTACGGCCTAAATCAGGCAGAAATAACTGCACAACGCGAGATTAAGACAGTTCGGTGCTTCTTGTGCATCATATTTTGTGGTGGCTCGAACCAAGCAGTGAGTCAGGTGGACCAGAACTTGGAATGTGGCACGGGTATACAGTACATAAGTAATGTGAGCAAATGGAGGAGGGGATATGTGCAACAGCGCATCACAAATAGACCAAATAAGGTGTGGCTACGATATGAAAAGCGCATAGTTTCTGGTCAACATTGGCTTAAAATGGTTCTAACTCGAAACATCTTACTGTGCTCAAAAGGAATATAACAATGAAAAAGATCATGTACTCCAGTCCTGAATATAAGATACACTGAATACTGTATTGTATGAGCAATCAGAAATCTTATCATGTACAACTCCATGGAAATATGATCAAAAATGTCGAAAGGCAAATTATGATTTGTAAATACTCTGATTGATTTTCACATTCCCGTGTGACATGGCTAAAGAAATCGCGCAATTCACAGTGGTGTAGGACTCAAAATGCGCGATGTCTGTGAGTTACCGTTCTCGGAAGCCAAGATTTGAGAAATGCACAGTCAACGATTGTTTGAACTGACGCACTGAGTTCGCTTTCACCATATGTTTTGGCAAACCGTTCGAGACATATCCCACTCGCCTTCCAAGCATAAGGGGATGAAGAAAATGTTTCAGATCGGGCAACGCAAGCTTGTACTATAGCATTTCCCGCAAAGTTGCCTAAAACGTCCAAAATTTTTCAAAGAAGGAGCAAAATTTTGCAAAGAAAGTCCAAAATGTTGCAAAACCCTGTGCGATTGGCCAGCCACTCAGAGCCAATCCTCTGAACTTAAATGTATTCGCATTGGCCGGATGCCAAGGTTCGGTGCGTTAGTCTGGGGAGGTGAGCGCGCTGCCCGTTGACTGGGTGAGACTTGTGCATGAACCGTAGAGGAATGCACTTCAACGGTGCAACGGGCTTGTGTGCGCCCCCCCCACCCTCACGTCCGAAATGATAGATCACAATTAGTCTGAGAGCAATGAATAGCTGGAACATAAGCGCACGACCGAAACCATGTCTATGATTCTAACGTCGTCGGCATGCGTTCTCGCGTTCGACAGAGTATCTCATCAGACATTCGTGACCGAGTTTTGAGCGCCTTCGTCAACGTTGATGACTGGTAGCTTGTGGCAACTGTGAACAACGTCAAATATCAAACAGCTTACTCCTGGATTCACCGTTCTCTTCACCAAGAACAGAGTAATACGCAAGCGCGCGGTCGTAAGCGGATTTTGTAGGAGGAAGACGTACCTGACATCCTGGACTGGATCGCAAGGGACTCAACTTTTACGCTACGGGAAACGCGAGTACAAGCAGAAATCATCATCACCATACACGTTAGCTAGAGGTGGGGAACACCTCAGCTACTGTGCCGCAATACATAGAAAAAAGGAGAAAAAAGCAACTGGTGCAAGCCGGCTGAGCTACCGGTAACGGATGGGCATCGTTCCGGTAAGCTACCAGCCGGCTACTATGCATCAAAAAAATTACTATGCAAAATTATATAAGGCTAAATAATGAGATCGTGGTTGGAGGGGGAGGCTAAGAGGGATGGGGTGGGACAAAGAAACTCACAGCACGAACGCCACTGAGGTCGGCTCCTAGCCATATCAGCAAGTGTATCCAACAAACGTGTTCATCGTCTTTCGGACCCCAACCAGGGAGCCGAGACGCTCCAACCGAGGCCAGCTCAGAAGTGAGGGCCTTCATTCCTCTGGACCAAGTCATCGCTTGGCCACCCCTCCTCTTCTTCCATCCACACCCCCGGCGCGCAAACAACGCACGTCGCGAGAGTCGGTGGGCTGGCATGCGCAACACGTGGCCCAGCCATCGGAGCCTGATGCGTGAAATAACGGTGCTGAGCGGTTCAGTTCCTTTTCCTGTGCCGTAAACAAGGCGTCGAACACGCTCGTTGCTCACGCGGTGTTCCCACCAGATGTGAGCTAAATTGCGAAGGCACCGGTGGTCGAACGTAACTAGCCTCTTCAGGTCCGCTGCTTTAAGGGGCCAGGTTTCACAACCGTACAGTAGGGTCGAACGTACCGCTGCATTGTACACTCTACCCTTCAGGGCAAGAGTGATGTCGCGCCGGCGCCATAAGTGGCGAAGGTTAGCAAAAGCGTCCCGAGCTTTTGCTATACGGTTCGTGATCTCATCCTCAATCCCACGGGCGCTGATACAACTTCCCAGGTAGTTGAATTTTTGAACGACTTCTAGCTGATCCCCACCAACGGTCAGCGTAGGAGGCGGTCCAGACCAATCTTGGAGGAACGCTTTGCACTTCGAGGGTGCAAAGCAAAGCCCGAAGTGACGGACAGCTAGTGCTAATCTGTCCAGTGCCGCTTGACACGTTTGTGAGCTGTCACAGATTAGGGCAATATCATCAGCATACTCTAAGTCAAGAAGTCGTTCTCCTGGGAGCAGATCCACACCTTCAAATTCGTGTCCTGTGAACGCGATTTCCATGACTTCGTCAACAGCGAAGTTGAAGAGGAAAGGTGACAGCGGGCATCCTTGTCTCACGCCGCTGGAGATATTAAAGGGCGACGACAACTTGCCGTAAGCCCTCACTCTGCCCGAGCTACGCGCATATAATGCTCGGATAATATTCACATATTTCTCAGGTACACCTTTCCTGAGTAGACAGTCCCAAAGTGCATGTCTATCCACAGAATCGAATGCACCTTTGATATCGAGGAACACGACAACGGTGGGCCGCCAATATATGTGACGGTGCTCCAACAACTGACGCAAGGTGAAGATGTGGTCAATGCAGCCACGACCTCGACGAAACCCGGCTTGCTCTTCACGAATCTGGCTTTCACGAGTGCCAGTCAGTCTGTGAAGGATAACAGAGGCAAGCAATTTGGAGGCGATGGAGATCAGACTGATTCATCTATGGCTGCCGCATTCCGATCGTGAGCCTCCCTTGAAAATTGGGACTATGACGGAGCGGCTCCAGTCGGTTGGGACAGTTTCCTGCTCCCACAGTTTAACTAGTAATTCGTGTAAATTATCCACAAGAGCAGGTCCCCCGAATTTGAAGAGGGCTGGAGGAAGATCATCTGGTCCCGCGGCTTTATTTAACTTCAACAGTCCGATCTCAGGTTCGACTTCTGAGCGAGAGGGTGGATCCAAAGGGACAGCCCACGGAGCGGGGCGATCAGTGGCCGGCGAGAAATCTAACCATTCCGACCGATTAAATTGCCTTTCAAAGTGCTCAGCCCAACGCTCCAAGCGTTTTGACAAGTTGTGGATAGGCTGTCCACTCTCGTCACAAATTGTTTCACTAACACCAGGTCTCCTGCTGCCCGTTTCCCGTATCAGACAGAATAACTTACGATGGTTACCAAGGGCAGCGGCCATTTCCATTTCTGATGCACGATGAGACCACCAGGATTCGCGGTCTCTCTTCAGGCTAGCACGGAGTTTTGCCCGGAGCTCTTTGCGAGTTTCATTGTGTTCGCTTCCAGCCGGAATATGCCGGCGAGCATCTATAAGTTCCAGAGACTGTGAAGAGACCCAATGTCCATGTTGGCGATTAGACATACCACATGAGGATTTTCCTGCTGCAAGTAAGGTCTGGTGAATATGAGACCAGTGAGCTTCAATTGCATCCAGTGAGCGTTTATCCAACTCGCATGACAGCGTACTTTGATAGGCATTCAGAACAGCTGGCTTCGCCAGTTGGCTGGTGTCAATGCGCTCACAACGTCGTCTTGGGCGTCCGCCAAAGCGCATCCGCAGGTCAGCACATACAAGTGCATGATCGGTGTCCACACCTGTGCTCCAAATCGAGCGACAGTTCTGGACGCAGCCTCTCCAGCGGTAACTTATGGCAATGTGATCGATTTGCGTCCAAGGCTGGTGGGCGCCAAGTCACCCTCCGGCGGGTGCTGTGTCGGAAATTAGTGCTCGCAAGAAATAAGCGAGCATCCTCACACAAATGAAGTAGCCGCTCACCGTTATCATTACGGGAGCCTACACCATGTTGGCCGCCCAAATGCAGCTCATCAGTGGATAATCTTCCAACTTGAGCGTTCAGATCCCCGGCCAGCACTACAGTGTCCGAGCTTCTTCTGTGGCGAAGGAGCTCGTTCAGTTGACAATAGAAGTCGTCTTTTACCGAGTCATCGCTAAAGTTTGTCGGTGCATAGGCAGCGATAACGAATAGACACCTGTTAGTCCCACGCGACTTCGAAGCTTTGAACGAGCCAGCCAATCGGACCGCACACATCCGGCTACTGATTGGAATCCAATCAACCAGAGCAGCTTCAGCCAGGGGACTCAGGGCAATACCAACACCGGCTTGGCCGGTGCTCGAAGCTGCATCGTCACCGGATAGGCGCAATGAGAAAGTGCTGCTAGTATCACATGAAGGGGATCTCGGAGTGAGCACAGAGCTCGAGTCTTGCAGGCGGGTCTCCGATAAGCAGCAGATATCGATTGAGAGGGTGTCCAATGTTCGAGCAAGTGCTGTATGTTGACCGATCTGAAGCAATGTGCGAACATTGAGGCATGCCAATCTGAAGGAGCATCGAGGGCTCCAAATAGAACCCGATGAACTGGGCTTGACCGCTTGCTTGCACAAGGGCCTGTTGGCAGGACAGGACATGTGAGTTGAAACTAAAAGACAAGCGACTATTGAAGCAAGGTGGGGGAGGGCCGAGAATTGAAGGATTGAAAACAGGGGGGATAAAAGTGAAGCTGAAATGGGACGATAAGGGTGAAAAAGCGTAAGAGGGGGAATAAGAAGACGGGAAGGCTTAAGCAGTAGCATCCAAACACCTATACACCATGCTAGATGCAGCAGATAGGGCACCGTTGATTATCCTCTGCAACGGCCAGAGCATCAGAAGTTTCTTTGAAGTAAAATTCATTGTATTGCGTTGGCAGGATACTGTCAGGTTGCCCAGGCCTAAACAGGAGAACGATTAGGGTTCTCAACCAAACCCTTTGATTCAAAAACCTGTCTACAAGGCAGAAAGTTTGGCATTAGGCTACAAGGAGTCCGTTTTAAGGAATAAGGTGCTACCCTCATTCCAACCCCCAAGCTGGAAAGCCAGAAGGCTGAGTTTGTCTGGCCTCCAACCATTGACCAATCTGGTATGAGTGGCTCTGAAGGTGCAAAAATGCACCACACAGTAAAGCTCAATGGATCAATTACAACACAAAACGATCGCACCACGGTAAGGTCCAGCCTCATCGCGATCAACAAGCAGAAATGGACAAGGACATTTCGAAGTCAACAATCGCATGGCACCTAGATGGTCGATTGTTAACTATGAAGAACATCTATGAGGTTCCCGAGGGAATGAACAATGAGCGAAACAAAGGGATACGCAGGGAATTCGTTCAGCAGTTTCTCCAACTTGAGAGCGATGGCAAGTTCTTCATTTGGATTGACGAAGCGAACTTCAATGTTTACTGCAAACGTACTCGTGGTCGGGCGCCCAGAGGAGTGAGGGCCTGTTGCAAAGTTGCCAACAGTAGAGGGCACAATTTGCATTTAATCGGTGCACTCACGATGGAAGGGAAAGTATCGATGACCACCCGGAGAAGCTCATTCACAGGTCCCCTATCTCTCGAATGTCTGCGAAGCTATTTAGACAACCTGAAACGGGAGATGGAGCTCCGGCAGGTTGTCGTGGTATGTGATAATGCACCATGTCACACAGGACTGGAAGAACTATCGTTAGTAGATGGATCCGATGGAGTAACCATACTGAGATTGAGCCTATACTCTCCGTTCCTCAATCCGATCGAGAATGTTTGGCAGGTGGTGAAGGCCAGAGTGAAGAATGAGATGAGAGTGCACTACGAAGAACCTCTAACCGGGGATCCCCAGAAACTCATGACGCAGATGGAATGGAGGCTGCAGTTCCTTGAACGCATTGCCAAAGCAGCCATCAAGGATATCAGGGTTGTGGGGTGTCCTAATGCTATGCGACATATGCGTGTACATTTTACTAATTGTCTAGAAAAATGACATGTTTTGATCACGTTGCTGGCCTATTTTTTACGTATCTGGTTGTATAGCACATCACTGGCAGTGCTTAGGGACGTGTGAGTATGCCCAGTGTTTTCAAAATATGTTTACACATTTGTAAGTTTGTGTCTTCGTATGGGGTTGAAGCGATATCTGATGTCTAGCGCAAGGGAGTGACACGGGATTGGCTTCCAGTGAGCCATGCCCGAGTGATATGTTCAACTTATGGTCCTTTTCATGCCGGCATTCGCTGCGCCGTACACTTTCATGATCAGCCTGAGATAATGTAGATATGGTTTCTTTGTTCAGAAAACTAGGATGTTTGGAAAGCGCTTTGTAGGACCAAGTGATCTTGCCGGGTGAAGATATCACAGTATGGGATATCGGCGTGGATAGTTGAATAGTAGTGAATAAGAAATTACTGCGCACGTCATGTCAGGCTTGTCCAAGAGTGAGAGGAACTGATAGATGCGAGTTCGCAAACGCGCCCATTGCCAGACAAGATGTCGTCATTAAAGCTGAACGAATGAATCACGTGTCTAATGGAAACCGTCTCTGTGCGATATTTTTCCACCGTATTTGAGTGCACTGGCGCATTAATTCGTTACCCGATTGGAAGTTGGTCTGTCAAGTTCGGAACCCACATCAGCCGGTTCGGAAGCTGTACTTTAGATTTAAAAGCAACCATTCCTACAGTAAGCCCAATTTAATTTGCGTGCCAGAAAGGCCCGAATAGCTGTCCAGTACGACTTGGATACTGTCTTGATTGTTCGGATGATCCCTCGTTTGACCCAATAGCGTGCATAAACAAATCGAGGGTGTAGTTGGCGTGGATACAGTGGCGTAGCAACTACTTTTGCTATCCGTTTCGGACGTAAACTTGGTACCGCTCTCGTGGCTGTAAAGCCTGCAACTGAAACTGTCATTCAATATTTCGTTTCACATGACAACAATCACAGATTTACTTTTAGAGTGCTGTCTTGAATGCGGCTATTTGAATTGTTAAAATACTCGTGTTGAAAATGTACGGGCACACTTTTCGTGCACTACTTGAGGACGCTGGCATCCGAGCTGAATAGGCGCTCATCGAAAGCAACTGAACATAATTGGTCGAAAATCCGGCAGACTTGGCTAGCAGCGGGTATGTCTTAATGTGGCAAATCAAATCGCCAACTTGGACATTGAGTCACTACGCAGTCTAAGGAATTTATAGATGCTTGCCAACGTGTTCCGGCTGATAGCGAACACAAGGAGACTCACAAAGAGTTCAGGGCGCAAATGGTTGCTAACCTGAAAAGGGACCGGGAAGCCTGGTGGCTGAGTGGTCTGCACGCCTGGCTTGCAATCAAAAGGCCACTGGTTCGAGTCTATTTTCCTTGCCTGCTTTGTCATCCTGCATATCTTCTCGGAGCTCACCCAGCGTCTGAAACCCCTATCGGTCGCAAAAATTGTCTATCCCGTTGAATAAGTGTTACACTGAGCCGATACCGTGGACAGGATGATCAAGTGTCACGATAACTGATCATCACTTGAATCCTGGTGCCATTTGTGACAAATGTCATTGCCTGTCGTGCAAGTGCGGAATAATGCCAAGCAGCCGGATTATGTACAGCACATATATCTCTCAACACGACTTGAGTGCGCAAGAATCCGTTACTTCAACTTTTATACCGCTTATCGAAATGATTCTACGTTGTTAAACGTGATACTGACAGAACATGAGATACGGACAATTGAAATGTTCAAATCATTACTACTATCTATCTCAGTTCAGGAAATGTAGTTTGCAAAACCGCAACTTTCTCACAATTAGGGTTTTCAGACTGCAGTCATGCGAACATCAGAACGCTATAAACTAACCACTCTGAAGATATCTTCGACGCACAAGTATACGTAAATGATACTACTGCCGTTCACATTCACTATTTGGTGTATTCCCTAGCTCGCACCCTTGATCCTTGGGTTCACTGTGAATATGTTGTTGCATTTACACGAGTATCGACAATTGTCTACACTGCACACAGGACGCAGTGTCTCCATTAGCGACGTGTGCAGTTTTGTCATTATTTCGGTTGCAACATTTGACTGTAATTTAACCCGGCCAGCGGTGGTCAAGTTGTCTGAGTGTTACTCTGGACTGGCTCAACGTTGTTCACTTTACTTCTTGTCCGGCCCCAATTTTCAACCCAATTTCATTTACCTAGTCCAAGCTTCCCTTGAAAATCTTTCTAACCAGCCTTAGTCCTCGCGATTCGCATGAATGCACTTGTCAACGGACGGGGTGGAGGGACATACATGGGTGTTGCACACAGAAGGTGCCACATATTAAAAACCAGAATGTTTTTTTTTGTTCGTAGCAATCAGCCGACAATTCAGATATGTCGACCAGCTATCCGGAAAAGCACCAGACGGCCGTTTCGCCCTATTGGGGCTCATCAGTGGTGCGCATCCTTCGGTCCTCTGCGGAGGATCGAACCCATGACTGCTAGTGGCTCTTGCCAACTAGCCCGCAGCTTATGCAACTGCGCCATGGAGGACGGTATCCAACTATCATGAATTGTTAGCTGAATGCGATATAGCCCGACGCATCCTCCACTGCCATGCAGGCACCTGCCATGCAGATGACAGCGGTCGGCCTTCCGGCGTCAGGACTTCCCGGTTACGGCAGCTATGAATCGACATAGCATTTTGTGGAATCCGTACGGGCGAATTGGTATTACTTATGAATGGAAGGATTTTGGTGAGTATTTTTGTTCGTCGCAATCAGCCGACAATTCAGATATGTCGACCAGCTATCCGGAAAAGCACCAGACGGCCGTTTCGCCCTATTGGGGCTCATCAGTGGTGCGCATCCTTCGGTCCTCTGCGGAGGATCGAATCCATGACTGCTAGTGGCTCTTGCCAACTAGCCCGCAGCTTATGCAACTGCGCCATGGAGGACGGTATCCAACTATCATGAATTGTTAGCTGAATGCGATATAGCCCGACGCATCCTCCACTGCCATGCAGGCACCTGCCATGCAGATGACAGCGGTCGGCCTTCCGGCGTCAGGACTTCCCGGTTACGGCAGCTATGAATCGACATAGCATTTTGTGGAATCCGTACGGGCGAATTGGTATTACTTATGAATGGAAGGATTTTGGTGAGTATTTTTTGTTCGTCGCAATCAGCCGACAATTCAGATATGTCGACCAGCTATCCGGAAAAGCACCAGACGGCCGTTTCGCCCTATTGGGGCTCATCAGTGGTGCGCATCCTTCGGTCCTCTGCGGAGGATCGAATCCATGACTGCTAGTGGCTCTTGCCAACTAGCCCGCAGCTTATGCAACTGCGCCATGGAGGACGGTATCCAACTATCATGAATTGTTAGCTGAATGCGATATAGCCCGACGTATCCTCCACTGCCATGCAGGCACCTGCCATGCAGATGACAGCGGTCGGCCTTCCGGCGTCAGGACTTCCCGGTTACGGCAGCTATGAATCGACATAGCATTTTGTGGAATCCGTACGGGCGAATTGGTATTACTTATGAATGGAAGGATTTTGGTGAGTATTCTTTCTTTATTCTTGCAGTTAAGTCGCCCTACGTTGAACCAGTCAACTTGACCACCGCTGGCCGGGTTAAACTACAGTCAAATGTTGCAACCGAAATAATGACAAAACTGCACACGTCGCTAATGGAGACACTGCGTCCTGTGTGCAGTGTAGACAATTGTCGATACTCGTGTAAATGCAACAACATATTCACAGTGAACCCAAGGATCAAGGGTGCGAGCTAGGGAATACACCAAATAGTGAATGTGAACGGCAGTAGTATCATTTACGTATACTTGTGCGTCGAAGATATCTTCAGAGTGGGTAGTTTATAGCGTTCTGATGTTCGCATGACTGCAGTCTGAAAACCCTAATTGTGAGAAAGTTGCGGTTTTGCAAGCTACATTTCCTGAACTGAGATAGATAGTAGTAATGATTTGAACATTTCAATTGTCTGTATCTGATGTTCTGTCAGTACCACGTTTAACAACGTTGATTCATTTCGATAAGCGGTATAAAAGTTGAAGTAACGGATTCTTGCGCACCCAAGTCGTGTTGAGAGATATATGTGTCGTACATAATCCGGCTGCTTGGCATTATTTCGCACTTGCACGACAGGCAATGACATTTGTCACAAATGGCACCAGGATTCAAGTGATGATCAGTTATCGTGACACTTGATCATCCTGTCCACGGTATCGGCTCAGTGTAACACTTATGCAACGGGATAGTCAATTTTTTCGAAAGATAGGGGTTTCAGACACTGGGTGAGCGCCGAGAAGATATGCAGGATGACAAAGCAGGCAAGGAAAATAGACTCGAACCAGTGGCCTTACGATTGCAAGCCAGGCGTGCAGACCACTCGGCCACCAGGCTTCCCAGTCTCTTTACAGGTTAGCAACCATTTTCGCCCTGAGATCTTTGCGAGTCTCCTTGTGTTCGCTATCAGCCAGAACACGTTGGCAAGCATCTACAAATTCCTTAGACTGCGTAGTGACTCAATGTCCAGGTTGGCGATTTGATTTGCCACATTAAGACATACCCGCTGCTAGCCAAGTCTGCCGGATTTTCGACCAATTATGTTCAGTTGCTTTCGATGAGCGCCTATTCAGCTCGGATGCCAGCGTCCTCAAGTAGTGCACGAAAAGTGTGCCCGTACATTTTCAACACGAGTATTTTAACAATTCAAATAGCCGCATTCAAGACAGCACTCTAAAAGTAAATCTGTGATTGTTGTCATGTGAAACGAAATATTGAATGACAGTTTCAGTTGCAGGCTTTACAGCCACGAGAGCGGCAACAATTGTACGTCCGAAACGGATAGCAAAAGTAGTTGCTACGCCACTGTATCCACCCCAACTACACCCCCATTTGTTTACGCACGCTATTGGGTCAAACGAGGGATCATCCGAACAATCAAGACAGTATCCAAGTCGTACTGTACAGCTATTCGGGCCTTTCTGGCACGCAAATTAAATTGGGCTTACTGTAGGGATTGTTGCTTTTAAATCTAAACTACAGCTTCCGAACCGTCTGATGTGGGTTCCGAACTTGACAGACCAACTTCCAATCGGGTAACGAATTAACGCACCAGTGCACTCAAATACAGCGAACAAACATCGCACAGAGACGGTTTCTATTACACACGCGATTCATTCGTTCAGCTTCAATGACGACATCTTGTCTGGCAATGGACGTGTTTGCGAACTCGCATCTATCAGTTCCTCTCACTCTCGGAAAAGCCTGACATGACGTGCGCAGTAATTTCTTATTCACTACTATTCAACTATCCACGCCGATATCCCATACTGTGATATCTTCACCCGGCAAGATCACTTGGTCCTACAAAGCGCTTTCCAAACATCCTAGTTTTCTGAACAAAGAAACCATATCTACATTATCTCAGGCTGATCATGAAAGTGTACGGCGCAGCGAATGCCGGCATGAAAAGGACCATAAGTTGAACATATCACTCGGGCATGGCTCACTGGAAGCCAATCCCGTGTCACTCCCTTGCGCTAGACATCAGATATCGCTTCAACCCCATACGAAGACACAAACTTACAAATGTGTAAACATATTTTGAAAACACTGGGCATACTCACACGTCCCTAAGCACTGCCAGTGATGTGCTATACAACCAGATACGTAAAAAATAGGCCAGCAACGTGATCAAAACATGGCATTTTTCTAGACAATTAGTAAAATGTACACGCATATGTCGCATAGCATTAGGACACCCCACAACGCTGATATCCTTGATGGCTGCTTCGGCAATGCGTTCAAGGAACTGCAGCCTCCATTCCATCTGCGTCATGAGTTTCTGGGGATCCCCGGTTAGAGGTTCTTCGTAGTGCACTCTCATCTCATTCTTCACTCTGGCCTTCACCACCTGCCAAACATTCTCGATCGGATTGAGGAACGGAGAGTATAGGCTCAATCTCAGTATGGTTACTCCATCGGATCCATCTACTAACGATAGTTCTTCCAGTCCTGTGTGACATGGTGCATTATCACATACCACGACAACCTGCCGGAGCTCCATCTCCCGTTTCAGGTTGTCTAAATAGCTTCGCAGCCATTCGAGAGATAGGGGACCTGTGAATGAGCTTCTCCGGGTGGTCATCGACACTTTCCCTTCCATCGTGAGTGCACCGATTAAATGCAAATTGTGCCCTCTACTGTTGGCAACTTTGCAACAGGCCCTCACTCCTCTGGGCGCCCGACCACGAGTACGTTTGCAGTAAACATTGAAGTTCGCTTCGTCAATCCAAATGAAGAACTTGCCATCGCTCTCAAGTTGGAGAAACTGCTGAACGAATTCCCTGCATATCCCTTTGTTTCGCTCATTGTTCATTCCCTCGGGAACCTCATAGATGTTCTTCATAGTTAACAATCGATCATCTAGGTGCCATGCGATTGTTGACTTCGAAATTTCCTTGTCCATTTCTGCTTGTTGATCGCGATGAGGCTGGACCTTACCGTGGTGCGATCGTTTTGTGTTGTAATTGATCCATTGAGCTTTACTGTGTGGTGCATTTTTGCACCTTCAGAGCCACTCATACCAGATTGGTCAATGGTTGGAGGCCAGACAAACTCAGCCTTCTGGCTTTCCAGCTTGGGGGTTGGAATGAGGGTAGCACCTTATTCCTTAAAACGGACTCCTTGTAGCCTAATGCCAAACTTTCTGCCTTGTAGACAGGTTTTTGAATCAAAGGGTTTGGTTGAGAACCCTAATCGTTCTCCTGTTTAGGCCTGGGCAACCTGACAGTATCCTGCCAACGCAATACAATGAATTTTACTTCAAAGAAACTTCTGATGCTCTGGCCGTTGCAGAGGATAATCAACGGTGCCCTATCTGCTGCATCTAGCATGGTGTATAGGTGTTTGGATGCTACTGCTTAAGCCTTCCCGTCTTCTTATTCCCCCTCTTACGCTTTTTCACCCTTATCGTCCCATTTCAGCTTCACTTTTATCCCCCCTGTTTTCAATCCTTCAATTCTCGGCCCTCCCCCACCTTGCTTCAATAGTCGCTTGTCTTTTAGTTTCAACTCACATGTCCTGTCCTGCCAACAGGCCCTTGTGCAAGCAAGCGGTCAAGCCCAGTTCATCGGGTTCTATTTGGAGCCCTCGATGCTCCTTCAGATTGGCATGCCTCAATGTTCGCACATTGCTTCAGATCGGTCAACATACAGCACTTGCTCGAACATTGGACACCCTCTCAATCGATATCTGCTGCTTATCGGAGACCCGCCTGCAAGACTCGAGCTCTGTGCTCACTCCGAGATCCCCTTCATGTGATACTAGCAGCACTTTCTCATTGCGCCTATCCGGTGACGATGAAGCTTCAAGCACCGGCCAAGCCGGTGTTGGTATTGCCCTGAGTCCCCGGGCTGAAACTGCTCTGGTTGATCGGATTCCCATCGGTAGCCGGATGTGTGCGGTCCGATTGGCTGGCTCGTTCAAAGCTTCGAAGTCGCGTGGGACTAACAGGTGCCTATTCGTTATCGCTGCCTATGCACCGACAAACTTTAGCGATGACTCGGTAAAAGACGACTTCTATTGTCAACTGAACGAGCTCCTTCGCCACAGAAGAAGCTCGGACACTGTAGTGCTGGCCGGGGATCTGAACGCTCAAGTTGGAAGTTTATCCGCTGATGAGCTGCGTTTGGGCCGCCAACATGGTGTAGGCTCCCGTAATGATAACGGTGAGCGGTTACTTCATTTGTGTGAGGATGCTCGCTTATTTCTTGCGAGCACTAATTTCCGACACAGCACCCGCCGGAGGGTGACTTGGCGCCCACCAGCCTTGGACGCAAATCGATCACATTGCCATAAGTTACCGCTGGAAAGGCTGCATCCAGAACTGTCGCTCGATTTGGAGCACAGGTGTGGACACCGATCATGCACTTGTATGTGCTGACCTGCGGATGCGCTTTGGCGGACGCTCAAGACGACGTTGTGAGCGCAATGACACCAGCCAGTTGACGAAGCCAGCTGTTCTGAATGCCTATCAAAGTACGCTGTCATGCGAGTTGGATAAACGCTCATTGGATGCAATTGAAGGTCACTGGTCTCATATTCATCAGAGTTTACTTGCAGCAGGAAAATCCTCATGTGGTATGTCTAATCGCCAACATGGACATTGGGTCTCTTCACAGTCTCTGGAATTTATAGATGCTCGCCGGCATATTCCGGCTGGAGTCGAACACAATGAAACTCGCAAAGAGCTCCGGGCAAAACTCCGTGCTAGCCTGAAGAGAGCCCTCGAATCCTGGTGGTCTCATCATGCATCAGAAATGGAAACGGCCGCTGCCCTTGGTAACCATCGTAAGTTATTCTGTCTGATACGGGAAACGGGCAGCAGGATACCTGGTGTTAGTGAAACAATTTGTGACGAGAGTGGACAGCCTATCCACGACTTGTCAGAACGCTTGGAGCGTTGGGCTGAGCACTTTGAAAGGCAATTTAATCGGTCTGAATGGTTGGATTTCTCGCCGGCCACTGATCGCCCCGCTCCGTGAGCTGTCCCTTTGGATCCACCCTCTCGCTCAGAAGTTGAACATGAGGTCGGACTGTTGAAGTTAAATAAAGCCGCGGGACCAGATGATTTTCCTCCATCCCTCTTCAAATTCGGGGGACCTGCTCTTGTGGATAATTTACACGAATTACTAGTTAAACTGTGGGAGCAGGAAACTGTCCCAACCGACTGGAGCCGCTCCGTCATAGTCCCAATTTTCAAGGGAGGCTCACGATCGGAATGCGGCAGCCATAGATGAATCAGTCTGATCTCCATCGCCTCCAAATTGCTTGCCTCTGTTATCCTTCACAGACTGACTGGCACGCGTGAAAGCCAGATTCGTGAAGAGCAAGCCGGGTTTCGTCGAGGTCGTGGCTGCATTGACCACATCTTCACCTTGCGTCAGTTGTTGGAGCACCGTCACATATATAGGCGGCCCACCGTTGTCGTGTTCCTCGATATCAAAGGTGCATTCGATTCTGTGGATAGACATGCACTTTGGGACTGTCTACTCAGGAAAGGTGTACCTGAGAAATATGTGAATATTATCCGAGTTTTATATGCGCGTAGCTCAGGCAGAGTGAGGGCTTACGGAAAGTTGTCATCGCCCTTTAATATATCCAGCGGCGTGAGACAAGGATGCCCGCTGTCACCTTTCCTCTTCAACTTCGCTGTTGACGAAGTCATGGAAATCGCGTTCACAGGATACGATTTTGAAAGTGTGGATCTGCTCTCAGGAGAACGACTTCTTGACTTAGAGTATACTGATGATATTGCCCTAATCTGTGACAGTTCAAAAACGTGTCAAGCGGCACTGGACAGATTAGCAACAGCTATTCGTCCCTTCGGGCTTTGTTTTGCACCCTCGAGGTGCAAAGCGTTCCTCCAAGATTGGTCTGAACCGCCTCCTACGCTGACCGTTGGTGGGGATCAGTTAGAAGTCGTTCAAAAATTCAACTACCTGGGAAGTTGTATCAGCGCCCGTGGGATTGGGGATGAGATCACGAACCGTATAGCAAAAGCTCGGGACGCTTTTGCTAACCTTCGCCACTTATGGCGCCGGCGCGACATCACTCTTGCCCTGAAGAGTAGAGTGTACAATGCAGCGGTACGTTCGACCTTACTGTACGGTTGTGAAACCTGGCCGCTTAAAGCCGCGGACCTGAAGAGGCTAGTTACGTTCGACCACCGGTGCCTTCGTAATTTAGCTCACATCTGGTGGGAACACCGCGTGAGCAACGAGCGTGTTCGACGCCTCGTTTACGGCACAGGAAAAGGAACTGAACCGCTCAACACCGTTATTTCACGCATCAGGCTCCGATGGCTGGGCCACGTGTTGCGCATGCCAGCCCACCGACTCTCGCGACGTGCGTTGTTTGCGCGCCGGGGGTGTGGATGGAAGAAGAAGAGGGGTGGCCAAGCGATGACTTTGTCCAGAGGAATGAAGGCCCTCACTTCTGAGCTGGCCTCGGTTGGAGCGTCTCGGCTCCCTGGTTGGGGTCCGAAAGATGATGAACACGTTTGATTGGACAAACTTGCTGATATGGCTAGGAGCCGACCTCAGTGGCGTTCGTGCTGTGAGTTTCTTTGTCCCACCACATCCCTCTTAGCCTCCCCCTCCAACCACGATCTCATTATTTAGCCTTATATAATTTTACGTAGTAATTTTTTGGATTCATAGTAGCCGGCTGGTAGCTTACGGGAACGATGCCCATCCGTTACCGGTAGCTCAGCCGGCTTGCACCAGTTGCTTTTTTCTCCTTTTTTCTATGTATTGCGGCACAGTAGCTGAGATCTTCCCTACATCTAGCTAACGTGTATGGTGATGATGATTTCTGCTTGTACTCGCGTTTCCCGTAGCGTAAAAGTTGAGTCCCTTGCGATCCAGTCCAGGATGTCAGGTACGTCTTCCTCCTACAAAATCCGCTTACGACCGCGCGCTTGCGTATTACTCTGTTCTTGGTGAAGAGAACGGTGAATCCAGGAGTAAGCTGTTTGATATTTGACGTTGTTCACAGTTGCCACAAGCTACCAGTCATCAACGTTGACGAAGGCGCTCAAAACTCGGTCACGAATGTCTGATGAGATACTCTGTCGAACGCGAGAACGCATGCCGACGACGTTAGAATCATAGACATGGTTTCGGTCGTGCGCTTATGTTCCAGCTATTCATTGCTCTCAGACCAATTGTGATCTATCATTTCGGACGTGAGGGTGGGGGGGGGCGCACACAAGCCCGTTGCACCGTTGAAGTGCATTCCTCTACGGTTCATGCACAAGTCTCACCCAGTCAACGGGCAGCGCGCTCACCTCCCCAGACTAACGCACCGAACCTTGGCATCCGGCCAATGAGAATACACTTAAGGTCAGAGGATTGGCTCTGAGTGGCTGGCCAATCGCACAGGGTTTTGCAACATTTTGGACTTTCTTTGCAAAATTTTGCTCCTTTGAAAAATTTTGGACGTTTTAGGCAACTTTGCGGGAAATGCTATAATGTTCGCGTGTGTTGCAAGGTGTTCGCAAGTGGAGCAGTGGCCTAAGCATGGGGAAGTCGCCTACCTGTAGAATTCGGTAGATCAGGATGTGATCGATCCGCAACCGACGATAGGCCAGGGTGTACAGCCACAGCTATTCGCACATGTCCTCGTACGGTAAGCCTCGCAAAATGGAGATGAGTCAGGTAGCGACGTGCTGAATCTGTTCAATTGTCCGCGCCTCGCCGCGAGTGGTTGGGGAATAAGCGAACGAACAGTATCCTAGCATTGGTTTGACGATGGAGAACAGGCGAGTGGCAATCTATTCAGACCAGATGGAGAAACCGCGTGGGAGTGCCCAGAACATGCGCAGTCCGTTACGATATATCCTCCTCGTGTTGTCCACGGACTTCAACTCGCAAAGTGAGAGTACTCCTAGGTCCTTCACGGAAGATGTGGGATGCAGCAATTGGTCGTCAAAGTGGACGCACGCTCAGGACTAGAGGTTGGCGCCGTCCGCTCGCGCTCCCCATCCCTGATAGTTTATCTGCCGGCTTCAGGCACCGTTTCATGTACGCAAAGATTCTCTTCGGAGCGCTTTTTGCTGCGATGGCAAGGTGCTCCAAAATTCCGGCGTTCGCTCGTTTTCACTGTTCCAAATATTTCGCTTCCTTTGATATACCCCATAGTCGTAGACCGAGCCAGAGATACGAAATTTGTCCTACAGTCTGCCGCGCCGCCTACCGTATCGCTCGTCGAAACAATGTAGCTTGCTCAGTTCGACTTTCCGACTCTTGAAACGCACAAACCCGTTACACAGTGACTTAACTCCGTCCTTTATAACTAACCAGCATACTTAAAAAGATGCATATTGCGACAGAGACCAATCCACTTGGCTCGTGGCTCGAATCAGACTGTCGAAATCCGTCTTCCAATAGTGGTAACCTGGCCGCAGTATATGGGATTGCTGCAGCAGCAGCTCCATGTTGGAAACAAGAACTTAGCGATCGGTTGCTGCCAGAGGATTCAGGATCCGAAAGTTGCACACATGTTCACAGATGGTTAACATCAAATCCGAGCACGATGGAGTTGAGCGCGGATGTAGAGCAAGACAGCACCGCGGGCATTCGATAACCTGTCGCAGCGGAAGCACAAGTAGCCACTGAGCTCAACCTCATTGCTCAACCACATCTGTGAGTCTCATTACATTTACTCACTAGAAACCAACGAAACGGCCCAGCTCATCACGTTTGTTCACAAGACTGCAGACGCCAGTCAAGGCTAAACGCAGGCTATGGTAAGAACTACCGGGTGAGCCTGACGTGTGAGCGACTGATCTATCCGAATTCGCGTTCGTGTTGTACTCACTCGAAAATTTACAGTACACAGGTTTGTTTCTCCTTTGTCAGTTCGCCGTTTTAGCTCGATGATGGCACACTCGAGGCGCTCCTGGTCATTTGGATCCATATCCGGACGAATAAGCACCCTATTGCCTTTCAATCTACCCAGTCGAGATAGAATAAGCTTCGGGCTGGCCGCGTCGGAAAAAGTTACCCACATAGATCGGCCTTTCTCAGCAGTACTTTTACCGAGGCGGATGATTTGCTTCACTTACACTTCGTCCTCACCCACAACAACGAGCCTATCAACCAACATGTAGAAACTCTAAGTCATGATCATACGTGCTTGAGGACTTGGATTGTTGGGCTTAGGCGCGTGAAAAATCACCAGATTTGATTGCCTCCTGTCATTCAAAGTGGTTTCTGCGGGAGAAGGGTGAACTCGAGCATTGTTTGACCTGGCCTGTTGTTGGTCAGTAGCAGGATGCTTCTTCTCGTTCCGCGGCTTCTTCCGTCGCTGAGTTCAACATGGCTCCTCAAGCATTAGACATATCTGCGACTTTAGAGCTAGCAGAGCACAAAGTCAGTGGAGCATTTACCTCTGTTGGTGTCGTGTCTCCGGAAACATTAAGATGGCGAGGTAATGAGTTATCAGAGGGAGTTGAATGGTAGGCTGGATTGAACCTTGGATGGACTCTAAGCCAGTTTGACGGACGGCAAATCTAGAACTGCTCACAGTGAAATGATTTTGGTCGCGATTTGCATGGATGGACGATGTACGTTTCCCTGGCTGCCTTAGACTGCGGCGATCGATGCATAAAATTAGGAGGAAATCATGTTGAATGGAACGCAGAAGACGAAGACATGAAATATGAAATCTAGCACAGCAATCAAAGTAAGGGGCATTTGCCGTGTTTCAAAAAGCTTTCGAACAGGAACCACAAGGTGATTTCTTCGGCAGTTTGGAAAAATGTCGCAATAGTGACGTATAATGGTAAAGCAGGATTTGCAAAACGAAACTACGAAACCTATGGAAAGGTGTTACACAAAATATGATCAGAAATCGTAAATACAGAAGCAAAATTGAATGATTACGAAATTTCCACAAAATAGTCAACATGCGGGTAAAACCACGAGTATTCTGACAACGCAACCGGAGGTCGCTAATCGTAGTCGGCAAATTTTCATGTTCCACTATGCGAATTCATCTAGTGGGAGTGTAACAACCTCCGAAATAAACCCAGAATAGTGTAATATTGCATTGTATTGAGTACCATGACGTACATAAGCACGGATCAACACCATTTGCTGGAGTAATGTATTACAGTCCCACCTGTCTAAGGCGACCACTCAAAGTACCGAGAAAAAATGGTCGCCATGGGCAGGTTCATGCATAGGGACATTACTCATAGGAGAAAACTTTGGGGATGCTTTTGGCTGGTCGCACTAGACAGGTTGGACTGTACTACCGTCCGGCGACTGCTACAGGAAACTGACGTCAGCAGTGCACAATATTGTCAGTGGAATAGCCGAGCAAGGGAACTTACTAATTGCGAAAGGAGTGGACTCACAGATAAAATATGCCATTTGGAGAGAAGAATATCTCAAACGCAAAATCTTGTAACCACCTAACATCAAACTAGTTTTGGCGAGGAACTATGAAAGCAGTAAACTGAACTTCGCCAACTTTCAGGTATCTACAAAAAAATTCCCCTGACTCAGTAGAACACAGACTAGAATTTTTAAGTCTTCAGAGTAGAGAGCTTTTCAAAGATGGCAGGTTAAACAACTGTAAGGAACTGGCAGAAGACATACTGACGTAGCATCAGGAACCTGGCTAAACTGTTTCTATATCCTTACTTCCTTTATTGGCACCATGGTTTCTTTTTCTATTACAACTGTGGTATGGTTAGTGATGCACATATTGAATGTCTTCACCCCAAGGTTTCGCAACAATGAGCAAGGAGATAATAAGAGAAAATGCTCAACAATGAGGATAGACACAACCCAGATGTGTTAGCGAACAGCTGTACAGAAGACATGAGGAAATCTTAAAAACAGTTACTACCAGCGTATTATAATTAATATGCATTTGGTGAAGTATATATTAATTTGTAGCGGAGTAAAAAAGTTGGAGTTAATTCGGCAAATTGACCATCACTCGTGTTAAGTATATAAGATTGATAGGAACTGATTAACTTTACTTCGTAACGACTTTTGTAGACATTGTTGTAAAGTACAACAGAAAAGAGAACAACGGAAGGACATTTTGATGTAAAAACGATAATGGTATCTTATAAGACTACAAAAATGACAACCTACCTCCATGATGTCTTTGAGACAAGGAGTCCAACGAGACATTTGATACCTCGGTCCATCTTCGCGCTGGCGTCTGTTTGCAGGTAGATAAGGTTGAGGGACTTTGCGTCTACCAATACCCTAAAATAAAGCAAAATAAATCAGCACTTTATGTATCCAAGAGGGACAAATAGCCAACCGTGGCAAACGCTAGTCTTGACTCATAGTCTTTGGCAGATTGAAGAAATAAAGTTTAATTTAATTTTCCAATTTAATTTTCCAATGCAGATTATTTGGATGGAAGGGAAAAAGAGTCCAATGAATAATAACAGGTCCGTGTTTGTTGAGGAGAAGTTAAAAACAAAGTGAGAGGTTAGGGTTGACTGTGGAATCGGGATAGACAAACAATCCGAACTTTCAGTAAAAAATGAGTATTCGATCATTGTCTTAGCGATCCTCACCGTAGCTAATCAAATCAAAAAGAATAGGCATGAGTGAAGGATTCATCGAGACTATTAGTTAAAACTAAAGGGCTAAGTGAGAACCCACACTCTTGGAGAGAAATAGCACTCCTACTCAGGATACTGAGTAAGTTCCGTCCAACGTTTATGCAATTGCAGAACCTCGTTACCCGTTGTGATCACTGGGGACGCCACATGGTCGACCGGAAAAAAGCGCCAACAGAAGCGATTTTATAATCGCGGATCAAAAGGGCTATGATAGGCGATGCATGGATACAAGTGGTGCCTGAAATTGAAAATTAGTGGTTGTGGACAAGAGCAGAATTAGGAAGTCATTGAAAGTGGTCTATGTCGGCGAAACCGGAGTCTTGTGGGACGATATATGCCAGGTAATACGATGTCGCTGACAGGATATCACAGGCATCGGAGAAGATGGAAGAAAAATGAAGCGTAGAAGTAATGCGAACGGATTCGTACCGTCGATCAATGAACCGAGACTGTGAAAAATAAGTGTGGTGATGATTAAGGAGATAGAATGACTGCTCGCACATACAAAAGTGTGGTTCAGAGCAATGCCGAATGGCTTATAGCGACGAGAATTAATCGGTGATAAGCAGTGCGGGCATGTAATCACTTAATAACTATTGAGGCTCCGCTGAGAAGATAACAGTAGTGACCTAAAGCAACATGTGAGGGCTAGGGGACAGTGTAGTAACGGAGAAAGTGTTGCGTTGATGAGAAAATGTTCAGTTCAACCAAAGCCACATTCTCAGGATGTAACAACAATCTGTGGATGATCAGTAGTCATGTAAACACACCGTTCCAGCAGCATCTTGTATAACCGGGACACCGAGAAGAGCCAGATTGCGAATAACGCTAGACTGTGTGGATGGTATTTGCGCATGCTGTACCAACTTGGCCAGGTTCTCCTCACTTGTCCCACCCCGCTGAACCACGTAGAGGTAAATGATACGTAATTTATCATTTGCAGAAACAGATTCATCGATTAGGATGGGAACCATCGTGCGCATGTGATCTTTAATGCGCTCGCCCTCTGCATCAGTGCCCATGGCCAAATCCTGGGGAAGAATCAAAGGAGATGCACATGAATGTGCCAAATAAACAGTTCAAAGGAAGGCAATGGCATCGGACAGCAGTGATGTAACTGATAAGATGAGCAACGTGGGACCGGAGCTTAAATTGGTGGGGATACAGAGACAAAGAGCAAAAGAAACCAAATGCAGATGAATGCCTACGCCTCAATCTGGCATATGAATACTAACACCCTGGATCAGTATGGTACAGTGGGTTTATCATCAACTCTCTGTGACTGGAGGTAGAACGCTATGAAGTGTCGTCAAGATCGCCTCCGGTAAATAAACAAGTACGGCGAAAAGCAATTTATTGGTCACGAACCGGATGGGGCATGTTAGCCAATGTACCAAGGAATGCAGAACCCTCTTGTCGCAGTTAGAGGAGGAGAGTGGAAGCATGAATCCGAATCTCAAGAAACCAGAAGTGAACGCAGTCCAATGAAACAATAGCATGAATGCTAGTGGAAACTGATGGGCCGAATAATAGTGGAGTCGCCAGAGTATGAGCCGCGAGTAACCAACTTCACGGATGAACAAGTGAACATACGTTAATCGTGCGTCTATGAAGTCGGTACCGAAAACAATGGAGTAGAACCCCGGCGGTAGTGACTGGCTTCTGGCTTTCGTATAACCGTGAATCAGCATGTTAGGCATTTGAAACCCCAGCAAATGTATACAAAATTACGCACCTGTTCAACTTTACACAATTTATTGGCATGATCTTGATACGTCTGCATGCACTCCTCGGCCAGATGAAAGTGAGTAGAATACATGGATAATTCTTTTTGATATTGGGGCATTTTCTTCAACATTTGACTCAAATCCCGCATTGTGGTCTTTTCACCAGCACTGACCATCCGTTTTTCCTCCGCGAACTTTTTCAACTTGCTAGTCACCTAATCGGAAGATAAAGGGGAAGTATTAGAAGTAAGGTAAATAGTGGGACCAGTAAGTCGACGTATGACAAATTCGATGGTTGAAGAAAGTGAGAGTCAAGTGTGGGTGTTCGAGATAAATAATGGGATAGGGGCACTAAAAAGGTAAATCAGAGAGCCAAGGCAAACGGTGCTGATGAAACGTAGATGCCGTGGTCTGACAACTCGAAATCGAGTTCTGCAAACATCCCAGGGGAGCATGTAGTTGTCAAGGGTTTATGAACTAATTGACAGCATATAGCCTATTGGTTGTTTCCGTCAAGTAAACTAAGTGATGGTGTATTTGTAAATGACCCGGAGTGTTCGACAACCTAGTGATGAGTAAACAAACCGAAATGTAGGCGATTAACAGTCTTCGTTGCCTTTTGAACTTTTTAAATGGTAAAAGGGAACTAACCGATTTAAATTTCTTGAACGACAAATTCCTGGTGAAACCGTCACCGGTCCGTGGCCTAAAAGATCACAAACCTGCCTTGCAAACCGAGGGCGCGCGTTCGAGCCTGCGACCTTCGAAGTATCCTCAGCCCACGCGCAACTGTCAGCGTTTGCGCGGCAGCAGAGCATCGGTACTGCATACCGGCGTAGCGCTGACACCGATGAAACCGTCAGGTTGTTCCATGGTATAGTTGGCCTGAAGTGCAAGATTGGGTGTGTAAGTCTTCCGCTCTGGCAAAATCATTGCTGAGAAAGATGGACCAATGCGTAACCTTTTCAGACGACGCCAGCCCGAAGCTTATTCTCTCTTGACTGGGTAGATGAAAAGGCAATAGGGTGCTTATTCGTCCGGATATGGATCCAACTGACCAGGAGCGCCTCGAGTGTGCCATCAACGTGCTAAAACGGCGAACTGACAAAGGAGAAACAAACCTGTGCTGTAAATTTTCCAGTGGGTACAACACGAACGCGAATTCGGATAGATCAGTCGCTCACACGTCAGGCTCACCCGGTAATTCTTACCATAGCCTGCGTTTAGTCTTGACTAGCGTCTGCAGTCTTGTGAACAAACGTGATGAGCTGGGCCGTTTCGTTGGTTTCTAGTGACTAAATGTAATGAGACTCACAGATGTGGTTGAGCAATGAGGTTGAGCTCAGTGGCTACTTGTGCTTCCGCTGCGACAGGTTATCGAATGCCCGCGGTGCCGTCTTGCTCTACATCCGCGCTCAACTCCATCGTGCTCGGATTTGATGTTAACCGGCTGTGAACATGTGTGCAACTTTCGGATCCTGAATCCTCTGGCAGCAACCGATCGCTAAGTTCTTGTTTACAACATGGAGTTGCTGCTGCAGCAATCCCATATACTGCGGTCAGGTTACCACCATTGGAAAACGCATTTCGACAGTCTGATTCGAGCCGCGAGCCAAGTGGATTGGTCTCTGTCGCAATATGCATCTGTTTAAGCATGCTGGTCAGTTATAAAGGACGGAGTTAAGTCATTGTGTAACGGGTTTGTGCGTCTCAAGAGTCGGAAAGTCGAACTGAGCAAGCTACATTGTTTCGACGAGCGATACGGTAGGCGGCGCGGCAGACTAGGACAAATTTCGTATCTCTGGCTCGGTCTGCGACTATGAGGTATATAAAAGAAAGCGAAACATTTGAAACAGCGGAAACGCGCAGGCACCGGAATTTCGAAGAGCTCTTTGCAGCCGCAGCAAAAAGCGCTCCGAAGAGAATCTTCGCGTGCATGAATCGGCGCCTGAATCCGGCAGGTAACCTATCAGTGATAGAGGGCGCGAGCAGACAGCCTCTAACCAGAAGTCCTGAGCTTTTGTCCGCGACGGCGGCGCACTTCGCTCGCGTGTTTGTAATGTGTAGGTCTTAAGGGCGCTTTTCTGCCACGCAACCACCACGTCACGCGTGGGCCAAGTATACCGAGAGGACGCCCGTCCGTACGCGGATTCTAACTGGTGACCTTAAGTTTGCGAGTCAAATGTGCAGACTACTCGGCAACCGGCCGACTGTGTTTACAAATGACCAGGTGTCTGTACCGAGTTCGACGTGCACCACACTTACCGAACCTGATGGTCTGGATGTGAAGAGGTGTGTCAGCTACTCGATACTCTTGACGGCACCATGCCTACTGGGATCTGATGAGCTCCACCCCTTGATTATCAAGTCCTTATCTGTCATCATCTCGCTTGCCGTAAGTGATCTGTGCAACAGATCACTATCCGAAGGTTCGTTGCCGAGTGATTGAAAATGCTCTGTGGTAAGGCCGATTCCCAAAAACTGTGATACCAGAAAAGTAGTCAACTACAGGAGTTTTTAGTTGAAACTTATTTTGAACAAAATTATCGAGAGGATTGTGAAGAAGCATTGGTTACAGCTGTTCCAATCAAAAGATCTCCTGACTTCTGCACAGCACGGTTTCATACTAGGTCATTCACCTATCACCAATCTGCCTGAGACGAGGCATGAATCGTTACAAACGGTGAACCATGGGATGTCGATTTCAGCAAAGTTTTACAAGCTAAACCATGAGGACCCCTCCACAAACTGAGGCTGTTCCGTTCAAAGCACCAGTGGGTCCTCGAGTTTCTCACTGGACGAAAGTAGAGGGTACAAGTCGATAGCCATGTGACTGAGGAGTATACTTCGACCAGTGGCATACCCCTACGCAGGGTGCTGGGACATACATTGTTTTGATATACATGAACCATCTACCACAACTTCTTCAGTCGCCATATGCCCAGTTTGCAGATGACTTAAGGGGTGAAGAGTGATAAACACATCCGACGACTGCAGCTTCCTACAGCAAGATCTTAATCGTCTTTTTAGGTGGTCTGCAGGAGCCCTCTTCCTGGTCAAATCATGTTACTAGTTATTCAGGAGCCTGGGGAAGAGTGATGACGGCCAAACATACACACATATACATACACTGTTACATCCCACATTAGGCATACGCCCACGCTGTGACATGAAGTCCGTGGACAACATGAACAGACTACACAGGAACGGATTGTGCAGTTTCTGCATTTGATCTGAGGAAGTTGCTACCCACCTCTCCTTCTCCACCATAGGACTAATGATAAAGTGCGGCTCGCTCGCCTAAGGCCCGACCACACGAGACGAAGAGCGGATCGAATAAATCCAACATATCGCTACCCAGTTCATCCAGTCCGCGAGGCATACCGCACGAGGGCAAGTGCGAGAGGTTAGGATTGTACACCCTGGCCTATCGTCGATTGAGAGTCGACTTTATTATGACCTACCGCATTCTACATGTAAACGACTTCCCCAAGCTAAGACCACTGCTCCACTTGCGAACACATTGCACAACAAGTGGACACAAGTACAAGCTTGTGGTGCCCGGCGGATCCGCATGGACACATGCAGGGCACAAGTTGCGGCAACACGTGTGGTTTGAAGAAGTGCCATTTGTGTTGGGTCCCCCTGTGCTACCACTGTAAAAGGGTAAAGGAAACAAGCAATGTGCCAACATTTAACATGGCACCAACTTCATCAGTTATGTTCGGCGGATGATAGCAGGAATTCCTGCTCAACTGCGAAACTCAGGTAATTGAAGTGCGCGTGGCGGGAAACCAATGCGGATCCCGTTTGGACTGCAGCACAATATATGGTTGGCGGCATCCGGTTTCGGATTTGCCTGTCACTGTGGCCACTCACAGGACGCCTGCGCCTACAAAGGGACCATGGGTGGCTTGTGCTGCACTACCCACAACTCCACCCACACACCCCATATCCAGTGTAAACCCGAAGGCATGTGGATGGGAGCCACGTTTCATCAACGGAGCCGGCCAACACTCTTTCACAGGCAAACACAAGCACGCTGTATTTGGGAATCAATCGCACACAATACGGTGGCTGGACTGCAGTCTGCTCCACACTGAGTGCATGGAACCGCTCTTCGAGCCTAGCATGGCCACAAGGACCGTGCATCCCGTCCGCTCCAGCAACGACCAACTGTCTCCAGGAGCCAGTATGGACGAGGTAGTGGGTAATAGACAGGTAGGCACCTTGCCAACATGCACATCAAGCGCAGCCACACCGGGGATGTCAAACAACAGCCAATCACTTAAAATGATGCTATCAAATAAAATATATCTGTTAAAGAATACGGCTATGCGGACATAACTCTTCCCAAATTAGCAACTGAAGTAAGCAAGTTAGCGACGAATCCGCGATAAGTACTAAATGTCCAGAAGTTACTCAAAAAATGCTACAAACACAATAAAGTTAGGTAGGATAACCACGATTAGCGTAAGCAACGTGGCCAGTTAATAGAAGATTATTCAGGGAGGCAGAACAAACCAAATAAAGTGGAATGAAATGTATCCAGCTTAAAAAGACCTAGTTTAAGTGTAAGTTGGTTTAGCCTAACTGCGGTGAAGAAGCATCAAGAATGCAACAACAGCCTCAGCATGGGACACATGTCGCACATGCCCGTACCTATAAGTGCATGGTCGGAGTTCACACTTGTGCTCCAAATCGAGCGACAGTTTTGGACGCAACCCCTTCAGCGATAACTGATAGCGATGTTATTGATTCGTGTTCATCGCTGAGCTGAGGCTGAGAGACAGCAAGCAACACTTTTGAGGATGCTGTCGGAAGCTAATGCTTGCGAGAAACAGGCGAGCACTTTCATATGGATGTAACAACCGCTCAATGTTATCATTACGGGAGCTTACACCGTGCCGGTCACCTAGATGGAGCTCACTAGTGAACAGTTTTATGGCCTGAGGACTCAGGTCAGCAACATGGAATACAGCATCCGGAAATCTGCTGCGACGAAGGAGCTTGTTCAGTTGATGATAGAAGTTACCATTCACCAAGTCAGCAACACCATTTGTCATGGCATAGTCAGCAAGTACAAACAGGCGCCCGTTGTCTTTGCACGACTTCGAAATATGGAACGAGCCAGAAAAGTGGATGGCGCACATCCGTACCCTAATTGGGATTCAGTTGACCAGATCATCCCCAGCACATGGGGCATGATAAGCATTTGAAACTGCGATATCTCCGGATACAGGCAGTGAGAGTGTACCGACAATGTCCCATGAATGCGACTGTAGAGTGAGCATATAGCTCGAGTTTTGCAGACAGGTTTCCAATAAGCAATATATATCGAACGATGCAGTCTGTTTCAGCAAAATGCTTCCCGTTAACCGGTCCGCAAAAAATTCAGCACGTTGAGGAATACAAGTCTACGCGAGGATTGACGGCTACACACAAAACGCGGTTTGCCGTTTGATTAGACATGAGGTTATAGAATCAACTGCAGTGACTACTTGCGAGTGCGACGTAACTAATAAAGTAAGAGAAGGCCAAGAATAAGAAGGTTGAAGACAGCGGGGATAAACGTGAAGTTGGAACGGGGAGATAAGGAGTAAAAAGTGTAAGAGAGGAAATAAGGGGGTGAAGAGGCCCGAGCAGTAGCATCATTGATCCTATATACTGCGTACGATGCAGCAGATAGGGCGCTGTTGATTATCCGCACGACGACCAAAGCGCAGGGTAATCTTGGGTTGCACAGGAGAACCACTAGGGTTTTTAACCAAAGTCTCTGATTCAGACCCTGCCGCAAACTAGTGAGAATGTGGCAGAGGGTTATAGGGAGTCCGTTCTATGGGTTAAAGAGATAAACTCCCCGAACCCTAACCTGTAGGGCCAGGAAACTAGGTCTATTTGGCTCCTTGCCATCGACCAACTTGGTATGAATGAGTTAAGCTGCAAGATGGACTATCAAGCACAGCTCAATGGATTGTTGGGGCAAGTAAACCATCGCACGGAATTAAAAATCTAGCTTTATTACGACAGAACAAACAAATCGGAGTGGCGTCAAAAGGTTTGTTGTTACATATCAACTGAACGACTTCAGAATAATTGATTTTAGTAGATGCATGCAGGGTCATGCAGGCACAGGTGGTAAAGCGTGACCAAAGCGTGGTGATGTCTGATCCATACATTAAGACTGGTCGAGATACAACGTCTTACACTTTGCACTTGGTCAAGAAGCCAATGGTGAAATCTCTATGACAGTGAAATTCGGAAGGCACTTGGAGTGCAATAAATTTTGCGATACGGTGTTCACCAGTTGTGATAGAGCAATTTAGCAAAATAACGGTTGTCCGGTGAGTGAGGACTAGGGGTGTTTTGACCAGCGGCTGCTTCAAACTCAGGACGCGAGATATACAAGCTAGAACGGAATAGCACTGTGTGTTGGTCATTCAACGGAACAGTTCCTGTAGAAAGGAAAGGCTGAATTCATGGTTGCCGTAATCACAAAATTGAGACTGAGCCGAGGTAGCCTTTCTGAAGAATGTGTGGCTCACAGACGGCTCAGGAAGTCGCAATGTATAAATTTTAGAACAAAATGGAATTTTGCCAACACACTTCGTCGGGAAAAAGCGCGATCAACTGAATCAAGGTTGGGAATATGGACGACAGGTCGTTAGCATGAGGATGCTTCAAATATTTAATAAAGCGTAAAAGTGGGATAAGTGAACCCGGCATTGAGGCGAAAAATGGACTTAATTGTACTCAAATGTCTCTCGAAAGGAATGGACCACCGTGATGTGATGTGGGTGAGTAGATTGAAGGAAGCGATGGTGAAACCAACATGTTGATTTTGGAGAGATATCCATTTTTTAAAAAGACGAGTGACAATTGACAAACGTCAGTCACAGATTACGTCATAAGTAGACCAAATGGTGCTCAACAGACCAGCTGGTAGTAATTAGTGAGCGTCCACTGTTCTGCAACTATGATAAAGGCCATCGGAGCTAGTCGATTGGTTATAGTTTGGCAGCAATTTAGTGTCGGATCTAGCCGACGTCCCAGAAACGTTCAAGTAACCAGACTATCAGCTCGAACAAGCTTAACAGACAGCATTGCTTTTCAAAGTGATATGTTTGTTGACCATGTAAGTTTAAAGCAGTTGGTTCCAAATAACACTTCGAAAAACACGGAAAGAAGACGAACCCTGGTAGATGCATGCGTTTCGCATTGTCTCCTCATCGGTTGTCGTTAATGGTACTGAGGAAAGACACGCATCTAACAGCTTTCGTCTTCTTTCCGTGCTTTGCAGACCAAGTATGTATTTAAGCCACAGAAACACTCGACCGGTTACCATAGCAATGTCCTTTTACATGATAAGGGTCATCAAAACATTGATGACACACACACACACACACACAACCTCTTTCTATCCTCTAATACTGCAATCGGGAATCGTGGAAAGACTGATCCAACATTAAAATTAGGTGTGGTCACATGGCGATGGCACATGGTAATTAGAACAAGCGTAGCCAGGTGGCATCAGTGAGATAGCGCGGTGACAAGTGAAAAGACAGAACATTGCCAAGCGAAAATAAAGCCGACAAGACCCAGTATGTGCGGCTAAAGCCTTTGAGAATTTCTCACCTGTTGTGAAACGACAGCGATGTGTTGGTGTCGTAATTCGCACCAAAGTTCATCACTTTCGTCCAGGATAATTTCTTTGACGCGTTCTTCGGGGCCAGATGTGTTTACATACCTAGTACGAGAAGAGAACCGACAACAAATACGACAAGAGGTGGTAAGTGGATTTTAGACCCGATGAGGATAGTGATGTGTTGGTATCGATAGATCTAAGTAGTTGTCTTAAGAATGGGAGAAAGTCAAAAAACAGTAGTATATCGGAAGGCAATTCAAAGGGGTAAGAGTTCCAAAGAAAATGACCCATGTGCAGAAACCAAGTGGGATGTTTTGGGTGAATGAAACAACTTAGTTAGAACTGTTCAAAATTCGTATTCATTTTCGTCGGACACCCATAATTTCGACGTTTGTGAAAGCGTGATGATAGAAAACGATGTCGAAGAAGTGATAAATAGGAATAGCACATGCTTACCGGTACACATCGTTATCAATGGCCAATAGATCGTAAGCCATTGCCTGGAAAGTTAGTTCATGTAGGACAGGTGAAATGGGATCAAAACCACGGTCCAGAAGAATTAACTGACTACGATCTTTCTGCGGGCCCTGAAATCAAAGTGAAAAGCATCAAGGTTAGCCTCATTAATGTATCGTAACTGATACAGTAGTCCGAAGAGAAATGGTGCCAACCAGCGAACCCTAAGGTTGCAGGGTGTGATCAACGGCATGGAGAAAGACTGTGACGCGGTGTGTAGGCCCTCACAGCAAGGGGGACGCACAGTCTTCAGAAAGCGCCTATAGTTCGGGCTCTACATCAGCAGCAGGAACATAATAAAAAAGTGAATATCAGTTAGATGAAATGGCCGGTCCTGAGGCTTATTCGAATTACTTTGTTAACTGTGGCCCGGATGTGGAGATGCCATGAACCGAGTTGGGAAATCACGAAAGGTGGTTCATCAATTGGCGAACTGAAAGACGGGTAGGTAAACTTCATCACGCCCAAGCACATTGACGAGTTTAAAGCATTTCCATCAGAAGATGGACCGGCACTGTTTCAACAAACAACGCACTTACATCATCAACCTCAATCCAGATGTGTTTTGATGCTCAATGTACGTTCCCTAAAAAACAAAATCCATTTGCCACGCTCACCTATCTCCCTCTCGGGTGCACAAATCATACTCATGACCGAGACATGGTTAATGGAAGATACTCCTGCGTTAGACTACAACATATTGGATGTCGTAAGTCTGGACTAGATGGCGGTTGCGCCATCTATGTACACGAATCGTTGCCCGATTCACCATTACATGTTCCCACACATAAGTGTCTCCAGCGCTCCGTTTTTATAAATGTGCAACTGGATAATATCCTTTTGCTCCTCGGGTGCGTATACATGTACCGCAATTTCAATTTCGTAGAAACTAATGTATTACAAGATCAGTTCTGTTAGGTAGCGGATCAAACAACCAAGTACAAAGTGATAGGAGGAGATTTCAACATGCGGGGCATTTCGTGGACTTAAAGCCATGTGCCAACCAGGTATGCAAATCTGATTTCATCCTTAGCTACATGTGGATGGACACACCATGTTGCGACCTTACAAGAAAGAATAACCTATTGGAATATGATATTTCCCATTGGTTTAAATACCAGATTCTGCAGAAGTTCTGGAACACCTTCTGGATAGTGCCCGTAGGGTGGTCTTCTTTTTATTCACAACTGTAGCACAGTTGATCTCCACAATATACATGCACTGCTCCAAATCCTTTCGAAGCACCAGCGTTGATGGGATATACTACATCAAGAGGTCGAAGCTCAATTTCCTTGGTCACGATTGGGCCGAACACCTGGGATTGGACAATCTTCCATTTCAGACCTCCTGCAGCGCGGTATAATCTCCGACAATATCGACGGACCAAATCGACGACAGCATCAAACAATTCGACCCAGTGTTCGAGGATGATATTGACCTCTGTACGTGACCTCGAGCAACGTTACACCTCACACCCTAGGCCAAGCCGGTTTTCCGTCCGAAAAGGCACGCTCCGTACGCAGCCCTACCCGAGATCGAAGCGGAACTCACGCGATTGGAAAACGCGCCTAGGCCGCCCTGATCTTAGTGGTCAGGAAACCAAATGGAACGTTCTGCTGTCCTTTACCGATTTCGGTGGATCTCTTCACAATGCCCAATGGGGGCGCGTGTTTCGTTCGATCTGGCAGACGTTGATATGCACAATGAAGTGGTTCCAGAATCGCAGGCCCTTTTAACGATCAACACACACCGCGTCTCTTCAAGTACACCAAGCTGCCGTTTCGAGTGAATATCGCCCCGGCCCATTTCCAGCAAATGATGGACGCGATGATCACTGACATTCCAGGTACAGCGGCGTACCTGGACCATCTCCTCATCATGCGTCGCACCCCAGATGAACTTCGGGGACGACCGGTCAAGATTCTCCAACGCATTCAGGACTACAAGTTCGAATTGAGAGCAGAAATGTCAGTTTTTCCTTCCAACCATCAAATAATTCGGCTTCAGCTTCGATGCCAATGGCCGTTATCCGGATCCCGCAAAAGTCCAAGCCATTTAGCAAATGAAACTACTCGATTATGTTTCACGGCTGCACTCATTGGTTGATCTCATCAGTTAGTACAGAGCTTTCCTGCCATCGCTACACGACGTACGAGCCCCGCTCAATTGGTTGTTGCAGAAGGTCCCTTAACATTGGTCCCTTCCATGTGATGGGGTATTCGTACACCTGAAGTACACACTGAATTCTGATTTGCATGGAAATATTATGATCCAACACTACTTCGCCCACCGCTAACGCTTCCAACTAAGGGGTCGGAGCATTATTATACTATCGCTTTCGAAATAGCTCAGAGAAAACCGTCATACACGACTCATGTACACTGAAAGTCAGATCGAAAAGGAAATCGTAGCCATCATTTTCGCGGTAAAGTAGTTCCACAAGACGCTGTAGGAGCGTTGACAGATAACAAACCACTGTCTGTTTTGGCATATTCAGCCAGCCGACTTCAAAGATGGGTTACGAATTCGAAAACAGATTCCGCAGCACTCAAGATTTCGGTATCATTAAAAAGCATGCGATAATAGAGGACACAGTGAATGGATCTAAAGATATCGAGGACGACATGCGCCATGAACTTCCATAAACGATCCGTACCCTTCCTGTCACTGCCGCCGACATCCGCTGTGCCACCAACTAGGACCCTATCCTCCACCAGATTGTCAACTACGTCAAGACACGTTGGCCTAGAATCACACTATCCTAGGAACCTAAGCAGCTGTCACAACGTATGTCGTAGATGCCTGTCCCATGTCGGCTGACTGAGTCGTTTCAAGCCTGTCTTCGTCAAGCCATGCTCCTCCGGTGGTAGTCTGTACATCCTGGTATTAGCAGAATGAAAGTAATCGCTCGAAGCTATGTTTACTGGCCCGGTATCAACAATCACATTAAAGACCTTGCTCGCCGATGTTCACGATGTCAACAAACAGTCAAGATGCCGCCGCGCCAACCACCAATTCCCTGGAAAACTGCAGAAAAACCGTGGTCTCAGATACATGCCGAGTACGCTAGTCTCATCAACGGTATTTCTTACCTTGTCCTCGTCGACGTTTACTCCAAGTGGCCTGAAGTCGTGACCATCAGAACTACGAGCACAACCGGCACGTTGACTTGTCTTCAATTAACTTGAACTCCCGGAGATACTTGTGTCTGACAACCGCTCCCAATTCACTGCTTCAATCTCCGAAGATTTCTACCGCCGTTATGGGATCTGCCATCTCCAATCCCCGCCCTACCACCCCCAGTTTAACGGACAGGTGGAAGGTTTCGTAGACATTTCCAAGACAGACATCTTTAAATCGTGAGGAGAGTGGGCAGTGAATGCAAGTATCCAGGCATTTCTATCCGTTCACAGGGTCACGCAGAATCCGACATCTCCTGGAGGTCAATCACCCGTCAAAGCGTTGATGAACAGGAAGCTGAGAACTACCCGCGAACTGTTCGCTCCAACTGCGGAGCAGCCAAAACGACCTGTTTCCGGTAACAGCAATTGTTTTGCCGCTGGATAACAGTCTACGTAGGGGACTGCCGAGATGGCCACCCACTCCGGACCGAAGTGACAGGGACGGCCAAACGTGGCAGCATGTTCTATGATGTCGCTGTGTTACCGCAACCAACCCCGACCACGACGCGTTAAGGTTACTACAGAGGACTAGTTATCCAGGTAGTTGCCACTGAACATATTAATGGACACATTCGAGATCGCAGAAGAACTATAGGTATCAAAAATAGGCACCCAAAGAACACGGAAGTCGGACTATCCTAGTCGCCGAACAGAACGTAATCGTCGAGGGTCAAAAACATTGTAGGTAAACCCTCCTAAAAAAACGGTACTGTCGAACTTCAAGCGAGAATGTTGCGGAACTCCTATAGCTCCGCGAAACTTGTGTAGATTTCGCCGCGCTCACTTCAAACATACAATCACCGTGGGGTGACCCAGACTGCGCAAGTAACAACAAAGCCGTCCCCAGGACATTGAGACCAAGCTACAGGGAACTAACTGAGCGCTCCTCGGGATACTGATGCATCTACAGTGCAGGCTGCAGTGAACCACAGAGCATAATCCAGCAGTTACTGCACAAAGGCACACTGGCACTAACTGTTTGCCTCAGGACATCAGCAGTTGGCAACAACTCATGCGCCTTGTCAACATTCGCTTTCCTCCACAGTTTATGCATTGAACTATCATTATATTGAGGTATAAATATGAGGGTGTAAGAGACATGTTTTGCCTTGGCTGAGTCAGTAAAAGAACTCTTGCTAACGGCCAGTCTTTCTTGTTTGGATCTCAGTACTGTCGTGCTAGGTGACAAATTTTCGTCTCCAGTCTCAGCTCGCGTGTACGTCTGGCTAGGTTACGTCAGCTCGCAAGGATGACACTTCGATTGGCTACTCTGCGCAAGCGGGGTATTATTTTCGAAAAACGTTCGTCCGTTCTGGCTAGGATGGCGATTAAAAAATTAGAACGATGATCTTACCGACACACCGACACTCCAAGAGACAAAGACCGCACTTGCTCCGCTGTGAAACGGCAAATGTGCAGGAGCCGACCGGATACCGAAAGTAGTGTTGAAACGCGGCGAAGCCGCAATTTTACACGTGGTGCACCATTTGGTGGAACATGTGTGACTTCAAGATGTGTCATCTGAGTTAAAGGATGCCCTTGTGCTACTACTGTACCAGGACAAAGGGAGCAAGCAATGTGTCAACAATTATCGTGGCATCAACTTGATCAGTTACGTTAGGAATTTAAGAGCTGGAATCCTGCTAAACCGCTCCGTAACTCAGGCCGTAGTGTTCGCGGCTCGTAAGTTACAGATGTAAAAAACGACACTAGCCATTGTAATCGCTGCTTATTGACTTCATCAAGGTATTTGACACGGCAAATTACGAGGCAATATGGCTAGTGTTTGGAAAGTTTGGTTGCCAAAAGTTTGTTAGCTTAATTGAAGGCCTACAGCTATGTGGGGAAACCTCGAATGAGTTTGATGTTGTCTCTGGTGTGAAGCAAGATAATCTTAGCCCCTACCCTGTCTAAAATTTACCTAGCCGCCTTGATGTCTATTTCACTCCATGCTTTAGATTACGGTGTTCGTGTGAAGCATTTATTGGTGTTAGGTTGCTTGACATCCGTTGCTCCGGGGCGGGAACCCGAATGCGTGAGACAACCATCCATATGTTGCTGTTTTCCGACGACTGCGCGTTGTTTACACACAGCGAGACTGAGTTGCAACGAATGACGACGGCTCTCGCTTCGACGGTTATCACGTTCGGACTCACCATCAACACAATTAAGTGTCTTTTCCAGCAATCTCCCAGAGTTAAGTACGCGGGTTGCGCGTGAATAAAGACTGTTGATGAGCTTTTAGAAAACTCGTTGAAATGCTGTTACCTCGGAAGCATACTGTCAACGGACTTCTAGATGACCAAGGAGCTGAGAACCAGTGTATCGAAGACGTGTTTTGTTTGGCAAGCTGGAACCTCGGGTGTGGAATGAGTACCAGTTAACTGTTGGGACCAAGCTGACTGTTCACAAGTCGACGGTACTACCAATTCTTCCTTACAACAGCGAAACGTGGACGATGTGCCTGCTAACTCTATCTGATGACATGTAATATTTGGAGCGGTTTCATCAAGTATCTGAGACAGACTCCGCGCATAGGTTAGTTCGACAATTGCAGATACGGGAGTGCTGCACCGTAGTGACATGTATGCAGTAGACTGCATCTGCTGTGGCACGGGCATAGCAGCTCTATAGATTCGACGAGGATACTGAAACACCTGTTATAAGGGCAACCGTGTGGGGAGAAGCAGAACGTGAGCAAACCGAACCAACCTTACAAGGACATGACCAAAGTGGGTTTATCACGAACTAATGTTGATTTCAGGTGCTGGGAATCAAAGTCAGTGAATCACCGCCAATGGAATGGCCACATCAAGAATGCCGTTGCCCAGGTGTACCAGAAAGGACTGTTGTTTTAAGAAAAACGAAGGTTACGAAAGCGACAATCGCTGATGGAACCTAGTCTCACTGACGTGGAGCACATGCGGTCCTGTGTGCCTCAGCCAGTTCAGTGCCCTAGGTCATGGAGGGGGTCACGATGGAGTAATATTGAAGGGCCGATGAGTAAGTTGGCTGGAGATATTAGCGCAGCGTTTCGTAAGCACGCTGCTTTCGATTCCACTTCATTAACATGTGTGTTATGCGTAGTAGATCATCGCTGCAGTTGGTCTGTACATGTACTTGCGCGTGTTTATTGTTTGGTATTTTAGGTGTTATTTAACTGACGTCCCAATCTGGCTGCGCTTGATGTGAATGTTGTCAAGATGACTAACTGCCGAAAACCGTTACCTGCAGTTTACCGGATACAGGAGACAGTTGGTTGTTACTAGGAAAGACGTGGTACACAGTTTTCGTGACCGTGCTAAGTTCACAGAGTGATTCCATCCAGTGTGGAACCGGCTACGGCTCAGCCGCCGCCTTGTGTACGTCTGGTACGCATGTTTCCACTTGTACAACGAATTTTGAAGAAGGGTGCACTGGCTCCAGACCAATCGCGATTCCCATCTACATGCCTGCAGAGGTCTATTTTTGGGTTGACACTTCTCTCACTTCATTTCGGTTGGCTTGCCGAACTACCTCCTCGTGATGCCAGCTGGGTGGTTCGGGTGTACCCCGTTCCAGCAAAGTGTTCGGCGACAATGTTCCACCTCGGTGGGACATTGTATTCCAGCAGATGTGCTGACTTCATGGGGAGTATTGGGACCCTGTTTGGTAATCTACCAAACAAAGACGCATGAACTGAACATTCAGTCAACGCCTCCCCATGGGCGCGATTCCCTAAATTCGCCCCGCTGCCTTGCGGCTAGGTTATTTAGCCAAAGGCTCGGGGTGGATTCCCCTAAGTCAACTCCCTACTTCGGCTTGAGCAACCGGGTAGTATCACGCCCTCTCGCAAAACCATGGACTGTATTACAACTTGCTCATCAGCCGCTGTTTCTGCTAGTCACTTTCACGCGACTGCATCACACGCCAATTGTTTGTTTGTTAAAAATCCTCACTTTCCGTTACCCGATTCATGTGTCCAACAATCTGCCTGCGATTCCGATTGCGCCGCAGACCAAGGAGTTCAACCTATGGCTCTCCTTCCCCGATACTCGTTCCGTCTGGCTTGCTTCAACTTTCGGCCACTCATGCAGATTGGAGAACAAGCCGGCCTAGCGCGCACCCTAGATTCCCTAGACATTGATATCTGCTACCTAAGTGACAAGGCTGAGGCGGAACTACTGGACTGGTTCCCGATTAACAGCCGACTATGTGCAGTTCGGCTTCGGGGTTCATGTAGAATCAACAGGCACCGCGAAGAGAGACACAACTTGTTTGTGATCTCCGTGTACGCTCTAATTGACTGCAGTGGCGACTCGGTCAAGGACGAATTCTACCGGGATCTACAACAGCTCTTGACTAATGCTAAAAAGTCGGATGTCGTTATCCTTGTTGGGGATTTTAATGCACGGGTTGGCCGCCTGTTACCGTACGAACGTCACCTTGGTGGTCATCACTCGCTCGATGAGAACCGCTCTGATAACGGAGAGAGACTTCTCACATTGTGCGAAGACAACCGTCTGTTTCTTTCGAGCACTAACTTCAGGCGTACGAAGAAGCGTTCCGCAACATGGCGTCCCCCTTCTTCAACACAACCGTGGTCTCAAATTGATCACATGGCAATTAGCTTCAGATGGTGCGGCAGCGTACTGGACTGCAGGTCCTTTTGGTCTACCTTCGTTGACTCAGAGCATGCTCTGGTCTGCGCGAAAATCTGTATGTGTTTTGGAGGATCCCGAAACAAGAAGCACCGCAAGATTGATGTAAACAGATTAACTGATTCCTCTGTCCAGGCGAGCTATCAGTCTTCACTGTCATATGAACTCAGTTGCAATCCATCGCAAGAAGTGGAACAACACTGAACTTGTATACGGAAGGCAATGGCCATTTCCGGACAGCCTTGCTGCGGTCTAACTCGACGCCCCCTTGAAGGCTTGGATCTCTGCTCGTTAACTGGAGTTGTTCGAACGTCGCAAAAATATCCCGGTGGAATCAGATTGCAACGAGCGGCGCCGTTCTGCCAACCGGCTGCTCAAGCAAAGCCTACGCAAGGATCGCGAGACATGGTGGTCGGAGCGGGCTTTAGAGATGGAGACCGCTGCCCTCTCTGGCAACACTCGCAGGCTTTTCCAACTCATTCGGTCCACTGGCCTCAGGAAGCCTGGTGTCAGTGAGGTCATTTGTGAGGTGGATGAGTCCCCAATCACCAGTCAACAGAGGCGTATGAATCGCTGGGCCGAGCACTTTCACTCACAGTTCAACTGGCCTCCACCATCCATCAGTACATGCAATACACGTTGTTGTCCACCCTGGCTCGTCCCACTGAATAAACCCAGCGAAGCGGAAGTCTGCCTCGAGATTCGACGCTTGAAGCGCTTCAAGGCTGCCGGCTTAGACGGACCATTCAAGTATGGCGGTGTGGCGATAATTAACCAGCTGACCGCGTTGTTCGCAAAAATTTGGCATGAAGAGAAAATGCCTTCCACTTGGGGAGAATCAGTTATTGTCCCGATTTTCAAGAAAGGCGTTCGCACTTCATGTGCAAATCATCGCGGGATTAGTCTTATTTCGGTTGACTCTAAGCTATTGGCACCCATTCTGCTTCGCAGGCTATCCCCAGTACGTGAATCATACTACCGTGAAGAACAAGCTGGTTTCCGTCCTGGCCGCGGATGCGTGGATCAAATCTTCACGCTGCGCCAGCGCCTCGAACATCGCCACATTTATCACAGGCCCACTATCATTGCACTCCTAGACATACGTGCCGCTTCTGACTCCGTTGATCGACCTGCTTTATGGCGTTGCTTACTAAAGAACGGGGTGCTAGAGAAATATACCGCCATCTTACGAGCACTTTACCTTCATACATTCGGCAGGGTGAGGGTCTATGGCAAGCTTTCCTCGCAATTCGCTGTCAATAGCAGTGTGCTTGGACGTTTACCTTGTAAACCTTATGGATCCTGACATCTGTACGTTGACCACCTTGGTTCAGTCTCCTGAGTTGTCTATTTACGGAGGTTTTATTGCAGTAGAATGCCCAAGTAAGGCCTTTGGTTCAAAATCCCATTAGGAATAAATCTGAAAATTGGCAACAGGCCACAAGATAAGCTATTTTTACATAAGTGATACCTAGATGCACCTCCTTGAAGACATTCAATGAGCTGTGGAGTTGAGGATAGCATTAGGAATAAGCATATGGTTACCAGTGGTTAAATTAAGGGGGGTTCAACTGGGTTATTTGAAGAACAAAGGGAAAATCGCTTCAAATCGTTCATAAGCGCCAAAAACTTGGGATGCATTATAGTTAAAAGGTTAAACAGACACAACCAGATTGATTGCACAAACATGATCTCGGTTTTAGTGGAGATGAATAGTAGTAGCGGATGAAGAACGTACCTCGCCCATCTGTGGATCGTCTGCCTTGTAAGCGTCCAATTTCTGTTGGACCATCTGGGTGAACTCTGCATTTCTTTCGAACTGACTATAATGATTAAAGCGGCGAAGAGCGAGCCGATATAATGAAAAAATAAGCACATGTAGACAAAACAAAAGCATGAATTCGATCGCAAAAGACAAAAACGACACCAGTTTGAACAGTGGGGATGCGGAAATAAAACCGGACGTATTTGCATTGGAGTGAAAGTTGGTGTTGAGAGGAAAGCAACAAAGAGAGCATGGAGGAATAGTAGAATGTGAGACAGACCTGATCAGAATAGCAATGTGTTAGGGAATAAGTAGCCAACGCAACAGTCCTGAGAATGCAGACTGAGATGTATCAGACACATATATCCCATGTTTTGGGCAGAAAGATGCACAAATGAGAGATCCGCGGTTATGAAATCTTGGACTTAGGGCGCAGATTTAAGAATCCGATGAAGTTAATAAAAGGACAGCCTGCTTTACACACACACACACGGGCGTAACATTGGTAGCTAGGGCTGAGTGTTCTACTGTTGCGATGCTCGTCGAGCAGGGCTGTGCTGGCAAAAGTTTCCTCACCGTTCAAGGCGACATCATCAGTGCGTACGAGCTAGCAGGCTCGCAGCAGAATCCGGTCGACTTGATGGGCCAAGTTGCGGAACCGTACAGGAGGGTTGTACGGACGGATCCATTGTAAACTCTGTCCATCAGAGCGACAGTGATGTCGTGTCTGCGCCACAGGTGGCGAAGATTGGCAAAAGCGCCTCGAACTTTCGCCATGGGGTTTGTCATCTATTCTATTGGCGATGATATAGCTGCTAAGATAATTGAATTTCTCGACGACTTCTAGCTGACCACCACCAAGGGTCAGCGTAGAGATGGTTCCTTGCTAATCTTAGAGAAGGAGTTTGCACTTCGAGGGTGCAAAGCATAGCTCGAAACGATTTAAACACTATCATGTTAGAAATCCGTCGACGTACTCAAAATCAAGAAGTTTATCATCAGGGAGCAGCTCCACGCCTTGCAGGTCATGTCCAGTGAACGCAGTTTCCATGATTTCGCCGATGGAGAAGTTAATAAGGAAAGGTGACAGCGGACACTCATGTTTCATACCGCTGGGGATATTGAAGGGCGGCGAGAGTTTGCCATAAGCCCTCATTGTCTGAACTATGTATGTACATTGCTTATATGATATTTACATACTTCTGGGATACACTTTTCCTCAGCAGACAGTCCCAAAGAGCACATCGATCGACCGAATCGAAGATACCTTTGGTGTCGAGGAACATGAATACGGTGGCTCGCCGATAAATATGGCGGTGATCGAACAGTTGACACTGTAAAGATGTGATCAATACAGCCGCGACTTCGATGGAAACCGGCTTACTCCTCGAGAATCTGGCTTTCACGTGTGACAACAAGTCTATGAGGAACGTCAGATGTGAGTAGTATAGAGGCAATTGAGACCAGACTGATTCCCCCATGATTGTCGCATGCAGAACGTGAGCCCCCTCTTGAAAATTGGGATTTTCCTGCTTCCACAAATAATCTACAAGAGCAGGTCCTGCAAGTTGGAAAAGTACTAGAGGGATTCTATCCGCTCCTGCGGCCTTAGTTACTTACAATAGTCTGATCTCACGTCCAACTTCTGCGCGTGAAGTCGGGTCCATGAGGACGGCACAGAGAGAAGGACGAGCGATGGTCGACGGAGAAGCTGGTAACCCCGGTTGATTAAACTGTCTTTCAAAGTGTTCGGTTTAACACTCAAGCGTTTTGACAAACTGTGGATAGGCCGTCCACCTTTATCAAATATGGTCATGCTATCATCAGGTCTCTTTCTGCCTGTTTCACGTATCAAACGGAATAAGTTCCGATTGTTATTGAAAGCAGCGGCCATTTCCATCTCCGATGTACGATGAGATCACCACGCTTCGCAGTCTCTCTTCAGGCTGGCATGCAGGTTCGCCCTGACGTCACTGAGAGTCTCGTTGTGTTCGCTCCCAGCTGGAATGTGTCGGCAAGCATCTAAAAGTTCCATAGACTGCATAGAGACTCAATGTCCAGCTTAGCAACTTTAATTACCGCATGAAGAAAGGCCTACTGCTAATAATGTCTAGTGGATATGCGACCAGCGTTCCTTTACTGTGTTCAGAGATGTAGTTGTACATGGGCTGAGATACTGTCAGGGAGCCCAAAACTGAACAGGAGGACAATTAGGGTTCTAAGTCAAAGAATTTTGCTCAAAAGCTTGCCTGCAAACCAGAGGGTAGATGGCAATAGTTTATCTGCAATACCCCGCATTGCATTCAGCTGTCTCCTACTCTTTGAATGACACTGTACTTCAGGCCGAGTGAAACTGAAGCTTCACAAGTTGCATCCGGATTCCATCTTCCGCAAGTTGCTTTGCAACGTACACTGCGATGAAAACAAACGCACCATTGACTTCTGCAACCGTGATATATTACATGAATAGTGAACTACGGGTCTTGATATCATTCGTGAGAGACATCGTCCGTATCACAACCCACGAAATGAACTTTACAAGTAATGGGACGATTTAAAAGCGCGCACGTTGAATGTCGACATGTAAACGGGACAGTGTGGCTTTACAAGGGGGTTGTTGGCATCTGGCTGCAAATGACAGAACTGCGGTGGCATGGTGGCTGATGTCAATTAGGCTTAGAAGTATAGAAGGAAGGTAAGTAATGGAGGTCGGGAGAGTAAGAAAAACAGGCAGGCGCCGGCAGTAGCATGGTTTCGCTTATCCACGCTGCTGTATGCAGTGGATAAGGGGCGGGGAGTCGAGTCTGAGATATAGAGGTTGTACGCCAAATGCTACACCACGGTTTTCCACTGGATTATAAAAACCAAAATAAGGAAATGGTACGCAAAGGCTAGAACACTTGAAAATCAAAAGGGGATACAAAACTATGCTGGTTAGTGAACAAACCTGCGGTAGCGGATAAGAGGATATTCACCAAGCGTTGCACATAGTGTCGCGATTTGCTCAGCTATTCTCTCCAACTGCGAGGCATATTGTCGAGCGTTTGGGTTGAAGTAGTATTGGAAACTTAGAGCAGAATCCAGAGAAAACACGCGAGATTCGACAGGAAGAAAGGCGATGTTAATCTCCTTGAGCGTTTTCAAAAAGAGTGCGCAGTTGGAGTGGCACAGACGATTGAACAACTCATCTGGACAGGCTGGCAACAAAAAGAAACGAAGGGGTAGCATGATGAACCAGTTTCTGATAAGGACAAAAGCATAACAATGATAACAACGGGTATCACAAACCAACAGTTAGGTGCATCTGGAAGTACACCATGGGCATAGTGAGGGTGCACTCAGTGGGACAACTAAGTCAATGAAACAGAAATCCCACATGTTGCGTGCTTGGATAGGTGAAGTGATAAAAGTAGCAACCTCATTCAAAAAAATACGAGGTGACAGTAATGGCTTTTAAAACGGCGCAGGGTAAGAAAGCATAAAAGCAGCAAGCGTTGAGTGGGGCTAGGCTAATGACCACGGTCAGAACACTGAAATATGAAACTAATTCACTGCCACCCCGCTGCCTTGCGGACAGGCTTTTGAGCCAAAGGCTTTGGATGAGGACCCTAATCGTTCTCCTGTCTAGGTCTGGGCGCCCTGGCAGTATCCCAGCCCACATACAACCATGACATTTTCTTCAAACATAAACTTCATCCTGCATCGGCCGTCGCGCAGATTATCAAGGGTCGCCTTATCCGCTGCATACAGCAGGGCGGATAAGCGAAAGCATGCTACTGCTGGCGCCTCCCTTCTTTCTTTTCCACCTTTTTCTCTTACTCCCATCCCGGCCCCCATTACTAACCTTCCTTCTATAATTCCCAGCTTAATTGACAGCAACCGAAGTGCTACTGGAGTAGAACCATCTGCAGCCACCATCCCACAGCACCTATCGGACGCCTATCGGCAAAAGTTCCTTATAAGGCCACGCTGTCACGTTTCCATGGCGACATTCAACGTCCGCACTCTAAGACAAACAGGTCAGCAGGCTGCACTCGCACGCACCTTGGACACACTGCGTGTTGATGTGTGTTATGTGTCCGAAACTAGGATTAATGACCCTAACGGGGTTATTGAATTGACTGCACCCGGCTTATCCTCTCGTTATTGGTTGCACGCATCCGGAGACGCCGATGCGGCACTCACCGGTCAAGCTGGTGTAGGTATCATTCTCAGCTCCAAGGCTGAGTCATCGCTGGTTGATTGGATTCCGGTGAACAGCCGTTTATGTGCAGCCCGTTTGACGACATCAGCTAAGGTGAATTCGCGAACTAAAACAAAACGCTGTTTGTTTGGGATTTCTGCTTATGCTCCCACGGACTGCAGTTCTAATGCAGTCAAGGACACTTTCTATCACGAACTGAACACGCTGCTACGCAGTGCTCCTAGTTCAGATATTATAGTACTTGCAGGGGATATGAACGCACAAGTAGGGCGTCTGAGCTCTTCAGAAGCTCAGCTGGGTGGTAAGTATGGACTTAACGCCGAACGGACTGACAACGGCGAGCGTCTGCTGCAACTGTGTGCGGAGCACCAGTTGTTTCTTACTAGCACTACTTTTAGACACAGTGAGCGCCGAAGTGCCACTTGGCGTCCTCCTGTAGCTGGTCAGCGATGGACCCAAATTGACCACATAGCCATAAGTTACAGGTGGCACGGTTCCATTCTGGATTGCCGCTCGTACTGGAGTACCTGTGTCGACTCTGACCATGCCTTGGTGCGCTGTCGTTTCTCCATGAACTTTACCGGAAGGCGCACAAAGCGTCTCCCCCGATTGGCAACGGAGAAATTGTCCCAGCCCTCTGTCAGGCAAGCCTATCAAGAAGCACTGCATAGCGAACTCTCGCTGTCTTGTCCTAATGATACTGAACTTCAGTGGAATAGGATCTCGGCCACTATGCACGACGCAGGAGCATCTGCTTGTGGCACTATCAGTCGTCATCGCACCAGTCACTGGATATCCGAGAGGTCCGTGAACCTTTTGGATGCTAGAAGGCATCTCCCGGCTGGTTCTGAACACAATGTGACCAGACGGGCTATTAGGCGTGAACTAAAGTGGAGCCTACGTGCTGACAAGGAAGCCTGGTGGACCAGTCGGGCTCACGAAATGGAGGAGGCAGGAGCAGTAGGCAATTACCGGAAGCTCTTCCAGCTAATACGCACCACTGGTCCGAGAAAACCAGGCGTCAGTGAGACAATCAGGGACAGCGCGGGTGCGCTGATACACAATAAGGAGCGCCGTATGGCTCGTTGGGCTGAGCACTTTGAACATCAGTTCAGCTGGCCCCCTGCTCCCGGACCTCTTCCTATTCAGGTGATGCAGGACGAGCCATGGACGGTTAGTTTAGAGCCTCCGTCGGAGGCCGAGGTCCGAAACGCGATCACAGCCCTCAATCGTTTTCGTGCCGCTGGCCCGGATTCCCTTCCACCTGCACTATTTAAGGACGGAGGTGAGGTCCTCTGCAAAGCACTGACCTCCCTATTCGAACGTATCTGGAACGAAGAGTGTGCCGGCTAATTGGAGCGAATCGATTATAGTGGCAATATACAAGAAGGGCAGTCGCACAGACTGTGCGAACCACAGGGGTATTAGCCTAACGCCAGTTGTGACAAAATTACTGGCCTCGATCATCGTTCGTCGCCTCACTGCAGAACGGGAATCTTGGATTAGAGAAGAGCAGGCCGGTTTTCGCCCAGGACGTGGCTGTATAGACCATTTATTTACTTTGCGGCAGGTGCTAGAGCAGCGCCACGCATACCGCAGACCGACAATAGCTGTGTTCCTCGATTTCAAGAGTGCGTTCGATTCAGTCGATCGATCGATTCTGTTCGAAATACTTGCGCGGAAAGGTGTTCCCACGAAATATGTGAACATCCTTCGTGCTCTATACTCGAACACTAGAGGCCGCGTCAGGGTCTATGGTGCCCTATCGGATAGCTTTTCGACTACAAGTGGCGTTCGACAGGGTTGCCCGAATTCCCCATTTTTGTTCAATTTCGTCGTGGATTCTATCATGGAGTGTTCCCTTGCGGAATCTCACGATGTAGGTATTGAAGTGCTGCCTGGTGAACGGTTAGTTGATCTAGATTATGCGGACGATATCGCCTTGCTTTTCGACAATGTTGAGGCGGCACAATCAACCCTGAATAGCTTATCCAGAGTGGTCCCATTATTTGGTATGCACTTCGCACCTTCAAAGTGCAAAGTGTTGCTGCAGGACCACCAGCCACTCGATGACCTTTTGACGCTTGCTAACGAGGAACTCGAGGTGGTTGATCAATTCACTTATCTTGGCAGCTGCATCAGCAATGATGGGCGCATAGAAACTGACGTGAGCTCACGCATTGCAAAGGCTAGAGCTGCCTTCTTGAACCTGCGTCATCTTTGGCGACAGAAGGGAGTTTCCCTCCGTCTGAAAGGCCGTGTATACAAGGCCACAGTGAGGGCCGTTCTGTTGAATGGTAGTGAGACTTGGCCCCTTCGGTCTGAAGATCTGAGGCGCCTTCAAGTCTTTGATCATCGTTGTTTGCGAAGCATTGCTGGTGTCGGATGGCACCAGCGTGTCCGCAACGATGATGTGCGTAGGCGAGTACTAGGTGGTGATGATCATGCTAGCTCCCTAGAACAACAGATAGCACTGAATAAGTTACGTTGGCTCGGGCACGTGCTACGTATGCCTGATCACCGCTTACCTAGGAGGGCCTTGTTCAGTCTACCAAGTGTCGGATGGCGCAAGGCTCGAGGTGGACAGAAGTTGACTTGGCAGCGGGAAATGAAGTCACTGACGACCAAACTGGGTGCCGTTGGTCCGTCTCGCCTTCCGGGTTGGAGTCCACGTGACTCACCTTGTGCTTGGCTCGAGACTTTACAGGACATGGCTCGCAACCGACACCAGTGGCGCGTCTGCTGCCGTCTCCTAATCGGATTGTCTGTTTAAAGTGTGTTTGGTGCTGAGTTATCTGCGGGGTAATGGCTGATTATGACGCGTGGCAGTGAAAGCCGCAAGGAAGCTGTCTCGCCGATGCCGCCTTATCTTTGCACGATAGCCAGCTGTTTGTGACGGAATGTTGTCTACACAAGGTGTAGGCGCCTTGACCCTGAATGTTTGCTTAGGGCATTAAGGTTTTCAGGTAAGTCCCCCTTCTCTCCCCCCCTTCTCCCCTTCTCTCCTCATGGTTGTATGGCAGCGAAGCATCAGTTCAAATGGCTGATGTACTGCTGTTGATGATGATGATGATGAGTTTCTCCACGAAGTTTGTCACCGTAATAAATGGTAACAACGAAAAAATGTAGGAGAAAACATACAAGCGCTAGGCAATCGAAAAGCAGAAAAAGTGAATGTTATAACCATCGGATGAAATAACCAACAAGAGAGCAACGTTTGTGTTGTTGCCTTGATGCTGACGAGAAACCAAAAACGATACGTGTCAGCGTTATAACAGACGAAACAACTGATGATTGCGGAAGATGGAAGTACACTTCTGTTGTGCGCACAATTAAAGTCCAACGAGGACAGTGACAGCATGCCTCATCGACACGGTCAATCTGGAGAGTCAGTTTTGCGGTACAATAGCGGAGGTGTTTTAACACCTCTAGCTGACATGTATAATAATGATGATGATGATGACAATGATGGGCATAGAATTCAGTTGTGTGATGGCCTTCGTGTCCGATGGCGCTAGACCTATTATAACATGCTGCCGAGATGTCATTAAGCCTGTTTGTGGGGAGTAATTTCACTAAATGGGTTGCCCATTGCATCAAATTGACTGGAGAACATTCACAAATCCCCTCCGGAAGCCGAAGAATTGGTTGCAAAAATGAAATGGGCTTTTGATCTTTCGAGAAAAAAGAATTGTCTACATTGGGTATCTAAATCCAGAGGGCGTGGATAAACCAACCAGCCCGCCTGCACTGGGAATCTCCCGCTGGAACTCGTGGCTGGAAGCTGTCGCACATCACAGTATTCCCATCATTACCCAGCTGTTATAAGCCGTACAACATGAGTTTGGTGACTCAGCTGGTGTTTGTGAACCGGTGGATATCCTAACCACCGAAGACACAAACAGCTTTGAGATGGCAACTGCGTTTCAATGTGATCGTCGGCAGGAACATCATCTGTCACTTGACAACTGCCGAATCAGTCTACGGAATCTCCGACCTATTCCTGTCGCTGGAAACTGCCGCCGAAGAAAACTAGCTGTGACAGTTGCAGGCAGAGGGACTTACTTTTGATGTGTGCAGAAAAATGCAAACTGACATGCAACTCTACTTCTTTCGAGTTGTCATAAAAGTCTGGGAGTTGCTGACATCACAGGCTAGCTGACCGTCTTTTTAAGTGGTTAGAGTCCTGGAGCCCAACAAGCCCATCACCTTGCCCAATGATAAATGTAACTATGCCGATGTTCCCGGCCTATGTGGCTCCCCAGCCCTGGCAGTCGAATCTATCGAAAAGCTGCGGAAGAAATTCAAGAAGGAAAATGTGAAGATACGTTGGCCTGATGCGGTATGCTTGAAAAAACTCCGCAACTAGCAGACATCACCGGCCGTTAGCTATGCATTCCTGTGAATTCGGCAGATGCTGAACGGAACTTTAGTGCCAACAAAAATGTAGCCTGACAAGCGTCACAACTTTTCGGACAGTAGCACGAAGCACCACGTTAGACTTTATTATAATTCTCCTGTTTAGAATCGTGATTGACGTATGTATAGTGCATGAAGGTGCCTTGATTTCTGTTTAGCATCGTTTTCCATTTTAAATCGTAGAATTCGATTTTGAGCCGCAGAAATTGTGCGCTATTTTCGATTTTGATCGCGGGTCTATTGGTGCAGGACAGGTGGGCATTGATTGGTTGATCGTGGGGTGACGCGCGGGCCGAGTGTACAATCTTAGAATACCAAGGGAATTGCAGAAATCTACCCCGGATCAACGGCGCTTCCAAAATGAAACACTCATGGAATTCTCCTATTGTTCCTGTCCCACTTGAACATGGACTTTAACCATGGGCAACCGAGCGATTTACACGTGCACTGAACCAGTAGAGCCAACTTTACCGGTAACGCGGTGTATATAGAAAGTAATGGAATGGGACGAAGGTAAACAGTGATAGAAATAAGCATCAACCTATGTACTGAAACACGAGAAAGATAAAGTCAGTAGAGGTTGTAATATATGCCAGGAGATAAGGCGGAAGATCAGTAGCTGCAAACCATCACAACAATCCGATATTCGAACTTTTGCCATGGGTGTCAGCTCGTTTTCGGGCAGACCAATTCAAAAAATGGGTGCCAGTCCCGAACCGATCAGCGAGCGATTAATCTCTGGTATGATGCTTGACGAAATCAATTCCAAGGTTCGTGGATTTGCAAAAAAACTACAGAACACACTATGTTCACTTTAGGATTTAGACAGCTCATGATAAAATTTGCGTCTCACAAAATAAACACCTGGTTGGTAAAGACGATGTGGAAGTTCAAGAAAGGCAATAATCTTAAAGCTCACCCTCAGTGAAGAAAACATGGGCGTATCGATATTGGTTTGAAGCGCTTTGAAAGTCTTCCATTAAGAGCCGTATGGACTAGTGTCTCAAGCTTTCATAAAGGCACAACATACCTGTTCAGTAGGAGTGATCAGATAGATCGCCTCAATAGGCAAAACCTCACGTCTTTTCGTAATGTCCTCCACAACTTAGGAAATAAAAGTTCCAAAGGTGCAGTCTTACGCGTGATGCCGCTATTCATAATCTCGTGCATCTTGCAACAAGACGACACGATGCGGGTGGATAGACGGTCTAAGACTAAAACCTTCCAGTCCTTCGGTTTCTTCAAAGGAAGAATAACTTCCTCCAATATTTCTAGGGAAAGTCTGTGCAAAGACAAAAAGCATACTTTTCGAGACTGCCTGCTTCAGTGCCATTACCTTGCTTAATGGTCAGAACAGGAGCACCCAGAAAAGGAGAGTAGGGAGAAGACCGGACAAGGTTAAGGATGGAGGTTGTGTTACACTAGTCCGTATATCAAACGGATATAAAAGAGGCAATTTATAAACTTACTGGTTTAAAAACATTACCTAACACCTAAAACTTAGGGGACAGCTTACTGCATTTAGTTGGCTACGAGGTTCGGAGAACACTGTACATATGTTTAATTGAATAATTTCCTAGATGTTGTATGTAGTGAAACAATTTCTGTTTTTAGCAGTGATTCCCAAATGCTAGCCATGTAAGCATCGCATTTACGCCTAGTAAGTCGTTTACAGCCATATACACCCACACCTTTTGATATACCTGCCGAGCATTGGTCTAAAACGTTCACTTTTACCAATGTTAATCCATCGCAAAGAGGCGATTATTTGCGTTTGAACCCCAAAATTAGTTCTCTTACTAGCCTGCATACAGAACGCATTTAAAGGTGAAAATTCAGCAAATTAACATAATATAATTGCTTACTTATTGGGATGGAACACCAAGATATACAACGGGTATTTATATTTTTATGTTCATTATTTTAATTTAAGGTTTCGCGCTACGGATTGGTGTAACGGACCCTAATATATGGGCAAAATTTGGCTGCAAATAACAAGGTTATAGTGTAGTATACAAGCTTGGGAAAACTCCGGAGATTGGAACTGGAGATTTATTAAGCAACACGTAGCAAACTACAATAGAGGAAATAATGTTATAAAAAAGGAAGATAAACGTTACAGTCAATCTTCTTCTGCTTGCACTTCTTCCGTTAAAGCACACGACCAGGTTCCTGCAAGGCAAATGAAAGCGCAGCGTAAACACCAGTTCAAAGTCAAGCAGCGCGCCACGACAGTTTCCGTGCAACACTACACTACACCCTCCCTCCTTCGAGCGCCGTCCCCGGTGCTACCCCGTAGCCCCCCTCAGCCGGTACTTCAAGTTCACGAGCAACCACTGGTGGTGAATCTGCCCTCTCTGACTCAATTGACTCAGCTTCTCCTCTACATGGTTTGCGGCGATTGAAATGGTCAACTATAGGTTGACTATTAGGGTTGCTACGATCCTTTATCATGCAGGTGGCCTCAGAGAGCACTCGTTCTACCGTATATGGACCCGTCCACTCTCTGTGAAACTTTGCCGGCACTCCTGATGCTTGAGGTTGGTGTAACCAAACTAAATCACCAACTTTCAGGGGTACGCCAAATACCTTCTTGTCGTAATATTCCTTCTGACGCCGGTGTGCATTCCCTAAATGCACTCGTGCTGACTGATGAGACTGCCAAAGGGAGTCTAACAACTTGCTAACATATTCCATAACCGATGACTGTAGCTGTTGTGTCATCGGTAGACGTAGATCCGAAGGTAATCGTGCCTCTCTTCCTGTCCACATAAGGAATGGTGTCTGTCCCGTCGATGAATGTACTGTGCTCCTGTATGCAAGTAGGCATCTGGGCAACACGTTGTCCCACTCATTGATATTCCTGTCCGCGAAGGCCTTCAGCAACGATTTAAGAGAACGATTTGTTCTTTCCACTTGCCCATTTCCTTGAGGATGATACGCTGTGGTTCGAGTTTTGTCTATCCCAAGTAACCGACAAACTTCAATTACCAGTGAGCTCTCAAAGCACGATCCCTTATCCGAGTGTAGCTGCCCTGGTGCACCCCAGTGGCAGACCCAATGATTTACCAAAGCTGTTGCCACAGTGGACGTATCCGCCTGTCTTATCGGTATAGCCTCGCACCATTTAGTAAAGTAATCGTTCATGACCAAAATAAAGCGATTACCTCTTGGCGTCTCAGGTAAAGGGCCTATGAGATCCACTCCTACTATCTCATTAGGATAGCCGGCCACCATGGGCTGCAAGGGTGCACGATGAACGATACGAGGGTTTTTAAAGGCACCACATTCTTCGCACGCTTGACAGTAGTTGATCACATCTCTCCGTTGATGGGGCCACCAGAAACGTCGTCGAACCGCTTCGTCCATTTTATTGATCCCTGCATGTCCCATTTCCTTGTGTAAATCGCTCAGTACTTCCCTAACCATAGAATGCGGGACGATGATTCTTCTCGTGTACGTCGGTCCGAAATTGAAAACTAAAACTCCTTCTTCGGTGGTCAGGTAATCCCACATGGACCAAAGGCAACGAGCTTCGTAACTTTTCCCTTCCATCTCTTTACTCGTTGGTTTATCGCCGCCATTAAGACGCCTCTCGTAGATCAGTGCGGTATCGGGATCGTTCGCCTGTGCCGTTTGCCACCGACCATACTCTGCTCCTTGAAGATTGACGATTGCTACGTGTTGCGTATTACACGAAGGGCACTCTCCATGGTTACGAGGGGGAATTCGTGACAATGCATCAGCATTAGCGTGTTGCTTACCGGGGCGATGTCTGCACTCAAAGTCATATTCCTGCAATTGCTCCTGCCAACGCGCGATTTGGCCTTCGGGGTCTTTAAAATTCTGCAGCCACCGAAGTGACTGGTGGTCTGTGCGGACCAGAAACTTTCGACCTAATAGATAATGTCGGTTTTGTTTGATGAAATATACCAATGCCAGCATCTCTTTCCTAGTCGTGCAGTAATTTCGCTCCCTCGGGCTGAGACTGCGACTACAATATGCCACGACTCGTTCGACACCATCCGATCCCAGTTGTGATAACACCGCTCCAATCGCCTTATCACTCGCATCAGTATCCAAGATAAACTGGCCAGCAGACGGGGACAAATCGGAAAATATTAGTAAAGGGGCCGTACAGAGAGATTCACGTAGGTGATTGAAAGCTTCTGCGCACTGCTTCGACCATTCGAACATGCGACCCTTCTCTAGCAATGAGTGTAATGGGGCTGCAATGGATGAGAAGTTTCGAATAAATCGCCGATAATATGATGCTAACCCGAGAAAACTACGTAACTCCTCCGTAGTGGTTGGCGTTGGCCACGACCTGACCTGTTCAGCCTTTACCGGGTCCGTTCGAATACCATCTCCAGATATTATGTGCCCTAAGTACGCCACTTCCCTTTTCAAGAGATGACACTTTGAGGGCTTAAGCTTTAATCCCACCCTCAACAAGCATTCCAAAACACTAGCCAAATTGTCCAAGTGTTCACCTTCCGTCTTTCCATGTACGATGACATCATCCAAATACACGAGGCATTTACGCGGGATCAGGTTAGCTAATGCTTTTTGCATAAGGCGTTGGAAGGTAGCTGGAGCGTTAGATAAGCCAAATGGCATGGTCTGAAACTCGTACAACCCAGAGGGCACGACAAAGGCGGTTTTCGCTCGATCGCTCTCTTCTACTTCCACCTGCCAATACCCGGAAGCCAGGTCAAGTGTGCTAAAATACACAGATCCGCCAAGTGCGTTGAACAGATCGTCGATCCTTGGGAGCGGGTAGGCGTCCTTTCGAGTAGCTACGTTCAATCTTCGGTAATCGACGCATAATCGGAAGCCACCGTCCTTTTTCTTTACAAGGACAACCGGAGATGCCCACGGGGAGTTGGAGGGTTGGATAACGTTCTTCTCTAACATCGCATCTATCAGCTTCTGTATCTCACCCTGCCAGTGGATTGGAATACGTCTCGGAGGCACTTTAATCGGTCTAGCCAAACCAGTGTCAATAGAATGTTTCACGAGGCCGGTCCGTCCCAAGTCGCCGGATTTCCATGCAAAGGCATCTGAATAATTTTGTATGACCTGCGCTAATCGTGCCTGTGTTAATGTGTCAGCTGAAAGCCCAATCGACCGAATAAAATCGTCTACACATTGTTGCTCTTTGACACTGCACTCATATAACGTAAAATCCTCAAAATTGCTGTTGCTGCTTGCTCTCAGTAGTATGGTGCACGAATCAGTGATTAGTTGGGACTTCTCCAGGTCAAGTCGGCATTTTAACCTCCTCAACAAATCTATTCCGATAATAACATCGAACGGTATCCGATCAGCAACGATAAATTCATGGTTAAACCTTGTGCAGGCTACAACAACGGGGGGCAACGATGGAATTCCGAACAACTAGTGGTAACCCGTTGGCCGCGGTAAGGCGAGCGTTACAAGGTTTTCTAACACAGTTTGAGAAGCTCCTACTCACGCTGGCCCTGATTAGGCTTCTAGCTGCGCCAGTATCCACTAGCCCCAGTAAGCAAATCCCAGCTATCGATAATTCTAGTGTTAGAGACGTCACAATCGAGTTGCAAGTAAGAGATGGTATTACAAATGATGTCATGGTATGCTCACCTGGCGTGTTCCTGTAGCGAGACGATCCGCGGTATGACGTTTGTCTGCGGGGCCAACGAAAACCTGATTGTGTCGGTCGTCGTGGGGCAGGATATCTCTGAAAACGGCCGGGATTTCCCGTCATTCTTTCAGGTCGAACGCCTCTATGTCGTGTGTTTCCTCTTACCGCAAAACAGCCAGATGTAGGCGTACCCATGGCTGCATCTATGTCTTCCAAATGGTCACTTGTTTCCAATGCCTCGTCCAAACGGCGTGGAGGGTATCGCAGGAACTCCTTTTTAATAGACGGCGTTTGAACGCCCTCTAGGAGTTGTCCTAAGACCAGCTTTTCACGTTCATCTGGCGTTTCGTTCTCGTACGCGATATCGGCCATCCTCTGCAGTTCGCGAACGTATGTGCGTATGGTTTCCGCCGGATATTGGTAACGTGCATGGAATGCCCTGCGTAGGGGCGCAGGTAGACCGGGGCGGGCTAATAATCGGCGCATGGCGGAAAAAGTCTCGGTTGTGACTTCTTTCTCCAAAAGTTTACTGTCTGCAACGATATCAAAGGCCTCTCCCGAGAGCAGACCGGCGAGCACAGCTGCCTGTTGGTTGGATGGGAAATGACGCAGATAAAACTGGACTTGCTTTTCCCATCTGGGGTACAGCATCCCCAGGGTAAAACGTTCTGGCCGCGGGATAGATGGCATGCTGGTTGAAGAAGTTGATGAAGTCGACATTTTCTGCAAAGTCCGTGATAACATATCGAGCGAAGCGGCGAGCTTTGTCGTCGGATCATTAGCGTCAAAATTAGTTTCGTCATCGGCTTTATTGGTTGTCTTCGGCATTATCTTTGTTAGACCAGTGATACAGGATTCCTGATGAACGTGCCTCGGCAGGGTCGCCAATATTGTAGTATACAAGCTTGGGAGAACTCCGGAGATTGGAACTGGAGATTTATTAAGCAACACGTAGCAAACTACAATAGAGGAAATAATGTTATAAAAAAGGAAGATAAACGTTACAGTCAATCTTCTTCTGCTTGCACTTCTTCCGTTAAAGCACACGACCAGGTTCCTGCAAGGCAAATGAAAGCGCAGCGTAAACACCAGTTCAAAGTCAAGCAGCGCGCCACGACAGTTTCCGTGCAACACTACAATAGCACAAAGTGTTTGGAAGGCTATCAATATGGTGGAAAGTATTAAATAACGCGAACAGTTACGATATATATATATATATCTGCGTATGTACTTAGTGTATGCGCAAGGTTATCCATGTTAGGTAAGGTTAAGTAACACTGATAATATGTATTATGATATTGTAGGGTTAAAATCCCCTAAGAACAATGTAACCAAATGTATTTATTTTAATTATTGTATGTACGCAAAATAGTATTAAGTTTGCATTTTGTACTTAGCATTAGATGAAGGAGGAATAATAAACTATCACTTCATAACAAACCTTTATAGTACATGTACCTAAATATACTAAGAAAAGTTCACATCATTAAAGTACTCCATAGGTAAAAATGTATGTTTTAATTGTGTAAAGTATATCACCAGCTATGAAACAGTATCTTAAAAGCTCCTTCTGACCTGCCAACCTACTGTACCATTTTGCGCTCACCAACTATAGCTCATTCACGTCCAGCCCACTATTGCCTCCAAAAAGACTGACGTATACCTAATTCTTCGCGAGGAGTATGGGGTTGGGCTATGAAAGCGAACGCGGAAAGTCTAGCAATTTTGTAGAAATCTGCACTAGATTCACCACAACGGGTAAGCACCGCAAAACACAGTCACCAGAGGTCACCCGAATCATTGTACAGTAAGTGTGTCGCGGTTAGAGCGGGCAGACGTTATCACGTTTATTAACATCCGAAAACGAAACTGTCCATGAACTTGCTGCCTATAGTAACGAAAGGGAAAATGTCAAGGTGTAGGTGTGTTTATAACATGGATCAACAAGCCGTCATGCCTTCGTATATTCTAGCAAACCTGTAACGAAAACGAAGGATGGAGAGGATGTACGTAGCCTTTAAATCGACCCATAGATGTTCAGATTTTGTTACATTCCCCCTTTTCTGAGAAGGCACTACCTTCAGGGTACCAATGTCCAGAACGGTGGACTAACCGCCTTCGATGAAAAACTCCAATATTTGCTCCACAATCCCAACTCATCCAGGTGGGATGACTATTACCTTCGGACCAATACTTGCTATACCGATTTTTTCAGCTAGGTATGATGAGCGGTCACAACGTCGCAGTTCAGTTGCGCAACTTTTCTGACTCCTGCATCGCGGGGGCATGGATAAACACAATCTCGTTTGGCCTTTCCGCTTGCGGGGATATTTTCCTGGTGCGCCTATCAAGGCCTTAGTCGATGTAGCCCTACGCGATCACCCACACCATCTTCAGGGTCACAACTGTGCTGATCCTGACACAGCTTTTGACGATGCTACGCTGCTCATCGTGCTATTCCATACAAATAGGCTGCTCGAATGTGAACTCAAGGTTGCCGTACATAGAATAAGATCGAACAAGCTTCGACCGGGGCATGTTGACAACAGCACCCGAAGTATTCGTAGATCCTACCAATACATCAGGAGGGCTGGAGTATACCCCATGTTCGCGTGCACCGACGCTCAATAAGCCATCCTGTATCGCGTTATCACTTCGTCCCATAAACCTGACTGGTGTCGCTCAAGCAAATTATGCAGCATTCCCTTAGGAAATGCTTTATGCCCGGTTTTATTCCCGGCTTTGTTCCCGGTTGGGTTAGTGCTCTCTACTAGTCCAGTTCCATGAAGTTGGTACTAAGTACTTCTTTTCCTCACTGACAACAATTGTCAGACCACTTGCACTAGGCCAATTTCGAAGACGGCACCCTGGCCTTAATGCAATGAGAACGACGCTCCTTGGCGTGCAATCTATTCATTTACGATGACGGCTGCAACCGTTGTCGCGTCCGGCTGTTTAACGGGTATTGCCTTACACCATCTCGTAAAATAGTCTACAATAACAAGAACTGACGGTTCCCGTTCCAGGTGATTGACAGGGGGCCCATTAGATTGACTCCAACTGGGGGCCCTCAGGATGTGATGACTAGCGATTCCAACAGTGCCCTGGATAGGGGCATTCTCGATTTAACTGAGACGCAGTTCTCGCAGTCGTCCCAAAGCTTTACAACGGCGGCGTGAATTCCAGGCCACCAGTATGGCTGACGTCATACGGCCGTTTTATTTGGCCGGCATGACCCAAGTGCTGCTGGATCGATTGCTGTACGACTGGTACTCTTAAGATCGGGGCGATTGGTTTCGGGTCCAGCGTCCCATAGATAATTATTACTCTGTTACAGTGACCCCTTGTATACCCTCCTCTCTCAAGCAGGCTCGCGTTTCCTTGCCCGAGGGTTTAGAGGAGTCCTCGAGTTCACACATATGGATGTTAGAGTTATAAGTGTGCTGAGCTTGTCATCCGACCACGCTGCATCCGTTTCCTAGTGCTATTAATAAATAAATTCTTTTTCTTGGACAATGCGAGACACGCCTATGTATGCAAGATCATGTTTAAGGTACACTACTATTCTGGGAAGGTATAAAAACGTTGTAAGAGCCACGAACATTGTAGCTGTGGACTCATCCAGGTATGAGGGATTGCATGCATATGACCGTTATTCGAGTTTGAATAGGTGTCACCGCAATCGTGGTTGCTCGTGTGGATAGTGTGTGAAGGGATGAGTGACATCGGTGGCGGTAGGGTGCTTGGCTGTTTATAATAGGGCAGCGACTAAACTTGGAGGCGAGGCATATCCGCATCGTTGCAGTGCTGTTAAACAGATATTAGTGGCTTTTTATAGGAAGAACGCCGGACAGGTAAAAACCAACCGCGTCCTGGAGCACTGTTGCCCAATCGTTGCTTGAACGAGGTAAACCCGAGCCATCCCACTGGTGCCACGGAAAAGTTAAATCCACTCTGTCCATTGCACAGCTTGAGACTGCTATCAAGCCATAAGGGAGTCATTGAACGCTTACCAGACAGAAGCACAAGTTAGTTAGTTAGGGATTGTTTCAGGCATGTTGTGGTAATCATTTGTTTTGACGACTATTTTTGTAAACCGGTCACGGCTGTTCCAATACCCTGAATAGGGGCATCCAGATTCAGTTGACCAGTGTTAGTAGACCAGAAAGAAGGTGAGGGTGTTGGGGGTCCCATATGATCTATGGTTGCCTTTGTATGTTCCTTTGTCACAGACCCACGGTCAGCTGGGCTTCTTGGTAAGTTCCCGTTGATATCGTAAAGCAGTTGATGTACTGCACTGATACTATCCAAACACGGAGTTGATGAATGCGGGCAGGACGGACTTCAAAAGCGGCAGCGATCTCGTGTTTACAGTGGCTAACTAGCGAAACAAACTCCACCTGGTGCCAGCTGGGTGGTTCGGGTTACTTCTTTTTCCAGCAAATAGTTCGTCAGCAGTGCCCCAGGACTTGGTGGCTTTTCGCTTGGCCAGCCTTCTCCAAGGCGGACGAGTGTTGTCTTTGTTTCAACCGATAATGAAAGACTCCAAATGAAACCGGCATTAGGGTGCTGTGTTCTAGGCCGGTTTACACAAGTAAACTCATACGATTGCAGCCGTATTGGCTATCGTCTTCTCTGACCGCGATGTCACAGACGTTTTGCAGCCACTGCAAATCTTGATGGTCAGCCCACACAAGGAAGGGTATTCTAAGCAAATACGGTCGAAAATACTTCAAGCAATACACCAAGGCCCAAATCATACGTCTCGTTTGCTATACCTGTAGGTCCGGTTGTCCAGTTGGAGGCTAGGGTATGCGGTTGCCGGTTCCCCACCTGAGGTTTTCTGAGACAAAATAGCACGAATCGCCTCGTCACTAGCGTCCGTATCCAGTACGAAAGGCCGTGCTCACACGGAAGTATCCGGGAGACCCAGCAGTGGTGGTGCCATGTTACATTCTTTTAGTCGTACGAAGGCACTGATACCCTCATCTGTTCAACCAAACTCCTGTTCTTTTTCGGTTAAGCGATGTAAGGGCCGTGAGTGCGAGGCATTGTTGCGGACAAATCTCCGATAGTAATATGCTAATGTCAAAAAGTCACACAACTAAACGGTGCTGATATTTTCCCATTAGTTTATCCATTCGCACTTGTCCGTGTCGGTTTAGATGTCATCCGGGGTTAGCACTTGACCATAAATTTAACCTGGTCGCGAAGAAAAGGCCTTTTCCGTCCTTACAAACTTATGCTCGTTCGTTGCAACAGCTATGGTACTGTAGGCAGACGGGCGCTGGGCACATCACTCTATCTACCATGAACTATAACCTCAACCGAATAACCCAAAAATTCCTTAAGTGCGGGACCCAATCGTACTTTCTGTATTCGTCACTGGAACTTAGCCAGAGCATTAGCCAACCCCAAGGGCATGCTCTTGTTTGCCTACAGGTCAGGAGTTCAACCAAAGCGGGTTTCCCTAGATCTGATGAACGAACATCTGGTTGCCTATAACCGGCTACCACGTCGAGCTTAGTGAACCGTCACACACCGTGCTGAGCTTCCAATGTACCTACATGCGAGGGAGTGGGAATTAGTCCTTGAGAGTAACGTCGTTTAGCTTCCGGTAATCAGCACAGAGGCATACAGAAGCATCCTTCTTATGTACTAGTACGGTTGTGGATAACCAATGCGATGTCGATGGGCGGATAATGCGCAAGTCAAGCATGACTTGGATCAGTGGATCCAGCTGAGCCTCTTAATGAATGGGTACCCTTTGTGGGCGCTGTCGAATATGTTGCTGAAGCCCTGTAGCAAAGTCGTGTTGAGTTACGCTGAAGCGGCCAAATCGTCTATTACAAAACAAATCCTCATAGTTGTGTGGCTGAGCAAAAAGCTGAGCTTTCAGGTCTGGAAAAGTACTGCCCTCGTTACGTTACGGTTCAATAACGTCTGCCTCGAATTGCGGTCGTTTAGAAGCTGCTTTTATAGCTGCGCAAGCTCCGCTTGATTGACACACCTGCGCGCTGAAAGGAGGGGCTTTGGTAACTGTTGCGCCGTGCATGGCTCAGTATGCTCACCAGCTTAGACAATAAATCCATCCCCAAGAGGGCATCCCAACTTACGTTTCGGCCGGCTAGAAGCTCGTGGATGGAGGTGCTGTACTACAGTTGGACCTGAGCCAACAGGGAGGTTCCGACGGGCAACGCAGGCCCGTTGGCCGTTAACACCCGTGGTATTTTCTCAGTAATGACGGAGCATTGCGTTTTCATCTATTGGCATACGCTTCTTTTGTGTGGTTAGAGGTCGAAATGCGTATACACAGGAAAACGGGGAACATGGCCAACCGCATTTCTTTCAGACCTCGTTTGAAGTCCTCTACCGCTTGCGGGAAAAGCACAAAAACAGGGTTCTAACAATGCTTTTACCACGGGGCTCAGCGAAGGAAAGGAAGCTTATAATGGTTGGCCAAAAAACGCTCGTTATGATGACAGCTATCCTAAAACGGGAACCGAGCTGATTTTGCACTCTGCCCATAAGGAAGATGCTTATAAGTCAACTTTGAGGGCAAAACTAGACACCACTTACCGATTGTAGCCTTACATAGCAGTCGCTAGTTAAACTTTCTTCACATCCTCCTCCTTGTCAGCAAATTTAAGGAAAACCAGCGCAACAAACGCTTAAACTTAGCTATATCGTCCGGCATGATGTCCGCTTCTAAGGTGGATCTACAGCCATTTATTGTCCATTGTTATCAACCTGAACAACAACAGTAGAGTTAAACCTGCCATCCATTTATACCATCACGTAGGGGTATTTGCCATAAACTTTTTCCTTTTATACTTTTTCACCTTTACTATCAACCTAAGCAACTTTAAGCCCAGCGTACCATACAACCTTCGATATTGCATTGATGTTGCTGTGTCGGCAAGGCGTCCGCCACCTCAACATCCTGAAAGACGTTCTTCCGCTCCTTCTGCTAGGCGTGCCAGAAAGCGAAGCAACACATCTTCCAGCGACGCTCCAAACGTCGCGGCCACCCCATTTCCGTCTACTTCTCATTCGGGCCCACTGACGCACATCCAGCCTGTTGAGCCCACGATGAAGGAGCAAGCGGTCTTGGCCTTCTGTGGCCAAGGTCCAGCCACATGTGTCATCGAGACTAAGACTAAGGCTTTGTATAAACTTGAGCTTCCATCTTCTCAGTCACAAATGAAGATACCTCTATACAGAATTACTGAGCTGGGAGAAGTGATAAAGTAACCACCATCATCTCGTAAGCCACCACTCTTAGAGCGCATTCAGCCATCTCGGAACCGTGGTCTCAACATCGTGAACACGGCGGAACCAGCCAAGACTACCTCGGCGGAGCAAAAGTTGGATGATCAAATACTGCTCCAGCGGGCGGTTTCTCTACTGTTTGATGCTAGCGAACGGTGAGTAAACATTGTCTCTGTCTTCCGCCTCTGTAAGAAGCAATAAACTTGCTCCAAGGTCCGACCACTTCTTCTTCCTTCGTCTTCCTTCGGCTTGGAAGGTGAATATGGTCAAACCCATTTACAAATGGAGGAACTCGATATGGTCCGGCTAATTATCGTCCAAACTGTTTGACGTCAATAGTCTGTAAAGTTATGGAGCGGATCCTAAAACAAGCTGTTACCCTTCATCTTGGGTACAGAATGTCATTCCTTATGCCCAGCATGGGTTCCGAAAAGCACGCTACTGCACCCCGAACTTGCTCGTTGCTAAGGAGACCTGGGCATGCTTGCTAGAATCCAGCAAACGCTTGGAGGTTGTGCTTATTGACTTCAGCAAAGCTTCTGACACGGTCCCGCATGAACGGCATCTGTTTAGGCTCCAAATAATCGGTATTTCTGGGAACCTCCTGGCTTGGATCTACGACTTCCTAAACATCCGCAAGGGAAGGTGAATGACACATTTTCTGCTTCTGTTCTTATGACGAGTGCGGTCCCACAGGGCTCAGTACTCGGTCCCGTACTTTACAATATTTTCATCAACGAGTTACCTTCCACTCTCCAGGCGGGTTGCGTAATCTACGCTGACGACCTAAAGCTGTGGACAGAACTATCTAGCCTTGAGGACGCGGACAGACTACAATTTACGCTTGTGCTACTCCATGATAGGTAGATTAAATGGCAGTTGCCCGTAAATCGTGATACTTGTTCTGTACTCCACGTTGGATCATCTAGCCCATTTGGAACCTACCCCATTTGTGGTTCCTTGCTCATAAGCGCAATTCACGAGAGGGATCTTGGAGTGATGGGGTCATGAGAGCTCAAATCGCTTCAAGAGACCCAGAAGCGGGTTGCCGCAGCCTACAAGATGTTCCGCCCTAAACGTAGAGGATTTTCTCTCCTGACTCCGGGGTTTTCCGTCCCACCTTTGGCTCGCACGTACGCCCGATTCTCGGATACGGGCTACCCGCTGCCTGCGCACTCAATAAATCCGAATGTGATATGATAGAGGAAGTTCAATGTCGTGGATCCAAATCCGTCCCTTAGTTGCGAGACCTGTTGTATCCACACAGACTTCAGGGACTGAACTTGTTCTCTCTACTTTACTGCCGTCACCGAGGTGATTCGATATTCACCCGACGTGGTTTCAGCGGTGAACTGGGTTGCGAGCTACAGGAATGCTTGCAACTCAACACTGAGCGTTGGACACTAGGCCACCGCATGAAACTTTTAAACCGAGGAATCTCGGTGTGCGACTCACTTTGGCCTTAGCAACTCGCGTAGTAAATGAGTGGCTTATTCGGAACATTCGATAGGACCTTCCGCCAACCATATTCACAAGCTTTGTATTAATCTTAAGCAAATACCGGCAAGTATTTGCGTGAGCCGACGATGAACTTGGATGATGTAACGTGCTTCAACACACTATTGGCATAAGCATAGCCCCGCCAACTTGCCAAACTGCAAGGTGCGTGCCGGTTCACGTTCGGGATGAATTGAATCGCGTTTTAGCGAATAGGTTAAGGCGCGGCTTTGTTCGTTCGTCTATACCTCCTTTGGTGGTTACTAATTCACGCAAAAGTGATAGGATGATCATTGAGAAAGTCCAGCGTTCGTTCACTAAGCGCCTTCTAGGTTCAGCTACGCTCAGTTATCAAAGCCGCTGTAAGCAGCTTGGTCTGGAACCACTATGGCTGCGGAGACTGAAAACCAACCTAGTTTTTCTTTATAAGCTAATCAAAACATCAGACTCAAGTATTGAAAGATATTTTCAACCGCTGGGTGACACACGTTATCCCCTACGCAAAAAGCCACACTCATTCGCACTACCCAAAACTCGTTGCTCTATACGTTTTAACTTCTTCCTCTATAGATACGCGCATGTGTGGAATAAGTTACCAGAAACCATCAGAGCATCTGATAGTATCCTGCAATTCTCCACGACCATAAATAGACTACTAAATGTCCCCAAGGTAGCAGATATCTTGGGCACTTGCATTCCTGAGGACGAGCTGTGGGAGAACGGCCCCGATCACATATAGAATTCCATACAAAGCCCTAATTGTGCGGAATAATACCGATGCGCAAAGAGCCTTGTTGGTCTATACACCTAGCACCAATAAGGCCCATTTCAAAACCGACCATGTCCTCTCCTTATCACGCTATTAACTTTTAATCCCTCTTCTAGCGGACTGTCGTTTGCCAGTGCCCTGCCTTGCCCTAGTCTCATCTGACTGGCTTGCTTCTCTTTGACTTACTCCAGACTACCAGCACGATTCTGTAGCCTTCTGGCTATACCCCCTCTTCTCAAGAGCCTGCTGGTCTTGCTCACCCTTTTTAACATGGCCACCTCCATCTCTAACCTGCCCATTTCTGCGGACTCTCTGAATATTTTGACCGTACCGGTCATTGTTCGGAAGACCGAACACTCTGTTCCTCTCCCTAGTTGCCCTTCCACAACTTATCAGTAACCCAGCGCAGTGTGCTGACCTGGTTTCCTCTGACCAGTCTCCTACTTTCTGACTGCCTACAGAGCACTGAGCTGTAAACGGTACAGGTTCGATGCCACCAAAACACCATTTCCCTCACCCTGAGTGCTTATACCTAAATAACTAATGTAAACTCCCCCATAACTAACATGTCCATTTATGCTGACACTTGTAGCAGTCTGGAGATTCCCCGGTTTGCTTGTGTAAAATTCTAACCAAAATTCTATAATTGTACACTTAGGCAACCGGTGTGGTTTGTTGAACTGCTTGCTGAGTTCGAACGCTTTACTTGCTCATCGCCATTTTTGCTTGGCGCTCGCTTCGGTTGCAACGCGCGACTGCTCTGTGTGCTGTGTTTGCTCCGTTTCCCTAGCTAGAGCGTACACGGTGTCGTTCGTTTATAGCTAGCTAACAGGGAATCTTTTGCTGAACCAATAAAAGTTTCCCTGCAACTCGATCTGTCTTCTGGAATCGCTCTCTGGGCTCCCGGAATAGGCAACCCTCTATAAATTGGTGACCCCGACGTGACCCGAACACGCAACCTTCTAAATTGGTGACCCCGAATCCGGATCAACCTCAGCGCCGGATATTTGGAACCTTTCTCTGGTGAGCTCGTTCCATTTATTTTTCATATTTTCCGGTTTATTTTTGCATACGGTAGCCTATTTTTTGCATCCTTTTTTGAGCCATGCAATCTGTAGACCATAAGGTAGAGTCTCTACTTAGTGTTGTATCTCTCTCTGTTCCACCTTTTTGGGACATGGATCCCCTTTTGTGGTTCGCTCTTCTTGAGGCTGAGTTTGATAACCACAGAATCACTTCCGACTACGCGAAGTATTGCAAACTCCTGTCCTATCTCCCCAAGGAGATATCAATGCAGGTTCGTGATGTCATCATTTCTCAGACCGATAACCGCTATGAGGCTCTCAAAGAGGCCACGATTAAGCGTGTTATGCCCTCTGAGAAAGTTCGCCTGCAACAGCTTTTCAGAGATCTGCAGCTGGGCGACAAACTGCCCTCAACTCTGCTACGGGAGATGCAGCAACTTCTTGGTCCCTCAACCATGGACGAGACTTTACTTCGCGAACTATGGCTACAACGGCTACCTGAAAACACGCAAGCGATTCTCGCTACAGTGAGCTCCGTTTCGCTCACTCAACTAGCAGATTTAGCGGATCGAGTTATTGAACGATCACAGCCACAGGCCAACGCCAGCAAGGTCCATGCCGTCGCGTCCCAGGGCACTTCTATCACTGGCTTACAGTCAACCATAGAAGCCCTGCAAACACAAGTTGCGACACTTAGTCGCCAGGTGCAACAGCTCACTATGAACCCTCGTCGTCATAGCCGATCAAAATCGCCCTGCAAACGTTCTAAGTCTAGAAACAGGCAGGCTAGCTGTTGGTACCACCAGCGTTTTGGTACCGCAGCTCGTAAATGTGTCAAGCCTTGCAACTTCGCCGATAAGCAGGGAAACCTCGGTCGGTCGGTAACGGCGACGGACGCGACCGGCCAACACCAAAGTCGCCTCATCCGTGTCAGGGATTTAACTTCCGGCACCGAGTTTCTAGTCGACACTGGTGCCGAAGTTAGTGTTATACCCCGTAGCTCAGATGAGGTCGTCTCACCATCGCCGACCAAGCTGCGTGCCGCCAATGGCACACCAATCGCAACTTTCGGCGAAAAGCTGCTAACGCTCAATTTAGGCCTCCGGCGAACCTTTCGCTGGCCTTTCATAATCGCTGCCGTGCCTTTCGCCATCATAGGCATAGACTTTCTTCAACGCTTCGACCTCATCGTCGACGCTAAAAGGAAGAAGCTTATCGACTCCAGGACACAGCTCAGTATTATCGGGACCAGCGCCAACGTGGCTGCTATCACTCCCATTCGTGTCCTACCTCAAGCTTCACAGCCTTTTCTAGAGCTTTTCAGCAAGCACCCTAAACTCGTTCGCGTCCTGAACGACTTGCCTCCTGTGACGTCAAACGTCACGCATCACATTTGGGCCAAGGGCCCACCTGTTTCGGCCCGCCCTCGCCGACTAGCCCCGGACAAGCTCAAAGCTGCGAAGGCGGAATTCGAGCAAATGCTCGTACTGGGAATCATCCGCCCGTCCAAAAGTCCATGGGCATCACCATTACACATGGTGCCGAAGAAGTCCGGTGACTGGCGCCCCTGTGGTGACTACAGGGCACTTAACAAAGTTACCGTCCCGGATAAATACCCTATTCCACACATGCACGACTTGACCTCAGCTCTAGCTGGCAAGTCTATCTTCAGCAAAGTCGACTTAGTTCGCGCCTACCATCAGATACCTGTCGCGCCAGACGACATTGCTAAAACAGCAGTCATCACGCCATTCGGCCCATTCGAGTACCTCAGAATGCCTTTCGGCCTCAGCAACGCTGCCCAAACTTTTCAGCGTTTCATTCATGAGGTAACGCGAGGACTCGAAGGCGTTTATCCTTATCTAGATGACATTCTTATCGCAAGCTCTTCTAATGACGAACATCTTCGTCACCTCGACGCTCTCTTCCAACGCTTGACGCAGCATGGGGTTACCGTCAACCCCGATAAATGCGAGCTTGGCCAAAGCTCCATCGACTTCCTTGGCCACCGCATATCCGCCTCTGGTATTGAAGCTCTGCCAGACAAAATCCAGGCACTGAAGGACTATCCTGCTCCCAGTTCCTTCAAGCAGTTACGCCGATTCCTTGGCCTGGTCAACTATTACAGACGCTTTATACCTAACTGCGCGAGCATTGTCCAACCAATGACTGACTTGCTCCGCCGGAAACAACGGTCTTTTCACTTTACAGACGACGCTAAATTGTCTTTCGAGAAGCTTAAAGACGCTATCTCCAACATAGCGCTTCTCGCCCATCCAGACACGTCTGCATCACTCTCTCTGACAACTGACGCATCAGACACTGCCGTCGGTGCAGTTCTTCAACAACTCATCGACCATCGATGGATACCTCTTAATGTCTTCTCGAAACGTTTACAACCTGCCGAATCGCGTTACAGCAACTTCGGTAGGGAACTGTTAGCTATCTACCTAGGTATCCGACATTTCCGTCACTACCTCGAAGGTCGACATTTCACCGTCTTCATCGACCACAAGCCATTGATCTACGCAATCAATGGCGCAACGGACAAGTACTCGCCGCGGGAAACTAGACACCTAGACTACGTTTCTCAGTTTACGACAGACGTACATGTCTCAGGTGCTCTCAATCCCTTCGCGGATGCGCTTTCACGCATTCAGCAGATCAGCTTATCGTCTGGCACCGACATTGATCTAGCCGCTATGGCTGCTGCCCAACAAGCTGATCCCGACATAAGCAAGCCACGACGCAACACCACTGAGACGATCACCATTGATCGACTCAAGCCAGCATTCTTCGACAAGTCTGACTCGCCGGTGCAACAAGCACCTTCACAGCCTGTGCCATCACAGCTCGCACCGCAACCTCAGACGAGTCAGCCCGCTCCAGCAGAACCGACAAACACAACCGACAGCACTCCTACCCGCCCTACCCTCAATCGACGCGGTAGGAAACTCAAGCCTCCAGTTCGTTTTTCAGACTTTGTTAGCACTTATTATTTGACATAGAACGTGCCTTAGAAATTTTCTGCTCTTACTAAGCGTTTTTGAAAACCCACAAAAAAGATCAAAACGTTTTGAAATTACTAAAAAAGAGCAAAACCTTTTGAAAACCCAAAAACAGCTTTGCACGTTTTTCGCTTTGCACTATTTTGTGTATTGCTATGCATTTATGCTGCTTTTTCATTTTTCTTTCCATATACACCTTCGGTTCGTTGCACCTCGGTTTCTCTTTCCGCTGGATCCCCGCACGTCAACTGCAAGTGGAACGAACTTCCTGCTCAACTGCCTACGTAAACTTTATTAACTGCCCCCCCACAAACAGTTTTTTTACCGTTTCGACACCGAAGGGAGGACACGGGTGGGAGCCCGCTAGGGTCCGATTGCATGGTTCTCCCCCAGCAGCTGCATCGGGTTTCACAACCTGGTCTCGCAGAAGGCTGGCCGGCGACGGACAGTCCTCACGTAGATCGAAGGACTGCTTACACAGTCCCTTCTGGGAGAGGGCTATGTAGCAGTCTGGAGATTCCCCGGTTTGCTTGTGTAAAATTCTAACCAAAATTCTATAATTGTACACTTAGGCAACCGGTGTGGTTTGTTGAACTGCTTGCTGAGTTCGAACGCTTTACTTGCTCATCGCCATTTTTGCTTGGCGCTCGCTTCGGTTGCAACGCGCGACTGCTCTGTGTGCTGTGTTTGCTCCGTTTCCCTAGCTAGAGCGTACACGGTGTCGTTCGTTTATAGCTAGCTAACAGGGAATCTTTTGCTGAACCAATAAAAGTTTCCCTGCAACTCGATCTGTCTTCTGGAATCGCTCTCTGGGCTCCCGGAATAGGCAACCCTCTATACACTCTCCATTTGTCTTCCCAACGTAACTGTACTATTAAATCTCAATGCGCCGACTAATACAGCCTCGTGTATTTCGGCTACTGCTTTCTGACTCCTGTGACGATAATGGCCAATATTAAGAAGACCAACTACCTTGTCCACAGTACCTTAGAGAGTCTCGTCGGCTCCGCTACTCCTAATCAGTAAAGCTTTCTTCACTCTGGCCCTCTTCTTTCCTTACTTCGTTGTATTCATTCCTTCCATCGGACTGCTAACTCTCAGTACCGTGCCCTGACCGAGTCTCATCTGACCAGTCTATTTTTCTTCTGGCTACCTTCAAAACTACGAAGATAAAAACAGGCTAGGCTCTGTCGACTCAATGCTATGTTCCCCTCACCTCAGGTGCCTGCAAGATATGTTCAATCTTTATTATCTTACTAACTCCGTGAGCATCCTTGACTCATTCACCATTTATTAATATGGCTCTCTTCCTATCTCTATTATACGTCCTAATCCTAACACGCCGACTATTCCAGGCTTGTTAGATCGGCTTCTTGTTTTCCGGATTCATTCAGACTTCTGAGACGTTGCCACTTCTGGTTCGGTTGACCTAATTGACTGTACAAATGCCTTCGGAGGCCTCGTTAAATTTTACACCCTTTAACAATAAAACCGTCCTCACCCTTACCCGAGACGTTATTACTCTAGGCTCTACATTACAAACACTTTGTTCCCCTCGTCCCGAGACTTTCCCTGTCATGCTATCTGGCTTTTCATATGGACGCTGCCATCCCTAAAGCTTTTTATCTTATGACACACATTACTGCATATTACTACATATTTCACTCTTTGAGCTGATATTCTAATCTCGTATCAGTGGTCTTTGCTTCCTACTACTGTGACCCTAATGATTAGGGATGGGCAGACATATCGGTCTGCTCACATCTCCCTGAATACATCGTTGGCTTTTCCACTTCACCTCAATAGAGTGCGTCCCTGTTCGCCTCTGCATTACTTTTTCAATTGGACGGATATCCCTTCGGACCTGGCTCTAATCTACCCTCGGCTGACCAGCCCCCGTTTCTGACTGCTTCCCGACTTCCGAGCCATTATTACTCTAGCTCTGCGTTCCAAAATCTCTGTTCCCCCAAACCCCTGAAGTCCTACCCGAACGTCCTCCTGCTCTCCGGATTTATCCAGACTTCTGAGACGTAATCTCTCTTAGTTCGGTTGACTCAACTACCTGATTACATTACCTGGAGAGCATCGTGGGATTTTCCCATCTTTTGTCAAAAAACATTTCCCATCCTGACCCCAACTCTTATTATCGCGCTGTGCTTTAATTTCTTCAATTGGAGTGCACGATCTTACTGCTCTGTGGTGATTTAGTCCCACTGACTTGCCTCTTTCTCTTTTATGCTCCAATGCTACTCTGACTTAAGTGGTATGCGCTATGCAGACTTAGCGCTCTTGTCCCCCTACCCGGAGATTCTGCTTGACTCGCTCAACCTCTATTGTTGCGGACCTTTTCCTGCCTTTAATTTTACGTGCTATTCCTATGCGCCGACTAATCTAGTCTCGCTAGATCAGCCACTTGTTTCCAGTTTTACTTAGAGTTATTCCACGTTACAAACCTTGGTACGGTTGACTCGACGTCTTGCTCACATCACCTGGAAAGCCTCGTGGGATCCCTCACTACTTATCCGTAAACCTTTTCATACCGACCCTAACCTTTTCTCATCTCGCTTTCTGTTTTCATTCCCATTTTTAATCGGACGACCAGCTTTACTGCCATGCCGTGATCCTGTCTCACTGGACTAGTCTGTTTATCTCTGACTGCTCCCATGCTGCCGAGCCTTGAACGGTATTGGCTCCGCTGAGTCAACTCTACTACCCCTACTCTGAGGGACTTACAGACTGGTACCCTCATTATTGTTATAGCCTCTTTCTTATCTGTATTTTACGACCTAGTCCCAAAGCGCCGATTAATCCAATACCGCTTAGTCGGCCTCGTATTCACTGAATTCATTTGGACTTCTGAGACATCACTTCTATTGGTTTGGCTGACCTAATGTTGCTGTTTACACTACTTGGTGAGCCTCGTGGGCTTTTCCACTCTTTACCAATAAACCCTTCTCACCTCGACCCTAACCTTTTCCTCTCTCGCTTTCTGTTTTCAATCCCTTTCTTATCGGACGTCCGGCTTTACTGCATTGCCGTGATATTGGCTCACTTGCCTAGTCTGTTTCCCTCAGTCTGCTACTATGCTAGTAAAACCTACGCGGTATGCGCCCCGTAGTCTTAACATGATGTTTCCCTTAAATTTAGAGCCTGCTTGACTTGCTCACCATTTACTGCTGGCTCCTTTCTTACCTTTACTACATGTCCTTATCCACACGCGCAGACTAATCAAGTCCTACCCGATCGGCCTCCTGCTCTCCGGATTTATTCAGACTTCTGAGACGTCACCTCTCTTGGCTCGTCTGACTCTACTATCCCTTTACATTACCTAGAGAGCCTATTGGACTTCTCTTACCCATCGTGAATAAACCCTTCTCATCCTGTCGCTAACTTATGTTTTATCGCGCTCTGTTCTCAATTGTTCTTCAACTGGCGGTGTGGTGAACTAGTCCACCGATCAGTTTCCTTCCCTCTGATTGCTGATATGCTACTCTGACTTAAGTGGTATACGCTATACAGACTCAACGCTCTTGATCCCTTACTACGCGGGGCTGCTAGACTCGTTCACCTTCTGTTACAGCCTCTTTTCCTGCCTTTAAGTTTACGTGCTATTCCTACGCGCCGACTAATCTAGTCTCGCTAGATCAGCCACTTGTTTCCACTTTTACTTAGAGTTATTCCACGTTACAAACCTTGGTTCGGCTGACTCGACGTCTTGCTTACATCACCTGGAAAGCCTCGTTGGCTCCCTCACTCCTTATCAGTAAACCTTTCTCATACCGACCCTAACCTTTTCTTATCTCGCTTTCTCTTTTCATTCCCCTTATTAATCGGACGACCAGCTTTACTGCCCTGCCGTGATCCTGTCTCACTGGACTAGTCTGTTAATCTCTGACTGCTTCCATGATACCGAGCCTTAAACGGTATTGGCTCCGCAGAGTTAACTCTATTACCCACATTATTGTTATAGCCTCATTCTTATCTGCATTGTACGACCTAGTCCCAAAGCGCCGATTAATCCAATACCGCTTAGTCGGCCTCGTAATCACTAAATTCATTTGGACTTCTGAGACATCAATTCCATTGGTTCGGCTGACCTATTGGTGCTGTTTACACTACTTGGAGAGCCTCGTGGGCTTTTCCACTCTTTACCAATAGACTCTTCTCACCCCGACCCTAACCTTTTCTTCTCTCGCTTTCTGTTTTCATTTCTTTTTAACTCGGACGTCCGGCTTTACTCTCCTGCCGTTTTCCTCCCTCACCTTTCCCGTCTGTAACTTTCCGCCTGCTTTTATTTCTTATTATCCTTGGCCTTTTCTCTTATTGCGCTCCAATTTGTATTCCCACAGCTTACACTCATTGCGCCTATCCAAGTTATCCTCGTGCGCATGATTTCATTCGCTCTGAGCTCGTTCCTGAGTATTGGCGGTCGATTGCTAAGTGTTGCTTGACTAGTACTTCCATTAGTATGCTCAACTTACCACTCTTCCTATTCCTATGCTCTTTACCTTATGCTCGCACTGGTATACTATTGAGACCGTACGGGTCATATAGACACCCAATGCACGGCAGTTTTGGCCCCCTGTGACCATTTTCCTAGATTCTGAAGGCATTTGGACTGTAGAATCATGAACGCTTTAGTGTAATTACTCTTACGAACTACTCCTCGTATTACCATCAGCATTCATTCGCTCCTAGCCGATTCCTTGTAATTCCTTTTCCTCTTGGAATGTTGCTCTACCTATCTTGCTCCCGCATTCGGTCTCAACCTAGTTGTCCTCAGTTTCATCTAAGATGCCTCTCGCATTCTGGCTTCTGCCGTCATCATCGGTTTACCTGTTTCTCTAAAACCATCGCATCATTCGCTTAACTTTTGTTAAAACGCTTTGTTATATCGGTCTTTTGACCCTGCGCTTGCAGAACCTTCTTCCCACGTAGTAGCTGTAGTCTGAGTCACACCAGCGACGTAATGTATAGAACGCGCTTGCGAATTATGTATACTAAACAAAATTACATAAGTTTGAATGAATCATAGGCACCGGTGAGCGCCACCAGTTTGTGTTATTGCTTCTTGATTCATTGCTGTCTCTGTTTGGCCACCTCTTGTCCGTTGCCCGTTTTTCCCGAGATTCCCACAGGTACATCCGCCAAAACAAGAAGGTTTATCCACTGGGACTGGCCGACCCATCCTCAAAACGCTTGGTCCTTTCTCCAGGAAATGAAAACCCCACACACTGGTCCGAATGGAGCTCATTCCGCCATCCCGGAGGCGCTACCTTCATGGGGTCTAAACAAATGGGTTTAGCTTGCCTCGTACTCAGAGAATAATTTACTCACCTGGAAGAATATATGTACATGGATCCCCCGTTCCACAATCGAAGACAAACAACTCTGGCGTGATTACCTTCACTGCCTCAAACATTCCTATTCGCCAGTCACCTGGAGCTATTCTGATGTCATTTCACGGACAGCGTTGCGCACGTATACGTGGCTATTCCCATGGTCTTCCATGGAATTTTCACTTGGCTACGGAAACAGTTACACTTACTTACATTTGCAGGAATCCCAAATCCAATTTGCGGAGAATGGCGTTTTTACCTATTAAGGACATATTCAGCCACAAGAAACAACTTCACTCACCGACCCCATGACAAGTCCAGGGAGGATAGCTGGACATGGTTTGCGAGCCGAGCATGAATATAATAGAAGAGCCGGCCTCTATTAACAGTGTGTTTACTCACCTGCATCATTATCATTCGACTCTTCGAATCTTGCATCATTGACCAGCTTCAACGACTGCTGCCGTATCAGAACTAAGCCATTCGGCCAACCAACGAAGATTTTTGGCTGTCAACCGACTGCGAATAATAGAATGCAAAATCGGTCTATACGATGCATAACCGACTTGCACTACTGTTCAACGAAAGCTACGGCAGTGTTCCAGGACGTGGTGGGTTCTCGCCTGGCAAGCGTTCTCCCTATAAAAAGCCACAAATGTCCGCTTAACAACACTGCAACGTGGCGGATGTGACTCGCCACAAAATAAAGTCACAGCTAAGCATTTCACACTGACGCAGTCCTCAGCCTTCTACATCGAACCTGTGCAACTAATTCTGCTATGAAGAATGCTTTGTTGGAGCACAGATCATCTCTATCTCGTAATGGTTATTGGTTGCAAAAAGCCTTGTTTAGGCTCCTGTGCTCACGGATCACTACCTGGCGAAATTACCCCCAACTTGTGTTTTGACGGATTTTTGCGCGCCACAGCGCCATAATGTCCCTGGGTCTGACTATTACCTGACAGTATGCTCACTCATACGGACAACATCTTTTCTTTTATAACTTTCATTAAAACGAAATGTTTTAACATTCCACAGAAGCTATGCTTGTATGCATATTTGATCACGCCTTTACAGGTGTGTCTCGTTTTACCGAGAATATACTATTTATTTATTTATTTATTTATAGTTTTAGTAAAAAGTAGACTGGTGGGTTATGATTGTGCGTAGATTTTTGCAAGCTTAACGCGGTTACACGTAAAGATGCCTTCCCGTTACCTCGAATGGGTGACACCGTGGACGCCCTTGCCGTGTCGCGGTGGTTAACTACTTTAAACCTGGCCTCCGGTTATTAGCAGGTCGAGCTTCACCAGGAAGACCGTTGCAAAGCAGCATTCATTTTCCCATCCGGGTTGTACGAGTTCCAAACCATGCCCTTTGGCCTGACAAACGCGCCGGCTTTTTTCCAGCGACTGGCGGTCGGCGCGTTAGCGGAAGTGAATCGGAAGCACTGTCTAGTGTATCTGGACGACAGTATAGTACATGGCCGAACAGTAGAAGTACACGACATTAGCATGCACTTGTTCCGGACTGTCTCACAAAACTGGGACTCATACTGAAGCCACCTAAGTGCTATTTCCTAAAAATCAGGCGGCCTGCTTAGGTCACATCATGTCCGAGGAAGCGGCGTGATGCGGACCGGGGAAGGTAGCACAAGTTCGCTCCTAGCCTGTTCCAGAAAACTCTGACGAAGTTCGCAATTTCCTTGGCATTGCATCTTACTACTGGCTTTTGTTCTGGGATTTGCAACCATTTAAGCTCCCTTGAACGACCTGAGGGCGGATAGGAACTTCGTTCGAGGAAGCACACAACAGCAGTCATTCGAAGAGCCCAGAAAACTTTTGCGTGAAGCGCCGGTGCTGCTATTCCCGGATACCCTTCGGACATCAGGCCGTTTCATACTGGACACGGATACCAGCGACATTGGAATAAAAGTTTTATTGTCGCAATGAACACCGGACGGAACTAAGCCAGTAATCACATACTCCAGCAGAAGCCTTTCACGACTTAAGCGGGACTACTTTACAAAATGAAAAACAATGCTTGTCTTGGTGTCCTCCATTAACCCCTTCTGCCATTATCTGCCGGCCCGCGGGTTTATCGTCCGGACTGACGACCAATCTCTGATTTGGCTGCAGATATTCCCTGACCCTGAAGGGCAGAATGCGAGCTGACAAGAACAGCTAGATGAGTATGATTTCGAAAGCCAACACTGCCCACACAAATGCTGATTCATTGTCAAGGCGGCCACTAAGGAATCACAGAGCTTGTCCAACACGCATTACCGCATGTGTATCCGCCATCATCTTTGCCTCACCTCAGGGTGCAGGTTGGGTTCAGTTGCAGTTAACCGACCCAGAGCAACATTGTTGTACACAAGCAACGCGCAAGGCGAAGACCGACCAGCGCAACCGGGAATCGCGGGGCTAGCTGGGAGACGAAGTATCTCCGACCCACGTGGTCCCATCTGCATTTCCTATTTAGCGTAATTTAATTCAATAATGGACCGACGTACTTACGGAGGATCATCGTTCCGACGACAACAAGTCAAGAATTGCTGCTACTGATACGCGGGCAACAAGGGCATGTTAGGCAAACTAAGTTGGAAGATGCATTCCGTCGTCGCTTTTGGTGACCCCAGCTACGGCGCGACATTGCAATTTATTGTCAGGCCTGCGTTGATTGAGGACGAAACAATGATCCGGCGACAGTCCGCTGCGCAACATTACAGCCCATGACGGCTTGCTTTCCGAATGAACTGATAAGTATCGTCATTGTTGGCCCCTATCAGAGACCGCCGGAGGACACCACTTTATCCTCATGATGGTAAATTGCTTCACAAACTGGTGCGGAGCGGTCCCACTTCAAGATTTGGACGTTTGGAGCGTAGGGTGGGCCTTTTACGGAAATTCCTTGGTCAGATGGGGCGCACCTTATCAGTTCTACTCAGATGGTGGATCCAACTGCTAACGCACGCTTGTGAGCGAGAGGGGCCACATAATTGAGCTCAGAAAAACGCGGACCACCGCATACCACCCAGAAAGGAATGGGCTGGTAGAATTTATTGATCACACGTTGAAAGCATTATTGAGGTCGTTTTTAAACAGCGCGAAAACCGGGAGTGGGATACTTTTCTATCATAATACTTGTTGGCCTCCCGGGCCTCTGTCCATACCTCGACCGGTCAAACACCGCATTTTATGGGCACCGGGCGCCAGCCGCGATTACCATCGGACACCCTGCTACCAGCGTTGCACCATGAGCCTTTGGTTGCTTTTGTTCACGTACTCAGAATGCAGGTTGGCCTGCTACGTGCGCATCAGGCAGCACATGAACATTTACAGACCTCACAGCGCCAGCAGAGATCCTACTTTGAGCGCAAGGCATTGGGAAGCCAGTTCAAACCGGTGATGCAGTACGGCTTAGAACGATGGTAGTACCATTGGGCCACCTGGCGCAGTTTCACCGTAATTGGGAAGGGCCGTGTGTCGTAGAGAACGTATGATCAGATGTAACTTATGAAACCATGAAGTCTGGTGTACCCGGCTCATCGACCATTGTACATTACAATCGACTGAAACTGGCCAAAGGTGTCGGCGCTGAGCAAGCGCCCATTAAAAGGGGAGATATTGTGACAAATATGCGGGTATTCTTACTACACGCCAGGGGTACTTAGTAGTGTTTCCTTTACAGAGCGAGCGGCTATGCTTTACTACTCTAAGCAGGACAAACAGCCATGAAATATGGAAGTAGGTACGGACGCGCAACGTTGTTTGAACAGTGCCAGGTTTCCGGTCCCAACTTAACCTTGTATTTTCCTCGCTCTGTCGTGTTGCTCCCACGCTGCCTGCTCGTCACTCATCGATAAATATATCTTTTTGCTGATTCGCTTTTTACTAGGGGGTTGAGATAACATTATCCAACCGCCTACGAAGCGTTTGTTTCCCTTCCAGACTCACCGGTCTCTTACGACTGATTATATGTGAAGGACGTGGCGAAACTCGACATCCTCAACTGGACGCATACTACCCTACAAATTGCTCGGCGGGATGCTTATTGTGTTGTTTGCATGACGGAAGAGCAGACACAACGAAACGCGGAAGTTTTCTGAGTTAAACATGTGCTGGTTGGAAATTTGGAGGACTGTCTATCCTTGATGTTGCTTTCAAACAACTGGAAATATCTTTTGTTCGTCGCAATCAGCCGACAATTCAGATATGTCGACCAGCTGTCCGGAAAAGCACCAGACGGCCGTTTCGCCCTATTGGGGCTCATCAGTGGTGCGCATCCTTCGGTCCTCTGCGGAGGACCGAACCCATGACTGCTAGTGGCTCTTGCCAACTAGCCCGCAGCTTATGCAACTGCGCCATGGAGGACGGTATCTGACTATCGTGAATTGTTAGCTAAATGCGATATAGCCCGACGCATCGGGCTGGTGGTGGGCTGTACTAAGGCTGCTTTGAGCTTACCGTAAGGTGTGTTAGCAGGAATCGGATTCAGCAAACCTATACGATCAATTGCGTGGGGGATAGGAAGCTGGGCAGTGACATGTGCGAACATTATTGTCTGAGAAGTAATACGGCGTATGAGAAAAAGGGCTTCCAATTGTAAAAAGCACACATGAGGGGTAAATGAAGCGATGGCAGGGAAGGAGAAACCAACAGATTTTCTGAAATGGCAGTGCTGGAACCGTGGTCCGACATAGTAAATGCACACACAATAGAGTTTTGAGCTTACAATGTAAGCGAACAGGGTCATAAAATATGTAGTGGAATAGCTACAGAAAATAACTCGCAGTCTATAAATAAAGATGCTGGACCTGACCTTAGGTAAAGCACGATCATCTGTAGGCCGTCAGTTAATCGCGCAATCTGGTCGGAAGACGAAACTTAGTCTGCACAATAAATCGACGCGTTAGATCCGATGATCGATGGACGAGGCTAGCAGACCGACAACGATCAACAGCACAACACACGTCGCCAAAACCAGAAGGCAAACTGAAACCCGAAAATGTCCTTTATCGGTTGTTGGTCAGTTAAAACGAAACTGTGTACTAATAGTGAGAATGAGGATAGGAAAGTACCATTGGGAAGGTAGATATATACAAGCCCTACACATCGGTCTGGCTACACACTCTTTAGATGTGCTCGCTTCGTTGGCCGACTAGACGGGGGCGTTGCGCTTTACCTTAGCTGTGCACTTGGCGTTTTACGTACCTACATGTTTCAGTCGGTAACTAAAACTATTGAAGCTCTGTCGGCGGTGATTAGCACTTCCTCAGTTCAACGTACATTGGTACTCGTGTCTAGAAGCCCTGGGATCGCGTCTAAAGAGGTGCTTGACTTTATTTCCTCCCCATCTGCCCAGGTGTTTGATACTGATGGACTTCAATCTACCGGAAGTTTACTATGCAGATCTTCCTTGCAACTCGGCTGAAGGTATTTTCGGTGCAGAGCATTTTGAGATTACGCTACAAGTACCATTGCATCAGTTCGTGGACCACCCCAGTAAGTACATGGATGCCCAAGTACCGTTTATTCAGTCTCTCGTTTTTTCTAGGTAACTAGACTTCGTATGTGACATCACTCACAGCTTTCCATTAAGTGCCATCGATCATGTCTGTTTATCATTCACCTGTGCTCTGATCAGAAGTCCCCACAGCATCGCTGAGCCACATCTAAACCTATGGCGTTCTAGCTATCAGGCAATGCGCAGCAAGTCTACTGGGTTGCTTTGCGCAATCTCGGTGGCCAATACTGTTCAGGCGGTCTGGGATAAATTTACGTCCTATCTCACGGAAGTGTCCACGCCCTACAACCCACTTGCGTGGAGAAGGGAGACACTAGCGCGGCCGCCGTGGATAGATACTACTGGCAAGTGCCTGCTGCAGCAGCGTTCTACGTGCTGGAGGACCTACCGTGCGGCTCCATCAACCAGCACCTATGAGCGATACCGCGAGGCTAGAAATAGGTGTAAACAACACTTAAGGAAATCCAGGCTGTTGTACGAGTAATAATTGGCTGATGGAGCTTCGGAAAATCCAAAGAAGTACTTCGCTTATGTTAAGAGACGCTGTGGTTCAAATTCGGTCGTTCCAAATTTGATGCGGGCCGATGGAACTCGTACGTATGCGAACGCAGATAAGACTCGCGTACTTGGGCAGCAGTATGCAGAGGCTTTTGTACGTAAGGCCGCGTTGCCTAATGTTGAATTTGTCCCCGGATTACTTGTGGGTTCTTATTTATCTGAGTTTATTGTGGCGGAAACGCATGTCCTTAAACTACTGCAAGAACTGAACCCTTCCAAAGCAGCTGGACCTGATTTAAAGCACCCGAAGCTTCTGCATGAGTTGGTGGTGGAACTAAGTTGACCGCTGACGATGGTGTTTCGGAAGGCAATTGAAGGCTGTATATTGCATTCTGAATGGAAGGAGGCTGTCATCTGTCCTATCTTCAAAAATCGCGACAGGAGTCTGTCAGCCAATTATAGGCCAGTCTGTCTCACTCGCGTCATGGTCAAACTGCTGGAAATGCTGGTGTGATATTCGTTTGAAGGTCACCTGAATAGATTTAATCTATTTAGTGGTGCACAACACGGATGCCGGAAGGGGTTCTCGAGTCTGACGAATTTGTTTCTTGCGTGGGAAGCTTGGGCCGAGGCAACGAACAATGGCCACGTAGTGGATGTGCTTTTCGTAGACTTCTCGAAAGCATTTGATAAGGTACCCCACTTGAGGCTATCATAAAATCTGAGCTCCTACGGCGTATCTGGCCGCGCCCTTCACTGGGTATTGGCATTCTTGCAGGGAAGCGAGCAGTGTGTACGTGTGGATCGCAGTTTATCCTTTAGGCAACCGTTCCTTAGCGGCGCTTCGCTGCGCTCAGTCCTTGGACCGACGCTGTTTTTCATCTACGTAAACGATCTCCTTGGAGAGTATAGAGTATCATCCCTATTATTTGCTGATGACATAAGCTATGGAATTTTGCAAACGTGCCTGGGGATTCTGAGGCCATACAGCATGCCCTGACAGACTCTAGGACTGGTCTACGTTGTGGCTACTGCCAATTAATCAGGTTAAGTGTTCCATCCTTCGTATAGGGGCAACTTTCCACCTTCGAGCTACGTACTCGGTGGGGTGGAATTCCCCCTTGTCTCCAACCAGGTAGCCATACGCGTCGTCCATTCCTTGTCTTTACATTCTAGTGACAACTGGAAAAAGCCGCAAGCAGGGGTTTCAGGATGTTGTGGTTAATAAGGGCAGAAACCAGGGCAGAAACCCGGTTATAACGTAGAATTATCAAGGGATGGAACTTCCTTCCAGAAAGTGTAGTCAGTGAAACTACGGTTAAGGGTTTCGAGCGTCAGTTAGACGCTCTTGGATGTCAACACAAAACCTTTCCCTTTTCCTGACCATATTGTAGGACCAGTTAATACTAGTCAGAGACGGTACGCGAAATTAAGCGCGGATATCAAAAGTCAATTGGAGTCGGACGCAGCGGACTGTATTCGTTGGTCTGCAAGAAGAGGCGGACGGATGAAGCGAGAAAAGAGCGAACACCTGAGTGCGGGAACTTACAAGGCGGTCGAGTGTTGAGCCGGTTGTAAGGAAGCAAAAACAAGTAGGAATAATATACAATCGGTTAACAATTAAATTGTATATGTATGATAACAGTTGTCTTTTTGGGCGCCACAGAGCTCCCTAGACGGCTGAATATAGGAAGCCTTCGCTTTCGAAAAGAACCGTTGAACCGAGGTTCGTAAGTCCAACTCGTGCCGCGTAAAAGTGAGCGAGCCTTAGTGTCAAATGGGAGTTCGCCGGAAATCAGAGTCCGCTGCGCAGTTTGTGATCTGTTATTTATTGATTGCGGGGCATGCCGTTAGAGCCGACTTGTCGGGCTACAAAAAGCGCCTAGTCCAGAAATTGGCCGAAAAGGACCGCAACCTTCGCTGCTGTCAAAGGGTGCGCTTGGAAGTGGCCTCTCCCCCTCCGCACCCCGCCCCACGACAAAACGACCCTCATCCCAAGGAGAAATGACCATCGTCCCAAGAAGAAGCGACCATCGTCCCGTGAAGAAGCATTACTCGTCGCGCGGGAAAACGACCAGCGTTGGCGTCAGGGTCATCAAAAACATTCCTCTTGTGGGCTAATCGATCAAAGGGGAGGGTTGGGTCATGTAGCGACGTGAATAGATAAACGTACGCAGAAAACGCCAAAAAGAACGAACGTATGATCTGTGTGTTTAAATCGTTTGGTTTCTGACTACTTTTTCGGAAAAGGTTTTTCGGACGTTTTTGATATTTTTCTTTGTTTTCAAAACGTTACTCGACCAAAAATGGGGCTGATATATACAATATCTACAAAGTTGAAAGTATTTACACTGTACATAGTCGGAAAAGCGAGCCGGCTTACGCACCTCCCGACCACGGCGATTGCTCGTGGGAGGCGGCGGGCTAGATTCGTGGATGTCGGGACGGCCTGTAGACCGAAATCGTGGGCTGGTTGAACTGCAGTAGGATGCTGAAAGCTGGTGCGTTGCGTTGTGACGTCGCACGAAGCACTACGAGACGAATTAGGTAAGGTGTTGTCTTCCATAAAGGCAGGTTTTAGACGGGCGATGGTGACGACTTCGCGTCGACTACCGCGGTCCCTTGTATAAGTCTTACGCGAACGGTGTGGCACTTTGAAAGATCCTATGTACGGCGACTGAAGAGGCTGTCGAAAACCATCTGCGCGAAGAAGGACCTGTGAACACTAGGCATCTTCTCCGGCGCGTACACTGTGTCTTCTGCGCTCTAGGAGCGGGTGGACCTAGCTCACGCATCTGCTGAGACAATCGATCAGGGTAACTTCAGTAGACAAAAGTGGAAGTAGATGGGGCTGGTGCTACCAACTGTACGGATAACCTCAGCGTGCAACCGTAGACTAGCTGCGCTGGTGTGTCTTCTTACTAGGTTTTAACCGTGTTTCTTAAACCTTAGAGAATGAGGGGAAGTGTTTCAGACCATGAAGGATCTCGTGTGCGCACGTAGCGCTGCCTTCAACTGGCGGTGAAAACGCTCCACCGTGCTGTTAGCTGCCCGATGATCCGCCGTCGTTTGAACGTGGCGGCAGCCTAAATCCTTAAGCAACGTTACAAATGTTCATGAGAAATGTGGCCATCGATCGGGGGTCACGATGGCTGCACAGTCGTATTGAACTACCCAGCACTATAAAAAGGCTTTCGCTACCGTTTCCGAAGAACAGTTGGTTATGGGAATAGCTTCCTGCCACCTAGTGAACCGAACGACACAGGTCAGCAAATATACAGAGCCTTTCGAAGGCGGCAGAGGACCAACGAGGTCCATGTGCAAGTAATAAAAACGTGCGTCTTGCGTCGGAAAGGTACATAATAGGCTTCTTGTGTTCTTGTGCACTTTCGCGCGTTGACCCGGAAGGCAAGCAGCTGCCCAAGTACGGACGTCCTGTTTAACATTGCGCCAAACGAATCGTGCAGTTACGAGTATAACCGATGCACGAACGCCTGGATGAGGCGCCGTGCAACGTGTTGAACACGGTCTGCCGAAATTCGCATTGGACGACTGGGCGCGGCTTGCCCAGGAATACACCGCACAATATAGAGCCGTCCGATGACGTCAGCGGAATGGGTGCTATGTCCAAGGAGGGAGACGTGCGTAGTAGTGCAACCACAGGTTCGTTGCGTTGCGCTTTGGACATGGTTGCCAAGTCGATAACAGTGCTAGCTCTCTCGGAGATAGCTTGGATGCGGGAAAGTACGTCGGCTACCGCGTTGGGGAACACTTGAATCATGACGTATATCGGTCTTAAACTGAGAAATATAGTCAAGGTGGCGCGACTCCTTAAGTGAGTGTCGGTCGGCAGTCGATCCGAGCACTTAAGCCAGGAGTTTGTGGTCTGGGAAGACGGTAAAGGAGCTGCCTTCTAGGAGGTGTCGACATTGCCGTTTCGCTGGCTATACGGCTAGTAGTTCTCTACCGAACGTGCTGTAGAGAGATTTGGTTGGTCGTAGGCGTTTGGAGAAAAACGCTAAGAGCTGCCACGTGTCGGCTGCTTGTTGCTGCAAAACAGCGCCGACTGCCACGTCCGAGGCGTCAGTACTGAGGAAGAGTTGGGGGCTGGTCGCGGTGCGCTATGGAAGCTATTTTGGCGCTAGCCTCTTTCAGCGACTTAAAAGTAGTGCGTACTGCAGCAGCAAAATCAAATTGCTTGAGGTTGCCTCGGTGAAGGTCCGTGAGGGGTTGCAGCAGCGTGGCGCAGTTGGGTGTGAACCTTCCATAAAGGTTGACAAGCCCATCAAACCGCATGAACTGTTTGAAAGAATGAGGCTCGGGGTAGTCGATGGTGGCTTGAATTTTATCCTGCAGTGGCATGACGCCTGCAGAGGAGATACGATGGCCGAGGAAGTTGACTGAGTCGACACCAAAAGTACACTTTCTGCGTTGATCGTCACCCCGTGTTGAGCTAAACAATCAAAAAGTGTTTTTACGTGGCGTATGTGTTCTTCTCGTGAAAAGCTCGCAATTACAACGCCGTCGAGGTAAGCATAAGCGATATCTAAACCGTGACAAACTTGGCAGCTGAAGCGCTGAAAAGTTTGCGCGGCATTCTTTAAACCAACTGGCATGTGAAGAAACTCGAACAGACCAAACGGAGCGGGAACGGCAGCTTTAGCGATGTCCGCTTCGGCTACCAGAATTTGGGTGTATGCGCGTACCAAGTCGATTTTGGTGAACATAAAATTTTCCCTGCCAGAATGGCAGTGAGATCCACTAAGAGTGGGATCTGATAACGATCAGTGGTGGTAACCGTATTTAAGGGTCGATAGTCGCTGCAAGGACGCCAGTCACCCATGACCTTCTTCGGGACCATGTGCAGAGGCGACGTCCAGGGGCTGTTGGACGGTCTGACGACCCCGAGCTACAGCATGGGGTCGAATTCAGCCCCTACTGCACGTAGGTTCTCAGGAGCAAGCCGTCTTTGCCTTGAGCTAACTGGCTGACCATGCGTGACTATGTGAAGAGCGACCCCCGTCATGGTTGGCTGGCCCTCTGCAGCCGGTCGTACCAGTCGCGGGTATACAGCCAGTAGGTGCGCATAATCTGATGGTACATCGGCGATTCGAAAGCGGGACTGGTTTTGGGGGCGTCCGTAAGAACGCCTTCCACCCCTAGTTTAGTACGGTCGTCTAAATGTCGGTGGAAATCAGTACCAACAAGCAACCCAAAATGTCGGAGGAAGTCGATAACGATAATTGCGAAGGGTACAGAGGCAACCATGAAGACCCACTGAAAATCTCGACGAAGCGTGGGGTTCAGGTTTATCATGCACTGACCGAAGGAAGCTATCGGAGGACCGTTGTCCGCACCCAAATTGTACGTGGGCACTGAGTAATTGTCGTTAGCGGTCGCTGGGATGATGCTGAATTCCGCTCCCGAATCGATAAGGAACTTGATGGTAGAACGTTGATCATTAACGTAAAACAGGCGATTGGCTTGGTTATTGACAGATACGTTGGTCGTTCTAGTATGCGGGCTATTCGCTCTCCCTGAAACAGCTGGGTCGTACCTAATGCAGGGAGCCCGACAACGTCCAGCTCTTCCGTCGTTTGGAGGTGACACCAACATACTTCTTCGACGGGTTCAGTATAATCTGACTGAAAACGTGCAGGGAAAATGTTGCGCTTTCGTGCCGAACGAGACATACACCGTGCAGGCACCGACGAGCCGCAATGAACGGTAGCCAAAACGTGGTCAGCGTTTGAGCGTGGCGTCTGCTGCTTCGAAGCCTTCATTGCTGCTATCCTGCTGCAAAGTAGCGCAGTTTCCTCGTCTTTTGGGTCAGCTCAGCCTGACGACTGGGAGCCAATATGGGATTCGGTCTTCATCGGTGAGAATACGTCACCGGAGCTACTGGTCGTCCGCCGCGGTAAACGTTCGAAGGCAGCATCTGCCTTGGTAGCTACTTCTTCCAGGGGTGTATCTATAAACATGGACAGCATTACCGGACATGGCTCTGGGAGAAGTGCAAACCACAGCTCCTTTATCCCTTCTTCGCTCAAGAATAAGGGACCAGCGATGCGCTGAAGTTCGCGGAGCAACGCCGACGGCTTGCGATCTCCAAGCTTGAGACCATTGAGCTGCTCAACACGAGTTCGTGCGCTGGGCCGTAACCCTTTTAAAATCGCTTGCTTCATCGTTTCATACTTTGCCTTATTCGATGGGCTGAGTAGAATGTCCTCAATCAGCGTCACAACCGATGGAGGAAGGCGTGGGATGAACTGATTGTACCTCGGCCGATCCGCCGTAATGCCCAAATTTTCCAGTTTGAGCGCGAATATCTTAAACCAAACCCCTGGACTGTGTTCAATGAAACTTGGAACGTCCAAAGTTAGCACGGTTACGCTGTGAAACGACTCAGATGCTACTCTCGAAAGCGGAGTCGAAAAGATAAATGATGAAGCAAAACACGATGAAACTACTAAAATTACGCAGAATGCAAATGAATAGAGGTACATAATCGAGAAAAAGGAACGAAATCACAACAAAATACAAACGAGGAAAAAAGTTGAATTCGCGCGCCTGAATTTGCGTCACCAATTTGTAGGACTAGTTACTACTAGTCCAAAACGGTGCGCGAAAGTAAGCGCGGATATCAGAAGGCAATTGGAGTCGGACACAGCGGACTGTATTCCATGGGCTACAAGAAGCGGCGGACGGATGAAGCGAGACAAGAGCGAACACGGGAAGGTTGAACCAATATAACCCGCGAACTTAAGTTGCTGGTTGCGAAAATTGGGTACATCATTCTCCAAGATATGCAAAGGTAACCAACTGTTATGCCATCAAGTGAACAATCCATGAAAACTAATGCTTATTTAACACAATTTAGGGTCTTTGGAATGGCATAAGGTTTGGTTTTAAGGTAAGGGTTTTAATGTAATGGCCAATACTGAGCGTAAATAAGAAAGGTGTATGCTGTAATCGGCAATAATTCAGCGGGCGGTAATGCAGACGCAATCGTTAGGATAGTTACAAGGAATTTTCGTGCACTAAAAGATGATGTGCTATTGCCGTAGCCTGAGGCGATGTCCAACAGACATGCATAGGCAAAGAGAAGGCGGAGTTTAGAGAACCCGTGTGTTTCTTTATTTGCCATGTTATATATTATGTGGTAAATGACGGAGTTTACTTGCAGGCTTTTTACTATTGTGAATTAACGTTTACAATAATTTGGTTCGAAAATAAGCGGTAGACTGTGAATAGGTATACATGTTATCAAAGACTTATCGTCGGACGACGAAGAGATGACGAGGGGATTATGTGGTTTAGTATATGTATTACACGAAACGGCATATTAAAGTAAGCTGGTGGCCAGTGAGTAAAATAGGTTGCCGGCTCCATTGATTGTCCTACAGCCATTCCGCAGTGTGCATTGGAGCGAACTGTGAACTAACATAAGCTGGCGGCGCTTAAGTATTAGAGATTACTGGCTTCACAGAAGATGTCACAGCCATGCCGGCCTCTATTAACAATGTGTTCACTCACCTGCATCATTATCCTTCGACTCTGCGACTCTTTTACATCATTGAGCGGCTTCAACCACTACTGCCGGATCATTACTAAGCCATTCGGCCAACCAAGGAAGAACTTTGTCTGTCGACCGACTGCGAATAATAGAGTGCAAAATCGGTCTATACGATGCATAGCTGATTGGCACTACTGTTTAAAGGAAGCTACGGCAGTGTTCCAGGAGTTGGTGGGTTTTCGCCTGGCAAGTGTTCTCCCTATAAAAAGAACACAAATGTCCGCTTAACGACACTGCAAAGTGACGGATGTGACTAGTCACAAAATAAAGTCACAGCTAAACATTTCACACTGACGAGGTCCTCCGCCTTCTACGTCCAACCTGTGCAACTGATTTCACTATGAAGAATGCTTTGATGGGGCACAGATCATCCTGACTTCGTAATGGTCATTGCTTGCACCAAAACCTTGTTGGGCTCCTGTGCTCATGGATCACTACACGGCAAAATTACACCCAACTTGTATCTTGACGCAACAGGTACGACTGATTTTAGCGCGCCACAGCGCCATACTGTTCCTTAGTCTGACTACTACCTGAAAATATGCTCACTCGTATGGACTACATCTTTTCGTTTATTCTTCTTATTAAAACGAAATGTTTTAACATTCCAAAGAAGCTATGCTTGTATGCATATCTGATCACACCTTTACAGGTGTGTCTCGTTTTATCGAGAATATACGATTTATTTATTTAAATGCAATAGAATGGACTGACTACTCAAACAATCTGGCGGCCGGCAGGTATTCTGTGTTCCGGACTCCACGCAAGATGTCAAAGTGACGCAACCATATACAATAGAACTAATGAATACTCATAGGCTGGAAGTCGGTGGTTGTTGGATGTTGGCGGCTTCACCTAAGATGTCACAAGCATGCTATCATAAGCAATAGAGTTCACTGACTACTGACTTAAGCTGACCGCTCTCAAGTATTAGAGGTAGCTGGCTACACTTAAGGTGTCACAGCCGTGCTACCATATGCAATAGATGTAACTAACTACTCACACAAGCTGGCCGCTACCAAACAGAGGATGTTGCCGGCTCCACCGAATGTGTCACAGCAGTGCAGCGTCAATGTAATACCGGGGTAAGGGTGAACGTTACGCAGCGGAAGTGTAGCTCAGGTCCATACAAATTGCTCGCGCTGAGGTTGAGGACAGTATAGCTTTGTCGCCTCGACATACTGGATCACCTAGGTCCGGGCTATATCCCATGCAATGGCAAGTGAAGTACGAAATAAATACTGAATATACCTGGTGAAGGATACCATTATGGGCTTTTCGTGTGGACACCTGCGAGGGGCCACGGAAAGATGTGTGGATACAAAGTGAAAATGTAATAATGTGTGCGTACCTACCACGGGACGAAAATAACTTACACTTAGTTGTTTCACGCCATGATGAATGAGCAATCATGTTTAGCGGCAGTACGCCTGGCATGCCCTATACATGAACTGCCACTGAGAATAGAGGTTGTGTTGTCAAACAAATAAGCATTAAGGCCTAATCGTTGTTCGTAGAGCCACCCGCAGGGATGCCATGCGGTATATTCCAAGCAGTACCCGGCAGCTTTCAAGCAGCGTGGGTTACCATCCGGGGAGAAGCATGCCGCTGCAGCACCAGAGGGTGGCCCTAAAAAGAGCCGGTTTGTTGTTCTCATGAGCATACAGGTAGGGATCTTGGATTAAAAAGTTGAACTCAGGTGCAAAAGATGCACTTGTTGTGCTCGTTGTCTCCGTTGTACGCCGCACATACCTGAGGCGGCCATCGGTTGCATTTGCAGCACATAACCCCGTGAACGAAGTCTCCGATGGTGCTTGGTCCATCCTCGGTATCGCAAATGATGCACGCATTTTCGTTTTTCTGTGCCGATTGCATTTGCACTGCTCTGGCGCGTTTATTCACGGTATTGCACACTGCGGAAGTGACAGTCGGGGTGTGTCGGAAGTACAGGGGTGCATTTCGGTCAGCAGCTGGGGGCTTCCATCACCATAGGAGAAAGTGACTGCTTCCTTGTTGTGGCCACAAGCCGGTGAAGTTGTGATATGACGTCCGCTTGGTCGACTTTTCCCAGAAGACAATTTCCAACTGGCACTAAGCTCGGCCTACGAAGCAAAGTATTCAGGCCGCTTCGGTAGAACTGCTTAGGGTCAAGGAAAGCCATTGTACCCAGACTTGTCATGGCAACGGTTATATCACCGTACAGCCGGCTGGCACGGGACAACTCCTCACTCGTTAACACCACCTGCGGGGAGGAAGGTGTAGTGGGCATCGGTGCAAGTTCAGCAAAGGTTTCCCAAGCAGGGATGGGAACCTGATAGTCCCGCGTTGCCCAACGGCTTCTGTGCATAAGGGGGTTAGGTCTGCGGTTAACATGCCAGCAACTCGCACAATGTGTGCACATGGCATAACCCACTGACTAAGGAACCAGCAATCGCAGCTCACATCATTACCCATAAGAACGTTGTGCCTTCGGTCGCCCATAACTAATACATCCTACGCAGTGCCATTATGTCCTACTGATGTGCCCGTCTCCGAAAAATGTGTCGCATAAGTATACCAGCAGCGTAAGCATGAAGGCAAGAATCCAAATCCTTTACCCACCCAGTTCCCGGAATGGTGTGTGATTTCGACATCCGCAACTTGGCTACTGACGTGGTCCAACGCGCTTCGGCATCGCGTGCTCTCTGTACAACTGCCTCAAAAAGTTGCAGAAGCGATGTCCTTTCGCTTACTCCACGTTTGAGGTGCTTATTCTTGTTCTCCACTCTGCTTTTGGTGAACGCACCCAACGTGCACACTTTGCGCAACCTGTGGTACGTCAAGCTTCCTGCGAAGGGCAACCATGTCCGACTGAGGTAAGTGAACGCCACTTTGCTTCTAACCCTTATAGCTCTGAGCAGCATCTCACACTGTACTACGGTCTTTGGGTACACTAATATGTGCATCCACTGCTTCAGCAAAACTCTGTCTGTCTTTTCATTTTTGACAGAGACTGGCATTTGTGTGAAACGTCTCCCAAGAAATAGAACGGGCATAATACTACCATGGTCCGTGGCTATACCGAATTAAATGCCTTCATTTGCCCCAGGGACCTATCCATGACTATAGTCCTTGCTGATAAAGTGGTGCGCAACCTTTCTGACATCACCGAGCAACCTCCAGGTAACTACCTGCCGTCTCATTGATCATCAAAACCTACAACGCGCTGCGACCTACGCCGAAACCGTCAATTACCATGCAGCGCCAAAGAATGAAACAACCACAGTTCACCTGATGCGGGGCATCTGCAAGAAGCGCGTCCCGTATTTCGCCAGTATGGAAGCCATGGATGCAGGAACGCAAAATAGGCATCACAAATGCGACCCATCCCTTCCTACACGCACAACGCCATTCTTAGTCAACAATTCCGCAACTGCTTTTTCCTCGTCCCCTTAGATATCCCACCTTAGCGATAGCGGATAGAAAAGGGGTCCTGTCGATTCAATCGTTTGTTATACCTTTCGAACACATAGCCTTGCAGCTCTCCGGTATTGCGGAAGGACTACATTAAATCAAACACCTGCCGCTCCGCCTCTGGTGTCCCGCGCCGGTAACCGAAGTACAAACATGGATTCCCCAAGTGAAAATTATGATTATGCACCAAACAATGCGAGCCCAGCTCATAGTAAATGCCCTTCGCAATGATGGCTACGCTCGCTTTACAACCGAGGATGACATACCTATGCAACACATGTACACATAACACAACCTTCGCACTTACCGACTGCCACCTCCTTTTCGGCTGCAATGGACAGAACGATATTGTACCCATTTGTACCGCATCCCGTCGGGAAGCTCTTGACCTGACCACTTCTTATACCACCAAACGGTTAATACGTCATATTTGTAACAACTTGTTGCCAACCGAACTTGAAACCGCCTAAAATCTTCCTAGAATTCATCAAATGCCTTATAATATTGGCGAAAAGTAGCGTGAAACGCAACAGTATCATCCATAGGCATTGCAGCGAAACCGAAACAACTGCTGCGCACTAAAATAAACACCGTTTCATATATCGTAAAATAATGCACCATCATTTTCAGCTCCCCTAAAGAAATGTACCTTTAATAAACCCTTATCAAGCCATAACATCGTATTTCATAACATCGCTCCGCAGCAGGCAGTACAGCAAAAAGTACCACCCCCAAATTACGAACAGCCGATTGCGATTATTCCGACGCTTCCCTGGTGTCAGTGTCAGAAAGCTGACCAGATTGGGGAACGTCCCTATCACTACGCCAAATCCACAACCCCGACTACTTCGCTTAGTCCCTTATACCCCGGAGGAACGCAAATAGTTACTGCAATTTGCTTTCATACGTAAGGGTAGCGGTGTCAGCGTTCAGCCGAACCTACCACTGTCAGATAGATTGAAGTTAAAGGAGGCCAACAAAGACCTCAATACTAGACGGGCGGCTGGTGAGCAAGGCCTCCGTCTGGTGGGTTTTCAGTTGGTCAGCCGGAAGTTACTTTCCGCCCTATCAGAACCCATCCTGATTGCGCACAACCCTGGGATGGTCGCGCCGACCTCCTTGAGGTAGTACTTAGCAACGTACGTAGCCTAAGGAACAAGGTGTACGAGTTGGGTCTACTTGTAGACAAATCTCGTCCCGACATACTTGCTTTCACTGAAACGTGGTTGTCTCCGGATATCACGGACAGTGAGGTATATTTACCTGGCTACGCGCTGCTTAGAACTAATCACTCCGTTGGTCGCCAAGGCGGGAGCGTTGTACTGTATGTGAGCTGTAACTTAGGTATGTTGAGGACTTGCACATTCCAGTCGTCAGATCAGACCGCTGAAGCCCTATCGGCTGTTTTGGGCACTTCCTGTACCCAGTTTACAGTTATAGTGCTATACAGAAGTCCTGGATGTTCCTCCAGGGGGATACTTGACTTTATTCGCACTCAGTCTGCGAATAAGTGTTTAGTTCTAGGGGATTTCAACCTACCGGAAGTCTGTTTGGCCGATCTTTCTTGCAATTCGGCCTTAGGAACATTCGGTGCAGACTTCCTTGAACTGACTCTCCAAGTGCCTTTGCACCAGTTCGTTGACTTTCCACTAGGTATATTGACAACCAAATACCATCTACTTTGAGTTGGTTTTCGCTAAGTCCCTGGACTTCGTGACTGACGTTTAATGCGGTGCACCTCTAGGGGTCAGCGAACACGCATGCATATCCTTTCGACGTGCTCTTTCAAGGCACCAAGAGACCGCTGTTGAATTACTTCCGAATATTTGGCGGGCGGACTTTAGTGCAATGCAAGCTAATGCTTCAGTTCTGCACTGTGAGATCTCGATGACTGACACCGTCCAGTTAGCCTGGGATAAAGTTAAGGCTACCTTACGAAGGTTTCCACTCCCTATATTCCACTCATTAGGAAAAGAGGGTTAAGGGCACAGCCTCCATGGATAGATACCACAGGCAAGTACCTACTCAAGAAACGGTCTAGATGCTGGTGAACCTCCCAAGCAGCTCCATCAGCCAGTACCTATGATAGTTATCGAGAGAATAGAAATAAATATAAGCAACATCTCAGAACTGCTCGTCTCCAATACGAGCAGGGTTTAGCGGACTCGGCCGCAGCTAATCCCAAGAAGCTTTTTGTTTACTTTAAAAGACGCAGCGGGGCAAAACTGCCTATACCAGCTTTATTGCGAGCGGACGGGACCCGTGCGCAAACTGACTGTGATAAGACTTGTAGACTGAGTGATCAGTATACTGGGGTCTTTGCTCGGAGACCTGTTTACCACAGGTTGAATTGGTTTCAAGGGTGCCAGAGGATTCCTGCTTAGCTGAATTAAGCATAACGGAGACCCAGGTCTTCGAGCCACTGCAATGCATTAATCCCTCTAAAGCTTCCGGTCCTGATTCAATTCATCCGAAGCTGTTGCATGAACTGGCCACTGAGCTGAGTGGTCCACTCACACGCTTGTTTTCAGTATCACTGGGCAGCTGCCGCCTACCTTCGGGATGGAAGGAGGCAATCATCTGTCCGATCTTTAAGGGCGGTGACAGCGCTCCACCCTCGAAATACCGCCCTGTCAGTTTGATAAGCGTAGTAGTCGAGTTGTTCGAGAAGCTGAAAAGGGATTCAGTGGAGAACCATCTGCATAGATTCAACCTTCTCAGTGTTGCGCAACATGGATTCCGCAAAGGATTTTCATGTCAGACTAATTTACTTGTAGCTCGTGAAAGCTGGGCCGAAGCGGTAGACAGTGACCACGTGGTAGACGTGCTATTCGTAGATTTTTCGAAAGATTTGTCACCGTTCCACATCTTCGGCTCTCACTAAAGTTGAGATCTTACAGGATATCTGGTCGCGCCGTTCAATGGGTGTCTGCATTCCTGGAGGGGAGGGAACATTGCGTACGGGTGGGGCGTAGCCTTTCGCTCAGGCAAGCTGTCCTTAGTGGCGTTCCGCAGGGCTCGGTATTGGGGCCATTGTTGTTCGCCATCTATGTAAATGACTTGCCGGGAGAGCAAGGGGTGTCATCATTAATATTTGCTGACGACCATAAGCTGTGGAATATTTTGGCTATCCCGGGGGATCCTGAGGCAAATCAGCGTGCCTTGGATAGGCTCTGGGAACCGTCTAGCTTACGGATGATGGCCATAAATAGGGCGAAATGCTCTGTTCTCCGAATTGGAGCTGCAACTCCTCACACCCGATATGTTGTCGGTGGCGGTGAACTCCCTGTTCTCACTCAGCAGGTTGATTTAGGAGTCGTACACGCATAAGCAATTCATTCTAGGGACAAATGGAAGAGGGCTGCTTGTCGACGGTTTCGTATGACGTGGTTTATCCGCTGCTCTTTCGGAATTTTAACGGCCAATTTGTTTGTGAAGTTATGTTCGGCATTCGTCCGACCCCATCTGGAATATAAATAAATAAATAAATATTTTATTCGCGACAAAGCGAGACACGCCTTTTTGGGCATGATAAGCATATTGTATTATTGTACGTGATAGCAGAACAAGCAGCAACAACAGTGGGAGTAGTACAGTTGGAGACAGTAGTGTGGGCCCATAGGGCCCAAAGGTTGTATGAAGTCTATGTACACAGAATGCGAGAGGTAAGATAGTATTCAGGCTTGTCCACCATGTCTTAACCGAGACAAAATGGACCTGGAGAGGGTGTTACGAGTGGGCACTCGGTTAGTGCAGGGTATACCGTGACAGACGTATCCTGAACGTTTGCTCAGTTTGGGGATGTACTCAATGCACTACCGAAGGATAAGAGGGGACCTGATTCTCACTTATCGTATTTTGACGGGTAAGATTGGCCCGGACTTGTAAGGGCTATTTAGTCCCGCTACGTTACCTATTCTCCGCGGTCACTCACCGAAACTGCAAAAACCACGGTCTGATAGGTTGAGAACGGAAACTCGTCTATCGCGCCGAGTTATAGGTCGCTGGAATTCGCTTCCGGATCACGTGGTTTGGGAACTTACGATTAAGGGTTTTGCGCGCCAGCTCGATGCTCTTGGGTGGCAACAGCAAACCTTCCCTTGTTCCTAGCTGACTCACCTTCACTTTGCAGTTCTTTTTTAATGACTCAAATATCTTGGTATTCCACTTGCTTAGCTCTTTCCACTTTCTCTTCTACCTTCTGAGTGTGCTTTCTTCTCTTTCTTACTTCACGTACTTTACGCAGCAGGGACTGCGAGGGTAGGATAAGTGGGCATCATTTGGTTGGACAGGGTGTGATGCGGTCTTTGTTTTAGGTCCATCAGTATTTCAAAGCTCGCCAACTCCTGGTTCAACGACCTGCCGAAGGAGGAACACTCAAGGGATAATCCTATCGCTTCAGTTCCACTTGAACTTGAACTTGAACACGTGAGCGCGGGGACTTACAAGGCGGTCGAATGTCGAGCCGGTTGCCAGTAAGATTAAGACAAGTAGGAATAATTTACAATTGACCAACAAGTAAATAGTACATGAGAGAAAGCAGTTGTCTTTTTGGGCGCTACAATATCCATCTTCCAACTTTTAGTTCATATTCTGTCATTCTCTTCTTCCTTTGGTGTTATCCTTCATTTAAATGACTTTCATTCCCCTTTATCTTCCATTTTCCTTCTGCTTCGTTCTTCACGTGACCTACACAGCGTGGAATGCTAGTGCAGGGAAGTTAAGCGGTACTTGTTGACCAGGGTGTTCCGGGTGTTTCGTTTTAGATATATCAAGAACTAGCACCTTATCATTGCATGGCTGAACGATCCGCTCAAGAAGGAACACTCAAGGGATTTTCTTATCGTTCTAGTCAAGCTGAATCGCATCCAGTTCGCCATTTCGTGTTATCCCCTCACAACTTACATTCAGTCTGGCCTCTTACTAGGTAGTGCCATCTTAGCCACGGAAACTTGAAATTGTAAGAATGCCGGATTCCAGGATTACGGGTGGACTACCGTATGCACAAAATCTGATTCTCAAGTTTCAAGCTCATGTTCAAGTGGGACCGGAATAGTAGGATAAATCCCCGTGAATGTTCTTTCCGTGACGCACCGTTGATCCAGGGTATTATTCGTCCGCGATAACTGGAATCCAGAAGAGTCAGCTCAGCGCGCGCGAATCACACCACGGTCAACCAATTAATAACCACGCGCCCTGCGCTGGCAGCCCCGCCGCACCGGTCGCGTGAAATAAGAAAGAGAAGTACGAAAGTAATAACAGAGTCAACAAAAAACATATTAGATTTATTAATTCAATAAGACGAATAAGCTAGGACGTGAAGGGGAATGTTAAGAATTGATGGCCAAGAGCGTTGAGTCGGTGTTGTTACTCTTTCACAGTTGGGGCCAATACCACGTTCTCGGGTAGTGCCTTCCAGGAATCCACCACTCGGCTTGATAAACGAAAGTCCGCCCGGACTCCATCCGATCGAGGTTTGTGTAGCTTCAGCGTGTGACCTTGGAGCGATGGAAGCAGAGCCGGTTGGAAAAGCCCGGATAAATAGGGTCCCATTTTACCGGTAACGATAGATTAGGTCAAGACTAGGTCGCTCGATGTTGACGATAGTGCATCGAGAACATTCCCAGCGCAAGTAGTCTTTCTGGGTAAGAATGATTCCGCAATCCATGGACCAGTTTGGTTCCAACTCTCAACACTCTCCACTGACATCCTGTCCCTAGCTAAGCAAGGTGGACAAACCTGGATGCAGTATTCCAAGTGTGGCCTGACAATTGCTGAGAATAACCTAACAAACATAGTGCCGGTGATGGTCCGGAATGCCCTGCGGATCATCCACAATATTCTGAAACCCTTGCATGTAGCTTTCCTCCCCTACTCACTGGATTTAAGTTCTGAAGACAACGGACCCCTAGGTCTACCAATTGGGTAACATGGTGTAGTTCATTACCGTCAAGCAAATAACGCGTTTGGGGCTGTTTGTCCCTATTCCTGAGATGTAACACTTTGTATAGTTTATGGGGAACTGCCACAGAGCAGCACAGTCCCAAAGTTTATCGAGAGCCCGTTGCAGAGTCTGGGGTCCATCGAAGTCAGACACTATGTGCCAAAACTTTAGGTCATCTGCAAACATGAGAGATGTTACCTCCAGCAGTTCGGGCAGCGCGTTAACATTTGAGGAAAATAACAACGGACCAAGCACGGAACCCTGAGGGACCCCTCTGAGGACTGACTTCCGGAAAGACAGACTAGACCCCACACGAACACACATCTCTCTCCCTTCCAGAAACGTGGTGATTCATTTTAGTGCCCCTGATATTCCATAGGACCGAAGTTTCAAGGAAAGGCAAGAAGGTGATACAGCGTCGAACGCCTCGGAGAAGTCAATAAACACTACATCAACTGCATGACCCCGATCCAAGGCATCCGCCCAACATTCGCGTACAACTAGCAAATTAGTCATACAGGAATGACCCTTGCGAAAGCCATGTTGCAGTGAACTGAGCAGACCATACTGCTGCAGGTGGTCTTCAAGCACATCCCTGACCAACTTCGACAATAAGTTGACCAGTACGCTTGTCAAACTTAATGGTCTATAATTGGCAGGGAGATGCTTGTTGCCCTTTTTAAAAATCGGGCAGACGATAGCGTCCTTCTAGTCCATGAGAAAGGAGCAGCTGCGAAGCAACAATTGAAACAAACGCGTCACTGGGCCACATAGCTCGCTTGCGAGTTAGTACCAAAGCTTGGGGTGAATATCCTCCATCGCAGCTGATTTAGCAGGATTTAGCCCCTGCAGCAGATGAAGAACATTTGCCTCCGAAATTGTGACGTGTGTTAAACAGGAGTCTTGTGGGACTCTCGTTGCTACGTCAATATGCGGCAATCGCTCATCCCGAAAATAAGTCCAGGCATACTGCGCACTCAGCAGACATGCTTTTTCTTGATCAGTGGTGGCAGTGGCGCCGTCGCTGCCTAATAACACTAGGACAGATGAGCCAAAGTTACTACGCCTTTTAACGTAAGCGAAGAATCTTTTGGGATTCGCGGAGGCTGAGTTAGCCAACTCCATCTCATAGCTAAGTCTAGCAGCTCCTAAATGACTCTTGCAAACATTCCGAGCTTCACGATAACGCTGAAAAGTACATTCTGAGAGAACTGTTCGGTAGATCCACCAGCATCTTGCCCGTCTATTCATTAGCTGGTGTGCGACTGAGTCCAACCATGGTGGCTTCGCTTTGGTACCCTTCTTTACAGAAAGAGGAATGTGGGCATGGTATACGTTAAAGAGGAAAGACTTAAACGTATCCCAGGCCGTCTGTATATCATCATCCGGCAAGATGATGCATGGGAAACTTACTGCCTTGGCTCTAATAGACGGAAAATCGGCGTGCAAAATGTTCGGAGTCGGGACCCTGCGTGAATCGTAGTCTCTAATGAGAGCACAAGTGAATGACAAACACGTATGGTCACTGGCTCCCAAAGGGGGGCCGTACTCAAGGTCACTCACAAAGTCAACCGACTTTGCGAAAACTAGGTCCAACAGAGAAGGAGCATGACCCACCATGTACCTGGTGGGTCGATCGACAAACTGGTGTAAGGGTACTTCTAGTGTCAAGTCAACAAGCTCGGCAGCCAACTCTGTTGTCGCTGCCTCACAAGATAGGTCATGCCAATTTACTTCAGGGAAGTTGAAGTCCCCCATTATCAAGCATCTGTTCGCAGAGTGAGTGCGGATGAAGTCAATGAAACTCCTAGAAGCGCTAGCAGGGGTCCTATACAGCAGCACAATTTTAAATTGCGTTGATCCGGTACATACTTCAACTGAACGAGCTTCCACAGTTTTATCAGCTGAGGTAAAGGTATGTGTTTTGGATATGTTTACACCACATCTGATATCCAAGGCGACACCACCGCCACGACGATCAGATGGGCGGTCAGATCTCAGTATTGCGTAGCCCGGAACGTATAATTCACTGTCCATGACGTCAGAAGACAACCAGGTTTCAGTGAACGCTAGTACAGCAGGATGGGAGTGGTCTATTAGGGCCCCCACTTCACACATCTTGTTTCGCAGGCTACGCACATTACTAAGAATTTTGTGAAAACGTTTGGTATGGAGAGCTTCTGGTCGTGTGCTACCAGAGTGGGCTCTGGTAGAGCGGATGTTGACCGTCGGCTCACCACCAGAAAACCCACCAAACAAAAACCTTTCTCGCCAGATTCGCGACGCACTTTAAGGTTTTTGATGGCTTCCTTGAGCTTTTTCCAATCTGCTAAAGGTAGATCCGGCTATATACTTACTCCGGAACCCATTAGTTTAAAGGTGAAGCGCAAAAGAGCTTGGCGCTCCTCCGGTGTAGACAGAGCCACGCGTAATAGACGGAGTCTACATTTAGTACTAGTCGTGCTAACACATGAAATCCTTTTCTCGGTCGTCAAAGTCCTTCAAAAGTCCTTCAAAATCATTCAGTAAATTATTGGTGGTCTACTCCGTATTCCAGCAAAGGGTGCACATAACTGTGTACTTCACGTTAACTGGTTAATAAGCATAACATTGTTCAGCCGCACTATTCGGTTGAAAAATGGTAGCATTTTCTTAGAAAGGGTAATCGTCCGACTTTTTGAACTTCGCCGCGCTCTTAAATTTTCAGCTTCCTCTGGCACTGCTCCGTTTGATTACCAATTCTGCTTCGTTGTGGTGGACTTCTTTTTTCGTTGTGTATTTTTGATAGTTGAGAAACAAGTTTGAGTTGGTAAGAAGCGGTTTTGACGTGGGTTAGATATAAGAAGCACCATAGGTGTTTTCATTGTAATATTGCAAACATTATTTGTTCAGCTTGATTTTATTTTCCCAAGCTTTGTCCTTGGTTTGCCCTAGCTGCTATCGCTCTAAGGCACAGTTTGCACATTGTTATCTTCACTTGCGCATTTACTCGTGCGCTACGTAGATAGCTTCATTATGAGCTTCTTTCCTCTTTTGCAGGGCGCATTCGTTTAGTCATATCGGTGAAGACATGGCAAGACGTTCCCTGGTAGCACAATCTTACCAGTAAACGTAGCAAACTGGACATAAACTGGACAGATGTCCAGTTCAGGTAGTAATGCATTAATTGCAGCAAAATGTATTTAGGTTGACCTTTATTAATAAATAAATAATTCGTATGCATTATACTTGATATTATTTGACAATAACCACAGTGGTTTAAATGCATCGGCAGGTCATTTTATTTGCACCGTTTCGGTTTTGCAACCTTGGCCGCTGATACCGCTTGGTTTTGCTCTATTGTGTAGCTCCCTTGAAACTGCGTTTTCGCAGGCCCACCCATCAGGTTTTCCGGTTATAGCTTTTTTAATACCTATGTGTTCATTTTCAGCATGTCACGGCGAAAAAGTTATCAATTAACTGCACAGTTTCCGTCTCGTAGCACCATTTACCGTGCAGCAAAAGGAATGACATCAGGATTCACCTACGAAGAAGTGCTTCTGTTGTCAGCAGCTAAACGACAGAAGGGTAAGAGGATCTTTAACATATATTACATATGATTGGTTACACAGTTCAGCCATCTATTAGCGTTACCAACTGCTATGAAGATGACAGGGACCCCGATAAATTGGTCCATAGCTTGAGAAAATTGGTTGTAAAATCTCAGGTATCAGCGTCATTTGTTCGTCCACTGTTGGGGCTTGTGCAACCGTGGATGCCATTTTTGCCAAAGCATTACAGGACGCTGATGCGCACCCCACGGAACTCCCGCATACGCGTTGTTGCACCGGGCACTTACGGTCACGTAGGTCTGCTGAGAGGTTTACAGCGTGCATGCTCTGCTCTTTCGCTCGCCGCTGATGACACTGTTGACTATCAGTTGCATATTGACGGATTAAAACCTTTTAACTCATCCGAGATGCATATATGGCCTATCCTGTGTCGTGTCCTAAAGCCAGTGGTCACAAAACCATTCATTGTCGGAGTTTATGATGGAACCTCAAAACCGAATGACGTGGACGAGTATTCGTACGACACAATTAATGAGATCCGTTCTTTGCAAAGCGAAGGATTATCCCACCTTAAAGCCGTTATCTGTGATACCTCTGCACGCGCTTATGTGAAACGAAAAAAAGAACACTCGGGTTATTACAGCTGTGACAAATGTACCCAACGTGGTGAGTATATGAGCCGGAAGGTGACATACCCACTTACGGATAGCACGCTGCGGACTAATGCATCCGTTCGAAGGAATGTCAGCCGACCGTCGCCTTTTGCTGCTTTGAATGTAGATTTGGTCGAGGACTTTCCGATTGACTATATGCATTCAGTATGTTTGGGTGTAACGCGCAGATTGATAAAAAGCTGCCTCACTTCGCCCGTGCACAGTGGATTTCGACTGCGCAGGGAGCGATTGATGTTAGCAAACGAACGGTTGCAAGACTTCGGACCTTCTTGGACATCGGACATTCCACGTAAGCTTCGATCACTGGATAACATAGCATGGATTCCTCAACGGCGTGCATCTTCCGTGCATCGCAATTGTCAACAGGCTCATGTAGCTTCTCAACCTGTCATACTCTATTCAAGTACATCGCTTTCCCCTTGAACGATTTCCTTGTAATTTGCGCTATGCCACACAGTTATACACTTTAACTATTAACGTCTTTCTTTTTCAGCGCTGATGGCTTTTCAAGGATTCAGCGTTGTCAAACTCCTTGACTCCGAGGATTTAATAACTATTGTCATTAATACCTGGCTTAGAGAAGAAGGTGCGTACGCCCAAAAAACTTCCGTGCGGGGAACGCAAACTATGCAGCGGTGAAAAATCACGCTGCGCCCGATGTTGATGTGGCCAGCACTGCAGTGTTTATCATCGTTAGCACGAGTAAGTCTTTTTGTTATATTAACCCACCTCGTTAGTTAGCTTCCAGCATGCACGAAAGATGTAACGTCAATCAGAGCGTGGCATGCTGCCATCCACAGACCATACAATTCCGATGGTCCCTCCAGCTAAGCGTGCAATGTGAGTATGGTATTTATTATTTCCCCTTAGACGCCGGCCCGTCCGTTCTAGCTCCGATGACGAAGATGCCGCGCGTCCCACCAAACCCAAAAGGCCTGCTGCAGCAACATACTCACGTGCGCCCACTTCTCTCTTCAGTGGCATTAGTCCACCACGTCCAGGGCCAGCAACAAGCAACCGTAAGTATCGCATTCATACAGCCCCTATTAGACAGTAATCGCACCAGCCGTTGTTGCTGACGTTGCACCATGCAATCTGGAGGTGCGGCAAGAACTGAAGGCCATTAAATTTAAGAAGTCACAGATGTATTGCATTGCACTCAGCTTTATTTTTAGATGAGTAACGCCTCATGCGATCAGCACTGGTCGGCCATCGCCGCATGTCCGTAGCAACGTTGCAGATGCTGCAACGACAGTCCCAAAGTGTTTCACCGGGACTTTCGCTGCCATTCATATCTCTCAGTGAGTTTAATAGATATGATGAACGGCTGAAGGACCCAGAGTTCAAAAACAGAGTCATAAGCTCGTCTTATTATTCAACGACTTTCAGGTCAACAATTTGTGTGCTGTGCACGGTGGTAACGTGCAAATCGTCGTCCGGGGTACCATGAAGCGGCTAATGATAAGGTCAGTTGCCGCGCAGATAAATTACTCCGGCGCAAGAGGTTTGTTTGCATTCATGCGAACAAATATGAACGGCCTTTTGCAAGGTGGGTTGACATTTCGTAATTCATAAAAACTATCAAGGCATCATTCGGCAACGCATGGGTGCTACAGCCTCGGATGCCGATTTTACGCGCCACATCAAAACGTGGTTGCATTCTGCACGGCACAAGAGACCGTCTGTTGAGCGAAGTAAAATATGCAGTGTGAATGAGGTGAGTCCCCTGCTTCCTTATGCACATCTTTAGCCTCCTACGTTGACACTCGCGGAAGCGGATTAACCAAATTGAAAATGCCACTTTCTGATACTAACGATCTTTGTACTACAACACTTCATGTACATATAGCATTCCTATACCCCATTTTTGATATTCTGTCGCCTTGTGATTTTTTCAGATGCGCGGTAAGATCCATTTCATTTTCTTAGCAACGGTTTGAAGCCCCGCCCAGGTGGGTTCTTACGTACAGCAACTACGGCAACAAGTAATGGGTGAGCGTTAGGTCCTCACCGTCCATATATTCGGTAGGTGTTAAGTAAGTAGTAGTGTGATGTCCGTATTCGGATACCCAATGTAGGCAATGACGGGATCTGGACCTACCGTATTTTCACGCATAGTGGTGATTTTCTATTGGTCAAATCTAGCATCATTTTCATTTGCCCTCCATAAGGGACAAAATCCCTTTTCGGCCATCTCACGGTAGTGCTTCCTACCCATTTTAGCCTAATACTCTCATTGGAACGTTTAGGATGCTAAACTGGACAGGAGCTGGACATGTGCTACCAGGGTTTCGGTGTTTTTTCTCATCAAGGTCTTTTTATATGTACGTCGCCACCTTCAACGTAAACTTTGATGTTCAGTATTATTAATGAGATTTCGGTGTACAAACCGATAATGGCCTTTCATGCTGCCTACTGAACGCACATTGCGGGATCGGTACCGATCCCGCAAATACCGGTATTTGCGCGCGAAAAGCGCCTCGGACAAATTGATCAAAGGGATTGTGCTGTGGAGGGTACGGAAAATGTGATCCTGACGCCTACAATATGTGAACCGTTACCGTATACCGGTAACTTATATTCCTCCTATGTTATTGCTGGTTATCTCATATAAGAAACAACAGGGCGTTTTTGCACAAATGACATAGTGGTACAATGAAGTCTGCAGAATGCCGATGACTTTGAGCCACCCCAGTAAGCACATGGTCTCCACCGCTGTTCCTTATGGCTCTCTACCTATCATTCCTTTAATTGAGTTGGCCCGCTCGATGGGTAAAAACCTACATCAGTCGTCTTCCCAGCAATACAACATGGGTGGGTAGAAATAAGGTTATACAGGGAAGGGGCACATTTTTCTTAATATTAAACTTCAGCGTTCAATACCGCATCTCACTGTGTTAAAAATTCGAACACAGCTTCGGAAAACGGATTCGGGTTGGCGCTTACACTTTGTAGCTTGAGTGTCCTAGCCCTAGATTCTACCTCTGACTGTTTCATCACCGTTCATGTAAGCGATTGGAATGGCATTCCCCTTAAGCATGTACTTGAGCTTTTACCATTTTCCTGCAAGCCATATGGACCAACTGAAGAATAAACTGTAGTGCATAGCTGGTAACTCCCTACATTTCTAAAACAGGGTATACATTTACTGGTAGTATTTAGAAAATTATGGAGACACTAAAGTATGTGGAGAGTTGCATGAGATCGATGGCTGCGACGATTGCCAGGCAACCATAGCAGCAGGCAACGGAGCTTCCTTCGCAAATTACATCGGTGGGGAACTACAGTCATTTGTTATACTAATGTAGAATGCAGGACGCATGCAACAATTGGTAGGATCCTTTGATACCTCACATATGCATGCAGCATACTTATCTGAAAGGTGTTCATGTAGACACGTTGTCGGAGGCTGTACGCCTCATGATGCAGCGTTTTCTAACGCTGTCATTGACGGCGGAGATCAACTACGCCGGTTCCCGCAACGATTACGGATTCCGGAAAGCGAAGCTATTCTCAGAAATGCAAGGTAAGCAACATCTTTGCCCTTTCATCCCTGTCATAGCTTAGATATTAAAACGATGCTGCGGAAGCAACGTGGCACCGGATTACATGACATCATATGTCAGAAAATACTTGTAATCCATTCGTGACAACGCATAGCGTGACAATGCCAATGGTTGTGCAAGCGGCTAGCAGGTATGAAATGGTATATTACTTAATAACATTTCTTAAATGAGGTTTCCCGATTGTTGGACTTAGACTGTCCAGGCGACAGCATGGCAAAAGCGTAAACGTTCCAAACGGAACACCAACCTCTGTTGTCAATATTGATGTCTCCATTTAATATATCCACTACTATGCGTCGGTAAACGGGCTTCTTACTATGAAAAGTCGAATTCTATTCCCGCTATCTTTTTGCTTATTGGGACGGAAATACTAAGGTATCACCATGCGTAGTGGGACTGGACCCTGTGCGTCATGTTAAACATGGTTTCCTCCATTCAGTAGCAGCAGGAGGTTCCGCCGCATATGAAAAATGTCATATGGGTGGTCAGCTATGACTAGCACGTTTACATTGCATTAGCAAGCGGCAGTGATACCTGCGTTATATATTATTATTAACGGGAAGCGCAGGTAGGGACTTGAGTTCTTCATCCCAGCGACCTGCCAGCTTAGGTAGGTAGCCAATACGTGGGGCGTACAGGGGTAGCGGCGTACGGGGGTACAGCCTAGGTGCGTGAGTAGCGTCGTGTTGCGTGCACGGCCATTGGTTCACGCCGCCCAACGTCAACCGTCAATGACCATTCATGCTCTGCCGGTGTGTCTGTCATCCACTGTTTAACCTAGGTTTTTGATTAGACACGCTGTAAAGTCCTTCACTGTGTAGTTAATGCAGCTGCAGTGGAAGGACAAATTTCGCCTTCAAGCTGGTCGCCAAAGCCCTTAACCATGGATTCAGGTTTACAAATAAATAAATAAATAGTTTATTCTCGTCATTGCGAGGCACACCATCAAGGGTGTAATTATGGTATTACAGCCATGCGCGATCGACGATTGCACAAATTAGTACATTTTGACCAATAGCATAGGAATTTATGTGTGGGTTGAGATGTATAACTATATTTAACTGTGTGTTTGGAAGGGGACATGTTGTATGAGTAGGTAAATGTGACTGTCTGTGCTTTTGTTCGTTGTGTTCGCTAATAATAGGGGAATCATTGGAACGCTTTGAACCATAGGACATTCGTGATGTATGAATGGTCCTCCGGAAATGGAAGATGCAGTGACTTTATTTAGTGGCGAGTCACATCCGCTACGTCACAGTTTTGTTGAACGGATACTTGTGGTTTTTCATAGGGACAGCGCTTGCCAGGCGAAATCCCACCACAGCCTGGAACACTGCCGCCGAACCATTTGCTGGAACGGGATTTACCCGAACCACCCAGCTGGCACCACGAGGAGGTTGTTCGGCTAGCCAGCCACTTTCGCCCACCCAGTTTGCCTTCAAAGTCCTTTATGTGCTAGCAGAGATCACCCGATATGTGTTCAAGCATAGTAAGTTTTCTAACAGTAACCCCAGGAAACCCGGGTGTGAGTAGTTTAGAAACGCAAAGTTTGAAAAGATGAAGGTCGTCAAGCATTCGATTTCGGAAGAGTCGCAGCGGACTCCGTGATATTCCTGAGGCTAACGCTGCTGTACGTAAATGTATCACTACGACGTGTTTACGGCACGCTGTTTACGGCACGCGTCACCGTAGCAGTGGCCGGCGCAGCGCTTGAGTTCATATCCTCCTTAGTAGGAACACTAGGTGCACAAGAGAAGGATTTCGGCAATGAGGTGTAAGGGTTTTCTGCCTTCGTTTCCGGGGGCGGAGTAGCGACAGAGCCCACCGTTACATCTCTTAGCGTGGGTTAGGTTGTACTGATGGGTTTCTTTATCTTGCGTCGCTTTGCCTTCGCAGATACACTTGTCTGTACCACTTCCCCACGCACAACCGAGTTCAATATAACGTCAGGATGTTTACCAGCTTCAGGCGCCGCCCCAAGAGTTCGTGTATCCTTCGAAGCAGTACTATTTATGCAATCGTCTGAACGCAAGCTTGTCCTGAGGAGGCATGCACGTTCAAGGCTTACAACGATTTGATCAGCCTTCCCCTCTAATGCACTAAACAAAGATAGAAGGGTACCCATATATTCACCAAAGTTTCAAATTCGTCGTTCAAGACTAGACAATATGCTTTGTGCCTCACACAACGAGGGCAGTTATAAGGTAAATCATCACTGTTTTGTAGGAGGATATACTGCTGTCTATCCAACCCAGTGCAAGCCTCATGGAACCAAGAACTGCACAGGTCACATTGCACGCCCTCAGCAGAACCAGTAACCGGCTCTGAGCAACTCGCTTTACCTCAAACAGTTGCCGAATCGGGTAATGGGTCCGAGGGCGGTTTGGAACCGGATATCTTTGCCAAAACGAAAGCTGAAAAATTTAATAGATAATAAGAACGTGAACCGGAGTACGGTAGGCTACAGTGCAGACAACGTAAGCAGCAATCAGATAGAACCCAGGGTGATTCGTTTGCACAGACCTGGACTCACCAGAACAATAAAAGTAGCAACGAAGACGAAACCAGGCTTTTCTGTAGAATACCATCCAAAAGCTGTTCTCCGGCGGAGCTGGGAGAGACTGTAGGAGCAGGGGATTGATCAGTTTCGCGCGGTCGAATATCAACCCAATTTGTACTCGATCGATGAGATATCGACAAATGCCGGAATCTTTTGCGTTGAAGTCTTCAAACAGAGGCCAATATTTCAAGGAGAAAACCACGAACGGCAGGTAAACAAGTTAAGATCCTCAAACGCTGGTACACCGCCAGTTTATGCTCAGAATTATGCAACATTTTTTCCACAAAAGGCATCCGAGAAGGAAAACTCAAGCGGAGAAACACGACAACCACGTCGTGACAAAGGTAAACACACAAGAGGTTCCGAGTATGTTGGCATTTCCAAGTACTTTCGGATTAAAAGAAAACTGACAAATCCAAATTTTCTATGTAGAGATATTCCACTACTGTTATCAAACAAGGATTTCAGTAAAGAAAATCTTGAGCGGTGAAACACGACAAGCACGCCATGTTGTAATTCTAATCTGTTTTCCACATGAACATGGCTGTCTTGCTAAACACCTAGACGGATGGACCTATAGGGTCCTCGTTTGATGAGTATACTGCAGCTTGCGGACAGGTTAACTGTTCAGAGCCAGTAACAGATGCATTTGGTGGTATGCAGTGTGACGTCTGCTGCCGCTGGTATCACGAAAGCTGTACCGGCCTACAAGCTGACCAGTACAAAATGCTATCATCAAGCGTCCACTTTCTTTTCAGCTGCGCTGAATGCTGCGCTAAAAGATCGACGCGCCCGGCTGTCACCGGTGCTAAACTTTCAGCGTTGGCTTCAAGGTTGGCAGATGTTGAGTTGACGATAGCTAAACTCGCCTCTATTGCGTCGCTGGATACGAAAATGGATTTAATTTTAAAATCCCTGAATATTTCGTTTGAAGACACAGCAATAGCCGGCAACATTGCTGACGATCCATTCACTGGAGTCTGTCACTCGGTCATAAAGTCGCACATACTACCGGCCAATCCGGGTAGCATAGCTGGCCCTCCTCATGATCCGATCAAATTGGATAAAAATAGATTGCGGAAATACCAAAAGTCCTCTGCTAAACCCAGAGAAATAGTTCCCACGGCATCGAAAGAGATGCCGTCTTTGACAGTCATAAACTCGTCTGACGATTGCACACAGAACTTTCCACAGACGCTGACTGTCTCGGCCGCCAGTGAACCAGCCTGTTCTGACGAAATGCTGGTAACTGCTCAATGCGGTACAAAGTCAACGGCCCCTTCTTCAGTGAACCAAAAGAAGAAGCGGACAAGATCTGCTTGTAAAACTTCGAAGGGGTTTGAAGACCCAGTAACCAGCAAGACGCAGGCAATAGAGCGGAAAACCTACGCTACCGTTGCTTCGGCGTCTTTTGGGAAGCCAGGGACAGTCCCACAGCCAGTGGTGAAAACAGCTGGTTTAGGTGTCGACTCCAAGGCACGTGGGGTAAACACTCCCCTTCGTGCCGACTCTTTCACGGATAGTAGCGTTACATTCCGTAACGTTACTGAAGCTGAGGCCGTTCTCCCAAGGGAACGCATCTCGGATGACAGCAAGTGGCTGAAACTGTGCCAGCAAGCTGCTTCCACCTGGTTTCCCTGGTGTCACTGTCAGAAAGCCGACCAGGTTGGGGAACGTCCCTATCACTACGCCAAATCCACAACCCCGACTACTTCGCGTAGTCCCTTATACCCCGGAGGAACGCAAATCGTTACTGCGATTTGCTTTCAAACTTAAGGGTAGCGGTGTCAGTGTTCAGCCGGACCTACCACTGTCAGATAGATTGAAGTTAAAGGAGGCCAGAAAAGACCTCAAAACTAGACGGGCGGCTGGTGAGCAAGGCCTCCGTCTGGTGGGTTTTCAGTTGGTCAGCCGGAAGTTACTTTCCGCCCTATCAGAACCCATCCTGATTGCGCACGACCCTGGGATGGTCGCGCCGACCTCCTTGAGGTAGTACTTAGCAACGTACGTAGCCTAAGGAACAAGGTGTACGAGTTGGGTCTACTTGTAGACAAATCTCGTCCCGACATACTTGCTTTCACTGAAACGTGGTTGTCTCCGGATATCACGGACGGTGAGGTATATTTACCTGGCTACGCGCTGCTTAGAACTGATCACTCCGTTGGTCGCCAAGGCGGAGGCGTTGTACTGTATGTGAGCTGTAACTTAGATGAGTTCAGGACTTGCACATTCCAGTCGTCGGATCAGACCGCTGAAGCCCTATCGGCTGTTTTGTGCACTTCCTGTACCCAGTTTACAGTTATAGTGATATACAGAAGTCCTGGAAGTTCCTCCAGGGGGATACTTGACTTTATTCGCACTCAGTCTGCGAATAAGTGTTTAGTTCTAGGGGATTTCAACCTACCGGAAGTCTGTTTGGCCGATCTTTCTTGCAATTCGGCCTTAGGAACATTCGGTGCAGACTTCCTTGAACTGACTCTCCAAGTGCCTTTGCACCAGTTCGTTGACTTTCCACTAGGTATATTGACAACCAAATACCATCTACTTTGAGTTGGTTTTCGCTAAGTCCCTGGACTTCGTGACTGACGTTTAATGCGGTGCACCTCTAGGGGTCAGCGAACACGCATGCATATCCTTTCGATGTGCTCTTTCAAGGCACCAAGAGACCGCTGTTGAATTACTTCCGAATATTTGGCGGGCGGACTTTAGTGCAATGCAAGCTAAGGCTTCAGTTCTGCACTGTGAGATCTCGATGGCTGACTCTGTCCAGTTAGCCTGGGATAAAGTTAAGGCTACCTTACGAAGGTTTCCACTCCGTATATTCCACTCATTAGGAAAAGAGGGTTAAGGGCACAGCCTCCATGGATAGATACCACGGGCAAGTACCTACTCAAGAAACGGTCTAGATGCTGGCGAACCTACCAAGCAGCTCCATCAGCCAGTACCTATGATAGTTATCGAGAGAATAGAAATAAATATAAGCAACATCTCAGAACTGCTCGTCTCCAATACGAGCAGGGTTTAGCGGACTCGGCCGCAGCTAATCCCAAGAAGCTTTTTGTTTACGTTAAAAGACGCAGCGGGGCAAAACTGCCTATACCAGCTTTATTGCGAGCAGACGGGACCCGTGCGCAAACTGACTGTGACAAGGCTTGTAGACTGAGTGATCAGTATACTGGGGTCTTTGCTCGGAGACCTCTTTACCACAGGTTGAATTGGTTTCAAGTGTGCCAGAGGATTCTTGCTTAGCTGAATTAAGCATAACGGAGACCCAGGTCTTCGAGCCACTGCAAAGCATTAATCCCTCTAAAGCTTCCGGTCCTGATTCAATTCATCCGAAGCTGTTGCATGAACTGGCCACTGAGCTGAGTGGTCCACTCACATGCTTGTTTTCAATATCACTGGGCAGCTGCCGCCTACCTTCGGGATGGAAGGAGGCAATCATCTGTCCGATCTTTAAGGGCGGTGACAGCGCTCCACCCTCGAAATACCGCCCTGTCAGTTTGATAAGCGTAGTAGTCGAGTTGTTCGAGAAGCTGAAAAGGGATTCAGTGGAGAACCATCTGCATAGATTCAACCTTCTCAGTGTTGCGCAACATGGATTCCGCAAAGGATTTTCATGTCAGACTAATTTACTTGTAGCTCGTGAAAGCTGGGCCGAAGCGGTAGACAGTGGCCACGTGGTAGACGTGCTATTCGTAGATTTTTCGAAAGATTTGTCACTGTTCCACATCTTCGGCTCTCACTAAAGTTGAGATCTTACAGGATATCTGGTCGCGCCGTTCAATGGGTGTCTGCATTCCTGGAGGGGAGGGAACATTGCGTACGGGTGGGGCGTAGCCTTTCGCTCAGGCAAGCTGTCCTTAGTGGCGTTCCGCAGGGCTCGGTATTGGGGCCATTGTTGTTCGCCATCTATGTAAATGACTTGCCGGGAGAGCAAGGGGTGTCATCATTAATATTTGCTGACGACCATAAGCTGTGGAATATTTTGGCTATCCCGGGGGATCCTGAGGCAAATCAGCGTGCCTTGGATAGGCTCTGGGAACCGTCTAGCTTACGGATGATGGCCATAAATAGGGCGAAATGCTCTGTTCTCCGAATTGGAGCTGCAACTCCTCACACCCGATATGTTGTCGGTGGCGGTGAACTCCCTGTTCTCACTCAGCAGGTTGATTTAGGAGTCGTACACGCATAAGCACTTCATTCTAGGGACAAATGGAAGAGGGCTGCTTGTCGACGGTTTCGTATGATGTGGTTTATCCGCTGCTCTTTCGGAATCTTAACGGCCAAGTTGTTTGTGAAGTTATTTTCGGCATTCGTCCGACCTCACCTGGAATATTGTATTCAGGCTTGTCCACCATGTCTTAACCGAGACAAAATGGACCTGGAGAGGGTGTTACGAGTGGGCACTCGGTTAGTGCAGGGTATACCGGGACAGACGTATCCTGAACGTTTGCTCAGTTTGGGGATGTACTCAATGCACTACTGAAGGATAAGAGGGGACCTGATTTTCACTTATGGTATTTTGACGGGTAAGATTGACCCGGATTTGTCAGGACGTTTTAGTCCTGCGACGTTACCTAGTCTCCACGGTCACCCACTGAAACTTCATAAACCACGGTCTGATCGGATGAGAACGGAAACTCCTCTATCGCGCCGAGTTATAGGTCGCTGGAATTCGCTTCCGGATCACGTGGTTTGGGAACTTACGATTAAGGGTTTTGCGCTCCAGCTCGATGCTCTTGGGTGGCAACAGCAAACCTTCCCTTGTTCCTAGCTGACTCACCTTCACTTTGCAGTTCTTTTTTAATGACTCAAATATCTTGGTATTCCACTTGCTTAGCTCTTTCCACTTTCTCGTTTGCCTTCAGGGTTTACTTTCTTCTCTTTCCTACTTCACGTAACCGACCCAGCAGGGACTGCTAGGGCAGGATAAGTGGGCATTATTTGGTTGGACAGGGTGTGATGCGGTCTTTGTTTCAGGTCCATCAGTATTTCAAAGCTCGTCAACTCCTGGTTCAACGACCTGCCGAAGGAGGAACACTCACGGGATAATCCTATCGTTCCTGTCCCGCTTGAACTTGAACTTGACCTTGACATGGAAAAAGTTTGTATTGCCTTTCAGGGATCGAGCGACCGTAGGACATGCTTCATGCGTTAAACTGGAATTTCATTAACCGCATGTGACCAATCACAATAAAGCGGTGTGCTCTGAGGCCCACCACGCCGATGTTTGTAGGCAGCTCTGTTCACGCAGATAATCTGTCAGTCGTCCCATTTGGGCGCTTTTAGTCACTCGTAGAGGCAAAAGGTCAATATGAAAATAACTGGTGTGATCTGTCCATACATGACGTTAAATAAGATTTCACATCTTTAGCACCTTCCTTGCCTAAAGGTCGTTAATTTTTAAGAAAATCGTAATTTCGCTCAGCGCGAGTGACCATTGGAGCTCACTGTATGACCAATTTTTGTGCACTTGGCCTTATAAATTGCACGCGTTCTGGTCGAATTTTGGTCACTCGAAAACATTTTCTTTTTGGTTCAACGCTATAGTATAATTACAATTTAGGAGTCGTTTTTGGCTTCGTGCTGACGGTAGTTGCAACTAGGAAAACGCACTCAAGATATATGTTAAGGGGGGTTGGGACAAAACTGTGGATAGCGAGCTCCTTTATGCTTTGTTACTGTCTTGAAGATTCACAGAAATTATTGTAGATAGTATACAATGTCTTGCAAATGCTCGGACTGCTTTAAAGCTGTTACTGCTCGATCGAAAGCTGTTCAGTGTTCTTTCTGTGAAGGGTGGTTGCACGTTGCGTGTTGCAAAATCGGTGCCGATCTGTACGATCAACTGCAGAGGACCACTTCCTCGGTCGTCGTCTTTATTTGTGACCCATGTCGCGCTGGACTGAGTGTCAATCGCGTTTCGAATGGCCTACCTCCAATCAGTCCAAGTCCCTCAGGTTTGCATTCTGTGCAGAAGCAGAAACATCCTCTGCTGCCCCCCAACGACAAGTATATCCCTGCCGGTCGGACTCCAGTGAAGAAGGCAGGTACCGATGCTGCACCGCTTGATGGACTGCCTGCACCGAACCCGCATTTATCTTCTGCTCAAACCGAAGCAATCAGCGCTACTGCCTCCTTGGCATTTCCATGCCTCTCATCACCAACTTCTGGTCCCGTTACCCCCTCTGGTAAGCCGACGGACGTTGGCCACGATAAACCCCCAAATACCAAGACTTATGCATCTGTAGCGAAGGATTGTGCGCCCCTGTCCTCGCCAGTACGAGTGGCTGAAAGTATGGGCAAGACTGATGTCAAGGTGAAAAGCAAACCATTGTCTTCACAATCGCAGTTGAAGCTAGTTCTGGATAGAGTCGGTCAGCTAGAAAAACTGCTTAAGGAGGGTCCACCTCTCCACAATTCGCAGATCCCTGTTAACAACAAATCACCCTCACGTGGCCGTTGCCTAATCATCGTAAATGCTCCTGAGTCGTCCAAAACCACTCCAGCTGAAAGGATTATGGATGATCAAGAGTTTCTAGAACGCATGATCTCCTTACTGCTCGATGAAGGTGAGCCAGGAATCAACGTGGTCTCGGCTTTCCGCCTTGGAAAGAAACAGGAGGACTCCTCTAAGGTCCGTCCCTTGAAGATTGTATGTCAGAACGATGATGAAGTCCATCGCATTCTCCGACGAGCTCCGCGTCTTAAAGGAGAACCATTTTTCGTATTACGAGACCTCTCTCCGGAGGACCGAGTAAAAATGAAGAAAGCGGTGGATGAACTTAGATGTCGTCGTGATAACGGTGAGACGGACCTACATATCGTGGATTTTCGCGTGGTTCGAAAAACGCCAAGAACTCGTTGGAGGCCACTCCTTGTAATGCCCGGGCGTTAGAGTTGAAGAATGGACTGCGCGTAATTTCTTCCAATGTGCGCAGTCTCAGAAACAAACTAGACGAAGTTCAGCTTTTTGCCTCCATGAATCGGCCGGATCTTATAGCTTTCACCGAAACCTGGTTGTCCTCGGATATCCTGGACTCGGAGGTGCAGATCCCTGGATACCACCTTTACCGGGCAGACCGCCATGGAGGAAGACCTGGGGGAGGCGTGATACTCTACTGGAAGACGGACTTCAAGGCCCATCTGGTTGAAGCTACCTGTGGCAGCGATGGCGACTTCGAAACTCTCTGGTGCCGTGTTCATGACGGATGCAGATCTCTCATGGTCGGTGTAGTCTACAGAGCCCCATTGGGTTCCGGAGCTTGTCTGCTGGACGCGATCAAAATGCATGGTGGAGGTAAGGACTGTTTATTACTGGGTGACTTTAATGCCCCGGGTATCGACTGGGACCAACTGCATTGTGTTCCCGCTTCAAACGTTTTTGATTCCGCTCTTCTAGAGACGGTTATCGAATGTAACTTATTCCAACATGTCACAGCGCCTACTCGTATAATTGCAGGACAAACACCCCATATCCTCGACCTTGTACTCTCACCGGCACAATCAGATGTCACCGACCTAGCCGTTCTTCAGCCTATTGGTAAAAGCGATCACTGTGTCATTACATTCCTCTGGACTCGACGACTTACTCTCCACAACCAAGGTCGCCTCCGCAGAAATTTCTGGCGTGTTGATCCCCAACGCTTACAAACGGCTGCCAGTAGTGTGGACTGGAGTATGCCCGAATCCCTGAATTTGGACGATGAGTGGAACCTCTTGCACTCCAAAATGATTTCGCTTGTTGAGCAGGTCGTTCCTGTCTACAAAAGACCTTTTGCCAGGGGTCCTCCATGGATTGATCGAGAACTGAGGTGCCTAATGAACAAAAGACGGAAACTGTGGGTCCGATTTAAGCTCACGCAATCCGGGTCTGACTATTCGGAATATAAAGTGGCCAGGAATATCTGCAACTTGAAAAAAACGAGAGAAACGGCAAAAGTACGAACTCGGTTTGGCCTTGAAATCCAAGACAACGCCCAAGGCACTCTTCTCTTACCTGAAGAGAAGTACCAGAGCAGGCAGTGGTATTCCTGCTCTGTATTCCTTGGCTCATGTGGGTTTGCTTGACGATGATGCTGCGAAAGCCAGTCTCCTGGCCATGCAATATGCATCTGTTTCCTCGATGGAGACGCCGTTTCCCAGTGACGCGATGCCAATACTCCCTTCTTCGTTGGAGCATGTAGAAATGAGCGTTGATGTCGTTGCCAAAGGTATTCGTGAATTAGATCCGAACTCCTCGCCAGGTCCTGATGGGTTGCACCCGCTGTTCCTCAGGACTGTGGCCGATTTCATTGCCGCTCCCGTTTGCCGGATATTTCGACATTCCCTTGAAGTTGGACGGCTCCCAATCGTTTGGAAAGTGGGGATTGTTAAACCCATACACAAAGGAGGGGATTGTCAAAACCCTGCCAACTATCGACCTATCGGTTTAACGTCAATATTGTGCAAGGTAATGGAGAGGATTCTCAAACGGACACTTCTTTTCCACCTCGAGAACCTTAACGTCAGCTCTTGTGCGCAGCATGGTTTTCGGCGGGCGCGCTCCTGTTCTTCGAATCTGCTTGTGGCCCGTGAAAGATGGGCGAAATCATTAGACGCTGGGAAACGTCTGGATGTTATTTTTGTCGACTTCAGCAAGGCCTTTGATAACGTTCCCCATGAAAGACTCCTGTTGGGCGGAACCTGGGATACTAGTCGGTAAGCAATGACACGCAAGGCGTGTCAAATACGACAGTATAGAAGACGGAGGCAACTGAAACAACGTATATTGTGAGGCTACAAGAATAGGAAGCGAATCAGAGAGAGCGAGGAACGTGCAGCGTGGAACTCACCAAAACGGTTTGTGACCATGGATGTGCAGTCAGTTAAACAAATGGACATTTCGAAGGTTAAAACAACCATAAAATCCAATGTTATAAGATACTGAAAGAGCATGTTTTCAGTTGCACTACAAGGGTCCGATAAGGTTCCTCATGAAAGACTCCTTTATAAACTACGATTAATCGGTGTTTCTGGGAACGTTCTCTCTTGGATCGCTGATTTCTTGGATAACCGGACAATGCGAGTCGACGTGAACGAGACTTACTCCGCTCCCGTGCTCATGACTAGCGGTGTCCCACAGGGATCGGTCCTGGGCCCAGAACTTTTCAAGATCTTCATCAATGACCTTCCGGCGGAACTTCAGTTGGATTGCTTGATTTACGCTGATGACTTGAAATTGTGGATGGAGGTATCCTGTCTTGACGAGGCGGACCGATTACAGGCTACACTTGACACGTTACATGAGTGGTCAGTCAAATGGCGATTGCCCATAAATCGCGATAAGTGCTCGGTCCTTCCCATTGGTGCTTCTGAGCCTTTCGGGACGTATCACATCGGTGGGACGTTGCTCAGAACCTCAATCCTAGAAAAAGACCTCGGCGTGTTGGTGTCATCTGATCTACGGACTACACAGGACACGTTACGAAGGGTTGCTGCTGCCAACAGGATGTCCCACGCTATACGACGAGCCTTCTCGCGTTTGACTCCGGATATCTTCCGACTATTGTTTACTTCCCATGTCCGCCCCATTCTCGAATACGGATTACCTGCCCTCTTCCCTCTCACCAAGTTCGAATGTGACCTAATTGAGAAGGTGCAACGGCGTGCATCGAAATACATCTTGGAGTTACGGGACTTGCCTTATCCCCGAAGACTTCAGCGGATGCATCTGTTCACCCTGGATTATCGCCGACGTCGCGGTGACCTGATTTTCACCAGGCGCATCCTGAGAGGAGAGATGGGGACGGAGCTGCAGGCGTGCTTTCAATCCAATCCAAACAGTTCAACTCGAGGCCACAACTGGAAACTGTTTAAACCCAGAAGACTTCGGATTCATCCTGCTCTCGCTCTATCAACTCGCGTAGTCAACGATTGGAATAACTTGCCGAAGTATGTGGTCGAGGCCCAGACGGAGGAATGTTTCAAGCGAATGTTAGACTCTTATCTTTTGAGTACGATGGGTCCTTGCAGTTTCCAGTGTAGCTGTCAAGGTCCCTTGTGGATTACCGCATAACATCGAATCGCGGCCTCCACACAATGATCGGGAAGCGATGGAGCTGACAAAGGATTTCTCCTTCTGCTCTCTACAATCCTATGAACCTATGAACCTCTGTGAGTACCACGCGGTAACTTCTCTTTCTGACGTGCTATACTTTCGAGCCTTTTAGGTGAAATTCTCGTGAAGAAAAGTGTTTGAATAGACACTTTTGACGAAATTTGACTTTAGTCAAATTTTTCTTTTGGAAGATATGACATCCATGTGCGTGGACTGTGGGAAGGGTGTCACCTCACGTTCAAAGGCCGTCCAATGCGCACTGTGCGACAGATGGATGCATATAGTCTGCTGTAACATTGATAATGATCTTTACCAATGTCTTCAGCGCACTACCTCTAAAGGCATCAACTTTCACTGCGATTCGTGTCTAACATTGGTCAGCGACAAGCAACTTCTGACGAACCCTTTCAACGTACATACTGCTTCCGCGCAAGCCGTCTCTAACTCGGACAGCGAGACACCTAACTCTGCAGTGTGTCTGACGTCGTCTGGGTATTCTACACCGAAAGGGAAACGAAGCCGCGCGTCGTCCACCACGCTGGACTTAACACCGTTGCCCAGTGAGAACGGGAATGGACTTATGCATAAGCCCAAGTCCTATGCCGCAGTCGCGAGCGCTAGCACCTCGGCAAAAACAAGGACAACCATAGCTGAGAACAAGGCCTCAAAGAAGATTTCCTCACGACCCAAGATAAAATCAAACACCAAAAACGTGGAACTAAAGCTCGTCTTAAATAGAGTAGCGCAGCTTGAGGAACTTGTCAGAGAAAAGAAATGTCCACCAAAGCCAGCATCACCGGAACGAGACAAGCGGCCTGTTCGCAACCGCTGCCTGATAATCACAAACGTCCCAGAATCCAACAAAGAGACTCCAGCTGAAAGGATGCTCGACGACCAAGCCTTCCTCAAACGAATGGTCTCCATGTTGTTTGATGAGCATGAGCAAGGAATAAACCTAATCTCTGCTTTTCGCCTTGGCAGAAAACAAGAGGACCCAGCCAAGTTTCGTCCTCTGAAAATCGTCTGTCAGGATGAAGAAGAATGCCAACGCATCCTGAGACGGACCCCGCGCCTCAAGGGAGAAACCTTCTACGTTCTGAAAGACCTCTCCCCGGAGGACCGAGTCCGAATGAGGCAAGCTGTCTGCGAGCTGCGAACTCGACGCGCAAATGGAGAAACAGATCTACACATAGTGGATTTTCGCGTAGTCAAGAAAACTCAGAGAGCTCGATGGAGGCCAATCCTCCTTCTTCCAGGACCTCAAACATAAAGAATGGACTACGGGTAATACTCGCAAATGTGCGCAGTCTCAGAAACAAGCTAGATGAGATTCCACTCCTTATCTCTGAACAGCAACCGGACCTAATGGCGTTCACCGAAACCTGGCTTTCATCTGACATATCTGACTCGGAGGTTCATGTTTCAGGATATCAGCTACTTCGATGCGATCGCTTTGGTGGGAGGTCTGGAGGCGGAGTAATCCTCTACACAAAGAACTACCTCAAGGCCCACATTGTCGAACCCGATTGTGACAAGGATGATATGTCGGAAATGCTCTGGTGCCGAATTCATGACGGATACCAGTCGCTGATGGTCGGGGTGGTCTACAGAGCCCCTGCAGCACCTGGCTCACACTTACTACGTTCCGTGCGAACCAACAGCAGAGGAACAAATTGTCTCCTTATGGGGGACTTCAACGCCCCCAACGTGATCTGGGACCTACTTCACAGTGATCTCTCACCTGACTCCTTTGAAGTTGCTCTCCTTGATACCGTTCATGAGTGCAACCTGACACAGCATGTCCTGACACCAACGCGAATGATCCCTGGTCAGACACCAAACATTCTCGACCTGGTTCTCACCTCGACACCATCTGATGTCTCAGATCTAACGATCCTCCAACCTCTTGGGACGAGTGATCACTGTACAGTCTCCTTTTCGTGGACACGACGCCTCACAATCCACGATCAGGGGACACTGCGTCGAAATTTCTGGCGTACTGACCGGCCCAGATTAAGAACGACTGCAAGTAACATGGACTGGAGTATCCCGCAATCCTTAGAGCTTGATGACGCATGGGAACGCCTACGATCTATGATGATGCGGCTCGTTGAACAGTTTGTTCCAAACTGCAAGAGCAGACCACCATCCAAAGGACCCCCATGGATTGATAAAGAAGTAAGATCCCTAATGAAAAAACGTCGAAAACTATGGGATCATTTCAAAAGCACAGGACAGACATCAAGCTACTTAGAGTACAAAACTGTCAGAAACCTATGCACCCTGAGAAAACGAGACAAAAGACTACAATATGAACATAGACTGGCCATGGACTCCCAAAACTGTCCCAAGAAACTTTTTGCCTACTTGAAGCGAAATGCCAAAACTGGTAGTGGAATCCCCGCTCTATCCTCTTTTAAGGAAGGTACCGTCCTCTACGGTGATGATGAAAAAGCAAATCTATTGGCTGCGCAATATTCCTCGGTCTACTCAGTGGAGTCACCATTGCTCAACAACTGTTTGCCTGCACACCACTCCTCTATGGACGAAGTTGAAATTAACCCCGAAGTAGTCACTAAGCTACTTCTCGAACTGGACCCGAACTCCTCCCCAGGCCCGGACGGATTGCATCCCAGCTTCCTCAGAACGATAGCTGAGTACGTCGCCGTCCCTCTCTGCCAAGTGTTTCGGCAATCCCTCGAAGTCGGCTGCCTACCCACAGGCTGGAAAGCAGGCACCGTCCTGCCCAAATACAAGGGGGGAAACAAACAAGACCCGGCCAACTACCGGCCAATATGTCTGACGTCAGTCGTATGCAAAACTATGGAACGGATAGTCAAGTGCGCTCTCCAGCTACACTGTGAGCATCTAAACCTCATCTCACCTGCTCAACATGGCTTCCGGAGAGCACGCTCATGCATCACTAACTTACTCATCGCCAGGGAAACATGGGCAGAAGCCATAGATACACGAAAACGGGTTGACGTAATATTCATTGACTTTAGCAAAGCCTTTGATAAGGTTCCACACGTACGACTGCTACATAAACTCCAGGGAATTGGCATTACAGGAAATCTTCTCTCCTGGATTGCCGATTTCTTAAGGGGTAGGACAATGCGCGTACAAGTGAACCAAACCCTCTCTGCTCCAGTGCCCATGACTAGTGGCATTCCCCAAGGATCAGTGCTTGGACCAGAGCTCTTCAAACTATACATTAACGATCTACCGACTGCGCTACAAACCGACTGCTTGATCTACGCCGATGACCTCAAGCTTTGGTCAACAGTATCCAGCATTGAGGATGCGGATAGATTACAAGGGGCTCTAGACCAGCTACACGAATGGTCCATCAAGTGGGAACTGCCAGTAAACCGAGATAAATGCGCTGTTCTCCCAATGGGTGGCACCGAACCTTACGGTGCATACCACATTGGTGGGTTTCTCCTTAGGAATACCACCCACGAGAGAGATCTCGGGGTTATCGTGACTTCTGACCTTAGAACGACGCAGGACACGTTAAAGAAGGTGGCCACTGGAAGGAGACTGGTAGGTGCCTTAAGAAGATCATTCGCTCGAATGACTCCCGAGATTTTTCGACCGTTGTTCACTTCGTACGTCCGTCCAGTCTTAGAATATGGCCTACCAGCTAGCTATCCGCTTTCAAAGTTTGAAAGCGCTGTGCTGGAAAAGGTTCAGAGACGTGCATCAAAAGCTGTTCTGGGGCTACGTGATCTCCCGTACCCCATTCGACTCCAGAAGCTAAATCTGTTCTCCCTCGAGCTCCGCCGTCGCCGGGGTGACCTCATCTACACTAGACGCATCCTCCGAGGGGAACTTGGAAGTGAGTTACAACAATTCTTCCGGCCCAACACTGACTGTTCCACCCGAGGGCACACATGGAAGCTCTTTAAGCAAAGAAGACACAAAATTCGCAAGGACGTCACCCTATCCACTAGAGTGGTGAATGACTGGAACAGCTTACCGGAAGCAATTGCAGACGCTCCATCCGAGGAAAGTTTCAAGCGGCTGCTAGACAAACATTCGCTGAAAATGCTGGAATCTTGCGGCTGTCACTGCAATTACGACGAACCCTCGAGGAACGTCGTAACGCAACGACACGCATCAAACCCAGTATGACACGGAATCGATGGGGCTGACAAGGGATTTCCCTCCTGCTCTCTACAACTCAATGAACACTCAGGGACATTCAGCGAACCTGTGAAAGCGGCGTCCTCTTGGTTGTTACGTTCCGCTGAGATCTCCTGGGCGAAGAAAAGAGAATAAAGATCGTTTCTGGAGGATCATTTAGTGAATATTTGGACTTCATCTTCCGTGGAGTCCAAATGCTTGTCCTGTAGTAAAGGTGTCACCACTCGTTCCAAAGCAGTGCAGTGCTCTGAATGTGATGGGTGGATGCACATCGCCTGCTGCGGCACCTGTCCTGATCAGTATGTGCTCTTGCAGCGATTCACCTCGCCAGCCATTAACTTCTCCTGCGACAACTGCCGTGCTTCACTGAATTGCAGGCGTCTTCTCGCCGGACTATCTTCGTTGAACCTTGATTCTTCTCCGACGAAACCTGATACTATTCACGATTCAAGGTTAGCTATTGCTTCGGATTTCGTCATGCCCAACTCACTCTGTTTACACTGCTAAAAACTGGTTACTCAGGGCATTCAGTGTATCGCTTGTAAATCCTGGGCCTGTGGTCACAGGCGTTGTTCGCAACTTACGGATACGCTTTTTAGGATCTACGCTGAACACAAAGGCCTGTTATGGGTCTGTCGGTATTGCATTGATGCAGCTGCACTGGCAAGACCGCCGCTTCAGAATCTTGAGAGATGCTCATCCGTTCCTACTGCTAGAAGAGCCAAGAAGTGCAGCGCGGTATCCCCCGGCGACCATCCAAAGAATACGACCAACCAAGTAGAAGACCTGTGTCGCACCTGTCCCCCCGACAACCTGAATACGTTGCCCACAGTTCCTCCATGCAGCGGGATTTTATCAACTGGTAAACCGGAGCAAGCACTACGAATCTCTGATGAGCCACCTCCTGCTACAGTCGCCGATCATGGAACCAGAAACGAGTCACCGTGGATTGTTGCGGGAAAGAGACCTCCAGTTTTGACTCCGAGCGCCGTTACGCGGCCGTCCGTATTGTCCGAAACTGGTCTGATCCATCCTCGTAACCATTGTCTGATGATCTTTCATGCCCCGGAGTCAGAGAGTTCCGACCCGCGAATTCGTTATGAGCATGATGTCGCGTTCTTACAAAATTTGCTTGATAAACTCCTGGACCCCGATGAGCTAGGTATTCATATAAAACGAGTATTACGCTTGGGAAAACGAACGGCAAACACGCCTCGTCCGTTGCGAACTGTTTTCAAAATGACGTCACCCCAGCGCGTCTTCTGTCCCGACTTTGGCGTCTAAACGGCCTGAAAATTCACGTGCTTGCCGACTTCACTTTGAAAAGGAAGAAATCGCCTTCAAACTGCTACCATTGAACTTAAACGATGAACTCAACAAGTTGAGAGCAACATACATATCGTAAATTTTCGAGTAGTGCAGAAGCGCCAGCTGATAAACAAGCCGGTGTTGCTGATGGTGCGCGCCCCAAGCTAGTTGCCGGTCTCACTGTGGCGCTTGCGAACGTTCGCAGCCTCACCAATAAATTTGATGAGGTACATCTCTGGGTAGAGCAACATTGCCCAGATTTATTTTGTCTGACTGAAACATGGCTCCACGGTGATATTACTGATCCTGAAATTCACATCGATGGATACACGACATTTCGGTGCGAACGACCCAAGGGCGCTCATGGCGGTGTATTGTTATATATAAAGTCCAGCATGAGAGGGGGACTCATATCTACACATTATAGTGCCGACGGCCTATGCGAACAACTTTGGTGCAGAGTTACTGTTGGGCCGAATGAACTGAGAGTGAGAGCCATTTATCGGAGTCCTTCAAACACTTCCCGTGATTGGATCGACGTAGTGCAGCAGCGCTTGAACTGCCGAAATTTTCTGTTGCTTGGTGATTTTAACTTTCCACACGTTGATTGGCCGCATTATAAAGCTCTACCTGGCAGTAGCAATCTCGAATGCGCTTTTGTCGATACAATGGCGGAGATGCACGCTGTGCAACATATCCTGCAACCAACAAGGCAGCTTCCGGGGCAACCTGAAAGCTGTCTTGATCTCCTTTTCACGAACGATGAGCAACATGTCGAATCCGCTAAAGTATTTGAACCCATTGGGTCCAGCGATCACTCCACGATTTCAGCCGTCCTACGTTTGCCATCTGTTGTATCATTACGAATACCCCGTCGTAACATTTGGAAAGCAAACTGGGATCGGTTGATGAGTACTGCGGAACACATGGACTGGTCATTACCTTTGAATGACGGTGTTGAAGTGTGTTGGGAGGTGCTGAAGCAAAACCTTGTTCAGTTGCTAGACCAGTTTGCTCCTTTAACACCAATAAAATGTTGGAAGAGGCCGCCATGGATGGATAGCGAATATGTTGTCATGTCGAGGCGACGTGCAAAATTGTGGAAGAGGTTCAAACAAACTCATAGCGCCGAAGATTACACAGCTTACAAAACACAGAGAAACTGTTGCAATTCAGTGAAACTACAGAAGCGTGCGACTTATGAAACACGCTTATCAGTAAATGCGAAGGAGGCACCCAAAATGGTTTTTGCATACATCAAGCGCAAGCTTAAGCCAACTGACGAGTTACCTGCTTTGGAAAATTCGCTCGGTGCACTGTTGACCGCCGACAATGACCGAGCTATCGCACTTGCTTCACATTTCGAGTCAGTGTTCGACTCAGCTTCTCCAGCATTTCAGTGTATCCAAGTCGACGCCAAACTGGATACAGTATCCTGTTCAGAGGACCAAGTAAGGGGATTGCTTGCTAATCTAGACTGCTCCAAACCGCCAGGACCTGACGGCTTGCATCCACTACTTCTCAAAAGGCGGGCACCTGTTATCGCACCTGCAGTGACGGAATTGTTTGAGGCCTCTTTGACACAAGGGGACGTCCCACGTGAATGGAAGCAAGCGATCGTACGGCCCTTCCCGAAAGGAGGAAACAAGCAGAGTAGAGAACTATAGACCGATTTGCCTGACACCAGTGCTGGCCAAATTGCTAGAGAAAGTGGTCAAGAAGGCACTGCTTGAGTTCGCAGAATCACACGATGTGCTTACATCAGTTCAACATGGTTTCCTAAGAGGACGGTCTTGTACCACGAATCTTCTGACTTCCCGACACAGTTGGATTGAAGCAGTTAATGAGGGTAGGAGCGTTGATGCCTTGCTGATTGACTTTAGCAAAGCATTTGATAGAGTGAATCACTTTATCTTGCTATCTAAACTCAACAGTTATGGCGTGGGTGGAAAATTGCTGAAATGGATTCAGTCTTTTCTGGACAAGCGACAGTGGTGCGTCCAGGTCAATGACTACCGAACGAAATGGTGTACTGCCTCTAGTGGTGTGCCACAGGGCACAGTACTTGGCCCAACGCTTTTTCTGTTTCATATCAACGACTTACCAGGACATTTGACATCTACTTGCGCGCTGTTCGCAGATGATTTGAAAGTTTGGAGGGAAATATCGACCCCCGTCGATGAAGATATACTGCAAAGTGATCTCGATGCAATCTCCTCATGGGCATCTTCAAACTGCCTTCCACTGAATGCTGAAAAGTCCGAATTGCTCCGCATTGACAAACATTTTTCAGACTTGTGTTTCGATGCAGACGCCATGTTTGACCTCCTTTCGTCGCGTTGTTATGTTACGGCTACACTAGCAACCCTAAAAGACCAAGACACATAGTGTTTTCTTTGTGCTTATATATCGGTATTTTGTTTGCTTATTACTAAATGACTATTGATGTGCATTCACACAGACCCATATTCGGCATGGGTCATTTTTGCTTTACTTATGATGGAGATCACATAGATTCCTATCTTATTCTCCTAATAAATTGATTCTGATTCATCTGCTCCACCGTGCTCACCATCACCATCTACTTCCGGTTGGATCACCCCCATGGGTAAGCGAAGCCGAACCACGTCCACTACGCATACGGATCCATCTACACAGGTCCTGCCCATTGATCCCACCGCAAGATCTTATGCGGCAGTTGTGAGGGAATGCGCGGTCTCCGTTCCTATTTGCAAAAGCCCGACTACAAGTGGCGCCAAGGCTAGGCCTAAGCCCGTCGAGAAACCCAAACCTAAGCTATCATCTCAGTCTCAAATGAAGCTCGTTCTCGACAGACTATCTGAGCTTGAGAAAGTTGTCAAGGAAAATCCGTCCCGTAGCAAGCCGCATGTTCCTGAGCGTACCAAGCCATCTCGCGACCGTTGGCTTATCATCATGGACGCAGCGCAATCGGAAAAAGCAACCCCTGCGGAAAGAATACTAGATGACCAAACACTGCTTGAGCGGTTGATCTCATTGGTATTTGATGAAGGCGAACAGGGAATCAATATTGTATCTGCCTTCCGGCTTGGTAAAAAGCAAGAAGATATCTCGAGAAATCGCCCCCTTAAAATCGTTTGCCTGGATGAGGAGGAATGCCGACGCATCCTGCGAAGGACCTCGCGTCTCAAAGGTGAGCCATTCTATGTACTTCGTGACCTCTCACCGGAAGATTGAGTCAAAATGAAAAAAGGCTGTAGAAAGACTACGTACCAGACGGGGAAGTGGTGAAACAGCCATACATATTGTGGATTTTCGAGTAGTTCGAAGGACTCTGAAAACCCGTTGGAGGCCCATTCTCATCACCCTCGGACAGTAAACTATAAGGTCCCGCTGGAAACCACTGTTCGTCCTCCCCCGGACTTAAAAACAAGGAGAAAGGATGGACTACAGGTGTTGGTTGCAAATGTCCGTAGTCTCAGAAACAAATTTGACGAGGTACACGCTCTTACCGCAAAGCTACTTTCTGACCTATTGGCCTACACTGAAACCTGGCTCACTTCGGACATTTCCGACTCTGAGATCCACATCTCAGGATACCAACTTTTCCGTACTGACCGATCTGGAGCAAGAATTGGTGGTAGCGTAGTTCCTGGTGAGCGACTTCTTGACTTGGAGTATGCTTACGATATTGCCCTAATCTGTGACAGCTCCCAAACAGCACTGGACCGATTAGCGCTGGCTGTCAATCGCTTTGGGCTATGTTTTGCTCCATCGAAATACAAAGTACTTCTCCAAGATTGGCAGGGACCCAACCCTGCGTTAACGCTTGGTGGTGATCTGCTAGAAGTCGTTCAGGGATTCAAGTACCTGGGCAGCTATATTAGCACCCGTGGGATTGAAGATGAGGTTACGAACCGTATAGCAAAAGCTCGAGGTGTTTTTGCCAATCTCCGCCACATGTGGCGCAGACGCGACATTACTCTCTCCCTCAAGGGCAGAGTTTACAACGCATCCGTCCGTTCAACTATCCTATATAGTTGTGAAACCTGGCCCATCAGGTCGACAGACATGAAGAGGCTCGTCACATTCGATCATCGCTGCCTTCTCAGCTTAGCTCATATCTGGTGGGAGCACCGCGTGAGCAATGAGCGTGTTCGACGTCGCGTATTTGGTGCAGGAAGAGCCAATGAAGGGCTCAGCACCATTATATCACGCACCAGGCTCCGATGGCTGGGCCACGAGTTGCGCATGCCAACACACCGACTCCCGCGACGTGCATTGTTTGCGCGTTGTGGGTGCGGTTGGAAGAGGAGGAGGGGAGGCCAAGTGATGACTTGGTCGAGAGAAATGAAAACCCTCACTTCGAAGTTGGCGTCGGTTGGTGCATCCCGACTGCCTGGCTGGGGTCCTAAGGACGGTGAACACGTTTGGTTGGACACTCTTGCTGACATGGCGAAGAGCAGGCCCCAATGGCGTTTGTGTTGTGAGTTCCTTTGTCCATCCCCCTCCTGTTTAGCATCCCCCTCCAATCACCATCTTACTTGTTAGGCATAATACGACTCTTTTTTACGGCAGCCAGCTGTTAGCTCTCCAGAACGATGTCCATCCGTTACTGGGGACTCAGCGGGCGTGCTACTGTTTGTTTTTCTTTTCTTGTCGTTTGTATTACGGCGCAATAGCTGAGCTGTTTTCCACCTCCAGCTAACGTGTAATGATGATGATGATGGTGGCGTAGTTCTCTACTGGAGTGAGGATCTTAGAGCTCATCTCGTAGAAGCCGTCAGCGACGCCGTTGGTGGCGCAGAGCTACTCTGGTGTAGGATCAACGATGGCTTCAAATCCCTTATGGTTGGCGTTATCTACAAAGCCCCGGGGGGACATGGTCCCTCTGTACTAGACTTTATCAACTCGCATGGAAACCGCAGAGATTGTCTCATTGTGTCAATTGCGACCTACTACACTGCCACCTTTCACCCGAGTCATTTGACACCAGCCTCCTTGAAACTGTCCTCAAAACGAGTCTTTCCCAGCCTATAACATCGCCCACTAGGCTTCTTCCCGGCCAGACTCCGCACACTCTTGATCTTGTGCTCACTCCGTCCCTGGCACATGTCTCAAAATTGACCCTTCTACAACCCATAGGCAAAAGCGACCATTGTACAATCTCCTTCCTCTGGACTAAACGTCCAGCTATCCGAACTCGGAGCGCACACCGTCGCAACTTCTGGTGAACCGACGCATTCAAGCTAAGGACAGCAGCAAGTACATTGGACTGGAAGGTTCCACAACACTTAGAACTCGATGCTGCTTGGAACGATTTATTCCGCAAATTGAAGCTGCTCATCGAGGAGGCCGTACGATTCCACAGTAACAGGCCTCTTTCAAAGGGTCCCCCCTGGATCGACCGAGAACTCAGGGCCAACATGAAACAACGACGCAAACTATGGGGCAGATTCAAGCTTTCCCGCTTAGACTCAGACTACTCCAACTACAAGGCCATCAGGAACTTCTGCAGAAACGTGAAAAGGGACAACGATACGAGCATAGCTTGGCCGAACAATCCCTCTCTAGGCCAAAGATACTATTTTCATACCTTAATAGATCTTCCAAGGCGGGCTGTAGAATTCCTGCATTGTCTACTAATGAGCCAGGTATGATACACTATGATGATGACGCCAAAGCTGACCTCTTGGCTCTACAGTCCTCCTCAGTATATACGAAGGGAGACAAACTCGCAAACCCTCATGTAGTTGCACATACAGTACTTCTGGAACATATCGTTATCGATGCAGGTGCTACCTTGAAGCTACTACTAGAACTGAACTCATCTTCCTCACCAGGCCCAGACGGGCTACACCCACATTTTCTCAAGATGGTAGCAGAATTCATTGCCGTCCCACTTTTTCCAATCTTTCAGCTCTCTCTTAAAGCTGGTCGACTACCTGTCGATTGGAAGACGGGTATAGTTATGCCGAAATACAAAGGTGGAAACCTCCAGAACCCTGCGAACTATCGGCCAATTTGCTTGACTTCGGTCGCCTGCAAGATCATAGAAAAGCTCATTAAATGTGCTCTCCACCGACACTGCGAAGATCTGAACTTCACTTCAGTCACCCAGCATGGCTTCCGAAAGGGATATTCCTGCATCACTAACCTGTTGGTCGCTAGAGAGAAGTGGGCTAAATCAGTGGACGCTGAAAAACTTTTAGATGTGGTCTTCATCGACTTCAGCAAAGCTTTTGACAGAGTCCCACATCAGGAACTACTTTCTAAGCTCTGCGGAATTGGCATAACAGGGAACCTCCTACTATGGATCAGTGACTTCTTGCAAGACCGGAACATGCAAGTCAAAGTAAACGATACCCTTTCATCTCCCGTGCCTATGTATAGTGGCGTAACACAAGGCTCCGTTCTCGGACCGGAATTGTACAAGATATATTAATGACCTACCACGTATGCTACAAACGGACTGTCTGATCTATGCAGACGACCTCAAGCTATGGTCGGAAGTGTCTAGCGTCGAAGATGCCGATCGATTACAGGAAACCCTTGATCTACTACACTCTTGGTCTATCAAGTGGGGTTTGCCGGTCAACAAAGATAAGTGCTCAGTCCTTTCTACAGGGGCTGCTGAACCACTGGGCATATATCACATTGGCGAGCACCTAGTCAAGATTGCCACACAGGAAAAGGACCTGAGGACAATAATCTCCTCTGGTCTCAAAACGACCCCTTGACACGTTGAAGAAAACTGCTGCGGCGAACAGGATGTGGGGCGCCATAAGGAGATCATTCTCTAAAATGACGCCGCAGATATTTAGACTTCTCTTCACCTCCCACATCCGTCCCATCCTTGAATTCGGACTTCCGGCCATAGCCCCTTTATCTAAACATGAAAGTGACAAGATAGAAAAAATTCAGCGACGAGCCTCGAAATTTGTCCTGGGGCTGCGCAACTTCCCCTACCCCACCCGACTACAGAGGGTGAACCTTTTTCCCTTAGACTATCGCCGACGTTGCGGAGACCTCATCTATACCAGGCGCATCCTCCGCGGAGAACTGGGAAACAAGCTAAGGTAGTTCTTTCAGCTAAGACTTGGCAGTTTGACTCGAGGTCACAGCTGGAAGCTGTTTAAACCGAGGAGGTTCAAAGTCCGCTCAGATGTTCTCTCTACTCGAGTAATTAATGATTGGAACCGACTACCGGACCCTATTGTCAATGCGCAATCAGAAGCGAGTTTCAAACGTTTGCTAAACATCTTCCTACTGAGTACTCCAGGATCCTGCAGGACTGATACTACATCCTGAGCCATGGCAGCCAATTCGCCTGCAATCCTTGGAAGATCGGGAAGCGAAGGAGCTGACACAGGACCTCCCTTCTGCTCTCTACCACTCAATGAACTCAATGAACTTCAGCGGACACAGTTTGGTCACTCGTACGAACAGTGGGCCTTGATGTCGTCGATTGATAATGAAGACACTTTGATTACGACGAAACGCGAAATAACGTCTGGTATTTCCATTTCAAGCTGGACTGGAACGATAGGATTACCCCATGAGTGTTCTTTCTTCAGCGGGTCTTTGAACTAGGAGTTGGCAGCCTTTGAAATACTGATGGACCTAAAACAAAAAGCGCACCATACCCTGCCCAAGCAACTAATGCCGACTTATCCTGCCCTAGCAGTCCCCGTTGGGCCGGTTACCTTAAGTAAGAAAGAGAAAAATGTGAACTCAGAAGGCAAGAGGAAGTGGAAAGAGCTAAATAACTAGAATACCAGGCTTGTCCGCCCTGCCTCGTCCGGGACAAAATGGAGCTCGAGTGGGTTTTACGAGTGGGTACTAGGTTAGTCGAGGGATTACGGGGACGGACGTACCCCGAGCGTCTACTTAGTTTGGGAATGCATTCAATGCACTACCGAAGGCTTAGAGGAGACCTAATCCTAACCTACCGTATCTTAACTGGAAAGGTTGGTCCAGATTTATCTTGGCTATTTAGTCCCGCTAGATTGTCTGTTCTACGCGGTCATTCCTTGAAGCTGGACAAACCGCGGTCCGATCGGATTAGGGAGGAAATCCGGCTGTCACGCCGAGTTATCGACCGCTGGAACATGCTTCCGGAAAGTGTTCTCAAGGAATCTACGGCTAACGGGTTTGAGCGGCAACTTGACGCTCTTGGGTGGCAACATGAAACCTTTCCATTTTCCTGAGTAACTCGCATCTTCGTACCTCGATTTTCTTTTCTCTACTTTTCTTCACGCATTGGTATTATTTTCATATTTGAGTGCACTTCCTTATTCTATACCTTCGATTTCTCTTCCTATCCTTTGCTTACTTCACGTGACTGCCACAGCAAGGACTGCTAGGGCAGGAAACGTGGGCATTAACTGGTTGGCCAGGGTGCGATACGGGTGTTTCCGTTTTAGATCCATCGATAACTGAGCACTTCATCAATTCCTGGCTCAACGATCCACTCAAGATGGAACACTCACGGGATTCTCCTATCGTTCCATTCCCATCTGAACTGAAAGGTGTGGTGTTGCGACCCAAGAGCATCGAGCTGCCGCGCAAAACTCTTAACCGTAGGTTCCCTAACAACCTCATCTGGAAGCGAATTCAAGCGATCTATACTTTGGCGCGACAGATGAGTTTCGGTCCTAATCCTGTCAAACCATTGTTTATCCAGTTTCAGTGGGTGAACACGGAGATTAGGTAACGTAGCGAGACTAAATAACCCTGACTAGTTCTGGCCGACCTTACCCCTCAGAATATGATAAGTGAGAACCAGGTCCCCTCTTATTCTTCGGTAGTACATGGAGTACATCCCCAAACTGAGCAAGCGTTCCGGATACGTCTGTCCCGGTAGACCCTGCACTAACTGAGTGCCCACTCGTAACACCCTCTCCAAGTTCATTTTATCTTGCATAAGACATGGTGGACAAGCCTGGATACAGTCTTCCAGGTGGGGTCGGACGAATGCCGAGAATAGCTTTACAAACAAATTGATCGTATGGATTCCGAAAGAGTATTGGATAAAGCACATCATACGATACGTCCGACAAGCAGCTTTCTTCCAATTGTCGCCAGAATGAACTGCTGATAAGCGTACAACCACTAAATCAACCTGTTGAGTGACAACTGGGATTACGTTACCCCCGACAACATATCGGGTGGGAGGATTAGCAGCTCCAATTCGGAGAACAGTGCACTTGGCCCTATTTGTGGGCATCAACCATAAGGTAGACCATTCCCAGAGTCTATCCAAGGCACCCTGCATTTGTAGTTACCTGGAGATTGTCCTGTTTGCATTTGCACAATATTATTAAAATATATCATTCTGTACATAGACAACTTAGGAAGCTTGCCTGTTCGCACGATGACTACGTGTGTTTGAGTCATTCAGACGAATCGCATTCGCACGCTTCTGGATTTCCGCCTCGAGGGGCGTTTGCTGCGTCTCGGCTGGCAACTATACCTTTCCTCTAGCTAGAACCTAGAAGGTCAAGCTCGTTGCTGTCTCTTGCTTGCAACCGGATTCGATTGAAAAACGTGAATAATGTCTTCTAAATGTGTGTCCTGCATCAAGGGCGTCACATCTCGTTCCAAAGCTGTGCAGTGCTCTTTTTGTAACGGACGGCTGCGCATCGCTTGTTGTGGCATCAGCGCAGGACTGTACCATGAGCTTCAGCTGTATGCCTCCCCGGTTATCAGCTTTCAGTGTGACACGTTCCGAACTGCGGAGAGCAATATCCACCCTTCCCCTGATCGCCCGGCTCTTCTACATCCCTACTCAGCCGAAGCTGGGGCCTCCACAGATGATGAGCTTACGCCTTCCTATCCAATTCTTTCAGATGCGAGCACCTCGCGACGGCGAAGTAGATACATTTCCAATACACCTGCGACAGCACCAAAGAATGAAGGACGGGTCAGCGTTCCTCAGCCGAAGACATATGCGACTGTTGCGAGAAATGGCGTACCAGCAATTTCAGTCACCTCAAACACAGCAGTGCACAGAACGACCGCTAAAAGGATGCAGAAGTCTAAAACAGCACCGAAGCCTATTTCATCTCAGCTACGATTGGTTTTGGACAGAATAACACAGCTGGAAAATCTGATCAAGGCTAAGCCCAACACACCGAAACCACTTACACCTGATGGAAACAAGCGTCCCTCCCGTAAACGGTATCCAATCATCGTAAATACTCCGGAGTCTAATTGGGAGGCACCAGCAGAAAGAATACAGGACGATCAAACATTCTTAAAGCACATGGTCTCTCTTCTATACGATATTTGGGAAAAGGGATTAACTTTGTCTCTGCATTTCGCTTTGGGAGCAAGAGAGAAGACCCCACCAACATTGAACATTGGGTCTTTTCTCGGTCTCTGGAACTTATCAACGCTCGCCGGCATATCCCGGCTGGAAGCGAGCACAATGAAACTCGCAAAGAGCTCCAGGCAAAACTCCGCGCTAGGCTGAAGAGAGACCGCGAATCTTGGTGGTCTCATCGTGCGTCAGAGATGGAAGTGGCCGCTGCCCTTGGCAACCACCGTAAGTTATTCCGTCTGATACGGGAAACGGGCAGCAGGAGACCTGGTATTAGTGAAACAATTTGGGATGAGAGTGGACAGCCTATCCACAATTTGTCAAAACGTTGGGAGCTTTGGGCTGAGCCTTTTGAAAAGCAATTTAATCGGCTAGAATTGTCGGATTTGCCGGTCACTGATCGCCCTGCTCCGTGGGCTGTCCCGTTTGATCCACCCTCTTGCTCAGAAGTCGAACGTGAGATCGGACTGTTGAAGTTGAACAAAGCCGCGGGCCCAGATGATCTTCCTCTAACCCTCTTCAAATTCGGAGGCTCTGCTCTTGTTGATGCTTTACATGAATTACTAGTGAAACTGTGGGAGCAGAAGACTGTCCCAACCGACTGAAGCCGCTGCGTTATTGTTCCCATATTCAAAGGCTGCTCGCGCTCGGAATGCGGCAACCATAGAGGAATCAGTCTGATCTCCATCGCCTCCAAATTACTCGCCTCCATAATTCTTCACAGACTGACTGGCGCTCGTGAAGGCCAGATTCGTGAGGAGCAAGCCGGGTTTCGTCGTGGTCGTGGCTGCATCGACTACATCTTCACCTTGCGTCAGTTGTTGGAGCACCGTCACACATGTTGGCGGCCCACCGTAGTCGTGTTCCTCGACATCATAGGTGCCTTCGATTCGGTTGATCGATGTGCCCTTTGGAATTGTTTACTCAGGAAAGGTGTGCCCGAGAAATATGTAAATATTATCCAAGCATTATATGCGCGTAGCACGGGCTGCATTCACAAACATCTGTAGCCTTATGAACAAACGGGATGAGCTGTGTCGCTTCTTTGCCTCCGAGCGAATAGACGTCGTAGGACTGGCGGAGACATGGCTAACTTCTGAGGTAATGGCAGAGGAAGTCGATCTCAGTGGCTACTCATGCTTTCGCTGCGATAGAATATCAAATCCTCGTGGTGGTGTATTACTTTATATACGGTCTTCCCTGCGTGGGAGGCTTGTAAGCGGGTACCGAAGTGGAGATAGACTGTGTGAACAAGTATGGTGCTCGATCAACCTCAGGCGCGGCAAGCTGACAGTAGGTGCATTCTACCGTAGCCCTCTGAATCGCTCTTTAGATTGGCTACCGCATCTTCGGAACAACATGAGTCGTCCATTTTTTCTACTCATGGGTGACTTCAATTGTCCCCACATTCAATGGCCTGAAATCCAACGCATGCCCGGGTATTCTGAAGTCGAATCAAAGTTTGTTGAGTTGTTGCTTGAAACTGGGGCATCGCAACACATATACCAACCTACGCGCATGACGGCGCGTTCGAACCCATCGTGCCTTGATTTGATGGTGACGAATTGCGAACAGCGGTTGCATGACATACGAATCCAGGAGCCCCTAGCTAAAAGCGACCATTCCGTGCTGATAGCCACTATGGAACTAAACTTGCCGAGTGTATCTCCGGTGGAACCAGCTTACAACCACTGGAAAACTGATTTCGATGGATTAAATCGAGCAACGAGCCAAATGGATTGGTCTCTACCGCATGTTACATCTGTGGAGGACGGTTGGACAGTAATAAAGGAAGGATTGGCTTCGCTTTGTTCTCAGTTTGTGCCGTTGGAATTTCAGAAAGTCGGACCAATCAAACCACACTGGTTCGACAAGGAATAT
>OX104063.1:183132804-183177530 GCA_944474145.2 Dicrocoelium dendriticum
GATCAGATACTGAGACCGGAGGCGACTTGGGCTTCGATGGAAGGCTTCGTGAATTTGACATGCCAAATCTAGCGAAACGTTCCCGCATCACTGCATCTGTACGGTTGCTACTTTAATTAAGTGCACGACTAACCGATAATGGCGAAATGACTAAATATGATATTATATAGTGTAATGTATCGTTAAGACCCCAATTGTTTATCTATACATTAGTACTTTTTAATAAAATCGTACCTTCGATCAGCGCGAGTGAAAAATAGCATGCTGGTGATCAGACGTTTATTGTGGGTCTGACCGTCCAAGCGACACATTCGGGACGATTCTCGGGCCCCATAACAATTCGGTGTAGCCTTACATTTCAATTACTACGTTATTATGAGTTGGGCATGGGTTTTCGGTATAGGCAACTGGGAAAAGTCTTCCAAAACAATGTTAAAAAGGAAGGCATCAGCAGTATCCCGGTACGCCGCAACGACGGTTCATTGCCATACAACCACCACCAGTCGCTTGTGAGCTAAGGGTACTGTGAGGGTAGCTTTTACGCAGGCTCGAATCCGCGACCTCCGGGTTGCAAGGCAGAAGCCTAGTTCTTTCATCCACGGACCGATAAAGCCTGCGTTGAAAAATGTTTTTTGAGTGAACGATATTCGTCGCAAAAGTGTTACACAGGGACAGCCGGGGGCATAAAGTACGGTTACTTCAGTGGATACTTTTCGGTCACTCGTGATATGTGGGAATATATCGTCGGTATTGCCTTTCCATTCGGAGCCAATTTAAGCTCCGGAATATGTCACTTGTCGCTGCACAGTCCACCTTGCGTTCCTGTCCAATCTGTGGTTCGTACAGCGGAAACAATACAAGTCCCTGTTTTACGTCCACTCGCGTCTTGCCCAACTACCCCTAAGGGAAAACGGAGTAAAATCTCATTTGTTTCATCTCCGGAACTATTGATGACGGTTGAGCAGCGTAGCCCATGTGAGATAAAAACATGCCGCCGTAGTGAGTCAAAGCGCTAGGTCGACAAGGAGACTGAGTGCATCCGGGTGCAAAATTCAAGCGGAAAAGAATCACTAACCTAAGAAACAACTTAACTCTTCAAGTTCCCAACTGAAGCTGGTTCTTGACAAGATGAGTCACTGGAAGGCATAGTAAAGGCAAACCCACAACAGCAAACGTCGACTGTTTCCGAGGGAAGCAGATTCCCTTATCGTGAATAGTATCTGATCATCGTTAACGTCACTGAATATGACAAGGAAACGCCGGCCGAGTGGATATTGAATGACCAGGCTTTTCTAAAGCGGATCTCTTTACTGTTCGACGAAGGGGAACAGGGGACCAATGCTGTCTCTGCTTTTCGCCTTTGCCGGAAGTAGGAGGACACTTCCAAGGTGCGTCCGCTGAAAACCGTTTGTGAAAGCAAGGAGGAATGTCATCGCATCCTCAGGCGGACATCGCGTATCAAGGGAGAAACATTCCATGTCTTGAGGGATCTATGTACTGAAGACCGAGTGAGGATGAAGAACGCCGTCGATGAAATGCGGACCGGCCAAGCCAATGGTGAAGCTAATCTTCGTATTGTGGATTTTCGTGTGGTTCAATGAACTCCGAGAGTTAGATGACGCCGTCTTTGTCGCACCCGGGCTCTAGAATCCAAGATTGTTTTGCGTGCGATGTCCGCCAATGTGTGAAGCCTGTGAAATAAACTGGATGAGATGTGTGTTCTCATTATGAATCGTCAATCTGACCTGATAGCTTTTACTGAGACGTGGCTGTCCCCGAATATTCTGGATTCGGAAATACGCCTTCCTGTTTATCGGTTTTCTCGGGCTGATCGTCTTGGTATGAGATCTGGAGGCGACGTTACTGGAAGTCTGAGTTGAGGGTTCATACCATAGAGGCTGTTTGTGACAGGGTTGGTGGTTCGGAGATACTTTGGTTTCGTGTTCCCGAGGCACCCAATTCGCTCGTGGTTTGTGCTATCTACAGACCTCCAATAGCCTCCGGATCCCGAGTGCTGGGCTAGAGTAAAATGCACAGCAGAGGCAAGGATCACTTAATAATGGGGGACTTCAATGCCCCCAGCGTCAACTGGGATTTACTTCACTGTGATCGCGCCCTAGAGTCCTTCGTTGCTGTTCTACTGGAAACTGTCCTCGATGTGAGTATAACTCAACATGTCCCGTCACTTACTTGGATAATTCCGGGCCGATCGCCGTACATCATCGACCACGTGTTCACGCCTCAACCATCCGATGTAGCTGAGTCACAGATTCTTCAGCCACTTGGGTCAAGTGACCATAGTGTGCTTTCCTTTCTACGGACAAGACGACCCACCCTTCACCACCGGGGCATACTTCGCCAGAATTACTGACGCGCCGATCCACTCCGCCAACAAATGGCTGCAGCTATTAGGGACTAAAGTGCTCACCAAAAGTTGGATCTCAATGTCGCCTGGAACTTAAAATCGCATAAAAGTGCACTCTATTATCGATGAAATTGTACCAACCGTTAATGGCAGACTTTTTCCAGAGGTCCTTGGATTGATGGAGAACTGAGGACCCTAAAGCATAGACGACGAAAACTGTGGGATAAATTCCAGTTCCCATGGTTGGCGTCTGACAATTAGGATTACAAAGTGCTTAAAAATTTGTGTACACTGAAGAAACAAGGGAAGCGGGAACAGTATGAGCGTTGCTTGGCTGAGCAATCTTGCGGTGACCCGAAAAAGCTCTTCTCGTACCTAGGGCGGGTTCCCAGTTAGCATGAATGACCGATAGGTGATCGAAACCCGTTCGTTGGGTGATTGAAAATGCGCCATGCGGGAGAATTTTCGGCAACCAATCAGTCACTTAGAAAAAAGTTGGCAGCATAACTCTTATGCGTTTTCCCACATTCCCACCTACGTTAAAGCACCACCGTCAACGCTTCCCCTGCTAAATGCTGACGATGAAATGTACTCATTATTCCGCAAACTATTGGTCACTCAAGAAAAGAATTGGCAATATAATCCCGCCGCTATTATACATTTTCATAAAATGTCTCCCTGCTAAATGCCGACACGCTTGGCGATGTAGTTTAATTGTTTGCGCGGAAAATACACGTTTTGAACACGGAGAATACAGTAGTTTCTCCTTTGTGTACCGCCATCGCGCTTTCACTCGTCGGATCCATTGCCGTACTCCTTGCATCCAGCATAGCTGTTATGCGAAATGGAACCTGTGAGCGGAATTAGTATATATGCACACAGCTTACTGATAACTGCGTGATAAAGAACATAACGAGCAGGCAAATCAATCCTTCAACAAGGCTGTTGGTGAGGGAGGTCAGCATGTGATGCTGGAGACGCATTCCGTAACACTGTAACCGCAAACTGGAGCAATGAAAGCCACCTAACACATGTGTTACAACAAATGATGTGCTACCATTCTTCGCATGAAGCAGCTTTTTCACACTCCTTGCAGAGAAGCACCATGGCCTTCGAAGTCCATTCGGAACGAGAATGATAAGCTGCGCTGGTTACCTTCGGCAGTTACTGTGGTTTGCAATTGGGTGCGTGCATTTCTAACCAATTTCAGGCACACATCGAACGCTCGCCGGCATATCCCGGCTGGAAGCGAGCACAATGAAACGCGCAAAGAGCTCCAGGCAAAACTCCGCGCTAGGCTGAAGAGAGACCGCGAATCTTGGTGGTCTCATCGTGCGTCAGAGATGGAAGTGGCCGCTGCTCTTGGCAACCATCGTAAGTTATTCCGTCTGATACGGGAAACGGGCAGCAGGAGACCTGGTGTTAGTGAAACAATTTGGGATGAGAGTGGACAGCCTATCCACAATTTGTCAAAACGTTGGGAGCTTTGGGCTGAGCCTTTTGAAAAGCAATTTAATCGGCTAGAATTGTCGGAATTGCCGGTCACTGATCGCCCTGCTCCGTGGGCTGTCCCGTTTGATCCACCCTCTTGCTCAGAAGTCGAACGTGAGATCGGACTGTTGAAGTTGAACAAAGCCGCGGGCCCAGATGATCTTTCTCCAACCCTCTTCAAATTCGGAGGCTCTGCTCTTGTTGATGCTTTACATGAATTACTAGTGAAACTGTGGGAGCAGGAGACTGTCCCAACCGACTGGAGCCGCTGCGTTATTGTTCCCATATTCAAAGGCTGCTCGCTCTCGGAATGCGGCAACCATAGAGGAATCAGTCTGATCTCCATCGCCTCCAAATTACTCGCCTCCATAATTCTTCACAGACTGACTGGCGCTCGTGAAGGCCAGATTCGTGAGGAGCAAGCCGGGTTTCGTCGTGGTCGTTGCTGCATCGACCACATCTTCACCTTGCGTCAGTTGTTGGAGCACCGTCACACATGTTGGCGGTCCACCGTAGTCGTGTTCCTCGACATCAAAGGTGCCTTCGATTCGGTTGATGGATGTGCCCTTTGGAGTTGTTTACTCAGGAAAGGTGTGCCCGAGAAATATGTAAATATTATCCAAGCATTATATGCGCGTAGCACGGGCAGAGTGAGGGCTTATGGCAAGCTGTCGCCACCCTTTAATATCACCAGCGGTGTGAGACAAGGATGCCCGCTGTCACCTTTCCTCTTCAACTTCGCTATTAACGAAGCCATGGAGTTTGCATTTACAAGATATGACTTGGAAGATGTGGAGCTACTCCCAGGAGAACGACTTCTTGACTTGGAGTATGCAGACGACATTGCCCTCATCTGTGACAGCTCCCAGACGTGCCAAGCCGCGCTGGACAGATTAGCACTGGCTGTCAGCCGCTTCGGGCTTTGCTTTGCACCATCGAAGTGCAAAGCGTTCCTCCAAGATTGACAGGGATCACCTCCTGCGCTGACCTTTGGTGGGGATCAGCTAGAAGTCGTTCAGAAATTCAATTACCTGGGAAGTTGTATCAGCGCCATTGGGATCGAAGACGAGATCACGAACGATATAGCAAAAGCTCGAAGTGCTTTTGCTAACCTTCGCCACCTATGGCGGCGGCACGACATCACTCTCGCTCTGAAGGGTAGAGTGTACAATGCAGCGATAGTATATATATATATATATATATATATATATATATATATCGCTGCATTGTACACTCTACCCTTCAGAGCGAGAGTGATGTCGTGCCGCCGCCATAGGTGGCGAAGGTTAGCAAAAGCACTTCGAGCTTTTGCTATACGGTTCGTGATCTCGTCTTCGATCCCAATGGCGCTGATACAACTTCCCAGGTAATTGAATTTCTGAACGACTTCTAGCTGATCCCCACCAAAGGTCAGCGCAGGAGGTGATCCCTGTCAATCTTGAAGGAACGCTTTGCACTTCGATGGTGCAAAGCAAAGCCCGAAGCGGCTGACAGCCAGTGCTAATCTGTCCAGCGCGGCTTGGCACGTCTGGGAGCTGTCACAGATGAGGGCAATGTCGTCTGCATACTCCAAGTCAAGAAGTCGTTCTCCTGGAAGTCATGTCTTGTCAAGTCATGTCTTGTAAATGCAAAGTCCATGGCTTCGTTAATAGCGAAGTTGAAGAGGAAAGGTGACAGCGGGCATCCTTGTCTCACACCGCTGGAGATATTAAAGGGCGACTACAGCTTGCCATAAGCCCTCACTCTGCCCGTGCTACGCGCATATAATGCTTGGATAATATTTACATATTTCTCGGGCACACCTTTCCTTAGTAAACAATTCCAAAGGGCACATCGATCAACCGAATCGAAGGCATCTTTGATATCGAGGAACACGACTACGGTGGGCCGCCAGTATGTGTGGCGGTGCTCCAACAACTGACGCAAGGTGAAGATGTAGTCGATGCAGCCACGACCACGACGAAACCCGGCTTGCTCCTCACGAATCTGGCCTTCACGAGCGCCAGTCAGTCTGTGAAGAATGATGGAGGCGAGTAATTTGGAGGCGATGGAGATCAGACTGATTCCTCTATGGTTGCCGCATTCCGAGCGCGAGCAGCCTTTGAATTTGGGAACAATAACGCAGGCGGCTTCAGTCGGTTGGGACAGTCTTCTGCTCCCACAGTTTCACTAGTAATTCATGTAAAGCATCAACAAGAGCAGAGCATCCGAATTTGAAGAGGGCTGGAGGAAGATCATCTGGTCCCGCGGCTTTGTTCAACTTCAACAGTCCGATCTCACGTTCGACTTCTGAGCAAGAGGGTGGATCGAAAGGGACAGCCCACGGAGCAGCGCGATCAGTGACCGGCAAATCCGAACAATTCTAGCCGATTAAATTGCTTTTCAAAATGCTCAGCCCAAAGCTCCAACGTTTTGACAAATTGTGGATAGGCTGTCCACTCTCATCCCAAATTGTTTCACTAATACCAGGTCTCCTGCTGCCCGTTTCCCGTATCAGACGGAATAACTTACGGTGGTTGCCAAGGGCAGCGGCCACCTCCATCTCTGACGCACGATGAGACCACCAAAATTCGCGGTCTCTCTTCAGCCTAGCGCGGAGTTTTGCCTGGAGCTCTTTGCGAGTTTCATTGTGCTCGCTTCCAGCCTTGATATGCCGGCGAGCGTTCGACGTGTGCCTTAAATTGGTTAGAAATGCACGCACTCCATTGCACACCACAGTAACTGCCGAAGATAACCAGCGCAGCTGATCATTCTCGTTCCGAATGGATTTCGAAGGCCATGGTGCTTCTCTGCAAGGGGTGTGAAAAACCTGCTTCATGCGACGAATCGTAGCACATCATTTGTTGTAACACATGTGTTAGGTGGCTTTCATTGCTCCAGTTTGCGGTTACAGTGTTGCGGAATGTGTCCCCATCGTCACATGATGACTTCCCTCGCCTACAGCCTTGTTGGGGAATTGATTTGCTTACCCGTTATGCTCTTTATCGCGCAGTTATCAGTAAGCTGTGTGATGTATACTAATTCCACTCACAGGTTCCATTTCGCGTTGCAGTTATGCTGGATGCAAGGAGTCCGGCAATGGATCCGATGAGTGAAAACGCGATGGCGGTACACAAAGAGAAACTACTGTATTCTCCGTGTTCAAAACGTGTATTTTCCGCGCAAACAATTAAAGTACATCGCCAGGCGTGTCGGCATTTAGCAGGAAGACATTTTATGAAAATGTATAATAGCGGGGGATTATACTGCCAATTCTTTTCTTGAGTGACCAACAGTTTGCGGAATAATGAGTACATTACATCCTCAGCATTTAGCAGAGGAAGCGTTGACGGTGGTGCTTTAACCTAGGGGGGAATGTGGGAAAACGCATAAGAGTTATGCTGCCACCTTTTTTCTAAGTGACTGATTGGTTGCCGAAAATCCTCCCGCATGGCGCATTTTCAATCACCCAACGAACGGGTTTCGATCACCTATCGGTCATTCATGCTAACTGGGAACCCGCCCTAGTACCTCTTTTCAGGTACGAGAAGATCTTTTTCGGGTCACCGCAAGATTGCTCAGCCAGGCAACGCTCATACTGTTCCCGCTTCCCTTGTTTCTTCAGTGTACACAAATTTTTAAGCACTTTGTAATCATAGTTGTCAGACGCCAACCATGGGAACTGGAATCTATCCCACAGTTTTCGTCGTTTATGCTTTAGGGTCCTCAGTTCTCCATCAATCCAAGGACCTCTGGAAAAAGTCTGCCATTAACGGTTGGTACAATTTCATCGATAATAGAGTACACTTTTATGCGATTTTAAGTTCCAGGCAGCATTGAGATCCAACTTTTGGTGAGCACTTTAGTCCCTAATAGCTGCAGCCATTTGTTGGCGGAGTGGATCGGCGCGTCAGTAATTCTGGCGAAGTATGCCCCGGTGGTGAAGGGTGGGTCGTCTTGTCGGTAGAAAGGAAAGCACACTATGGTCACTTGACCCAAGTGGCTGAAGAATCTGTGACTCAGCTACATCGGATGGTTGAGGCGTGAACACGTGGTCAATGATGTGCGGCGATCGGGCCGGAATTATCCAATTAAGTGACGGGACATGTTGAGTTATACTCACATCGAGGACAGTTTCCAGTAGAACAGCAACGAAGGACTCTAGGGCGTGATCACAGTGAAGTAAATCCCAGTTGACGCTGTGGGCATTGAAGTCCCCCATTATTAAGTGATCCTTGCTTCTGCTGTGCATTTTACTCTAGCCCAGCACTCGGGATCCGGAGGCTATTGGAGGTCTGTAGATAGCACAAACCACGAGCGAATTGGGTGCCTCGGGAACACGAAACCAAAGTATCTCCGAACCACCAACCCTGTCACAAACAGCCTCTATGGTATGAACCCTCAACTCAGACTTCCAGTAACGTCGCCTCCAGATCTCATACCAAGACGATCAGCCCGAGAAAACCGATAAACAGGAAGGCGTATTTCCGAATCCAGAATATTCGGGGACAGCCACGTCTCAGTAAAAGCTATCAGGTCAGATTGACGATTCATAATGAGAACACACATCTCATCCAGTTTATTTCACAGGCTTCACACATTGGCGGACATCACATGCAATCCAATCTTAGACTCTAGAGCTCGAGTGCGACAAAGACTAGTCGCCATTGAACTTCGGAGTTCATTGAACTACACGAAAATCCACAATACGAAGATTAGCTTCACCATTGGCTCGGAAAACCCGCATTTCATCAACGGCGTTCTTCATCCTCACTCGGTCTTCAGGGCAGAGATCCCTCAAGACTTGGAATGTTTCTCTCTTAAGACGCGATGTCCGCCGGAGGATGCGATGACATTCCTCCTTACTTTCACAAACGGTTTTCAGCGGACACACTTTGGAAGTGTCCTCCTACTTCCCGTGTTCCCCTTCGTCGAATAGTAAAATCATCCGCTTTAGGAAAGCCTGGTCATTCAATATCCACTCGGCCGGCGTTTCCTTGTCATATTCAGTGACGTTAACGATGATCAGATACTATTCACGATAAGGGAATCTGCTTCCCTCGGAAACAGTCGACGTTTGCTGTTGTGGGTTTGCCTTTACTATGCCTTCCAGTGACTCATCTTGTCAAGAACCAGCTTCAGTTGGGAACTTGAAGAGTTAAGTTGTTTCTTAGGTTAGTGATTCTTTTCCGCTTGAATTTTGCCCCCGGATGCACTCAGTCTCCTTGTCGACCTAGCGCTTTGACTCACTACGGCGGCATGTTTTTATCTCACATGGGCTACGCTGCTCAACCGTCGTCAATAGTAGATGAAACAAATGAGATTCGGCTCCGATTTCCCTTAGGAGTAGTTGGGCAAGACGCGAGTGGACGTAAAACAGGGACTTGTATTGTTTCCGCTGTACGAACCACAGATTGGACAGGAACGCAAGGTAGACTGTGCAGCGACAAGTGACATATTCCGGAGCTTAAATTGGCTCCGAATGCAAAGGCAATACCGAAGATTAATTCCCACATATCACGAGTGACCGAAAAGTATCCACTGAAGTAACCGTACTTTATGCCCCCGGCTGTCCCTGTGTAACACTCGCGACGAATATCGTTCACTCAAAAAACATTTTTCAACGCAGGCTTTATCGGTCCTTGGATGAAAGAACTAGGCGTCTGCCTTGCAACCCGGAGGTCGCGGATTCGAGCCTGCGTAGGAGCTACCCTCCCAGTACCCTTAGCTCACAAGCGACTGGTGGTGGTTGTATGGCAATGAACCGTCGTTGCGGCGTACCGGGATACTGCTGATGCCTTCCTTTTTTCATTGTTTTGGAAGACTTTTCCCAGTTGCCTATACCGAAAACCCATGCCCAACTCATAATAACGTAGTAATTGAAATGTAAAGCTACACCGAATTGTTATAGGGCCCGAGAATCGTCCCGAATGTGTCGCTTGGACGGTCAGACCCACAATAAACGTCTGATCACCAGCATGCTATTTTTCACTCGCGCTGATCGAAGGTACGATTTTATTAAAAAGTACTAATGTATAGATAAACAATTGGGGTCTTAACGATACATTACACTATATAATGTCATATTTAGTCATTTCGCCATTATCGGTTAGCCGTGCACTTAATTAAAGTAGCAACCGTACAGATGCAGTGATGCGGGAACGTTTCGCTAGATTTGGCATGTCAAATTCACGAAGCCTTCCATCGAAGCCCAAGTCGCCTCCGGTCTCAGTATCTGATCATCGTAACCTTAAATTTTTTATTACATCCGCTTTTGTGGACATTCTGGTCTTGCTGGGGAAGACGTAACACACCGGTGTAGGTTAGAGTTTATGATGACGCGCAACGAAAGGCATTGCAATTCGGTAGAGCAAATGGCAGTCTGCCGATTATTTTTTCCGTGCTGCCTAAATTTTTGCTAAGGGCACATTTCAGGCGTTTATCTGGGTGTATAAATCCTGTAAGATTGATTTAAAGTTGTAATCCGTGAATGGCGGAATGCTTGGAAGCTTTTGTCTGTTTGCCTGAAATCTATATCAGTGGAACTAATTTTGATCGCCTATCGCGCGGTCGTTTCTAGTGCGGTACAGGGTATATAAATGCGTCAAAATGGATGCGGAATTGAAACCCGAAAGCAGCGCATTACGGTTGGTTATGACGCGGACCGGAGGACATTGCAATTCATTGGAACGAATGGTGGAGGTCTGCGGAATTTCTTCCATGCGTCCGAAAATTTTGTTAATTATCTAATTTCGGACGCTTGTCCCCGTCGCAACGAGACTGGACCTTAACATGGTGCGACGGTTTGCGTACCTCATTGACCCATTGAGCTATACTGGGTGATGCCTCCGAGCATCTTGAGAGCTACTCCTACCAGGTTGGTCAATGGTGAGAGGTCAGACAAACTCAGTCTCCTGGTCCTCCAGGTTGGGGGTTTGAAATGGGATGGCGTCCATTTCTGTAAAACTAAATCACTGCCACCCCGCTGCCTTGCGGACAGGCTTTTGAGCCAAAGGCTTTGGATGAGGACCCTAATCGTCCTCCTGTCTAGGTCTGGGCGCCCTGGCAGTATCTCAGCCCACATACAACCATGACATTTTCTTCAAACATAAACTTCATCCTGCATCGGCCGTCGCGCAGATTATCAAGGGTCGCCTTATCTGCTGCATACAGCAGGGCGGATAAGCGAAAACATGCTACTGCTGGCGCCTCCCTTCTTTCTTTTCCACCTTTTTCTCTTACTCCCATCCCGGCCCCCATTACTAACCTTCCTTCTATAATTCCCAGCTTAATTGACAGCAACCGAAGTGCCACTGGAGTAGAACCATCTGCAGCCACCATCCCACAGCACCTATCGGACGCCTATCCGCAAAAGTCCCTTATAAGGCCACGCTGTCCCGTTTCCATGGCGACATTCAACGTTCGCACTCTAAGACAAACAGGTCAACAGGCTGCACTCGCACGCACCTTGGACACACTGGGTATTGATGTGTGTTGTGTATCCGAACCTAGGATCAATGACCCTAACGGGGTTATTGAATTGACTGCACCCGGCTTATCCTCTCGTTATTGGTTGCACGCATCCGGAGACGCCGATGCGGCACTCACGGGTCAAGCTGGTGTAGGTATCATTCTAAGCTCCAAGGCTGAGTCATCGTTGATTGATTGGATTCCGGTGAACAGCCGTTTATGTGCAGTCCGTTTGACGACATCAGCTAAGGTTGATTCACGAAGTAAAACAAAACGCTGTTTGTTCGTGATTTCCGTTTATGCTCCTACCGACTGCAGTTCTAATGCTGTCAAGGACACATTCTATCACGAACTGAATGCGCTATTACGCAGTGCTACTAGTTCAGATATTATAGTACTTGCAGGGGATATGACCGCACAAATAGGGCGTCTGAGCTCTTCAGAAGCTCAGCTGGGTGGTAATTGTGGGTTTAACTCCGAACGGACTGGCAACGGCGAGCGTCTGCTGCAACTGTGTGCGGAGCACCAGTTGTTTCTTAGTAGCACTGCTTTTAGACACAGTGGGCGCCGAAGTGCCACTTGGCGTCCTCCTGTAGCTGGCCAGTGATGGACCCAAATTGACCACATAGCCATAAGTTACAGGTGGCGCGGTTCCATCCTGGATTGTCGCTCGTACTGGAGTACCTGTGTCGACTCTGATCATGCCTTGGTACGCTGTCGTTTCTCCATGAACTTTTCCGGGAGGCGCACCAAGTGTCCCCTACGATTGGCAACGGGGAAACTGTCTCAGTCCTCGGTCAGGCAAGCCTATCAAGAAGCACTGTATACCGAACTTCCGCTATCTTGTCCTAATGACACTGAGCTTCAGTGGAATAGGATCTCGGCCGCCATGCACGACGCAGGAGCATCTGCTTGTGGCACTATCAATCGTCACCGCACCAGTCACTGGATATCCGAGAGGTCGGTGAACCTGTTGGAAGCTAGAAGACACCTCCCGGCTGGTTCTGAACACAATGTGACCAGACGGGCTATTAGGCGTGAACTAAAGCGAAGCCTACGTGCTGACAAGGAAGCCTGGTGGACCAGTCGGGCTCAAGAAATGGAGGAGGCAGGAGCAGTAGGCAATTACCGCAAGCTCTTCCAGCTAATACGCACCACTGGTCCGAGAAAACCAGGCGTCAGTGAGACAATCAGAGACAGCGCGGGTGCGCTGATACACAATAAGGAGCGCCGTATGGCTCGTTGGGCTGAACACTTTGAAGATCAGTTCAGCTGGCCCCCTGCTCCCGGACCTCTTCCTACTCAGGTGATGCAGGACGTGCCATGGACGGTTAGTTTAGAGCCTCCGTCAGAGGCCGAGGTCCGAAACGCGATCACAGCCCTCAATCGTTTTCGTGCCGCTGGCCCGGATTCCCTCCCACCTGCACTATTTAAGGATGGAGGTGAGGTCCTCTGCAAAGCACTGACCTCCCTATTCGAACGTATCTGGAATGAAGAGAGTGTGCCGGCTAATTGGAGCGAATCGATTATAGTGGCAATATACAAGAAGGGCAGTCGCACAGACTGTTCTAACCACAGGGGTATTAGCCTAACACCAGTTGTGACAAAGTTATTGGCCTCGATTATCGTCCGTCGCCTCACTGCGGAACGGGAATCTCGGAGTAGAGAAGAGCAGGCCGGTTTCCGTGCAGGGCGTGGCTGTATAGACCATAAATTCACTTTGAGGCAGGTGCTAGAGCAGCGCCACGCATACCGCAGACCGACAATAGCTGTGTTCCTCGATTTCAAGAGTTCGATTCAGTCGATCGATCGATTCTGTTCGAATTACTTGCGCGAAAAGGTGTTCCCACGAAATATGTGAACATCCTTCGTGCTCTATACTCGAACACTACAGGCCGCGTCAGGGTTTACGGTGTCCTATCGGATAGCTTTCCGACCACAAGGGGCGTTCGTCAGGGTTGTCCGATTTCCCCATATTTGTTCAATTTCGTCGTGGATTCTATCATGGAGTGTTCCCTTGCGGAATCTCACAATGTAGACTTTGAAGTGCTGCCTCGTGAAAGGTTAGTTGATCTAGATTATGCGGACGATATCGTGTTGCTTTTCGATGATGTTGGGGCGGCACAATCAACCCTGAATAGCCTGTCCAGAGTGGTCCCATTATTTGGTATGCACTTCCCACCTTCAAAGTGCAAAGTGTCGCTGCAAGACCACCAGCCACTTGATGACCCCTTGACGCTTGCTAACGAGGAACTCGAGGTGGTTGATCATTTCACTTATCTTGGCAGTTGCATCAGCAATGATGGGCGCATAGAAACTGACGTCAGCTCACGCATTGTATAGGCCAGAGCTACCTTCTTGAACCTGCGGCATCTTTGGCGACAGAAGGGAGTTTCCCTCCGTCTGAAAGGCCGTGTATACAAGGCCACAGTGAGGGCCGTTCTGCTCTATGGTAGTGAGACTTTGCCCCTTCGGTCTGAAGATGTGAGACGCCTTCAAGTCTTTGATCATCGTTGTCTGCGAAGCATTGCTGGAATCGGATGGCACCAGCGTGTCCGCAACGATGATGTGCGTAGGCGAGTACTAGGTGGTGATAATCATGCTAGCTCTCTAGAACAACAGATAGCACTGAATAAGTTGCGTTGGCTCGGGCACGTGCTACGTATGCCTGGTCACCGCTTACCTAGGAGAGCGTTGTTCAGTCTACCAGGTTTAGGGTGGAGCAAGGGTCGAGGTGGACAGAAGTTGACTTGGCAGCGGGAAATGAAGTCACTGACGGCCAAACTGGGTGCCGTTGGTCCGTCTCGCCTTTTTGGCTGGAGTCCACGTGACTCACCTTGTGCTTGGCTCGAGACTTTACAGGACATGGCTCGCAACCGACACCAGTGGCGCGTCTGCTGCCGTCTCCTAATTGGATTGTCTGTTTGGTGCTGTGTTATCTGCGGGGTAATGGCTGATTATGACGCGGGGCAGTGAAAGCCGCAAGGAAGCTGTCTCGCCGATGCCGCCTTATCTTTGCACGATAGCCAGCTGTTTGTGACGGTATGTTGTTAACACAAGATGTAGGCGCCTTGACCCTGAATGTTTGCTTAGGGCATTAAGGTTTTCAGATAAGTCCCCCTTCTCTCCCTCTTCTTATTCTTTATTTCATAGGTCCTCATGGTTGTATGGCAGCGAAGCATCAGATCAAATGGCTGATGTACTGCTGTTGTTGTTGATGATGATGATGATGGACGCTTAGCCGGGTGTATAGATCCGGTAAGATAGATATAAAGTTGTTACCCGAGAGTGGCGGAATTCTTGGAAGCTTTTATCTGCTCGCCCGCAATTAGTGTCAATGGGATTAATTCCTGGCTCCTATCGAGCGGTCGTGTCGGCAGTATCGTCAGTAGTTTTGCCCGGGAGCAGCTTGAAACCGGCTAATGCTTCCGCAAGAACTGATGACAATGGGTGCTAACAAAGGGATCATGTAGCACTTCCGGAAGTGTGCAGCAAGCCAATGGGTAAGAGGTCATCGAGCCTGGCTTATTAGACCGTTGTCTTTTCCTCCTCTCTTTGCCTACCCATTTCGTTTCCGATTTGTTGAAGTAGCCGTATCCGGTTCTTTTCCACTTCATTCATCATCATCTCAGGCTCGGTCCTCCATCAGCAACTGACACCGGCATCCAAGTCGCCACCAGGTCAAGCGCATCCCCCATCTAGCTCACTCTCTTACTAAGTGTTTGTGACGAAGTTATCCAGCCGCCTATGAAGTATCCGTTTTGCATTATAGCCCCATCGGTCGATGTGCCAAATCCTCGACCCCGACTACTTCGTGCAGTCCTTTCAACTCCGGGGGGACACAAAACGTTAGTGCGCTTTACATTCAAACTCGAGTAGCAATGTTAGTTTTCAGCCGCACCTCCCATTGGCAGATCGACTGAAGTTGAAGGAAGCCATCAAAATCCTCAAGAACAGGCGGGCGACTGGTGAGCAGTGCCCCTGTCTTGTGGGTTTTCAGGTGTTCAACCGGAGGTCACTTTCTGCCCCACCAGATCCCATCCTGGTAACGCACAACCAAGGACTGTTCGTGCCGAGTTCCTTCGGGCAGTACTTAGCAATGTGCGTAGCCTAAGGAACAAGGTACACGAGATGGGTCCACTTGTAGTCAAATCTCGTCCCAACATACTCGCTTTCACGGAAAATGTGGTTTTTTCTCGAATATCACTGACAGTGATGTATGTTTACCTGACTACGCGCTGCTTAGATGCGCTCACTCCGTTGGCCGCCAAACTGGGGGTGTCGCACCTTATGTGAATTGTAAACTGGATGTCTGGAGGGCCTGTGTTTTTCAGTCGCTGGACCAAACTGTTGAAGTCTTGTCGACTGTTGTGTACACTTCCTCTACCCAGTTTATAATTGTAGTGGTATATCGAAGTCCTGGAAGTACCTTCAAGGTTATTAAGTTTATCCGTACTCACGCTGCAAATAGGTGTCTAATACTGGGGGCTTTCAACCTCTCTGGGGTCTGTTGGGCTGAGCTGCCTTGCAGTTCGGCGGCGGCCTCCTCCGGTTCGGATCCCCTCTAGCTAATGTTGCAACTGCCTTTGCCTTAGTTCATGGATCCCCGGCCAGATACATGAGCAACCAGCTTTTGTCTACATTAAATCACATTTTTGCGAAGTCACATGATATCGTAAGTAATATTACACACGGCTGACTTCTATGAGCCAGTGGTCATCTCTGCATATCCTATAGATGTGCCCTCTACATATCATCATGCCACCTCTAAGGTATGCTCAAGTATCTGGCTGGCGGACTTTAGCGCAATGCGTGGCAAAGCGTCAGTTCTGCGTTGTGAGATCTCATTGGCCGACACTGTTGAGTCGACCTGGGAGAGATCTAAGGCATATATCATCGAGATCTCTGCTCCCCACATCCCACACATTAAGAAAAGGGCGACACGGGTGCAGCCTCTATTTATAGATTATACATATAAATACCTGCTCAGAAAGCGGCTTCATCGACCAGCACCTACGAAAGCTATCGATCGGTTAAAAATAAATGTAAGTAACATCTTAGGAATGCTCATTTACGGTATGAGAAGGAGTTAGCTAATGCAGCCGCAACAAATCCAACGAAGGTCTCTGTTTACGTAAAGAGGCGCAGCGGTACAAACTCCTCTATACCGGCGTTACTACGAGCAGACGGGACCCGTGTGCATACCGATTATGTGAAGGCGTGTATACTTAAGGAAAAGTACACTGATGTCTTTGCTCGTGAGATCGCTCTACCTCAGGTTGAGCTGGTCACAAGGGTCATGGAGTATTCTTGCCTAACTGAAATCAGCATAACGCAGACTCAAGTCTTCGGACTATTGCAAGGGCTAACTCCTTCCAAAGCTTCTGGTCCTGATTCCATTCATCCGAAGCTGATGCATGAATTGGTCGCTAAACTAAGTGGTCCTCTGACATGCATGTTTACAATATCGCTCGACAACTGTGCCTTAACTTCGGAATAGAAGGTGGCAATCATCTGTCCGCTTTTTAGGGCGGTGACAGTGCTCTGCCCGCGAACTACCGGCCTGTCAGCTTGACAAGCATAGTAGTTAAGTTGGTTAAAAACTGCTCTTGGATTCGGTAGAGGACCACCTGCACAACACCGTTTTCGTAAGGGATTTTCGTGTCTAACATTTTTTATAGCTCGGGAAATCTGGACTAAGGCAGTAGACGGCGGTCACGCTATTGACGTGCTTTCCGTCGACTTCGAAAGCCTTTGGTACTGTCCCGCAAATACGACTCTCACTGGTTGCGATCTTACGGGATAACTGGTGGCGCCCCTAAATTGGTGTCTGCTTTTCTAGTGGGGAGAGAACAGTGTGTACGCGTGGGGAGTAGCATTTCGCTTGGACAAGCTGTTCTTAGTATCGTTCCCCAGCGCTCGGCTTTAGGACCGTTGCTTTTCCTAGTTCATGTCAATGACCTACCCCAGGGGCTTGAAGTACCGTCGCTATTGTTTGCTAATGGCCTCAAGCTCCTGATATCCCCGGGGGTTCTGAGGCAATTCTGAGTGCCTTGGATAGGCTTTGGGATTGGTCAACCCTATGGTTGATGCCTTTAAATCAAATGAAATGTTCTGTCCTCCGCATTTAGAGCTACTAGTCCCCCTACGCATTATGTTGTTGGTGGAAGTGAAATTCTTGTCGTCACTGAGATGACTGTTCTAAGCGTCGTCTACCCCTCAGTGCTTCACTCTGGGGACAGTTGGAGGAAGGCTGCTTGTAGTGGGTTCCGTATGATGTGGTTTATTCGCCGCTCCTTTGATGTCATAACAACCGATATTTTTGTGAACCTTTTCTCGCTTTTATGCGACCCCGTTTAAAATACTGTATCCAGGCTTATCCACCATGTCTTCTAAGGGACACAATGTAACTGGTGAGGATTTTGCGAGTTGGTACAAGCTTAATGCAGGGTTTACGATAGTAAACGTATCCCCAACGTTTGTTTAGTTTTGGAATGTACTCAGTGCACTGCCGGAGAATTATAGGGGACTTGGTCCTCACTTACCGTATCGTAATGGGCAGTATCGGTCCAGGTTTGTCCTGGCTATTTAGTCCCGCCAAGTTGCCTAGTCTCCGGGGTCACCCTTTGAAGTTGCACAAGCTGCTATCTGACCGGTTAAGGACGGAAACTCGCTTGTCGCGCCGAATTATTGGACGTTGGAACTCGCTTCCGGAGCACGTTGTTAGAGGATCTATGGTTGAGGGTTTCGAGCGTCAGTTAGATGCTTTTGAGTGACAGTACTGTAGTGTTTATAAATCTTTTATATCTTTCATCGTAATTTCATATTCTATTTTCCGTCATTTCTTATGCAGTTGTTTTAACTTACACAACCAGATAGACGCTTCTTCGAATTTCGTTCGTCTTTAGGTTTCGGTGACACTGTGCCGCTGCGGATTGTGTTTGTGCTTCGCATCGGTCGTCGGATCTCTGTTTGAGGATCAGTGTTCGATCTCTGCGTTCGTGCCAACAGACAGGTTTGCTGATTTTTTCCAATTGTTACCTGACTGAGTAGTCGCACTAAGGTCCTATTCGCCGTAAATTTTTAACGCTTAATACCTCTCTCAGACACTATAGTACCAAACCTTCCCCCTCTCCTAACCGACTTGCATCTTCGGCTTTCTGTATTTTTATTTCTTCTATCTTGGTACTATGTCCCTATTCCTCTTCAACTTCGCTATCGAAGACGTTCTGTTTAGTGTCTTGCGTGTCCAACACTTTGGCCTACTGCTTCTAACCGGGTGAACGCGCGACTAACTTAGATTATGTTGATAATATCACCTTACTTGGTGACGGCCCCCAGGGTAGGCAAGTCATTCTGGAGCGTTTGGCGCTTGAAGCATCTAAATATGGCATGAGCTTCGCCCTATCGAAGTATAAAGTGCTGCTCCAGGATTGGCCTACATCTGCTCCTGTGCTCACTCTTTAAGGTGCACAACTTGAACAGGTAAATACTTTCGTCTACCTTGGGAGCTGTGTTTCTGCTAACGGCACTCTCGGCAAGGAAGTTTCTCTTCGCATCGCTAAAACGCGATCAGCATGTGCCAATCGGAACCACTTGTGGCGTCGTCGCGACTTCTCATTCTCACTAAAGGGCTGTGTTTACAGCACATCTGTTCGTTCAGTATTGTTGTACGGGGGCCAGTCCTGGCCAATTCGCGTGGAAGACATGCGTCGTCTTTCTGCTTTCGACAACGGTTGCTTAAACAGCATCGATCGTGTTCGGTGGCGACATCTAATTCACAGTGATGACGTTCGACGTCGCATCTTGGGGAATGCGAGTATTCCCTTCAACAAACTGATTTTGCTGCACCAGTTGAGATGGCTCGGTCACGTCCTACGCATGGCACCTGAACCTTTACCGCGTCGCACTCTAATCGTTCGTCAAGAACCTGGCTGGAGGTGACCGCATGGAGGTCAGCCTTTCACATGGCGACAGCACATGAAATCGCTTACGTCGTGTCTAGCCGCTGTTGGATGCGTACGTCTTCCAGAATGGCTTAATATGCTTTGTGGCATAGCTCGCAACCGGAACCAGTGGAAGAATTGTGTGCAGAATTCTATTGATTCACATGTCTAGTACTTCAAACATTGAAAATGACAAATATAGTACAATCGGCGTGTGCAAAATAAACTAAAAATGTTTCATTCTATTTTTGTCGAAATGCTCCTTTCTCCCTGCAGCACAGTAGCTGAAGTGTGTTGCTCACCTACAACTACTATGTCACGATGATTATGACGCGGCAACTCTGCCCCTTATTCGCTAATCTCCATGGTTTTTGTTGGCTTTGTGTCTAGTTACTAGGCTGTTGAGATTACTACTGCTACTAGCATTATTTAGTCGACATTCCTCTTGTTTTCTTAGCTTATCCCTCACTCTTTCTTACTTCACATAAACCGGCCTAGCAGGAACTACTGGATAGGAAATGTGGGCAGCAATTGGTTGGCCAGGGGGTGATTCGGTTTTTGTTTTAAGCTCTCCAACATCTCAAGTCGACCTATCAATTCCCATTTTACCGATACGCAAAAAGGGAACATTTAGGATATCATCCTACCTTTCCGGTCCCAACTGAACTTGAACTAGAAGCCTTAGGAACCTACGAACGGATGCGTACTAAACTTTTAGTCAATACACTGGTGTCTCTTACACATCCGAGAACTAACTTAGCGTACACTCCAGTTTGAAGGTGGTCGATTCAGGCGGCTCGGCTAGCAACTTCAGCTCTGGTCAGATTGAAGGCCAGTAGTGGGCCATTGCGCCAGAAAAGACTAAGGCTAAAAGAGCAAAGAAAGTCCGTAAACCATCAACACCCAAACCGGATAGTGTGCAAACGCGCAAGGTACAACACTCAAGTGGTAATTTTGAGGAGATCCGTCGTAGCTAGACTCACCCGGACAGCCACTACACATCCAAGGAAGCCCGTCAGCTGTTTCGTCCTGTTGGAACTCGTCGGTGGTGCGAACCTATGACCTTACTCTTTTGAGTTCTTACGGGATATCTGATCGCGTCTCTTAATGGGGTCTGCTTCTTTGGAAGGGAGAGAACAGTACGTGCGCGTAAAGTGTAATCTTTCGCTTGGACAAGGTGTTCTTAGTGCCGTTCCGCAGGGTTCGGTAATAGGGCCACCACTGTTTGCAATTTACGCAACTGATTTGTCTGAGGAGTTTGGGTGCCGTCGGTAATATTTGCTGACGACTTTAAGCTCTGGAACATCGTGGTTATCTTTGGCGTTCTGAGGTAGTTCGAAGTTTCTTGTTAGAATCTGAGAATGGTCTGATATATGATTGATGCTCGTTCTCCGAATCGGATCTGCTATTCCTCACACCAGATATTTTGTTGCCTGAAGGGAAATCTCTGTTGTTTATGAAGCTACTCTCGGTTTTCATGCGACTTTACTTAGAATGCTGCTTCCAAGCTTGTCCACTAAGTCTTATCCGAGACCCAATGGACTTTATGTTTTACGAACAAGTACTAGCTTTGTGAAGGGTTTACGAAAGCAGACGTATCCCCAACCTCTGCGTTTTTTAAGAATGTACTTAATGTACTACTAGGGTATTAGAGGGGACTTGATCCTCACTTACTGCATTTTGACGGAAATGATCTGCCCGGACTTGTGTTAGCTGTTTAGCATCACTGTTACCTAGACTCCAGTCATTCATTGGAGCCGCACCAACCGCATCCTGATCTGATTAGTACGGAACCTGGTCTGTCGCGCCGAGTTATCTAGCACTGGGACTCGCTTCCATAGCACATGGTTAGCGAATCTGTCTAAGGGTTTTGAGCGTCAGCTCGATGCTTTTGGCTGGCAACACGCAACCTTTCCTTTCTTCTAATTGAATCTTAACTTTGACTCTGTCTTTGTAATCCTTCATCTTCCTTGGTTCTCTAAGTACTTAGTTAAGTCTCTGTTCTTACCCTCAAATTTTACTGCTTCCTTTTTCTTACTTCACGTAACCGGTCTAGCAGGGACTGCTAAGGCAGGATAATTAGGCAGTTACTGATTGGCCTGGGTGTGATACGTTTTTTTTAGCTCCATCCATCTTTAAAAGCACTTCTTCAACGACCTACTGAGAAAGTAACACTAGCGGTACAATTCTGTTCTTCCGTTCCCACATTGTCGGCCGTTGGCCGAGTGGTATGCGCGTCTGGTTTGTAACCATAAGGTCACCGGTTCGAATCCGCGAAGGGGCGGGCGTCGCGGTATACTCAACCCACGCGCGACTGGTGGTGGTCGCGTGGCAGCGATGTGCCGTTACGGCGTACAGCTGGCGATTTACTTACTTTTCTTGCTTCATCCTGGTGAAGCATTGTATTCCAGCAAGTTTATGCTGTGCTTTTGGGGAGCATTGGGCCCCTGTTTGACAAAGGAACAAACGAAAGGCGTATGAACTGAGCAATTAGTCACCGCCTCCCAATGGGCGCGATTCCCTGAATTCGCCCCGGTGCCTTGCGGGCAGGCTATTCAGCCAAAGGATCGGTGTGGTGTCCCCTAAGTCAACACCCTACTTCTGCTTAGGCAACCTGGTAGTATCATGCCCTCTGACGAAGCCATAGCCATTTTTGTGTTGTGTTTTATTTTACTATTTCTGTACCTTCTTTTGAGTTCCATGGTTTCCGATGGCTCAATGTCTATTCGTAGACTGTTGAAAATATATATATATATATATATATATATACTTGAATTTATCCCGCAGATAGCTTGAATTAATGCTACTACATCACCCACACTCCAGCGTTCCGACCACGTCCGATTACTTGAACTGAACAGATCCGTTCACTCATACTCTTGGATTCACCACATCCCCTTTGCTAATGTTATTGAGCTTTTTGTTAGTCGCCCGTCTACATGTTTCATTTCACCTTGTCTTTATATGTTTATACGCCCTGATGACAAGTACTGTTTCTACCTCTTTTGATAACACTATCAGTTACCAGACGGATTATCATTATAGCATATGGCTAGCAACATCTGTTTTAATGCTTCAGCCCTACGGATGCTTTACCGTTCATTTTTTATGAAAAACCTCTTACAGCGGCCAGCGAGCATTGACACATTTTGCTACCTTATGATGTCTACGAGAATTGGAGTCTTACAGTTATCAGTAACTGAAAACAAGGACGAAAACTTGAGAGTTTCGGAGCGGTATATCCTGGAAGCCGTTTCTCAAGGTGCAAAAATGATATTTCTTCCTGAATGTTTCGACTTCATTGGCACTTCGAGGGCTTTTACGATTAATCATTCCGAACCTCTTGATGGACCCCTACTGTCGACGTATAGGAAAATTGCAGCTGCTAATAACGTTTGGATCAGTCTCGGTGGGGCTCATCGTAAGGTGTTTGCAATTTCATATGCGGTTGTTTTAGTTGTTTGTGTACTGGTGCCTATATTGACTAACCGTTTTCGACGAAAACGCAGCGCCACATTGCAATGTCATTTTAATCCCCACTGAATGTTGCTTTATTTATAACTTTTAACCTTAGCGTTATTTTAAGATGTTTGTGCTGACAGGCAACTGTATTTTATACCTCACCTTTAATCAGTTTCATTAGATAGTGCAGCTAATGTCATTTTAAGAAACAGGACGTTGAAGATTCACTACGCGTACATGCTGCAACACGATCATCATCATCAACGGCACCCCATCAACCACGTGAACTGATGTTCCGCTGCTGTACAACCGGAGAAATGCATAATGCTTACAAGAAGAGATGGAAGACCTACTGTAAGATCGAAATACCATTAAGGGCCAAAGCATGTACACTTTATTAACAACATACGGTTACGAACCGCTCGCTATCGTGCTAGACGAATTGTTCACTGAGCTTGACAATTTTGTTGCAAACGTTTCGTCTCTAGTCGAGGTGACATCATTGCGTTAGTGTGTAGCAATAGAGCGATGAGTAATTAGGTGTGAACCAGATAGTCGCGCGCGTGCGTTTCTATGGATCACCCTCATTAGTCGTATGGGCAGGTAGTCCAGGTCTGGTGATCATGGCCGTTCGCCTCCGCGACTGAAATTGTTGCCTGAGTTGCTCCTATGGTATCCTCTTCCAATAGCGGTATTCGACTGCGGTGGTGATTCTTTGCTCGCAGATTTTCGTAGTTGGCGTCCAACTCAACATGCCGATTGATTGAATTCTTCATTTAGTCCCATGCTTCCAAGAATTCTCTTGTCTGCTTGCTATTCCCTCGTGCCGGAATGACGACCTGCTTCATCGTGTATAGAGACCAATGAATATGGATCATGCCTTCTTATGCTCTGTGATCCGTGTGGAAAGTTTCCTTCCTGTTTTTCCGATGTAGTACTTATCACATTCACTGCAGTTTACCTACTAGATGACATGGGTTAGACTGATTTGTTTGACTCTATCCTTCGGTCTTAAAAGTAACGCTCTGGGGAACCTTAAGTCTTTGTGCTGCTACCTTAATCCTGTGTGGCAGTAACAATCGTACTATTAGTTTAGAAACGTTCTTCATGTATGGCAACATAGGTGAGACAGTTTTCGTGCGGCATCCACTGTCCGGAGCTATAATCAGCCAGTACCTCGCATGAAACTTATCACCAGGCACAATCCAAGCAGGCAGCCCGACTAGGAGACGACAACAAACGCGCCACTGATGCCAACTGCGAGCCATAAACCTTACTATTTCGAGTCATGCACAATCTTTATCATATGAACTTTAGCCTAAAGCGAGAGACGGACCAAAAACACTCAGTTTAATCGTCATGGATCTCATTTCGCACTGTAACATGCATTGTTACCTACCTCCAGCATTGATCCATCTTACATCCAGTAAAGAAACAAGGCCCTCCAAGGTAAGCGGTAACCGAACATTAGGTAACACGTGCCCAAGTTAAGACAACTTACTCAGTGTTATTTGTTCTTCTACGTAATCAGTCCGATTATCACCCCCTGGTACTCGCCTACTGACATCATCGATGCGAACACCCTGGTACCATGCGTCACTTACAATGCTCCGCAAACAACGAGAATCCAAGACTTGAAGACGCCACAGATTCTGGGACTAAAGGAGCCAAGCCCCACTGGCTTATGTGACCTTGTACGCATGACCTTTAAGACAAGTGGAAACCCTCATCTGACGCCAGGGCTGTTACAGGTTTAAGAAAGCAATTTCAGCTTTCGTCATACTAGGACTAATTTCGGCAGTCACACGCCCATCTCTGCCAATGAAGCTGCCAAGAATCCTCAACTCCCTCCAGTTCTTCGTTATCAAGAGACAAGTGGTCATCAAGTGGCTGGGAGTCCTGCAGCAACACCGCACTTTCAAGGTACGAATCACATGCCATATGATAGGACCAATCTAGAGATGCTATGTAGGCCGGATTAAGTCACTCGAAATCCTCTGAACTGCAAAACAATATCATCCGCTTAGTCAAGACTAACAAGTTTTCCACCAGGCAGCATCTCGACGCCTGGGTAGTGAGACTTCACTTGGGAGCACTCCGTGATGAATTTCACAACGAAGTTGAACAATAACGGGAAATTGGACAATCCTTATGAACACTGCTTGTGTTCAAACAGTCATTCGACAAGTCACCTACGGTGTTTGTGTAAGGGCACGTAACATGCACACCTTTACTCGTAAGTATTTCGAACATAATGAATTGATCGACTGAGTCGAACACGGCTATTATTATGCGGTACGTGTGACGCTGTCCTAACACTTGATGCAGTGTGAATATATGGTTTATGCAACCGCCATAATTCGGGATTCTCTTTTTGTAGTGAGGTGATGGACGTGAATCGAGACCAGTAATTTTATAACTACTGGCGTCCGAACCTTAAAGGTTGTCAGCTTGGATTGGGTACGAGGCGCTGGAAAAAAAACCCCGGATACAACTTAGCAGCACATTCACCTGAGTTCCTGATCCGTATAGCGAGAACACTAGCCGAACGCGGTGCGGTGTTGTGTGTTGTGGAAGCAAAAGGAATGAAAAGCATCAGCAGTACGGCGGTACTGCGTACCGCCGCTTCGCTGACCCGCAACCATCACCGGTCGCAGGTGGGATAAGGATACTGCGAGAGTCTCCCTGCCCATACGCAGGCTAGAATCTGCGCCGTCAGATTCAGAGGCAAGCTTGTTACCTTTAGGCTACGGGCCGGCGCGGTGTTGTGGACACGGAAACGAAGGGGGTTTACCAAGGATGGGGGAATTGAGCAAGCGAGGAATGATTTAATTGAACAGTGGTGCGGTAGAGTGCAGTCTAGCATGTTCGGTCGCCAGCACCTCGAAGGGGAGTAGCATTGTTAGAGAGCGGAGGGCCGTTGAAACATAGAGTTCCTAAGTTTTTTGGGCGTGGTGCTTCCGGGTCGCCCAGGCCAAAGAAGAGGGTTATCTTAGGGCACCCACCTTCTTGGGTCCTAAAGACGTAACCCGGAAAACAGTAAGGCTATTAACGTATATCGCAAACCGTTTCACTCCCTCTGCCTGCACCAAATACCCGACACTGAACACGCTGATTGCTCACGCGGTGCTGCCATTAGATAGGAGCTGAACTACGATGGCAACAACGATCGAAGGTAACTAGCCTCTTTATGTCTGTCGACTTAATGGGCCAGGTTTCGCAGCCTTACACGAACATTGAACGTACGACTGCTTTGTAAACTCCGCCATTCAGGGCGAGAGTAGTGTCGCGCAGGCGTCACTGGTGGCGGAGATTGGCAAAAGCACCTTGAGCTTTTGCTATGCGGTTTGTGACCTCATCCACTCTACTGGCGCTGATATAGCTGCCTAGACACTTCAATTTCTCGACGACCTCTAGCTGATTATCACCAAGGGTCAGCGCAGAGATGATTCCTTGTCAATCTTGGAGGACTTTGCATTTAGGAGATGCAAAGCATAGCCTGCTACGGTTGACAGCCAGCGCTAACTTGTCCAATGCTGGTTGGTATGTACCTGATCCGTAACAGATTAGTGCAATGTCATCGGCGTACTCCAAGTCACGAAGTCGCACACCTGAAAGCAGCTCCACACCTAACTCGCCCAGTGAACGTCATTTCCATGACTTCTTCGATGGCGAAGTTGAAGCCGATAGTTTACAACGGATAAGTTTTTCGAACACCGCTAGTGATATTGAAGAACCGCGGCAGTTTGCTATAATTCCTCACTCTGCCCGAACTATGCGCGTATAGCGCTTTTATGACATTTCCATGATTATTGCGCACGTCTTTCCTAATCAGACAATCCCAAATGGCACACCGATCTATTGGTGAACACAACCACGGTGGGACGTAATGTGAAGTTGTAGTCAATGCAGCCTCGATTTCGATGAAACTCAGCTTGCTGCTCACGCATCTGGCTTTCAAGAGTGCCAATCAGTCTATAAGGGACGACAAAGGTACTTAACTGATGCAATTGTCCTCAGACTGATTCCTCTGTGACTGTTGCATCGTGAACTGGATCCTCCTTTGTGGCGGCTCCAGTCTGTTGGGACAGTCTTCTGCTCCCGTAGATTCGCTATTAAGTTATGTAAATCGTCCAAAAGAGCGGCTCTTCCGGATTTGAAGAGGGCTGTATGAAATCCATCTGCTCCGATTGCCTTATATAATTTCAGCCGTTGGATCTTACGTTCGATTTCTGCGCGTGACGGCGGATCCAGGGGAGGCCCCAGGGAGAAGGGCGATCATAGCCGAGGAGGAAGATAACAACTCTGGTTGATTAAATTGCTTTTCAAAGTGTCTCCCCCTTGCGCTCCAACCGTTTTGACAAGTTGTGGATTGGCTGTCCACTCATCGCGCATGGTCTCGCTAGCCTGCTCTACTGCTACCCTTTTCCCGTCTCAGACGGAATAACTTGCCATAGTTACCGAGGACAGCGGCTGTCTCCATCTCCGACGCACGATTAGATCACCAGGCTTTGCGGTCTCTTTTCAGGCTAGAACGTAGTTTTGCCTTGAGATATTTGTAAGCCTCATTGTATTCGCTCCAAGCCGGAATGTGCCGATGAGCATCCAGGGGTTCCATAGACTCTGTAGATACCCAATGTCCAGGTTGGATAATTTGATTTGCCACGTGAAAACATGCCTGCTGCCAATAACGTCTGATCAACATGCCACTGTGTTCAGTGAGTGTTTACTCAACCCGAATGCCAGCTTATTTTGATAGGCATTCGGGACATCATCCTTTGCCAGTTGGCTGAGGTCTATGCGCTCACAGCCACGTTGAGTTCCTCCGCCGGAACACACGCACAGGTCGTCATCTTCGTTATGTGTTTACACTTGGACCTAGCAGATTGGTTGCGTTTACCTGCTAACAGTTGCCCTGAACGTCTTGTTCTCTCTGTAGCAGTCACTAAGACTTGACGTATGATAACTCGACAACTAGCATTGTGTTCCCAATGAACCTTCATCTTCATTGCTACCACGCTTATTTTTCGCAGAACGATATTCGTTTTCCTTGCCCTCAAATCATCCAGTCTTTTACAGGCGTCAACCACAATACTCGTTTATTGTACTTTCTCATTTTCACACCTCTCCACTTTTAGGTGAACGACAATGGTAGCGATGATCGTATATTCAACACACACATAGTTATCAGTTCTGATGGGAATCTAGCTGGTCTCTATGACAAATTGCATTTGTTTGACGTGAGTATACCCTCTACGAACCGTAACACTACCAAGGTACGTTTATCCTTCATCGAATTTGTGTCTTGTTTCATTGTTACTTGTGCAATATGCATACTTGCTGGTGTCACCCGTACGGTGACATCCTCACTCGTTTTCTCTATACCACGTTCTTGGTCATCATCACCATCAACAACATTATCTCAGCCATTTAAACTGATGCTTCGCTGCCCTACAACCACGGTAACCTAAGAAATGCAGCCCAGTACGAGTGAGAGAAGCCGGACCTAGCGTAAAATCTTAATACCCTAAACAAAGATTCGCGGTCATGGAACCAACACCTTGTGAATAGCTTGCCATCACAAACAGCTGGCAATCGTGCAAAGATAAGATGGCATCGACGAGACCGCTTCCTTTCGGATTTCACTGCCCCGCGTCATAATTAGCAATTACCCCGCAGATAACTCAGCACCAAACACACTTGAAAAAACAGGCAGTCCGACTGGGAGACGAGAGCAGACACGCACTGGTGCCGACTGCGAGCCATGTCCTGTAACGTCTCGAGTCAAGCACAAGGCGGGTCACATGAACTCCAGCCTGGAAGGCGTACGTTGTACGTGCCCAAGCCAACCGAACTTATTCAGTGCTATCTGTTGTTCTAAGGAACTAACATGACTATCACTGCCTAGCACTCGCTTACCCACATCATCGTTACGGACACGCTGGTGCCACCCGACACCAGCAATGCATCGCAGAAAGCGATGATCAGACTTGAAGGCACCACACGTCCTTAGATCGAAGGGCCAAGTCTTGCTCCCATAGAGTAGGACGGCCCTCACTGTGGCTTTGTAAACACGGTCTTTCAGACCGACGGAAACCCCTTCCTGACGCCACAGATGTCGCAGATTCAAAAAGGCATTTCTGGCTTTTGCAATGCGTGAACTAACTTCAGTCGTTTTACTCCCATTGTTGTCGATGCAGCTGCCAAAATAGGTGAAGTGATCAGCTACCTTAAGTTCGTCGCCATCAAAAATCAAGGGGTCACCAAATGGTTGGTTGTCCTGTAACACTGGAGGTGCGAAAGGCAGGCTAAATGATGGGACCACTATTAAGAGGTTGTTCCGGGTTGACTGCGCCGTCCCAAACTCGTTAAAAAGCAAGATAATGTCGTCCGCATAATCAAGATCAAGTAGCTTTTTACCAGGCAGCATCTCAATACCTACATTGTGAGGCTCCGCAAGGGAACACTGCATGATGCAGTCCACGACGAAGTTGAACAAAAATGGGAAAATTTGATAACCCTGATGTACTCCACTTTTTGTTGGAACGTTATCCGACAAATCACCGTAAACCCTGATGCGGCCAGTCGTGTTCGAGTATAGCGCACATAAAATGTTCACCTATTTCACGGGAACATCTTTCCGCACAAGCATTTCGAACAGAATGCATCGATCGACTACGTCGAACGTACTCTTGAAGTCGAGAAACAGCTATTGTCAGCATTCGGTACGTGTGGCACTGCTCTACTACCTTCCACAAAGTGCATATTTGGCCCATACAGCTCCGTCCTGGGCGGTAATCTACCTGCTCTTCCCTAATCCGGGATTCCCGTTCTGCGTTGAGACGACGAACAAGAATTTGTTACGACTGGTATTAAGCTAATATCCCTGTGGTTCGCACATCCGGTGCAGCTGCCTTTCTATACTACCACTTTAATTGAATCACTCCAGACCTGCAGTGAACCCCACCACTGCTCTTAAACAGTGTGGATGCGAAAGAATCCAGGCCAGTCGCACGAAAACAATTGAGGACTGCGATCACATTTCGGACCTCAACCTCCGATGTAGCCTCTGAACTAACCGCCCATGGCTCAGCCTGCAATACCCGAGTAGGAAGAGGTCCAGAAACAGGTAACAACTGAACTGCTCTGAAAGGGCTCAGCTCAGCGAGCCATACGGCGCTCCTTATTGTGAATCAGGTTACCAACGCTGCCTCGCTGACGCTCGGTTTTCTGGGACCAGTGGTGCGGATCACATGGAAGAGCTTGCGTTAAATACCACTGCTCCTGCGTCCTCCATTTATTGAGCCCTACTAGTCAATCAGGCTTCCTTGTCAGCACGCAGGCTCCGCTTTAGTTCGCGCCTAATAGTTCGCCTCCGTCCATTCATTTTTGAGTGCCCATAAGATCTTCCTTCGCCCGTTGCTGACACAGCCTGTTCAAATTACCCCAGTCACTGCAAACAGCAGTGCAGGCGATTTTTGCAGCGCCTGCGCGACATCTGCATTTCATCTGCAGCGGATGCGAAAGCAACATCAGAAGCAGTGCCAACTAGCATCCGCTTTAGCTGCTTTCAAAGGACAACGGAGTTCCATGTATCGGCGGCGTTTGCTGTAACCTTAAATGCAAAAATTCCACGTCTGCTATGACATCGATGCACAGGTGGTCGCGCGCTTACCATCAAACCAACTGTGCTGCTTACAGTTTGCGCACCCCGTCGTCTACTCAACGGCATTGCTTTCTTGTTCCTTGAGGTGGCATCATAGCTGGTTCACTAAATCGGGTAACACAGAGCGGGTCACAATGTTGTAGTCCAATTTACGCCTGTTCTCAACCGTATTTGCAGAGAAAACGGCACGTTTCCACCGATTCATGGTTGAGGAACAATACATAGCTTTACGAAACTATGTGTACCATTTGATCTACATCAACTTGCGATCAGTTGCAGCTCCATTCAGTACACGTGGCTTGCGCACTTCACACATGGCACGCTGGCGCAACATAATAATGTGGAGCAGGCGAGCGTGACCACTCTGTGCGTGCTCGCCCAGGTTACCATATATATATATATATATATATATATATATATATAATATATATATATATATATATATATATATATATATATATATAGTTGGCGGCATCCGGTTTCGGATTTGCCTGTCACTGTGGCCAGCCACAGGACGCCTGCGCCTACAGAGGGACCATGGGTGGCTTGCGCTGCACCACCCACAGCTCCAACCACACACCCCATATCCAGTGTAAACCCGAAGGAATAAGACCGGGAGGCATGTGGATGGGAGCCACGTTTCATCAACGGAGCCGGCCCACACTCCTTCACAGGCAAACACAAGCACGCTGTATTTGGGAATCAAGCGCACACAAGGCGGTGGCTGGACCGTAGTCCGCTCCACACTGAGTGCATGGAACCACTCTTCGAGCCTAACACGGCCACAAGGACCGTGCACCCCGTCCCCTCCAGCAACGACCAACTGTCTCCTGGAGCCAGTATGGACGAGGTAGTGGGTAATAGACAGGTAGGCACCTTGTCAACATGCACATCAAGCGCAGCCACACCGGGGATATCAAGCAACAGCCAATCACTTGAGAGAAAGCTAACAAAGAAAATAAATCGAGTAATGCATAAGGAAACGTGACAAAAATCTTAAATTAATGAGCATATGAAATAAGTTGTTAACAAAGGATCCGAGATAAGTTCAGGAGGTCAGAAAGTATATTTTACGGAAATGACACAAACACGAAAATGTTATCGAAATTAACTACAATTGGCTTAAGCGAGTTGTGCAGGTTTATAGAAGAGCGTACAGGTGGACATTTATTTGAGAAAGAAAAGCATTAGGACAAAATTGAAAACCCACCACCTGAAATAAAGAGACTTAGCATGCAAGCACGCGGTTAGTAAATCGAATGCAGCGTACCTACAAACGCTGCGCTGGTTCTGCCTACGTTCTCTGCAGGACCCGTCGTCGCTTCGGTAGTGGTCCCGAGTGCCCTCGCTCATGGCTCACTAAGCCTGTCTGACTCAGGCACTCGCGACCGCATGTGCTACAGCACCATGGGCTCGATGTCGATGAAGTACACACAATCGGTGCTTGCCGCTTCCGCAATTGCCGCTTTATTTCTGCATGTATGAGGTCTTCCACCCGCACCTCGGCAACGACTTTCTTGATTAGATCGCGCCATTCTCACCAAACAACCGCCTTCGATTCCCATGACCTGCGATCAAGACTAGGAAGTAAGAGGCTCGCTTTGCTCATGTCCTGGTACCGTAACGTTGGTTTCCCCACATGCCGCTTCCCAATACTCAGCTGACCGTATAAGAGTGTTTCGGTATCCGCGTTGAATCCATACGGCTCACATGACCGAGCCACCTCAGGTGTCTCAGCAAAAGTATGCAGTCCACTGCGTACATCCCACTTCGGCGCAACAATTCCGCGTCTGCAACTCTGTCGCCCCAACCGATGCGCAGAATCCGTCACAAGCACTGCTGATGGAACCGCTCGAGATATCGCACATCCCGACGGTACATCGTCCACGTTTCACTGCCGTATAGAAGAACGGACAGCACCATGGATTTGTACACCATCAGCTTCGTGCCAATGGTAAGCTGATGGTTGTTCCACACTCGGTACTCAAGCTTCCCGAATGCCGCTGCTGCCTTCGACACGCGGATACGCAGCTCACTGTGTAGCTGCTGATCAGTCGACATCACACTCCCAAGGTAGCAGAAGCGGGAGGTGGTTTCCAATACTTCAGCACCAATGCTGATTTCGCGGCAATATTGAAGATTGCACCTCCGGTGAAGGCTGAAAGAGACAGACAGTTTTGCTTGTGTTGATGGTGAGCCCGAATTTGGCCGCTGTCGAAGCCAGAGCACTAGTCATGTGCTGCAACTCATCCGCGCTGTGTGCAAACAACGCACAGTCGTCAGCAAACAGCAACATACGGATAGTTGTCTCACAGACTAGAGTTCTCGCACCGAAACGACGGATGTTCAGCAACCCGCCATCAATACGGTGCTCCACACGAATACCGTAAGCATAAGCCGCATCAAAAGCACAGGACATCATGGCAGAAGCTAAGACATAGCCTTGCTTCACACCAGAGACAACTGTAAAGTCATCCGAGGTCTCTCCACTCAGCTTCACCTTCGCCCGCATATCACTGTGCAGACATACTATTAAACTTAAAAACTTACTCGGGCAACCAAACTTACCCAACACCAGCCACAATGGCTCACGGTTCACCGTATCAAATGCCTTGGTGAAATCAACAAAAAGCGAGTGCGACGGCTGGTGTCCTTCACTGCACTTCTCCTGCAACTGACAAGCCGCAAACACCATATCTATAGTGCTGCGACCCGAACGGAATCCACACTGCTCTTCCGTCACGTTAGGTTCCACAACCTGACTGACGAGGCGGTTGAGCAGGATTTGGGAAATCACCTTGCCCACACAACTCAACAAGTTGATGCCACGATAATTCGTGCAACATTGCTTGCTCCCTTTGCCCTGGTACAGTGGTAGCACAAGCGCATCCTTCAGCTCAGCAGGCACCTCCTCCTCAATCCATACACATTGCACCAAGTGGTGCAGCGCAGTCACCAACGCGGGTCCGCCGTGTTTCAATACTTCAGGCGGGATCTCGTCGGCACCGGCACACTTGCTGTTTCGCAGCTGAGCAAGTGCTCTCTGCGTCTCATCCAGTGTCGGCGTGTCTGCCAGACTCGTCTTCACATCGTGCTGCTTCAGGCCGTTCAATGTAGGCCAGTCGATCTCTGAACGGTTGTACAAGAGACAGTCAAAGTGTTTCCGCCAGATCTGCATTATGTCTGCAGTCTGTGTGCAGGTAGCGCCTGAACTACCATCGATCAGGGTCCTCAGCGGCCCCATCCTCGGTCCATACACCGCCTTCAAAGAGTCAAAGAAATCCTTGTGTTGGCGGCGTTCGGCGTAGCATTCCATCTGCTTCGCCTTCTCCGTCCACCATGCATTTTTAATGCGATGGAGCTCTCGGGTCAGTCGCCGTCGAGGTTTGCGAAACTGACTACTCTTTCCCAAGTCACTGGGGTCTGCCACATGTGCAGCAAATGCTGCATTCTTCCCCGATACCAATGCGCCAATCGTCGCATTGTTCTCATCAAACCAATCAGGCCGCTTACAGTTTGCGCGCCCGATGGTCTCCTCGGCAGCAGCTGTCACCTGGTCGCGAATGTGGTGCCACAGGTCGCCCACTGTGGCTATGCCTTCCACATCACACAGGCGTGCAGCCATCGAGTTCTCCAGCTCAGTACGTTTCTCCACAGTACCGAGGGAGAGAATGTTAAATTTACGCCGATTCAAGGCGGGAGTGCAATAAATAGATTTACAAAAATATATATACGGATATATACGTATTTTTTATTTGATAATGTCATTCCAATTGATTAGCTTTTGCTTGATATCCCTCGCGTGGCTGCACTTGATGTGTATGTTGACAAGGTGCCTAACTGTCTGTTACCCACTACCTCGTCGATACTGGCTCTAGGAGACAGTTGGTCGTTGCTGGGGGGGGACGGTGCACGGTCCTTGTGGCCGTGTTAGGCTCAAAGTGAGGTTCCATGCACTCAGTGTGGAGCGGACTTCAGTCCAGCCACCGCGTTGTGTGCACTTGATTCCCCAAATACAGTGTGCTTGCGTTTGCCAGTGAAGGAGTGTTGGCCGGCTCCGTTGATGAAATGTGGCTCCCATCCACATGCATCTCGGTCTTATTCATTCGGGTTTACACTGGATATGGGGTGTGTGGTTGGAACTGTGGGTGGTGCAGCGCAAGTCACCCATGATTTCTCTGTAGGCGCAGGTGTCCTTGGCTGGCCACAATGGCAGGCAAATCCGAAACCGGATGCCACCAACCATATATGTTTTTGATAACGGCGTCGAGCTGATTAATTGGGGATTCTGTTTATATGCCGTAATTCTGCACATCGGTTCGAGCAGAGGGAGATAACCGTTTGGAGTTTGTCCATCAAGTAAGCCTCGCCTGTTTTATCCCTATGTTAAACATTCTTTCCCGAAGCGAACTTTAGCTATTTCTCGGCTAAATCATGCTACATATATCAATTAATATTTGACTGTGGTGTCAAGTGCAGATCATATGCGACTACCATTTGCCAGCACATTGTAGTGACTCTTTACTACCTTGCGCCCACCGATAGTCACGTGTGGGCGACGACCAGCGCCTTTGCAATTTCGAATTGGAGACTTTTTGGATTACAATCCGGATAGCTGGTCCACTTATGTTCGGCGTGACATTTCGGTTCATCATCTGTGCTCCCTGGAACCTTTTTATTCACTTTTATTACTGGCCTTTAGTGTACGGGCACCACATATGTGCCGTCTTACTTTCCTCATTTACTGCGAATAGTGCACTTCGCTCTTTGGTAGGTTGTTTGTTCCACCGTGCGTGCTTATCTTCTTTTGTTTTCCTCTAACTGTGCGGATTTCACCACCTAATGATCTGCTACTATTTTTCACTCAGGCAACTCCTGGCGGTTTCAGTATGTCTGAATCTAATACCGTTCGTCCTGGTAACAGCCTGCCCCCCGTCATCCACAACACCCCTGTTGGATCTCTTGGTTTAGCAATTGTAAGTTTGAACCTTGGAATGAGACGTGCTTTTGTTAGTGCATCTTTATTTTTCGTACTTTGACGGTAACTCATTGAGGAGTTTTCTCCCATTTTTTCATTCATTACTGTGTTTCGCTTAACTGGACTCCACTGGCCTCCTGTCTGATTCGCTTGTCTTGGGTCTCGTATGGTTTCAAAGATAGCAGAATGGACATCTGAAGAAAGGGGGGATTTGTCCAAACGAATTTGACAGGACAGCCTTGGAACTTCCAGCACTTGGCGAACGGATTAGTGGTTGAGAGCACGTCTTGAGTAATATATTCCTCGACGGCGCGGGATACAGTCCATTAAGTGGTTTGCTTAATTTTTACAGTGTTTTCACATAAACTTAATAGTTGCTCAGTTTGACCCACAAGCGGATTGGATCACGTTGATTCGCACCACTTGCACTCGCAACCGATCTATCTGCATATTTTCTGCTGATTCCCCATCTACTCTTCCGTAGCCTAAAGGTAACAAGCTTGTCTCGTAATCTGCCGGCGTGAGTTCGTGCCTGCGTATGGACAGGGCAATCCTCGCAGTATCCTTAGCCCACGTGCGACCGATGGTGGTTGCGCGGCAGTGAAGCGTCGATACTGCACGTACCGGCGTACTGTTGATATCTTTTGTTTTCCATCTAACCAATCTGTGAATTCGCCCAGATGTACTGTTCCAGTGTCTCTGTTTAGCAGGTATGTGGTTTCAGTAACCCAGGATTCGACTAACTCCAACAAATGGCTCATCTCGTGGTCCTACCACACTAATTTCACCCCTCATTCGGCGATCGATCCTACCACCGGTTTGCAACTGGCTGTCTGAACACAACCAAACGTAGTGATAACACTAATAATAACTTCGGAAGGCCGAAGATACGTATCGGTCTTGTATAGGCTTTTATTGGGGCTACGTTCCCCTCTTGACTCAATACCTTCTCCACTCCAAGTGAAAAGGTACAAAATTGGCTTAACATTTATAGCCAATTATGTCGATAACTGCGAGAGATGATACGAGGCAGTGGGTGATTAGCAGCAAATTTCAAAGGATCAGAGAGTCATTCAAGCATCTGATTGATCCGCGTCACAGGCCATTCACATGTATGACATTCTTGTCCCTGTTGGCACCGATTCTGGTTCTCAACAAATCACGGGCAATGCTGTTTTTCAGCAAAGCAAATATTCCCATTGCATTCACATGAATGAAGACCAGAAATCGGTTAAGGGTTAAGAATTCTTTTCGGTAAACTCTCGTCAGACCCAACTGTTTACATAACGCTGATTATGTGGGGTAAGCATCAACTGGGGCTGGGATTGATTTATAAGGTGCTTGAACGGTCAAGCTCGATGATTAAAGGTGGCTACAGATGGCAGGAAAAGTGCGCCAAAGGAAAATTAATACGCAAGCTTCATCAGCCTTAGGCTGATGAAGATAAAGAGGAATTAATTAACCATGTCAGTCGGCCACGGCAGTAGTATCTGCCTTATGGATCGTTTATATACACATAATTTCGGCTTCAACTGATAGGTGAAGATAGCCTCGGCAATAGACAACATCTGATTCTGATAGTTCTGTGTTCGCATTCAACTCTGAGTGCTTGAGCCTAGCCATATTGAAACAACGCCATGCTCTTGATAACTATACCCCATATTTTCTCTTTACGCAGTTAATGGTTTTGGCGATTTACCTTACTCGGTAATGAATCTTTGGCTCACACCTCTCTTTTAATTATCGTAACCTCGTCCCAGTCAATTTCGTGTCCCGTATGTCTGGCGCGTGTATGTCCATCGCTGGATCACTTGGTATATGGCCCTCTATTCAGCCTCGTTTCTCAGCGAACGCGAAACATGCGTCTTCTCTTCTACTATACATTTGCGTAGCTGTTTTGCTGTTTGACATGCGTACACTTGTGCACAGTCTTTTTAGCTGATTTTCTGGATGCGGTTACTCATCCTACCTCTCAGAACTGAGTTCTTCAAACGCACCAGGGCCGAGCGGACCGTTTCGCCTGTTTGGCAACCCACCCATGTTTCCCCTACTTTAGTACTCACTTGATCGCTCCAAAATTCACATATTGCTAAATATATCTCCCCCAGTCTCAATCAACCCCCTTGTAAGTCGTGAAGTTAAGTCTAGGGCCCGCTGTAACTAGCGTTTCGCTAACCGCCTCAGATATCTATTATCTATTCGTTTCTTTACTGCCTCCTTCCGAGCGACCTTTCTGCCATCGCCCTCTGTGCACATAATATGAGCCTTGTGCAATAGAGTTGATGCTCCCGAACTGTACTGGAATACTCTATCTACGTCTAACGGTTTATTATCTATGGCTGCTTTTAGACGTCCTCTGTTCCCGTGAACTAGCTGTCGCGGTCTTAAAATTGGCTGCTGTTTTTCTCATTGAGAAAACCTTTTTATCCTAGCTACCGCGGATTTATCGAATTAACAAACCACTTTTGCCACTTTGTTTATCTACACTATATTTTGACCTCGATGTTGTCCTATTCCGTCAACATTTTGACATCTCTCCTAAATACTGACTTACATCCGCGTATTATTCAATGGTTTGTCTGTGGTGTGATGGTTTGTGTGCCTCAGCGATCCATTTAGCTATGCTGGGCGGGGCACTTTTTACACCTTCAGAGCCACTCATACCAGATTAGTCAATGGTTCGAGGCCAGACAGACCCAGCCTCTTGGTCTTCCAGGTTGGGGTTGGAATGAGGGTGACACCTTATTCCATAAAACGGGCTCCTTGTAACCCACCGCCAAACCCGCTACCTTGCGGTCAGGTTTTTGAACCAAAGGCTTTGATTGAGAACACTAATCGTTCTCCTGTCTAGGCCTGGGCAACCTGACGGTATCCTGCCCCGGCAATACTATAGACCTTTCGTCAAACAAACGCCTGCTGCGCTGACCACGGCAGAAAATAATCAACGGTGCCCTATCTCCTACATCGAGTAGGGTGGATAGGGGTTTGGATACTATTGATCAATCCTACCCATCTTCTTGTTCCCCCTCTTACGCTTTTTCTACATTCTGGTCCCGTTCCAACTTCACTTATACTCCTGCCGTTTTTAGCTCCCGATCCTTAGCTTTCCCCAATATGCTTTGCTTGGCGTTTATCTTCTATACCGTTTCTCACTTGCCGACATCCTTAACGCAATCGCTTACATCCTTAACGCCATCACTTACATCTTTAGCGCAGAAGCTACCATTCCTAGTGCATAAGCCTTCCTCCTTAACACAAAGATTATCATCCGATAATCATCGCACTTACATCCATGTAGCACTGCGTGGGCAGAGGCTACCAGCCAGTAGAATTCGGTATAGCATAGCGGCTGAAAACAGTTACATGCAGAATACTCACGCTTTCGGAGCTGGGTAGGAAAACTGTGAGACTTGTGTGATTCAAATCAAATAGACAGCAATTGAGACTACTAAACGGAGCTCAGCCGCTGCACAGTGTGCCACGTGCCCTCACTGGACAATGGGTTGTATAAGACATCCATCTATGCTCGCACAGTCCCTGAGGGAGGGGGAACGCGTGCACTCAGCACACCGGGTATTAGCCTGAAGTGGAGTCAAGGCTCTTTTATAAGTGGGCAAAGCAGATGTCTGAGGCTACTGCGCAATTGATGCACACTGGACAGGGAACAACGTTGGCTTGGTACTAAAAGGGTGCTCTAAACAAATGGCACTGATAGGTTGTCTCGTTTTGGTGGGTATTCAGGCTAGTTCGGTCGGATAGTTGAAGACGCAGTAGAAGCTACCGTTTGACCTCAAAGTCAAGTTGTCCGTAACATAAGGAGCGGAACGATCTCCGTCGCATCAGAATGGATACCAATCACTACACGTAACTTCTTTATTTATGCGATGAAATAGCCCTTTTGTGACGGATCCACAGGTCTAAGTTGAACGTGGGGTAGAAGGTAAGCATATTCCAAACAATTCGCCCCCATACGAACCACACAAGTCAAATCCGATCGAGGTACACAGGACAGCTCCCGAGTGGAATGATATAATCACCAATGGAGCGATGAAGGAGGCATGTGATAGATGTTTGATTGCAACCTTGCAATTTCCTTTCAAAGGATATGTTAAACGGTGACTTATAATACTCTCCTTCTTGTTCCGCAAGTACGCAGACATACACTATTTTGTTGCGAAAGGATTACACTAAAAGCAGCTGGTCTCGTGAAATATGGGGGTATAGCGAGCCGGTGCACTCTACGGCAGTGACCCCCAACCTTTGTATCGTCGTGGACCGGTCGGCGTTCGCTAATTTTGGCCCGGCCTGCTGAGGGTGTTTGTTGAACTTTTACGTTTTAGATTGTTTTGAGTGAATAATTTTAATGTAATTGTGATTGAACATGCCTTGAAAATTGTTGTGTCGGAGCCCCACGACTGCTTCCACCAGCCTGCTCTTCTTTAATCCGAGATTCCCGTTCCGCAGTGAGGCGACGAACGATAATCGAGGCCAATAATTTTGTCACAATTGGCGTTAGGCTAATACCCCTGTGGTTCGCATAGTCTGTGCGACTGCCCTTCTTGTATATTGCCACTGCAATCGATTCGCTCCAATTAGCCGGGACGCTCTCTTCTTTCCAGACACATTCGAATAGGGAGGTCAGTGCTTTGCAGAGGACCTCACCTCCATCCTTAAATAGTGCAGGTGGGAGGGAATCCGGGCCAGCGGCACGAAAACGATTGAGGGCTGTGATCGCGTTTCGGACATCGGCCTCTGAGGGAGGCTCTACACTAACCGTCCATAGCTCGTCCTGCATCACCTGAGTAGGAAGAGGTCCGGGAGCAGGAGGCCAGCTGAACTGATCTGCAAAGTGTTCCGCCCAACGAGCCATACGACGCTCCTTATTGTGTATGAGCGCACCTGCGCTGTCTCTGATTGTCTCACTTACGCCTGGTTTTCTGGGACCAGTGGTGGGGATTATCTGGAAGAGCTTGCGGTAATTGCCTACTGTCCCTGCCTCCTCCATTTCTTGAGCCCTACTGGTCCACCAGGCTTCCTTGTCAGCACGTAGGCTCCGCTTTAGTTCACGCCTAATAGCCCGTCTGGTCACATTGTGTTCAGAGCCAGCCGGGAGGTGTCTTCTAAATTCCAACAGGTTCACCGACCTCTCGGATATCCAGTGACTGGTGCGGTGACGATGGATAGTGTCACAAGCAGATGCTCCTGCGTCATGCATGGCGGCCGAGATCCTCTTCCACTGAAGCTCAGCGTCATTAGGACTGGACTGCGGAAGTTCAGTATGCATTGCGTCTTGATAGGCTTGCCTGACCGAGGGCTGAGACAATTTCTCAGTTGCCAATCGTAGGGGACACTTGATGCGTCTCCCGGGAAAGTTCATGGAGAAACGACAGCGTACCAAGGCATGATCAGAGTCGACACAGGTACTCCAGTACGAGCTGCAATCCAGAATGGAACCGCGCCATCTGCAACTTATGGCAATGGGAACGATTTGGGTCCATCGCTGGTCAGTTACAGGAGGACGCCAAGTGGCACTTCGGCGCCCACTGTGTCTAAAAGCAGTGCTACTAAGAAACAACTGGTGTTCCGCACACAGTTGCAGCAGACGCTCACCGTTGTCAGTCCGTTCGGAGTAAAGCCCACATTTGCCACCGTTCTTCATGTCTCGAATTTCGTACCTTGGTTCAATCATCGATGTCAGTGGTCGTTGTCCCGATCCATCAGAGATTACGGTAATTCAACAAGTGCAAGTTCTAAAGGACAGAAAACACTTCAGTGGATTTTAGGATTAGTAAACTTTTACAGTAATTTAGCCCCCAATATGCATTCGCAATGGATGCCACTAAATGAACTGAAAAGTAAGGAAAAATGTGTATGGTCCCCAGCTTCTCAGTCGGCATTTGATGAAATAAAGCGCATTTTAACTTCTGATTTTGCACTTACGCACTATAACATGAAACTACCTGTCATAGTTGTTGTTGACGCTTCAGAGTACGGGATTGCAGCAGCACTTGCACCAGTTTCCGGATGGCAGGCAAAAAGCGGTCAGTCATGTTTCACGCACGCTAACAACAAATGGACGGAATTACAACGAAATTGAAAAAGAAAGTTTAGCAATTGTATTTTCAGTCCGAAAGTTCCATAAGGTGTTGCATGCTTGGAAATTCAGCTTATGTACTGATCACCTACCCTTGCTGTCTATATTTGGTACCTAGAAAGGAATTCCTGTTCACACCGCAAATCGCTTGCAACTTTGGGCAACAATGCTTGTCGGATATGATTTTGCCAGCAAACACATCTGTTCGGAATGCTTTGACCATGTTGACGCCTCATCGCGCTTGATCGTTAACAGATCAAATCTGCAGCCACATGAAGACACTGTCATGTCATCAGTTGAATTAATAAACAAGTAGTGTATTTCTAGACTTCGAGACAGACCGCTTACATGAACTGTTCATATTGTACAACGTAATCACATAGTGAAGAAAGTTGTCTAGCACTTTCATCTGAAGTGTTAAGAGTTTTCTGTCAATTAAAAGTCCTTCGAGAAAGAGCAGATAGTAAGAACAATTGTAAGAATCATCAGCAGTTCAAGCAAAGTAATACATACAGCCATCCATGAAACTATCCCCCGGGTACCTGCTTCCATGCCGGGCAGTTCCTCGAGAGGTTTCATCCGCGTTTCCACGTCTCATCTGGTCATGTGCTGTTGGACTTGAAAGCACATAAGCCTCTCTATTTTGTCTCGTTCACTTTATTTTTTATTGTTTTCTTGGATGCAAGTATATGCAAAAATGCTCTCATCGTATTGGCACTTGTTTTTTGGCCACTGTTACAAGCAAAATAGGCCATCGATAAGTTGCCTATTTTTTCTCCGTCCTGTGCATTTTTGCTATCATTACGTTTACTCAATATTTTTTCGACAGCTTTATATTTCGAAACAACTCCGATACAGCTCATTCTCTCATGCAGCTATTTCTAGTCCACTTAATGCTGATATGAAATCCATCTTTAAGGAATCCATACATCCATCCAGTTACGTACAATGATATTTGTGAGTCTACGCGATCAGCTAGCTGTTTACAACGAATCATATTTTATCTTCACAGTCGTTGGCCACAAAATCTATCGGACACTGCAATCAAACCATATTTTATGCATAAAGATTCCCTAACAATAGTGGATGACTGGTTAATGCTGTCAGATCGCATTGTGATCCTTAAAAATCTCAAGGTAAAATTTTTTCAAATACTTCACGCCGGACATCCGGCAATTCCCCGAATGAAATCACTTGACCGATGTTATGCTTATTGGCCACATATTTCTAAGGATAGTGAAGGCGTTGTTCGTAGTTTTCACAAATGTGCACAGGCTGCGAAAGCCCCCATCAGATTTGACCTTCATCTTTGGCCGAAATCAACTGCCCCCGGTATGCGGATTCATGTGGATTATACAGGCCCACTGAAAAATCATTATTTTCTGGTTATTGTTGATTCATAATGACGAAGAACTGCAAACGTTGGAGCTGTCGTTGGTCGAGTGATAAACTATTTCTGGCCATTTTACTCGAAATGGCCAGAAATAGTTTATCACTCGACCAACGACAGCTTCAACGTTTGCAGTTCTTCGTCATTATTTCACACAGTTTGGTTCCTCAGACACACTCGTCACTGATAGTAGTCCACAATTCACCTCGAGCATAAACGGAAATCATAAACAAACAGCGTTTTGTACTACTTCTTGAATCCACCTTAGCTGATGTCGTCAAACGGGTTGCACATAAACGGCTGTTCACCGGAATCCAATTAACCAACAATGACTCAGCCTTGGAGCTGAAAATGATACCTACACCAGCTTGACCCGTGAGTACATTGCATCGGCATCTCCGGATGCGTGCAACCAATAACGAGAGGATAAGCCGGGTGCAGTTAATTCAATAACCCCGTTAGGGTCATTGATCCTAGTTTCGGACTCACAACACACATCAATACCCAGTGTGTCCAAGGTGCGTGCGAGTGCAGCCTGTTGACCTGTTTGTCTTAGAGTGCGAACATTGAATGTCGCCATGGAAACGGGATAGCGTGGTCTTATAAGGGAGTTTTGCCGATAGGTGCTGTGGGATGGTGGCTGCAGATGGTTATACTCCAGAGGCACTTCGGTTGCTAGGAATTATAGAAGGAAGGTTAGTAATGGAGCTCGGGATGGGAGTAAGATAAAAAGGTGGAAAAGAAAGAAGGGAGGCGCCAGCAGTAGCATGTTTTCGCTTATCCGCCCTGCTGTATGCAGCAGATAAGGCGACCCTTGATAATCTGCTCGACGGCCGACGCAGGATGAAGTTTATGTTTGAAGGAAATGTCATTTTTGTATGTTGGCTGAGATACTGCCAGGACGCCCAGACCTAGACATGAGGAAGATTAAGGTCCTCATCCAAAGCCTTTGGCTCAAAAGCCTGTCCGCAAGGCAGCGGGGAGGTGGCAGTGATTTAGTTTTACAAAAATGGACGTCATGCCATTTCAAATCTCAACCTGGAGGACCAGGAGACTGAGTTTGTCTGACCTCTCACCATTGACTAACCTGGATGGAGTAGCTCACAAGGTGCCACACATACAGCACGTGAAAATCGATCGATTTCCAGCGAGCGTGTTTGCATGTTAGCTTAGAACTTTAAGCCAACCATATGGCACGTGAGCATCGATTGATTTCGACCGTGTAGTTATCGTCTTTCCCTGACAGTGGGTTGTAATTTCAGTTGTGCAAGTAAACCTTTTCAAGCATTGTTAATTCTATCTTCTTACTACTAGGTGGGAGTTGTAATAGGGTGGTTCACTTGAATTTCCAATGCTTCTTATTTCAAACTTTGCCGTTTGGTTTTTACTTTTGCTACATATTTTACGGGCTGCTTGCCCTTGGAAGGTGCACATGAGATGGCACTTACATCTGCAGGATTGGGGACAGTAATTATATTGTGCGTGTTCCCAATATCTGGCCAGACCGGGTCAGCAATATCGTGCAGTGATAGTTTGTGGGTTTGCTGCTGGGCTCCCTGCTGCTATTTATTTTTATATAGGGGCGGTGGTGATGGTCTGTCCAGGTCCACCTCGTTGTCCATACAGTTGATGTAACTGTGAGCAAATGAGCGTATGCTTGATTCACCTTTCGTGCAAACCTCCCTTTTAGTGGCGTTTCGTCGCCTCTGATCTTAATATTCTTTAATCCCTTTGTTCTGTACAAGATGTTTAGCCGCCGCCTCATCTGGGAATTCAATGACGAGGCATGATCTCATTGTCGCCTACTAGTCCCGAGACAGATAGAGCAACTCATATTGCATGTCGCGGGCTTCAGAATACGCTGCAGTTAATTTAAGACAGTCTT
>OX104063.1:183178023-183365868 GCA_944474145.2 Dicrocoelium dendriticum
CAATAGACATAAAGCCATCATAAACCATGGGGTACAGAAATAGTAAAAGAAAACATAACACAGAACATCAAAGTCCATGGTTTCTTCAGAGGGCGAGATACTACCCGGTTGCCCAAGCCGAAATAGGGTGTTGACTTAGGGGACACCACGCCGAGTCTTTGGCTGAATAGCCTGCCCGCAAGGCAGCAGGGCGAATTCAGGGAATCGCGCCCATTGGGAGCCGGTGACTGATTGCTCAGTTCATACGCCTTTCGTTTGTTCTTTTGTCAAACAGGGGCCCAATGCTCCCCAGAGTAACAGCATAAATTTGCTGGAGTGCAATTCTTCGCCAGGATGAAGCAAGGAGCAGTGACTTTATTTAATGGCGAGTCACGTCCGCCACGTCACAGTGTTGTTAAACGGACATATGTAGGGAGAACGCTTACCAGGCGAAAACCCACCACGCCCTGAAACACTGCCGCCGAACCATTTGCTGGAACGGGAGAATCCCGAACCACCCAGCTGGCACCACGAGGAGGTTGTTCGGCAAGCCAGCCTCTAAACTAATCGTCCATGGCTTCTCCTGCATGACAGGAGGGGGACAACTGAATATCTTTTGAAAGTGTTCCGCCCAACGAGCCATACGGCGCTCCTTATTGTGTATCAGTACTCCTTGGCTGTCTCTGATTGTCTCACTGACGCCTGGTTTCCTGGGACCAGTGGCGTGGATCAGTTGGAAGAGCTTGTGGTAATTGCCTACTGCTCCTGCCTCCTCCATTTCTTGATCCCGACTGGTCCACCAGGCTTCCTTGTCAGCACGTTGGCTCTGCTTTATTTCGCACCAATAGTCCGTCTGGTCACATTGTACTCAGAGCCTGCCGGGAGGTTTCTCTTAGATTCTAACTGGTTCACCGACCTCTCGGATATCTAGGGACTGGTGCGGTGACGATGGATAGTGCCACAATCAGAGGCTCCTGTGTCTTGCATGGCGGCCAAGATCCTCTTCCACTGAAGCTCAGGGTCATTAGGACAAGAGGGCGGAAGTTCGGTATGCAGTGCGTCTTGTTAGGCTTGCCTGACCGAGGGCTGAGGCACTTTCTCAGTTGGCAGTCGTGGGGGGGGGGCTTGGTCCGTTTACCGGTAAATTTCATAGAGAAACGACGGCGTACGTAGGCATGTTCAGAGTCGATGCGAGTATTCCAAAACGAGCGGCAATCCAGGATGGAAGCACGCCATCTGTAACTTATGGCAATGTGGTCAATTTGGGTCCATCGCTGACCAGCTACGGGTGGACGCCAGGTGACACTTCGGCGCCCACTTTGTCTTAAAGCAATGCTACTAAGAAACAACTGGTGCTCCGCACACATACGGCTTGACTATCTCATATATTACTACTCTACATGAAGACAATCAAAAATATTAGACATACAAGTAGTGGAGAAGAGATGGCAAGTACAGGAAAGGAGATGAACCGGTGCACAGGCCTCTACTTATTTGTTATTTCTGATCATTTGCTGTGATCGGTATGCTTTAGAAGCTTGTTGCAGTTGAAAATGGGCTGTATTTGTTTTCGCTATCGGCTTTCTTCCATATGTCGGATAGAGTATACTTTGAACGTAACAGGAGTGGAAAGAATAACGAGGCGGGCTTGGTTCATTTTCTCCCTTTTTTCTACAGGATGTGTTCGCCGCGATCTGAACATGACCGAATAAGCATAGCAGCGAAAAGTGGTCAACAAATGGAAATAAGAGCTTGGTTTTTCTCCTCTTCAAATTCCTTGTGGTCATATACGCCGCAGCGATGGCTTGGTCAAGTAAAAGAAGGAAATTAGCTAACTGAAATTGATGCTTTTAACTTTTTCGCCTCTGCTGTACAATACCTGTTGCATAAGTCACTACTTCAGGTACAAGCGTTTATTCGGCAAAGTCAACTCAGCGTAAATTACAGCATCTTTGGAAAGTCAAACTCACAACGGCCCCGTCATAGCGTGCTATGATCCATCACTTCCCCTTGAGATCCAGTATGACAGTAGCCAGTTCGGTATTGATACCTTGCTAGCGCAAAACGGAGAGCTTATTGATTTCCGTGAACGTAATCCAAACGTCTTTATGCGTAAATCGAAAAGGAGATGCTTGCACTGGTTTATGCGGTTGATCGTTTCGGCGATTATACATTCGGCCGCCGGACAACCACAATAACTGACCACAAACCGCCGATATCTAAAGCCAACAAACCATTCCACATCATTCTTCGTCGCCTGCAGCGGATGCTCATTTGTCTCAAGAAGTATGACTTGGAAATCGTCTCTCAAGCAGGGTCGAAAATGCACATTGCAATTACGCTATCAAAGGCATATTTTCCGGACGTGATAGTGACGCAAAAAGACGAAGACGTTGTTTATGCTACGTAGCTAGTTGCTGTCACAGAGGAGTGTTTCCAGAAACTACTACGCTACACGAAACGCAGACGAACTATCCAGTCTACTCAAAAAAGCTACTAAACGGTTGGCCCGACAATAAAGACAAGCTGCGCAAGCATTTGTCACCCTTGTGCAACTTTTGGGACGAAGTCGTCATCCAGGACGGAGTTAACATTAAAGGTAACCGGATACTGGTCTCGAAGGCAATGCAACGCCCCATGCTGGATCTCATACACTGCGTTCACTTAGGAGTCAACAACTGTGTGGCGAGAGCTCAAGAATTAATGTTTTGACCTGGGATGACCAGCCAGTTACGGGATCATGTCTCCAACTACTCCGCATACAGAACACATGAGGTCCGCCAGCGGAAGCAGCTAATGCTGCTTCATGAAGTCCCGGATAGACCGTCGCAGAAAGTCGCTTTGGACATCTTTACTCATAAAGGGAAGAATTACTTGATCATAGTCGATTATTTCCGCGACTTTCTAGATAGATGCCCTCACGTCTACCAGCGCGCAGGGCGTGATCAACTAGCTACGACCCAAGTTCGATCGATCTGGAATACCGAATGAAATGGTTTCCGACGAGTGCCTCCAGTTCAGTAGCGCAGGATTTCGAAGTTTCAGCAAAAGGTGTGATTTTTTCACCGACTAACCCATCCCTATCATAGCCAATCGGACGGAAAGGTTGTCAGCCGTCAAAGAAGCAAGGAAGGTTCTCACCAAGGCCATGGATGTCCACATAGATTCCTACCTCGTGCTGCTGGAAAAACGGAACACGCCTTCTGCTGAAATGGTAACAAGTGCAGCCGTAAGGCAAAAACGCTGTTACCCGTAGCTAAAGCTCTACTACAGCCATAAATAGCATCGAACAGTCTGCTGCAATATCGTCTGCATATGAGAATCTTGCGACGAAAAACATTTTTATCGAGGACCAAAACAGCTCCCACTCCTGGTATCTAGGGACGAAGTAAGGGTCGAATGGATTCCGGGAACTGACGGGCGTTGGAGGAGAGGACGAATCGAAGGGCGGAAAGGAGAGGAAAGCTACGAAGGATCGGGACTAATGTCATTCTGAGCAACTGAGAAGGCAACGGGGTGAACACATGTAACATCGTGCGGTGCAGTCACCTCAGCAGAACGTTCCGGCGGACACCTCAGTGGAAGACAGTATGAAGCGAACAAAATTGAACTGTTGAAAAACAAAAAACAAGGATGTGACAGAAGTTGACGCTTGGCTGCCAATCAACAGCACAGGCAGGATTTTTTGTGAGGGAGGCCGACACGTTAGGCAGCCAATCAGAGACGCAGTCTGTGACAGAGGCGGATACGCTTAGCTACCACCCACCAGCACAAGCCGTCTGCGAGACGAACAAGCAAATAGGGGATGCTGCACTTCCTGTGGCGGTTAATACACTAGACAACCAATCAGGGGCAAAGACCGTCCACGGACAGAGGACCGTTGTATGGGAAAGTGAAGGCAGATATCAGACACCAATTTAATCAGCATCGCCGGGAGTCAGAATGAGAGCGCCAGTATCAAAGCCACAGGCCTTACATTGCGTGCCAAGGCGCATAAGACAACTGATCTAGGGTCACTGAGAGACGGCCCGCAGAGCCGATCAACATCACCGTCGCCAACGAGTTGCGGTTAGATGAACGACCCAGAATCGCAACACGAACCAATGAATGCAAACGCATAGCTAGCGCGGAAGGCAGTGAAGATGCGACGCCAAAATAGCAATATGCAGTATAAAATAAAGCATGGCTCAGCAATAACGACTTTCGTGTCGCTCCGCAGTCTTCCCTCTGTTTATCAGAGGACCGCTCGTTTTACAGTCTGGGGCAGGAGTAAGGCACATGTAGCTCCGCATCTCCCTTCCATAGTTCGCTATATTAACCGGTCCTTCAGTGACAGTTTTTTGCTAAGGCAACTCAAAAAACACGACAGCACCTTTAATCTGCAGAAGGCTTCGGGATATATTTTCGTCTACTTTTACTTGTAACGACATTTTGCACGGTTGGTGTTCTTCATTTGTCTGAGGAAAACATTGTTGAATTCACCGCTACAAGCACAAACATGAGAAAATTGGCGGAATCGCGTAGTCAGTCATTCCTGCGGAGTCAGGTTCGTCAGGTTATCTGTTCACCTTGATTAGAAGCCCCCACCACGCTGTTCATGTCGTGCTTTTCTCGTGTGAGGAACGCTTTAGTGTCCACCTTTTTACCTCTTTAACCCTGCTGCAATCATTTTCGCTCCAGACGGTAGATGTATTTCATGTGTATTTTATCTCCATGTTGTACTAAATGAACACTACCGGGTTTAGGAAATATCAGCTTAATTCCAACTTTGCGATATTTTTTTGCACACCGAATGTCACAGTTTACTGGAAATGTCATCACTTTGCTAAGCGTGCGTAGGTGGCCAATTTTTCACTCGTCTGTTGAAAGCGTTCTTCCAAAAATAATGCAAATCTGCCTTGTTTTGTAAATCGTTGTTATGATTTCGGATTTACTTGAATCGCACCAGGTCCACTCCTAATGATGGAAATGTTGCATGTCGTTTTACCTTTTGACTATGAATTCCTACTTGACCGCATCCTTGTCTTGTGCAAACCAAACAAATCAAAGTGATTGTCACGCGTGAAAGCCTTCTCGGCTTGAAGCGATGGTTGTTCAACAGCGCACTGTCTTTTGCTCACCGTCTTTACATGAAACGAATGCACGCCGCATCGTGGCTAATAGATGTTTATTGAGAGGAATAATGGCTATGACACAACCCTGCTTCACATCATCCACAGCATCATATGCTATGTCTGCGCTGCGTTGCTACACTTTACTCTGCTCACCATATATATATATATATATATATCCCTACTATACCAATATCCAGTTACGCTAATACCCTCAAAAACTAGTCACATCGATTCACGGTTACCGGTAGTAAATGTCTCTTCGATGTCAACGAACATCGAGAGCAACCTGTATTTTCGTTCGCTGCATTTCAACGGTTCACGGGCAGTATGTCGATATTGCTGCGACGTGGGTGAGATCTACATTCGTAATTTTTGTCATATGTGTATTTCTCAACTTCTTGTAACGTTTTGCTCGCAGCGGGATGGATCATGTCTTACAGACATTCTTACTTAAATGAAAGATTTGCGTACGCGGTACCAAATCAAAATAGTGCAATGCATTGGCTGCCAGGAGTTTCCGGTACTCTATTGATGCCCAACTGGATCATTTTTGAAGTAAGCGCAGTTCATCTCCAAGTGCCTGGGGCCTGAATTCAGGAACCTCACCGTTTCAGGCTCAGACTGTCCATTAGAAGACATCATTAAACGGGGTTAAAAGGTAAAGTTAGGAGTGCAGCATTATTGGGATACAATAACCGTTTAGTCTATAGTGAATCCGGCCTACTAAACTTTACATGTTACACAGGTAGTTCTACCGAGAACAACGCCATGGTGAGGAACAATCTAAATCTCATTAATATAACCTGGGAACGCTAAAAATGCAAAATGCCTATCAGAGGGATGAAAAACGATTTCATACTTAGAGTTTATTTTGATCATGTTATTCATTTGAGTATAATACGAATGACAATAGCGCTTGGGTGTATAATATCTTCCAGGGAAGGAGGCAGTATGCGATACGAATTAGTGTCGTTTTGAAAAGCTTGGAATTAGAAGCTGGACCATGATGTTCAAAATTGTTGGTTTTCTTACGCCTCAATTGCACATCATTCACTGGGTTTGGTAAAAGACGAGATTCATGCGTGGTAATAAGAAAAGAAATGTTTACGTGTAGTACTCATTTTTTCAGCCTGTCAAATGGCTTATATTTTCTCGTGTGCACTGCAGGTTTTCGCTTTTAGTAGGCGTAGCAAAAATAGGACCACGACTCATCAGAAATGTTACTGCATATGTCTCCACTCGCATACCATCAGCCATAGGGTTGGCGAAAATCGAGAAGATAAGCGGTGATATAGTGGAGAGGTGTTCATGCTTGCTTTACCACATGTAGGTTATTTTCACCTTGGGTAACCTGGACAACCCTTCCGTTGCGTACATGATTAGCTATTATTAATATTAACATTATTATTACCATTATCAATACATCTTAGCTGAAAGTGAGAAACACCCCAGGTAATGTGCCAGCTAACATGCCAAACTTGCAGACTACAACAATATTCAAAAAGCAAATTATATAATGTTTAATATTATATTATGCATTTGATATGAAATCGTAATTGGAGGGGGAACCTAAAGGAGAGGGGATGGACAAAGAAGCTTACAACACAGGCGCAATTGAGGCCGCCTCTTCGCCATATTAGTAAATGTATCCAACCAAACGTATTCATCGCCCTTGGGACCCCAGCCTGACAGTCGGGATGCACCAAACATCATTAGCTATCCAGCCGAGTAAAAGTAATCGCAAAGACCAAGCAATGCAGTCAATAGTGAAGTGAAGTTGAACTACATGATGTGATGCTAATCATCGCTTGGCCACGCCAGCGTTTGTGAGAGCGTAACATCCATGTTAATCGGGAATCTTGCGTTACTATGGAACATTTAACCGTTGCTGATACGCGTTGAGCTTATTGATTGCAGGTTCGTTCAGGAAAGACGAACCGGAATCACCTAGAGTTTAATTGTTAGCCCTAAATCGGTGTTCGAGTTCATACGGACCTACTTATCTGTAAATGAAACTAGCACGATTCTGCTCAGCATACTTTGTTCTGGTAACTCGATATGTGACGGTGAGGTGAAGGAAAGATGACACACTCCGTATGGTCCGTAGGCCTTTGCAGCGCCCAGAGAAGTTGCATTTTGATAAGTTATTGTCTCTTACATCATCGCCACTGATCCTGTAAAGCGATCTGACTGCGTCCACGTTTACGTTGTTTGTCTGTTTCGCATTTCTGATTTCATCTCCGTATTCTTCGCCCACATTAGTTGGCTGTAAGAAGTCACTCTTGTAGTCGGTATTAGTAAATTTCGCTCAGTTCTATCTACACAATTCCACTGTCCTCATCAGGAAGGCCATCACAATCCCAAGCGCACTTCTTACGGTCATAGCCTAGTTGTCGATCCCTGGGGGCAAATACTGGCAGAGAAACAGGATGCAGGACCTGGTTTATTACTGTGTGACATTGGGTTGACACCGTCGCCTGAATGTGACGCCGAATCACCACTTTACATGGCGCGAAAGTCTGTTCCTGTCGAATTCCATCGGCGTTCCGACTTATTCGCACTCCCAGAATTCGGTTTGGCCAAAAGTGAGTTGGAAGTTTTTGATTGTGGTCGTGTTTTTCAGATGACGCGTGATGTTGTCACATAACGTAGCACATTCTTCCGGTTTTATCAAGTAGGATACATTGGTAGGTTCTTGACTTTTTAAATTTTATTTGATGCATCTTTCGCATAACATGCCATTTGTTCGACCCGCATGTGGAACACCGAATCTCACATTTCAGGTCAATGCAGCAGCTGCCACACTCATCGCTTTCTACACGCAACTTTGTATGAGTTCAACTTGTTCTCATCCCTATGTGTCTTCTGAACTTCATGATGTTAGTTGCTAAAATTATTTCAGGCTTTTTAAAGCTGCTTTTCACGAGCGCCACTCATTTCAAAATGCTAGTTACAACGTTGCTGTTTGTCGAGGTAGCAACGATCAAGACAATGTTTTACCAAATCATCTTTATTGTCCGTGTCATTTATGCTCCATTAGGAGCAAACTCATCTGATCATGGCGTGATTGTTGCCGATCAGCTCTAAAATACATCTCACAAATCCTCATGAGAAAAATATCCGGCTTTAGCCGTAGCAGAGGATACACTGACCACCTTACTCTTCCTCACTATTATTATAGGCAGCCTACCACAGTGGTCTTTCCTAATTTTAAGATCGGTTTTGATTTTGTTGATCGCGTCAATTGTGGACTTGTTTATCTTTGGATAAAATGTCTTCTACATTCTCATCGTTTCTTTACCACGGCTCCCGGGTCCTAGTAAAGATGTACTGGAAACTCTCCCCTGAGCTCATCGGGGCAAGTGAACTATGGACGACCCCTTCTCCTGTACTCTTCCACTTCCACTGGTGCAGAACTTCTGTTTGGTAACCGATTGTCAAGCTTCGGGTGCGCAGATGACACACCTCTCTTTGAGCCCAATCCACTGGTTTGCAAATCCTAGTGACCATGCGCAATCTTATGTGTTACCTTTGAAGTGCAACATACCGTTGCAGAGCTGGGTTCATTCACTGTCTATTCTCGCTGTCACTGCCCAGTCACTCGAAGTTATTGATCGGTCAACTTAATCAGGTTACTGTATCATTTCTGATGTTGTCCACTAATCAGCTTACTTTATTTCCAGTTGCCTTCACAGCCATATATATATGGCTGTGAAGGCAAATGGGAATATATATATATATATATATATATATATATATATATATATATATATATATATATATATATATATATATTCAACTGTGTGTGACACATCACAAGTAATCCATGTTCCCTTAGTAGGTGCAGGCATGACGGACAAACTGAAACCTTGTGTCGCCAAACATATCCAGCGCTCTACGAAAAGCCGTGGTAGACATCGAAACTCATCATGGTGCGAGGAACGTACAGTTGTCGTAAACAAAAAACTGGTCGTAACACATAATAATCTACAGTTTAAGGGCGTGATACTAGCCGGTCGCCTTAGCCGAACTTAGGATTTGACTTAGAGGACACTGCCGCAAACCTTTGGCTGAATAGCCTTCCTACAATACAGGGGGGCGAATTCAGGAAATCGTAGCCGTTGATAGCCGGGGACCGATTTTTCAGTTCATACACCTTTGGTTTGGTGAGCTGCCAAACGAGGGATCAATCCACCTTGTGCACATCCTCTGGGCTACATTGCTGCACCGAGACAAAGCAAGAGAGTGACTTTACTGTTGAGTCACATCCGCGGTGTCGTGATATTGTTAACCGGACATTTGTCACTTTTTATAGAGAGAAAGCATGCGAGACAAAAACCCACCACGTCCTGAACGAGTGTCGCGAAAACATTTGTTTGAACGGGATAAACCCGAACTTTCCAGCTGGCAGTATGTTAAGTTGGTACGGCAGGCCAGCGAAACCACTCACAGTGCTTAAGGATCACTCTAACTCGGTTTCGACATCCTCCTCTGGCGTTTGGAAGTGGTCGACGGCCGTCATTCTTAACACTTAGCCATGGGAGATAGCGGATTACAAGTTATAAGCTCGATTGTCTAGAGTAGCGGTGCTACACATTGTCACTGGCGGTGGCAGAGCATCTCCACTGGTCGATGGTTTTATACCAACAGCCTCAAGCCCAAGTGCTCCTGGTTAAGAAGTTGTGAACCTACCAACTCAATTTCGGTTCGCCATTGTCGCATGCTGTTGAGTCAACGTCTCCGAGTGGAGATCTTCAAGCGAGCTTTATGTATCCCACTCCTATGTGGACCAGACTTTTAGGTCAAAGGTCGGAGGTAGAGCACCTCTAGCCAAAAATTTGAAGTACCTTTTTGAGTTGGCGTATCCGCCCTGCGTCTGAATTTCTACACGCAGTCTTGATTGGGGCCACGATTCACTTTGAATTAATGCTCTGTCATTTCGACCGCTGTGACCGCATCTGAAGTGGAAATTTCCGGTGGTTCTCTTTCCCAACACTAAACTTCACAACCGCCTTGGTCCTGTCTTAGAAGCCTTGTGTAGAGGTAGCTTGACCTGATAATGAAACCCGACATATTGGTTAGTGGCATACGTTTTGATCACCAAGCCATTGAGCTCTGCAATCGGCGTTACTCGCACTGTTTTACGGATGCGTTTGCAACGCTGCAGCCCAGCCATTATTGCTGTATCGACCTGGTTCTGGCCATGCTATGTGCTGCTCATGTCAGGCGGAAGATGGAAGTGAGTGGAACTGTAGTTCACCTTCGGTGACTCAGCTATTGGCTCTTTATGTCATCTAACCGACTGTTCCGTGATTAATTGTCTTCTGCTGACACATCTGGCTTGGTTATACTCTTAAGTAACCACTGAATGGCATGTCAGAAAAGCATGAGGAAGTTCACCGATATGTTGGGTCGGGATGTTGCCTGAAAATTTCCGCAGTGGGACTCTCCGGTTATACCGCGCTCAGACATCGTATCGGAAACAGTGCTTTCGTTTTGTCATCTCAGACCTTCGATTACCCCATCCTACGCTTTTATCCACGTTCAGTCTTTTGTGTTATTGTTGTTACATTTAGTATCTTGGCGACATGTTCAAGCCAGTTGGATCCATCTCACCTCGGCGCACCGATCATTATTGATAAACATACCTAAGATGAACTCTTCTACAGGTTCTTAATCGTGGTCCGACAAGGTCTCGTCGCCATGACTATTACTCCCTGCCGAACAAATCGCACTACTTTACGTCGCAACACGATGCGTTATTTTGTCCGGTAACCGGATGGTTCCTCATACATCCACAACAGCATTACTGAATTCAGTCATATGGTAGATCCCATGCAGTTTACAACTTCGTACATCGCTGCAACTCTTCGGGACATCCCACGAGATGTTACGACGGCGGTGAATCTTCCCCACCAAACTTAACCCTGAATTGAGAGTGGATCTCAGCACATAGGGATAGGGGGCTATCGCCGTGATCACTAGACCATTAAGTTCCTTGAGCACAGCTTGCTACAGCGGTCAGAAGTTGAGTGTTGGATTTCTGGAGTACCCTCCGTGTGTCTTGGCTTGTGGCACACAATTTCAATTGTGGCCTCGATTGACTTTGAAGTCACCCTCTGCCATTCGGAGTACTGGGACCGTACACAAAGTGGAGGGTTTTAGTGTTGCCCTGTCCCATCACTGCACTCCACGACCGATGGTTTCGTCCTTGTTTGAACGCGTCGCCATCCGAGACACATGACGGGCGCTTCAAAACCCGATAATCTATCAGGTCATCTTATTTTTCTGTGCTCTCTCACGAACTATGAAGAGAACATTCACCGAGTAGCTTGTTATCATCTCTTCCATTCTTTATCCCCTAACGGCATTTTCTTGGCCTAAGAATCCGCTTATGTGGAGCCTAACTAAGCTAAGGTACTCCAACTTGCGGTTCATCAAATGCTGCTTTTTGGTGCTGCTACATGGTCGCATCAATGCCCATGCATTTGGTGTTTACGTTGTCCTTCGTCAGATGGCACCCTACACTACTATTTGCCTGTGCACCTGTAGAATTTTCTCCATCTCTGATGTGCGTGGCACATCGTATACCCCAATTTATTTAGCCTATGACTCGGATAAAGCTGGTGATGGGAATGTAGCTAATAGGTAACGATTGCCGTTGCATTTTCTTAGCCTGACTTCTTTCAGAGCTGTTCTATTTATTCATCTAGCCGTTTTTCTCGTTGCTATCTAATCGAATAAAAAGCTATACTGGGCATAAAGAGCTATTTGTGAACTACCGTTCACAGGTCCTCTTGTCTTCATTCAGAACCTGACTTAATAGTTATTGTTTGCCACTTGAAGGCCCCCGCGAATGTGATCATTATGTTACTGCGGTAGCTCCCTGTCAGCGGGTTTTTTCAACACATTCCATATCAGCGTACCATATGTTCAGTGTGCGCGCCGCAATTTTTGCGACTAATCCATTAATATCATTCGTTTCGTACAGTACTTTTCATGGGTAGTTGTGTGTTTCGCTTCCGTCTGCAGAATGCCAATTGTGCTGTTTTTCTCATGTGATAATGACACCTTCACTCTTGTGTTTTTACTTCCAGACATTGGCTCCAGCGAATTCACATTCGGACCGCACACGATTCCTGCCAGCTGCGTGTTCTACCGGTCCGCATTGAGCTTTGCTTTCGTCAACCTTAGTCCTCTCGTTCCTGGTCGTATCCTTACTGGATTCATAGTGTAATCTCCAATCACGTTTTTTTCAATTTGTGCACTCGATTACCATGATTTTCTTTTTCCCATCACCTACCTCCGCACCATTCCTTGTTTTTCTTTTAGCTGTACATGGTATGTCGCATTGCTTTATATAGAAGTTCTTTTCACCTATCGGCACAGCTGTCTTTCAGCCACCCGGCTTACTCTTGAAACTTTGGTCGAGCTCAGTAAAGCTCGGACTCTAATTTGCTCATATCGATACAGTCTTCACTTCGTCGATTCAAGTCCCATGAAGTAACCTCAGCTCAGTTAAATAACTATTATCAGAGCATCCAAGTGCTGTGGACCCGATTCCCAAAACTCATGTCACCAGGCTAACAGTGATCAGCTCTGGTGCGGAAAATGTCATAGATTACATGAGGGAAATAGAACAAAGTTAAGAAAAATCTGTCAACTCGGTCTGTTATAGATAAAAGCTAGAAACTTAACGCATAGGTGCCACTCACTATTCACATACGACGTCTGAACATTAGTTTGATTCGACAGAGCTGTACTCTTTTTGTGTCGTCTCCAGGTTGCGGATCAGATACCCCCTTCTTTGTGAAGGTAGCTGTGTACAAGTCGAGGTGAAGTAGCACTCTCGCGCAATCAGCAGCGACACCCTAGAACATTAGTGTTATGGCCTCATCACCTGATTCCCTACTACTTACTACAACAGTTCGTACTGTGCTGTGTTAAAGTCCATGTGACAGGCTATGGGATCACTGACCACTCAATTCTGCAGTCAGATCTGAGTAAACAACAGAGGGTGGCTGAACAACCTCGATGACCACCGGCCTCTATGTGCACTTCTAACAATGGGAAGACGTGTGAGCCACCTGACTGTCAGCATGTCTGGCGACGTGTTAGGTAGTCCAGGGAACATTTCCTGGACTCTGTGCTTGACCTGAGTAATTTGATTCTGCTCAAAATGCTTGTTATTTACGCTTTGACAGCTGGTATCCGAAGTTTCGCGATATACATTAATCGCCAAACTGTCTTGCTGGTAATGACTTATAATCGAATGCTCTGGGTGGGGTTCCGTAAGCCAACCTTCTTCCTTTATCTGGCATCCGGGATGCACCATGCCCACACAACCTATTGACCAATATTTCAACGATTTTCTACTCCCCGAGAATGTTACCTTCGGCACATGTGCTTCCGGCCGAACATGTTAAATCGCACCATTATCCGTGAAGCGACGGAACTATGCCAAATCTAATTATGTCGCATGAAATGCATGCACATAATGCTACTTCGAGTTATAAACCTAGACTATACTCGCATTCTGGGCAGAAAGCAGTTGGGACAGAAGAATTTGTAATCTAATCCTGTAACCCTGGTTCCAAATGGTAGAATAATGCACGAGACCAAACTCACGACTAGCTTTGTAACGTGTGGGCAGCAAGCGGAAACAAATAACCGCAACAGTGCTGTTAACAGCAGAGTGATGGAAATGCGACCTTGAGACAAAGTGCATGCAAATGGTGCGAATGGACAGCCACACTCGTTTTAGAATGTTGCGGTCCAAAGCGTGAATGGTGTGTTATTAGTTCGGAAGCTATAGGTGGGACTAGGAGCACTGAGCCATCATGAGGGAATAATCCATCTGGTGCAGGAAATCAGTGTTCTTCCGAACTTTACTATCCGGTTACTTTATTCCATGCTTGTTCAACCTATTACTCTCGTTACCTTTCTTCCATTTCGGAATCCGCAACACAGTGCCGCATTGAGTGATAGTTCTCGTCGCACGGATCCGGAATTAAGGTTTGAGGTTACGCAGCCCAGTTATGCCACTAAATCTTTTCCTTCACTGCGTCCCCAATTCCATAGAGTTCGCTTAATGTACGGATGCTGATGTTAGTCGGATCAGAGACAGCTCATGCTCACACTTCAGAAACAACAATCACTGGTATTTGCTGCTTCACCGAGCCCCATTTACAACACTATCGCGACACCGTGACTGGCTTCATCGTATGCTAGTTCTGCTGGCATTTTTACATTTTATTTATCGGCAAACTCAACAGCTGAAGCTACTGACATGTTGGTTTGGGTAAAGTGTTAAATGTAAATGCCGAGGCTGCGCTACTCGATTGGAACCCTGTTAACAACTGATTTCGCGCTATTTTACGCGAAACCTCGGTACAGTTACCCAGAGGCGGAGTGAGCGGATACTGTTCCCTCCTTGTGACGGCCTATGCTCCAACAGACTGCAGTCCGGAGTCAGTTAAGCGAGTTCTGCTCTCAATGCACCGAAGAAAGTGCCACCGGACCTTGTTGTGCTTAACCAAGACCTAAACGCGAAAGTCGGCTAACTTAAAGCTGACGGATATGAACTCTGTAACGAATATGCTCCTGGCATCCACACTGCAGGCAAATGAGATCGTCTACTTCGGCTTTGCAACTATCTCCCCCTATTTCTGTCAAGTACCACTTTTTAGTGCTCTTTGTTCCAACGCGCCACTTGGAGCCCTCAATCATTTGGCCTGCCGTGGACGCAGATTGCATATCGCCATCAGTTACTGTTGGTGACGCTACATGTAGATTTGCAAATCAGTCTGAGTTTCCTACATCGCTTGATCGTGTTTGCGTCTTGGTCGCACCCAACGACGTCACTGGTAAATGTTTGACGTGGTTAAACCTTCTGCCCCAAGTGTTTTCATTGGCTTTCGGGATTCGTAAGCTTATGACCTTCTAGAGGACCCCATGCTCAGAATTGATATGCACTCGGCACACATTCTCTGTGCCATGCATAACTGCGACTTCGCTCGGTGACCCCACAGTACTGGCAACCTCTGAATATCCGTAGATCTCTCCAGCTTTCGAAGCTGCTATCTCCCAACACTGCACTCCACGACCGACCGGTTTCGTCCTGATTTGGACTCGTCAGGTAGAAATAGATTGAGATGAGAAGGGAGCCTAACACTGTGTTTGACGTCTTTCGTCTTAGTCGCTAGCGCTTGATACAGCGCTGCTGTGGAGATCTGACCTAGTTACCTAGACGAACTACCCCAACCACTGTGTTAGGCTCCCCTCTCAGCTCAAGCTATCTCCATTTGCCGAGTTCAGGACGAAACCGGTCAATCGTGGAGTGCAGTGTTGGGAGACAGCAGCTCCGAAACTCTCGACTTCGGATGCCGTCCCAGTGACGGAAATGGCATAACTTTACTTAAAGCAAACTGTAGTCTCAATCGAGATTGCGTGTTGCAACCCAGAAACACGGCGGGTACTACAAGACCCAGTAATGTATATATTCAGCTTCTTGAAGGCAGTCGAGCAGTTTCCTCCGATGTTGCGTATCCTTTTCTGCGCAGGATTACCAACGCTGAACTTAACCGGATCCTCCGAGAGGATCGAGGGGCCTGGTAGGGGCTATGTGTAATCGGGATGGGCGATTTCCGCATGTTTTCCTCTTGGTTTGATTCACTGGCAAGTAAAAGTGCTAGACCAGTGGTCAGTCACTCCACTGTCGACAACATTGACTTGTGCGGTATACTGAGCGCTGGTGCAGACAGAATTCCCCCAGCTCTACAAATTCGGGGGACTTGCTCTTGTTGATGATTTACACGAGTTGCTAATGGAACTTTGGGAGCAGGAAACTGTCCCGACAGTCTGGAGCCGCTCCGTGATAGTCCGAAGTTTCAAGGGAGGCTCCTGTTCAGAATGCGGCAACCATAGAGGGATCAGTCTGATTTCAATTGCCTCTACATTGCTTGCCTCTGTCATTCTCCATAAACTGACTGGCGCTGGTGAAGGCCAGGTTCGCGAAGAGCAAGCCGGGTTTCGTCGAGATCGAGGCTGCATCGACCACATCTTCACCTTGCGTCAATTGTTGGAGCACCGCCATGTTTATTGGCGACCCACCGTTGTCGTGTTTCTCGACATCAAATTTGCCTTTGATTCGGTTGATCGATGTGCCCTTTGGGACTGTCTGCTGAGAAAACGTGCGCCCGATAAATATGTAAACATTATCAAAGCGCTGTACGCGCATAGTTCGGGCAGAGTGAGGGTTTATGGCAAACTGTCGCCTCCCTTCAATATCTTCAGTCGTGTGAGACAAGGATGCCCGCTGTCACCTTTCCTCTTTAACTTCGCTATCGTTGAAGTCATTAAACAGCGTTCGCTGGACACGACCTAGAAGGTGTGGAGCTACTTCCTGGTGATCGACTTCTTGACTTGGAGTATGCGGATGACATTGCCCTCATATATGACAGCGCCCAAACGTGTCAGGCTGCACTGGACCGATTAGCACTAGCTGTTAATCGTTTTTAACTATGCTTTGCTCTATCGAAATGCAAAGTATTTCTCCAAGTTTGGCAGGGATCCACCCTGCGCTGACCCTTGGTGGTGATCAGCTAGAAGTCGTTCAGGAATTCAAGTATCTGAGCAGCTATATCAGCGCCCGTGAGATCGAAGCTGAGATTACGAATCGTATAGCAAAAGCTCGAGGTGCTTTTGCTAATCTCTGCCACCTGTGGCGCAGACGCGACATCACTCTCTCCCTGGAGGGTAGAGTGTATGATTCAGCCCTCCGTTTAACCCTCTTATACAGTTGTGAAACCTGGCCCATCAGGTAGACTGACATAACGTGGCTGGTCAAGTTCGATTATGGCGGCCTTCGCAACTCAGCTCATGTCTGGTGGGAGCATCACCTGAGCAATGAGCGTGTTCGGCGTCGCGCATTTGGTGCAGGAAGAGCGAGTGTACCGCTCAGCACCATTAGATCATGCATCAGGCTCTGTTGGCTGGGCCACATGTTGCGCATGCCAGCACATCGACTCCCGCGAAGTGCGTTGTTTGCGCATTGGGCATGCGGTTGGAAAAGGTGGAGGGGAGGCCAAGCGATGACTTGGTCGAGGATATGAAAACCCTCACTTCGATGTTGGCGTCGGTTGGTGCATCCCGACTACCAGGCTGGGGTCCTAGGGACGATGAACACGTTTGGTTGGATATGGCTAGGAGCCGGCCCCAATGGCTTTTGTGTTGTGCGTTCCTTTGTCCATCCCCCTCCCGCTTAGCCTCCCCCTCCAATCACGATCTCATTCGTTAGGCGTAATATAACTCTCTTTTTGCGGCACGATAGCTGGCTGTTAGCTCTCCGGAACGATGTCCATCCGTTACTGGGGACTCAGCCGGTGTACCTCTTATATTTTCCTTTTTTCTTGTCTTTCGTATTGCGGCACAATAACTGAGGTTTTTTCCACCTGCAGCTAACGTCTATAATGATGATGATGATGCGGTATACTGAGCAGTTTAACTGATCTGCAATGCCGACGATTCCAATGTACTCCCTAGTTGTGGTGGCTTCATCACTATCTAGCGGAACCTCCACCCTTGCAACGCCACAGTCCTTGTCCCAGTGAAATCCCTTCGGCTTTTTTCAAAGAAAGGGTCTTATCTCTCTTGTAGGAGTTAACTTCTGTCCTCCAGAATATTGGGATCTCGAAGTTAATCCCGTCAGATTGCAGCTTGGTGCTTGTCGTTGCCATTTTCACAAAAGTTATCAGAACATGGATTAGGCGCCTCTGTGTTGCATCCAAATTCCTCGACACCCTGTGTTTAACGAGGCCTTGGCTGGTGTGTGAACAGAACACGCGAAGGTAGCTGGGTTACACTCATCGCAACTGCATTGCTCATGTCTTCCCGACCCATAAGATATTTGGATGTCATGAAATGTTCTACTAGTCAACGATCGTTGTCTCCTTAGACAGACCGAGTTGCCCCCGGTAGTTGTCTATTGAGAAAGCAGTGCTCGCCTAACACATGTCAACAATCTTTGAGCCGTCTGTTCCCGGGCCAAGTGCGAGTGTATGAAAAAATTTCGACCGGGCCGATTTCGCTACTCTGACGCGGTTGTGACCTCAGCCTCACTGAAGCACTGAGTCTACAATGCAGCGATAACAGTGATCCTGCTGTGTGGCTGAGTTGGTGTAAAACATGTTCAGAAACTGTTTTTGGTCACCATCGCCTTTGGAGTATGGCTGATGTGCAGTGACAACTTCAAATTGTTACTTCAGCTCTACGTCGATAGAATTTTAAAGCTGAATCTGCTGTCCACTGAACTGTTTATCCTTACCGCACGCGCTTCGCATGGCGATTCAACGTTTACTCCGTGGTGGGCCTTCTGCGCGAAAACAAGCTGGTCCATAAATCATTTGAGTCCACAGTATTAGGACGCTAACTTCGAAGTTGGCTATGGTAGGACGCTGTCGACGACTAGGCTGTATCCGCAAGGATCACTAATATGCTTTAGCCGGAAACGGTCTCAAATATGGCAAGAACTCGCACTCAGTTGTAGATATGTGATACGTACTCACTTAATTACAGTTTCACAGATACTTGCGTCGTATTGTACTCATTCATAGATTGTGGAACTCTGTCAATTTTACTGCTATTGGCTGTGCTAAATATACAAATATCCATACATTTTACCTTATCGATATATGTATATACATATTGGATAAGCTATCCAATCACTGACGTGGTTTGTTCACGAGTGCGTTGTGTGTTTACCTTACTAAGCATCCCGGTTAATTTGCTCTCGGTTTTGAGCCACGTCATTAACTGGCCACCTCTTTCTCACACTGAAAAAGACGGTCGATTAGCGTCCGGAGGATGTGGCCTAATTGACATAAACTGTCTGACTTTTACAGACCTTACATTGAGGTATGAAAGAGTTTATTACACAACAACTAGCGAGTCTGAGTCTTACCAATCCGGCGTGGGCACTATATGTAATCAATACTCTACAAGCACCGGCGATCATTGACGAGTAATCTCGTGGTACCTCCCGTACTTAATGGGAATGGGTGTGTTCCGCACCCTATCCTTACTGATGGGCCGATATCTCTGTCTCAGCACGTTTGAAAATTCGCATGGCCTTTACTGATGCGCGAAATTAACGTTCTCAGCGATGCGCTCACCAGAGATAACCTAAATGTCAGAATAAGTGGACTGATCTACCAGTTTTAGTTTCCTTTCAGTGACAGTAAGTGTCCATTGCTTGTCCGACCAGCACTGCAACAGTATCTCGCACTTTAAGCATGCGAAGCGTATCCCAAAGTGAGCAGCACTACGGTTTGGCGTTTTCGGTGGGGTTTTCGGTCGTCTTTACATTCGAGTTTGTTAGTTGGTCACTCAGGAGAAATTCCATTCCACTGGAAGATGACAGGAGATCATCATTTATGATTATTTCAGCATAATGTTGAAGAGGAAATGGAATAGTGCAACCATAGCGCGAGACACAGGAGAAAACTTTCAACCGAATTCGGTAGTCACATTTTAAACTGAAATGGAATTGGGGTTCCTGAATGGAACTGATTTCTTGGCTTCCAGCGATGCTTCTTACCCCGTACAGATGTGCTCTCAATATCTAGTGGTCAATCTGAGCCGTGTACTAGCCAAACCGAAATACTCTACAAGAAACTTGATTGAAAATTGGTCGCGCTGTTTTATGCTTTACGGTGGATTTCCATTTGTCCTCAGATTGACACTTATTTCTTCCCCATTTGATTAACGGTTTTTATGGAATGCCACCTAATGCAATGTCGAAAGCGAAACATCGTTTAGCAAATATATGAACCGTTGCACCGCTTTTCAGCAGGATTATTTATCTGCTTTTTCTCCTTAACGGCAGCAATTTCTCTTAGATGTTTTGGTCAGTCCCATCGGCTCTTATGCACGCTTTGGCGATTTAACCCGTGGACATGTTATGGATCTGTACCTCACAGTCAAAGCAATTGCGCCCCCATTGATGTCACACTTTTCTGCTACGGGTCTCACCGTATCATTTCAAGATGGCGTGGATGCTGGCCAAAGCGTCCCTGTGAGTTATATGAGTCTCCACTTATTATCCTATTACCGCTTGTTTGCTTACAATTTACTTGATTAGTGTCACCGATCTTTGTCCATGCTAGACTTATGTAGGTAGACATTACTCACATGTTTGCTTTTCTTGGTTTACTGTCACCAACCCTATCTATCACTGACAAACGATTCGTACAACAGGCGTGACTAACGGAAGCAGATAGGTACGTTGTTGTCACAATTTTTACCTTTCTTGTTGGGGACACCGTTCGTATGTAATTCAATCAAGACTCATAGCATTCGATTTAAGTTAACAGTAAGATGACGGTCAGCCAATCTGCACAGCAGCGGGATGATACAACGTGCCATCTGTTTGCCTCTCGCCCAACCGGCTTCGTAGTTAGTTTCTCGCATTCCTCTGTCCACTCCCATTGGCTACTCCCATCATATTAGCTTCTTCGTGCGTTAACTTGCCATATTCGTTTTTGAGTTTGCATGGCCCTGTGATTGCGAACAGTCGTAGGATGCATGAGCCAACATGGGGATCATAGATGCCTTGCGCTGCGTCATCCAGATCCATTAATATCCTATAACCAGTGCGAACTAGAGGGCATGTGGACGCGAGCCACGATAGAATTGGGAGGAACACGCAAGCCAGACGTAAACAGGGCGGTAGTTGGACCGTAACTCGTCCCACGTTGCAAGGAACCACTCGTTGACCCTCGCACCTCTACCATACGGTTTGTGATCTTACCTAAAAATGACCATCATCTGCAAGCAGCTCTATACTTTCCATGTCGGGACCAGTGAACGTAGTTTCCATGAGTTCGTCGATGGCGAAGTTAAAAGGAAAAGGTGACAGCGGGCATCCCTATCTCACATAACTGGAGACATTAAAGGACGGCGACAGTCTGCCCGAACTACGCGCACAAAGCGCACTGTTAATAATTGAATGATTCTCAGGCCCGCCCCTCCTGTTCAAGCAGTACCAGGGTGTACATCAATCCATCAAGTCGAAAACGCTTTTGTTATCGAGGAACAGGATTAAGGTGGGTCGCCAGCATAAACTGCAGTGCTCCAGCAGTTGACCTAAAGTGAAGAGGCGATCAATGCAACCTTGATTTCGACGAAACCCGACTGGCTGTTCACGAATCTGGATTTGACGGGCCCAAATCAACCTGCGAAGGGCGACAAATACAAGTAACTTGGTGATGGAGATCAGACATATTTCTCTGAACGTGAACCTCTTTTGAAAATCGGAATAGTAGCGGAGCAGATCCAGCCGGTTGATGCACTTTCCTGTTCCCACAGTTGGAGTATGCTGACGATATTGTCCCCATCTGTGACAGTTTACAAACATGCTAAGCGGAACTGGACAGATTACGACTGGTTGTCAACCGTTTCCGGCTATGCTTTGCACCCTCGAAGTGCAAACCTTTTCGCCAAGATTGGCAAGGACCGCTTCATGCACTGACCCGTGGTGGGGATCAACTAGAAGTCGTTCAAAAGTTCAACTACATAGTCAGTTGTATCAACACCGTTGGGATTGACGACGAGGTCACTAACCGTATAGCAAAAGCACGAGGCGCTTTTGCTAACCGCCACCTATGGCGGCGGCGCAACATCACTCGCCCTGAAGGTTAGTGTGTACAATGCATCCGTACGTTCGACCCTATTGTACGGTTGTGAAACCTGGCCCTTTAGATCAGCGGACATAAAGAGGTTAGTTACGTTCGACCACCGGTGCCCTCGCTGTTTGGCTAATATTTGGTGAGAACACTGTGTGAACAATGTTTATGGTGTAGAAAGAGGAAGCGAAGCGCTCAGCACCGTTATTGCACGCGTCAGACTCGGATGGCTGAGATACGCGCTGCGCATGCCAGCATACCGACCCCCGCGACGTGTGTTGTTTGCGCGCTGTGTGTGCGGATGGAAGGAAAAGAGGGGTGGCCAAGTGATGACTTGGTCAAGAAGGGCGAAGGCCTTTACTTGAAGTTGCTCTCGGTTGGAGCCTCTTGGCTCCCTGGTTGGGACCAAAGTACGATGGACACGTTTGGTTGGATACACTTGTAGACATGGCTAAGAGCCGATCTCAATGGCATCTACGTTGTGATTTTCTTCGTCCCTCCCCCTCCAACCACGGCACAATAGCCGGCTGTTCGCTCTCCGGAACAGTGTCCATCCGTTACTGGTGACTCAGCCGGCGTCCCTATGTTGCGTGTTTTTTTTGTACTCGGCACAATACCTGAGGTGTTTTCCACCTGCAGCTAACGTGTATAAACAACAACAACAACAACAACAACAACAACAACAACAACAACAACAACAACAACAACAACAACAACAACAACAACAACAACAACAACAACAACAACAACAACAACAACAACAACAACAACAACAACAGTTTCACAAAGAGATCATGTAAACTCTCTACCAGAGCTCGTCCACCGGATTTAAAGAGGACTGAACAAAGACCACCTGGTCTTTCGGTATTGTTTAACTGCAGCAGTGCGATCTCTCGTTCGATTTGTGGGTGTGGGGGTGGATCCATCACAGAAACAGCCCATGGAGCAGGGCTATCACTGACCTTTAACGAATCTAATAGTTCCGACTGATTGAATTGCTTTTTAAATTGCACATCCCAACACTCCAAACATTTTCACAATTTATGCGCAATCTGCTTAGTTTCGTGGCATATATTTTTGCTAACACCAGGACTCCTGTTGCTCGTTTCGCGTGTCAGACGGAATAACCTCTGACAGTTATCAAGGTCGTTGGCTGTTGTCATCTCTAACGTTCGGTGAGCGCACCAGGCTTCGCGTGTATTTTTCAGGCTAGATCTTAGTTTTGTCCTGAGGTCTTTGCGAGTTTCATTGTGTTCGCTCTCAGCCGGAATGTGTTGGCGAGCACCCAGTAGTTCCAGAGATGGCTAGTAGTATCTCACAGACATTTGATCTTAGCTTTAATCGGCTCAGTCTGTCACTTCGTATTGTGGTTGTATGAGGGTGCTTGATAAGACTCGGGTTTCCGCGGTGCTTTTTATGGTTTTCTGGCTTCTATTGACTTTGGCTGCTGGAATGCTCAAACTGTCGGTAGATGGCAGTAGGTTATCTACTGCACTGGATTTTCTGCCCTTTGGGGGGTCCTTGAGACATTGTATTCCGTCTGTGACAGTACTATCGATTCCTTGATCACCATCTTTCCCAAATGCCTAGGGCCTATCCTAGCTGGTATGTTCAATGAATCCATATTACTTGGCTTACCGGTGTCAAGACTGGGGGTATCTTCTGTACCCTGCCGTCGCATTAGTGACTTCGTAATGTTTTCAGAAGTCATGGAGCTTGAGATCTCTGTCACATGATAACGGCAGTCGAGATCCACTTCGGTCTGCTTACTTTCCTCACTACGTGCGTTTTGCTTTCGGATTTTTACCCGACAGTTCCCTAACTACTTGACCTTTCCTTCCAGCGCTGCCATTAAAGTCCTCCGATGGACTTCTATAGGGGTGCCATTCAGGTTTAATCAGCAGGTCGTTAAACTCGATATGTTATTCTATGTAGGGATCGGTTCGCAGATTCTTCACTTGAGAATCGGAAGATAATCGGGCAGCAATTCTTTGGTGCTTTCTTTTTTAATCTCTGGCATTTGCAATCAACTTCAGTCATGTTGCAGACACTGTATTACAATTCTTACTTTACGCAAACTAGTTGTCTGGAATATTAAAAACCATCGCATTTCTCAATCTGAGGTTTCGTTCATACACCTCTGATACGACAGATGTGATTAATTGCCCCGCTTTCTCCACTCGAACTGGGCCGGGCCTTTCTGATGGGTTACTGAGGTATTCTAACGATGCCAAATGAAGAAGAAGAAGAAGAAGACATTCATCGCATTTAGATCTAGTCATTTGTGATGAATTTCTTCAGATCTTTAAGTGGTTCAAAGACTGCCACAATTTTTTCATCTCATTGGGTTGGGATTCTAAAGAGTTGACCTTATCAGTGAGTTCTGAAGTGAGACCAGCTTTTGAAGTAGGGCAGGCTTGTTGTTATTCTGGACTGTGAGTTTTTGTTAGTGTGGCGTAAGAAACTCTCTCTTTCACTTGTCGATTAAGCCTAGGCCTTGTTGGCGATACATGGTAACTTGGAGATGTCAACGTGATGAGGGAGTTACACGAGGGCAGATGTGAAGAAGAAAGGCACCTAGTTGGTCTCTTTACCACTTGACCTACGAGATAAATGTCAAGGGAACAGTAGACAAATGTATGATACGCGATGTAAACCAACCGGTTTCAATTCCACTCCGTTCGTTTGACAAGGATTTGTTGCGAATCCATGATCAATAGGTGAGGCCTGCTGGGTCCGACATGTTGCTTCGATCTATAGGACGGATGTAGCTACTTCACTACTCAGTCACACACACACACACAGCGCAGGATAGACAAGGGGTTGTGAAGGGTTATCAATCGAGTCTCGGCGACTGACAGGTTGCAGGCAATTGGTGGCGTGTTGGCGAGTGGTTTGCTCACGGAACTCAGTTGGAGCTACGGTGACAGTGGCAGCACCATATTATGAACTGGTAGCAGCCTTAAATGACTGTGAGTAGGGCTGAGTATTACGCAGTTGGAAAGCGCTCAGAATTATGTACAGAACGAGTCCACAAATAATCTAGTACATTTCACTGAAGATTTAGTTCAGCACACGAATTAGAGCACGGAAATCGCTAAAAGTACGATTTAGCAGCAGGTATTAATCCACGATGGTTAACTCCGAAAAGAGCTCGTCAGGTTGAGTTAATGAGCCAAACTTATCGAGCGTGCACCGAAATTCAGAAGCGATCAAAGTGAAAAGGGCGGAGAAACGCAAACGCACAGCGTATGACTTAAGTTACAGCTACTCTTTTCTGTACGCACGTAACGTGCAATCATCGGCAAAGAGCAGTATTCGGTTAGTCCTTTCGTTCACTCATGTCCTTACACGAAAACGATGAATGTTCAACAACCCGCTATCGATGCTCGTATTCACAAGCATTGAAAGCATTAGATCTCATGGTAGCTAGATAACTACTAAATAGAGCAGGAGCAAGACACAGTCTTGATTCACACTAGAGGCAACATCATAATCATCTAAGTTTGTCCACACAGTTGCACTCTCGCTCGCATACCACTGTGCAAGCATTTGGTACGACGAATGCTCTTATCTGGGCAATCAACCTTATCCAATATCAGACAAAGTGCTTCGCAGTTCACCGTGTTAAATACGTTGTTAAACCCAACGAACGACACATACAATGGCTGGCTTCCTTCACATCACACCTGCAACTGACCAGCCGCAAACACCATATCTGTCGTGTTGCGGCCCAAACGGAATCCGCACTGCTCCTCAGCCACGTTTGTTCCGAGGACCTGAGTGACGAGGTGGCCAAGCGGAATCTGAGTAATCATCTTCCCGGTGCAAATGAACCATTTGGTACCACAGTAATTGTATACACCCTCGTTGTTTCCTTCACTTGTGTGCGGTTGCACCACACAGGCATTTCATCTTAGCTCCACTCCAAAGACGTTTCACTAAGTGATCCAGTCCATGTAGCACTCTGAACCTTGGTGCTGATCACAATTTCTGACATGTTGCGGCACAGTAGTTGAGGGGTTTTCCACCTGCAGCTAACGTGTATATTGAATAAATGATTTCCGACATGTACTCTTGCAGGTCGCTTCTTTTTCCTCATCTTGCACTTAAAGTAATGATTTATCATGTGTATAAACTGGTGTTTTAGAATTTCCGCAAGTTGTTTTTAGGGTGAACGTGTAAAATTCAAGACTACGTATCAGCAAAATAGTGCCAGCGTTGATAGATTCACTGTGATGAGCACACCGTTTGTTTACACAGTATCGTCTACTAACGAATATAGATTATGGCACACAGCATGAGTGGGTTATGGCACTGTGAGACTTGTTGTGATTTTTTTACACAGCTGAAGCAGTAATTTTGTAGTAATAAGAAGCAATCCAATTTAATACACCCATAGATGAGCGTTTCGGTGACATTCCAGTGTAAAATGCTGTCTGACCAACAGTAGCTAATAGACCATCTTATCGGTATTGTGGACATGATTAGTGCATTTGACTTAAAACTCGATTGCGTCTCTTGAGGATCGACTACACCATGACAAGGTTATCTAGCAGACTTGCGCTCGTAGTTTTGTGCCTAGTCTGGTATGCGGGACACAGTGAGCTCTTACCATACTCGCGTGCTGTGATGGGATGTTTCGAAAGCCTGGGACCATGCTTTTATCACTGGCAATTCCTATGTAACATATTCCATGAGGCTATTGCCTTTCGAAAAGATGGAAGAGTGAAACCGCTTTAATGTGCCCCCCCCGCAAAGTGTTGATTGGCTTTCGTTCGTACTTTTTAATTTAACTTTACCAGCCTGGATCACTGCGAAGACATCTCTCTCAGTCTGGACTTGTGAGCTCTCTGCTGATCCATACTCAACACTTGCATCTGGGCTACATCTGTAACCATCCCACGTGTGTTTCTGTTACTATTTTCTCATGCCACATAACCATGTTTTCACAACGGTTACGCTCCGGAGCGAGCTGTAGACATAAATTATTGCGTTATTTCTGTCGTTTTTATTCCCCTGGCACTCGGAACATTCTTACATACATCCATCAGTCTGTGTGACTTGCACCATTCCGTAAACTGGATCTGTGATTAACGACCCTAGACATGAGCTGCTTTGTGTCACAAAAACTGGTGTTTCTGGGTCATACGTTTAATACAGTAAAACAAGCCAGAGAAAGTGGCAGCACTTTTGACTCACCCATTACGTATGGAAATAGATAGTCGGCCGGCTACCATCAATAGCGGCGTTTTCGGGCCGATGAGGTTCCTTTTCTCAGTATCTTATACAAACAAGGGCCACATCATCGTATCGGGCGCACGCATCAAGTACTCAGTGAATCTGAGTGGACAGACCATCATGCATGCTGTGTCCATGATCGACCGCGTCAGCTTCATCTTCAGTTTGATATCTGGTTCTTTCTACAGATCCATATGTTCACTCTGCGTACCTCCATCAAACTCCAGTTTGGCTTTAGAATAGTGGGAATCCATCTCTAGTTTAACCATCTGCGGCACAGTAGCGGAGGTGTCCCACCTATAGCTAACGTGTGTAGTGTGTGTGTGTGTGTGTGTGTGTGTGTGTGTGTGTGTGTGTGCATCTGTGTGCCATCACGAGGAAGCCAGCTTCTTATGGTGAAATTGGCTGTGCCCTTCATATATAGCTTGACTCGTGCATTAAACCTGATCTTTGCATATTCTTGGCCAACTATCGCTTTATTTTCCCCTTTATCAGCACGTCCATGTTCATGTCTTGCCTAGAAAACCCGGTGATTTCGCTCGCAATGATGATATCTACCAAGCGGTAAGTTAGCTGCTTTCCTTTCCCTCTTAGGGCTCATACTTAACCGCTTACGTTCTGTTGACCATGTCCTCCCTATACCCGTTGATCGGTTTGCTTGGCGGGCATTTTACGCAGTTACGGCTCAAAGTTGAGCGAAACCCTGAGGTGATCAGTCCATAACTTGACCTAAAGACACGAGGAAATTGAGTGAGAGACTTAGCCAAGCTGGTGTGTACTGTCTTGGTTGTTGGGGGCCCCGCGATAGTCCACACCAGTGCTAAGAGACCCTATCAGACATGGCGTTCCTGCATTCGGTTTCTTACATCTAGTTGTTAATTTTCATTCCTTTCCGATTAGTTTAACACCTTTCTTCCTTGATTTCATTTCATTTATTTTTTTGGATTCAAGCCTGTCTTACTATTGTTGTTTATTTACGCTAGGTCACCACTGCATTGTCAGCCTAGCAAATGTCTGGTGGGCATACTGCATGCTCGATAAGCGTGTTCGGTGTCTTGTATTTAGTACAGGAAGAGCGAGTGAACGGCTCAGCAGTGTTGTATCACGCACCAGGCTCCGATGCTTTGGTCACGTCTTGCGAATGCCAGCACACTGTCTCCCGCGACGTACATTGTTTGTGGGACCGAGGGATGGATGGAAGAAGAGGGGGGAGGTCCAACAATGATTTGGTTATGGTATTAATTCTTCAATCTTGGCGGCAGTTGGGGCCTCCCGGCTGCCGCGCCGAGTTTCCAAGCACGATGAACACCTTTGTTTGGGTACACTTGTTGACATGGCGAAGAGCCGATGTCAATAGCATTTGCATAATTTTCTTGATCCCTCCCCAAGATTTTCTTCCCCCTGCAACCACGATGTCACATCTGGTACATGGTATGATACTGAGCATCGTTTTGCGTTGTTTTAAAAACATGTATATATATATACATATTGTTTTTTACTGTTTTGTATCTCGCTTTTCATACATCTTTCTGTAATGTGGCACAATAGCCGAGGGGATTTTCGCCCTCATTTTACTTGAAATGTTAAAAATGTTCTATTCTGACAACGTGTGTCGAGTGTCCAACTCACTTCGGTGCCCGGATCATAGTCTTACTTTCTGTGCCCTAGCCGGTAATCGTTTCTAATGAAGCGCCCGTATTTATGCAGCATTTTGCACTCTAACATTTTCGATGGTGTGACTTGATGTTCTTGCTCAATCTGCTATTGGGCACCGTCCCTTATTCTGGGTGGTTGTTACGATCATGCTCAACTCGCTGATTTACTATGGTTACTAGATGGGTATATTTTGTATAACCAAAAGCGGTATGTTCCTTTTTGCGACCAATAATTCTCATACCCCTGTGTCCCAAAAGTAAGTGTACTTAATTTAAATTTATATAAAACTCACCCGAACTTACAACTTATCTTCTTCAAAGTCTGACCCTTGAGAAGATACGCAGTTGTTCCAGCGTTTCTCTACTGATCGTAGCAGCACTGAAGATTCTTTTCCGTAAGTGATAAGTACATTTGTTACAGTTTTTGATGTTTTCCACGATACCATGATAATGACCTTTCAACTTAGGGAAGACATAGAAATCGCATGGAGCTCGGTCCGGGCTGTAGGAAGGTTGTGGTAGTGTGGGGGTCAGGTCAAGTCAATGCGCTTTATGCACCGATGAAGAGTGAATATTCAGCTATAACACACACACTAAGGGTACAAAAAAACAAGGCTATCAAAAAAATCAATCAAATCAAACGTATATGGTGCGCCACCAGTTTAAAATGTGACAGTGGCGATATCATCGATTCAGTCTGGCAATAAGGTCTTGTTTGAGTACATCTTGATCCCTCACAAAACGTGACAAATAGGGAACAACTGACGTACTGTAACCCCGTGTGCGGGCATAAATGGCCGCAGACATCGAGATACATTCGGACAATGCACAATAGAGGGGGTGACTGACATCAGTGAGTATTTTGGATGGCGGTTTTTCGCAGGCGCAAACATGATTGGACATAATGATGTCAATAAACAGTAGCATAGAAATTCCAAGGCATCGAGCAAGATGCTCCAGCGACCTGTTGCTCACTTTGAATTGCCCGTTTAAGAGTCAGGGAAATATCACACATGAGCAATACATCCATTGCAGTATGACTCATGCAGTGACAAACCGTAGAATCAAGTAACCAGACACGAATGAAGACCTAAATCGGGAGACGCAGAACTTCAGTGTCCGGACTTTAGTGAATGTTTCATTCACGTGTTGTGACCACGTGAGATCCCGACTCAGCGTAACTCCGAGATATTTCGCTAATGTACAGGTGTTTGGACTGACACTCAGTATTTAGATGGGGTGTGTGCGTCAAAAGCTTTTGATAATAACCTTCCTTAGATGGCTAGAAAGTAACATCTTTACACTTTGATGCGTTGAGTGAAAGACAGCGGGATTTGGACCAGGAGGTGAGGTTGTCCAAGAAGCATTGCAAGTTGGCCGATGAATCTGTTGTGTGATTGTGTACACCAAGGATCACGTCATCAGCATACTTCAGTAGGATGGCTTCCTTTGGAGCGGGAATGGAGTTAATGTAGGTGGAAAATAGGAATGGGGACAAAATAGCTCCCCGAAAGAACACCTGAATTTGTGCTAAGTGAGGAAGAGCTTTTCTATCCAATCTTGGTAAACTGCGTGCGATTAGCAAACTAATCTGTAAGAAGATACTAATGAAGGTTGAACTCCGGAAATTAGTAGATCGTGTAACAGCAGCTGCCGCTGTACACAACCGTAAGCATTGCTGTAATCCAGGAACCAGATCCGCGTAGGTTTGCTTTTTCTATCGAGTGGTGAAAGCATGGAGTGTACAAGACAGGCTAATGCATCCAAAGTAGACGTTGAACTGCGATAGGCGAACTGAAATAGATCATTTGAGTGGGTTTGCACAATTATTCTTTCAAGTGTGATTCCTTCTAATCTCTTCAAAGCCACAGATGCACAAGCAATGGGCCGGTACTTACAGGTTCCTTTTTTGGCACAGTGGTAATGCGGACGCTTCGACAGCAGTTGGCTATCTTGTGCTGATGTAGGCACCTGGTTTAAAGATTAGAAAAAGGTTGTGTTAAACTATTAGCACATTTCTCTAGGACTATAGAAGATGGTGCGTCTGGACCAGGCGCTTTGCACGACTGTATCCGTGGTAATTCCTTGTAAAGTGTTACACTATGTATGGGTGGTGAAGTTAGTGGGGAGAGTTGCAACGGTAAAATTGGTAAATGCAATGCTGAATCAGTTATGTGACCACAGAAGTTGTGGTTTACATACTCCACGTCGAGAGCAGTGCGTGTGTAACACCTGACGGCTCCACTCAGGTTCTTCAACATTTTCCATATTTCTCGGCAATTATTCTTTCGAAGTATAGTTTGGACATAAATATGGTTGAGGCGGCACATTTCATTTTTTATGTCGGTCGATAAGGACTTTAATAAAGCGACATCTTTGCGCTTCTAAGCTTTTTCTTCGAATCTGCGCAGTCTTTTAAGGCACCGAAATGAAAACCTATTTGCACGAATGAAAATGACTTCCACTGTACAAAAAATATCGAATTAAAAGTTCAAGTAGCTGGTTAAATGAGCACAGTACTTCGATACATCAGTTGTAAAATATATTGAAGTCTGTAGAGGCAACAGTTTCGCGTAGTAGCTCAGTGTTTCGGGGAAGACATTGTCTTTGCGTTAACTTACGATCTTTGCAGCGAATAACATTTTTGTAATTCGTTTTGCCATAGATTATGGGAGATAACTTTGTGGCGTCATGATCTGAGCTTCCAAACGGTGCCTTGGTACAAACCGAAACAGCTTTTAAGTCCTTGACAAAATCTAAGCCTAGGCTTGCTTGTAACCTTGTTTCAGACTGTACGATGTTCTTCAGTCCATGATTGGTAATAAAATTAGTGTCGAATCTATTGAAATCACCGGCAAAGACACAAAGAAAAATCTAGATGTTCAATGACGGTAGCTGTAAAGTCGTCATAAGTGTTTAGCATCAGCTATAGGGCAGCTGGAAGAAATATAAATATTGGCTAATAGAATCGAGCGATAGCCACTCAAGTACCGAGACCTGCGTTTCACTATTAAACGGCTAATGCGCTGTGCGTAATGACTAAAAATAATTTTTGTCGACTTTAACCACGAAGTATGTTTTTCTTCGCCGAAAACTTGAAATGAAAGCGCTGTGTCAGCATGCGCGTTATCGTGGTGCAATACCCAATCATCTGTCATGTCCCTTCGGACTCGCTGGACCCGTTCTCATAGTCTTTCTAAGATACCGTTGTAGAAGACCCGATTAACTGTCTGTCCCGAAGGTGCAAATTCTTTGTGCACAACTCCACGGCTATTGAAAAACGACGATCATCGTTTTCGCTAACACATCTCGCACAGCTTCCACATTTTGATCGTTGGTTGACAGGATTGGCATTCCGGAACGAGGTTCGTCCGTAACATTTTCTCCATCCTCTGGGAAAGCTTTATGCCACTTAAAAACCATATTTCTCGATAGAGTGGCCCCTTGCGTTGAATTCGGAACAATGGAACAATGGTATATTACGGGCAACATGGTGGATGCTTAGCAAGTCCCGTAGGATGGCCAGAATGAGAACCACAATATGGTGAATAGAAAACTGATGAACAGAAAATCGTTTTGCTGGACACCCCAGTGTAAACACAGGCATGCAGAAAGAGTCAACCTCAGCTGTGTAGGTCAATTCTGTTTGTGCAATGTTCGTCACATTCTATCATCAATCGAGACACACAGGCTATATCTCATAGTGTACGTGGGTTAGGGCAACATGAAAGCGTTTTTTAAACACAGGTAAAGTGGGGACGGAAACAACGTGGTTTGGGAAGGCGTTCCATGGCTGGCACACACGAAAAGAATAAAAGTTCCGTCGACATTCTATCCGACTGTATTGTGTGGCTAACTTGAACTGGTGATCCCTCAAATTCGTGTTGTGGCTCAGTTGTAGCAGGTGACGCCGAACGTGGTTGGGGTTCCTTAGAATCTGGTAGGCTATAATGAGGTCGCCACGTAGGTGCCGGCCACTATAATTTTTGGGTCCTCAGTCCAAGTTGATAAGGAAGGTTTAACAACCCCTTGACGTGCTTCGTGGCTCGTCGATGTGAAGTCTCGAGCTCTTCAAAGTGTTGTTTGTGCCAGGGCTACCACACCTGGATCGCGTATTCCACCTAAGGCCGCATGTAGGTGTTAAGCAACTGAGAACAGACCGAGGGATCAAACCGCACAAATACCCTCCGCAGCATGCCAACGTGTTGGTTCCCGGTCTTTGACGCCTTCTGAGATTGTTCTGAGCAGCGCAGATCAGCCTGAACTAGTACCCCAAGATCGCACTCTTGGGTTACTGCTTGCAGGATAGGATCTCCAAGCTTGTATGTAATGTTCGGCTGTTGGCGAATATGAACTACCTTACATTTCCCCCAATTGAACTGGAGCAGATTGTTGAGTGACCACCTGTATGTTCTGTTCAAGTCCCGCTGAAGTACATCGTGATCTGCTGGGTCGGCGAGCATCCACCACATCTTAACCTCGTCAGATGTCTAGGTGGCAGACTTCTTAAGCATCACACAAAATTTGATAGCGTATCGTTGTTTATTTCGCTCCACCGCAAATTTAAAGGTTATTAACACACGATTCAAAACACATTGGTGAGTCAAGTGGTCAATGGAGAAATGCAATATTAGCCCTTTCTCTACCCCTAAACGTTCAGATACTTCATGTAGGCTTACTAAACATGTAAAGCTTTACATTAAGAGTTATCATCTGACCTTGCTCGTCAAAACACACCGGCAAATAGGGTGAAATATCACGCTTGGTTGTCGTGAGTCTGCTATTGTTTGTGTCATATTTGGTGCTATGGGCGTAGTGACTCATTGAGACCTACTTTTCGACATGATGCTGTATAGCCTTCTCACATTGACATTTGTTTCGTCTGTCTGTTTGTATGCTCCAGGTGCATACACGGAGTTCACACGAGTCAGGTGCCCAATCGTTTTATCTCCATCCTAGGGAGCGAACATCCCCGTGCGAACGAAGGTCCCTAGAGAATTGGTTGATCCAGTTTGTCTGTGTCTAACCAGATTAGTACTCCACCTTTCTTACTTCTCTGATTAGTGCCTTCCTCGCATGTGAATCTGCGGGTAACTGAGTTCAGACAGTTCTTTTGATCCTCAGTCCTAAATTGGTTTTTACCTTTTAATTATGAAGTGTGGTTCTGCATAACGCTAAATCTGACACCACTTGTCGTGTTCCGATATTCTCTCAAAAGCTCAAGTCCAGTGAGGATAAACTTTCTACACCTATGTCGGAGGATTTTACACGAGCACTGCCGATGTATTGCAACTTTGCATCAGTGGAAGGAATACAAAGTGACGAGGAAAACGAATTAAATGCATTGTCATCCTAACAAACGTCCTCTCAATTAATGCATCTTTACTTTCGATTCGAGTAACAAGCGAGACAAATAGGACAGGATCAAGATGCGATACGACGAGATACGAGAAAATGAAACCGAATTTTGTTCGCCTGGAAGAATTGGATACTCTGCTAGTCAGAGCATTGTGTAGGAGGTAATAGTGGTCGTTTAGAATGCTGGATGAGAACTTGAAGCATGCATCGAAATGTTCGCTAACGATAAAATCAGCGAGGGACCCTGTCTAATCCAGAGCGTGGGTGAACGCGTGTTAGTTAACACACAGGGAGATTGTAGTCCGAGGAAAAATACCGGGGTAACAGTATAACCCATGAGGAGAATACGTACCTTCACAATTCTCAGAATTTAGGCACGAGGTACTGAGTGTAGTTTGTGTCTAAGAGCGTAAAATGGTTATCTTCTGTGTTTCTGTGGTTTTAAGTGTGCGTGTCGATTATGATAGATCCTAAGACAAGAAAACAAAGGTACTTCACGGTGGATGTGAGAGAAATGCTTTGATTACTCGCGATCAAAGGAAAGGAGGTATTTACGAAGCAACGCAGTCTTCGGAGCGGATAAAAGAGAACATAGCATCACAATATACAGAGGGATTGAGAGAGAGAGAGGCCTAGAGTTTGACCAAGTCATGTTTGTCTAATCCTCGCTGGGTTTCAAAGGTTCCTAAATTACTAGGGCTATGTACCCTGGGACGACGTCATCAGCGTATGTACATGGGATGAAACTAGATGATATGGGCAGGCATTCAACATAGAAAACAAAATTTTAAAGAACGTCTCATTTCAAAACATGGCAGTGGGCTGGGATTACGGAAGACCTACCACAAAGCGGTGTGAAGTGTGTACTATTTATAAAGTAGGCGCGCACCACATTACATACATAGGTGGAATGCCATTTTCAAGCGGCCATCCAAATGGGCCAAAAGACCGTATACACAAAAATATGGGATTAGAATTTGAAGAGTAACTCCGGGCAAAGCGGATGCGCAAAGCATGCGTCCACATGGGGCTAACGATGCGCTTAGGGTGGGGTGCTTTTGGGAATCTCGCAGCGGAAGTGTTTCGGTGTTACTCCTCCTTTCGTAGTGTTTTTAATCCAAGTATCTGTCTTCAATCTTCCTCACTAGTCGTATTGCTCTTTTGATCGCTTCCAACTCGAACTTGTCTTTGCGAGAATTTTCCGTTTTTTTATTATTACGAACTGGCCTCTTTTGTGCTGGTTAATCGTAATGGTTCGTCCACTTTATATTCACAATCGTTCGTCGTTGCTTTTTTCTCCTTTTTAGTTACAACAGCATGACAAAGTACCCGATCGGGTTTGTCGTTCACTGGAAGCGATGGCATCGGAAGCCGCAGAATTTCGTTCACTTTATTACCACGGTTGACATCACCATCCCCTATTCCCACGAATTGTACACATCTGCAACCCTTCTTGCCGATCTCTTGTTTCTTCTTTTATTGACCTAAGTACGCATACCGCCACATCTGGCATTTGTTTCTCAACCCGATTGGCTCATCCGCGAACTATTTCAGTTCACATTTTCCTTATCCCAGTCTCTTTTAACGGGTTTTACTTTTCTGTCCTTTCCACCGTTACTCAAATGCACACCGGTGCCCCACTCACCTGGTGTCACCTCTCCGGTTCATTTGTTTGAACATTGCAGTCGTACTCTCACGGACAGTTTTACTTTTAGTACCGATTGTTAAGTCGTACAAGTACTGGACGTCATTTTGATCCATTACCAAACTTATCATCATGCAGATACGTGTCGGTATTTCGCACGTGTCTTAGACCAAGTTTTTCTTACCTTGTCATCATACCAGCTCACGTCACTCTGAACTTTACTCATGTTTTCTGAACAGGCAGCTTACCTAAATTATCTCCCTCATGTTGCATGTGATCGTGAGCTTGGAACCTGCATCCGTTCTTTGACATGGAAGAACGACAAACGTCCAAAGATAGCATCCTAGCTAACATCCATAACCACCTAGAACTTTTCTATCACCTTACAACACAACCACTCGCTTTTTTCTATCCTCCGGATATGGATAACTCCATTTGAAATCGGCTCTCATTGTAACATTTTGGATATCAGACTCATCAGGTAACGTTCTTTAGAACTATCTGAAATGCAGAAACGGTGGCTCAAAAATAAAACGTAACAACAGCACTAACCGTGTACTATGAACTCCCGATTCGATTCATAAACGACATATTAAGAACAACCGCTCTGTAGCCAGTTGCTTGGCTCTTCGCGTAATATCTGTCTAAGGCCAGAGTCGTTTACATTAACAAAACCTCAGTTAATGTGACCTTCCACTTAATAACAAAGTACACTGAGTCCGCATGATGTAGCCTCAGTCTTGGTTCTGTAAGAACATACTTTAGTGCACACAATCATGAGCGCGCTTTGCATTCCTTTGCTGAGAGCCGTGGTTTCCCCACAACCTTACCCTTGAACACCACGCAAGCTTTCTTCCTCTCGCGTTCAAGACAGCTTTTGAATACCCCCCCTCCCAGGCGTTTCCAAATCGTGCGGTGATCTCGTCGGTCATTTATCTATCAACCGAGTTAAGGGGTCTGACCAACCTCTGACTGGCTCCTGTGAGATGGTGATGGAAGCAGGTAACATGCTGATTCAACGCCGCAACATTGTCCTGCGCTTTGAGAGTAGGTTACGTGTACCTACGTGCAGCCTTCTTTGTCAGCCTACTTAGTAGTGTTTTCGTAGCTAGTGGGTCCCGTTATTTAGCCCTCCCATGGTCACATCATAGTCTGGGTAGCAGTCGAATGCGTTATTCATAAATCATAACATCATTCAAACATCACATGAGTTCAGAACGCCATTCCACTATGGTAGACCCTCATGGCTACTTACCATTGTTGCGTCCTAAATGTTTTGCTTGCGTTCATTGATCCACAGGAGCTGTTCAATCACGATGTTCGATTTAACCTATTCCTGTCTTGTCTAGTTCCACGTTCATCTTGGTTTATGCTGGGCGTTTTGCGTTATCTGCCCTTTATTCGTGCTATTCCGAAACAAACTACCTTTCCCCCTGCCCCGTATGATTGTGGTCGGTGTTTCATGCGCTTCCTGTCATTTGGATCTGCACTGGTTCCGCTCGCCAGTCACTATCACATTTTTCCTCAGTTGAGACGGCATTGTTCCGTGTCGTTTTCCTCTTCCTCTGCTCTTATCGCCTTGTGGTGATGCTGCTGGTTCGCATGTTTCGGAGTCCAAGTCTTTCCTCTGAGTTGCGCTCCATTCCGTCGAAATGTGTTATTCCTTCTCTGACTTCATTACTCCTCCTTACGGTCTTCAATTACTCTCCTCCAACGCGCGTCGGTGTTTGTTGCTCCCATACTTCACCTTCTATAGCTGATACTAGAAATGTCGGCCCGTAGCTTTAAGGATCGCCAGTTTGCATTGTAATCTGAGGGCGTAGGTTGGAGCCTGCGTAGGGACTCTCGCCGTATCCTCATACTGCGTGCAACTGATGGTGGTTGCGCGGCAGCGGAGCCTCGATACGACGTACCGCTGATGTCTGTTGATCAAAGTCGTCTCGTTCTGCATTACAGTACTTTTGTTGTAACATTCTATTTCTCACTCGGTATTTCAGAATAGTAGTCTGCATTATCTCGGACTGCAGTAGAATCCTGATTGTTGGCTGCAATGTTTGCGTTCTACATCCGAATTCACGGTAAACTGGAATTGTCCTCAAGTCGGCGGAAAGCATTTTTTTCTGTTCTAGGTGATTCGACGGAATAAAGTCGACCTCTCGTTGAACGCGCAGATTTTTATAATGTTGCAATCCGTTGTCTGAATTTGTCCTCAGGTCTCCCAGCAAGTTTCGTGATTATTACCAATGCGTTGCTGGCTGTGGTTACGGTGCACCTGACCGCTGTTTAAATCAGCTGGGATGGCTCGGCGACGGTTAATCAATTCCAAAGAGCGAGGGGAGATGTAAGCCCTCTGACTCCCTAGGGATTCCACAAATAATTCACCTGAAGTGATCGACGCTTTCTGCAAGAAACTTTAATGATATTCGACGTCCTGAGGTGCAGCACTAGCGAACGCATCTGATAATGAAGATAGATAGGCCAGTTGCGTGGAAAGGTTGGCTAGCCTATTGGTATCCAGTTTACGCTGCATTGGTTAAGATAAACCCTCGAAGCACATGCAGATGGCCGTAAAGATCACAGCGTGATCTGAGTCGTAGTGGGTGAATTATATCGACTTGCAATCCGATGCATTGTCCCGCCGTCTGAAGTTGATTGTGATGTGATCAATTTGTGACCACGCTTGTGTTGACGAAGGGGGACTCTAGGCGCGTCCTCTCTAATGCCAGCAGTTCGCGCCCGACAGAAAGAGGCAGGTGCCCTAAGGTAACGTAAGAATTTATCTCCGTTATCAGAGCGAATCTCTTTAGGGAAATGACGGGCACCAGGATGATGTTCGCTAGGCAGCAGATGACCGGCCCATGCATTGTAGTCTCCAGCAAGGACGACTACAAATGAATTCTCGGTTTTACTGAATAGCTTGTAAAGTTCGCGATAAAAGTCGTCCTTAACCTATGCACAACTGCATGTGGTTGGGTCGTATGCGAAAATCACAAGCAAATTGCATCTTTCCGCGATATATGGGCCTTGAAGCCGAATCGCACGCAGTTGACCCTTAATCGGGAACTAATCGACTTTGTCACCGAATGCGGTGCCAACATCAGCCAAACCATCTGTAACTGCTTTTGTATCACCAGACTGACATAATAAATATTGAGTTCCGAGACTAGCAGGGGACGTGAGCTTAATTCCGGAAGTGGAGCCTTGCAATCGAGTCACGGAATGGTAACAACACCTACAACGGCTAACTACGGTGCGCGGAGTCATGCAACTGCCCAATCTGCATGAGATTTATAACCTTGTGGTCTTTCAGCCGGAATGAAGATCGGGATCGAAGGAAGGCCACTTGTCGGAATCTGTTGGCATCGAAAGTATATTCAAAGAAACAAGAATTATGAACGAATGTAAGTTTAAATAACTAAATTTTCATTCTCGGCTACGCGAGGCGCGCCACTAAAGGCATGATCGTAGTAAAAGCATAACAATTGATCGAGAAATGTGTAATAGTATAACAGGATTTTCATATCTGTGGATCTATAAATGTCGGTATGTATGTAGGTGTGTTGCTGTTCCTTTGAATGAGTTCGATCGCGTCACCAGTGTCTAAAGGAATGTTTGACGTCTGTGGAGTGGATAAGACTGTTCGAGTAAGCAAGGGCAGTGACTTTATTTAGTGGCGAGTCACATCCGCCACGTCACAGTGTTGTTAAGCAGACATTTGTGGCTTTTTATAGGGTGAACGCTTGCCAGGAGAAAACCCACCATGTCCTGGAACACTGCCGCCGAACAATTTGCTAGAACGGGTTAAACCTGAACCACCCAGTTTACACCACGGGGAGGTTGTTCGGTGCGATGGAGGTGCGTGAGTAGTGCGGAAGGCAGGGGCAGAAGAGTTCGACGTAGTAGTGTCGAAAACGCGACGCAGTGCAGACTAGTTACATGTTGAAGAACCCATGTCTAAATATTATAACAGTTCGAACATAGAAACTCCGCCTATTTGCCCACTTTCTTCGTGGTACCTTTCTCACCCTCCGTTCCGCTGCGCTCCTTCAATCAGGTTGTGAAGTCTCTCCTAAACATCCGCGTAACGCGCATGCTCCTGTGTCATGTGGATTATTATTCTCTATCCTCTCCATTTTCTTGCAGAGTAGTCACTGTACGTTCATTCGAACCGGATTCACCAGTGATCCATCATACGTGGAAATATCCTTGCCATCACTAACTGTTTTCACTGTCATCCTTGATTAGGCGCAAGTGGATAACTCAGTCACATTGAGCCTATTTCCCTTCTGTGTAACATCGTTAGATACAGAATTCTCGAGGCAGTCCGAAAAGCCTAAGCTTATTCCTATCCGGCGTTTCTCAACACAGCTGTGAAGGGATTTATGAGTTCTCAATCTGTGTTCAGCGCTTTTCAGATTCAGTTAACAGGTTCCAGTCACTCGCCATTCCTTTTGACGTTGTCAGCCAATACGCCGACATAACCCATCACACGGACCGCGCGACCATGCCGATCGATCATTCTACCTTGCAACCACAACCATCACCTAACCGATATGCGCCGCTATCAAAGCTGGAAAAGTACAGAATGTCAACCGACACACTGGCTTAGATAACGACACCACGTCGAATGGTAGACGTGCGAATTCGAAAAGGCATCTGAAGGTTAGGAGAATGTCATCGATCAGTTAAAATAGGTTTGACTTGCTCGCATTGTTTGGAATGGTATAATCCGAAATGTGCAAACATGTTCCAAACACAGGTTCAAGAGCGAACTGGCTCCCAAGATGCGCTTTGGTTCTGTGCTGCGTGCTCGACCATCCCACTCTTTAAGTGTATGCTTATCCTAGTCCAGAAGTGCGACTGTTTAACCGCAGAAGCCGAGCAGCGAATGAACGATAAGATTACTTCAGTGGAGGCGAGTATGCAACAAGGAAGCGTAGTGGCATCTAAGCAACGGAATGCTGCACAATCTGCTTCCCCTGAACCGTAATCAGCCATGTCCCCATCTCCGTTGTCTTCTCCAAGTTTGTTAGAACGCCGGGCGAAAACTGACCGTACCTACGAGAGTCAAACAGTATTCATGGCAACAAAAATCAGGCACCACTATTTGAAACGTCTGGTCAAGCAAATTCCACTAGCCGCGACATCTATCATTAACATGGATGAAGCAGCCGAACACCCACCCTCGGTACCTGTAGCTCAAATGTCTCTTGTCGAAACAAAGCCTCCAGGCACATCAGTTACATATGCAGAGATTGATGCTAAGGTCGGCCGGGAGGCCGCCGTTGCGGTCTCTTCTGTTGTAAACACCGTTGACGCGAATGGAGAAACTAACAGTATGCAATCGACACTTGTAAGCAGGTCAGGACAAACTATTACCCTACCTTGTAGATCAACGAAAAAGGGATTTAAAAATATTGCCCTGACTGTTGTGTGCTCAAATGTCCCCGAATCTAGCGCCATCACATTGCGTTGTAAGTTATCTTTACGGCCTAGACCAATGGAACCCATTGTATTTGCTGATGAGTGTCAAAGCCAAATCTATTACGGCTTACTCATCATCCGAATTCGCCACACTATGGAGAATCCAGACTTATTCGAGTAGCAGTCGATTTCTCCACTGATGTAGAAAGCGTTTTAATCTCCGCAAGCGCACTAAGACACGGATCCAGTAGGAAACACATGTATTCTGATGTCCATTGGAATGCGCGACAATCAAAAAGAAACACCGAAGTTGGACACAGCAAGCAAGATCGCTTAAACACAAGCTTCATACATGGTGTGCCAGAGCTTCCTTCTAACGAGAAAGCACGATTTAAAATCGTGGCGGTTCATTCGTGAAACACTTTCTCTGGATAATATTATAGCGCTATCTCTCACTAAATATAATTTGGTGCGGCCCTAGATTCCTAAACATTGTGGTTCTATCAGAGCAACAAACGACGGATGTTTTGGATCGATGGCGGAGAAATCAGAAAAGTTTTCCTTCTGAACTTCGGTTAAAGACCACGGAAGCTTTGCAAAGTTCAGATATCAAAGCACCTGAAGCGGCAAACATACCGACGATGACACAGGGGCTTCACTTGACTACTGATGTAGGTCTAATCGAAGATTGGGACTCACTTTGGCCGAATCAAGTTACAGACGAGGTCTCACTATCCCATCAAAAAAGCGTAACTGCCGACCCATCTAAAACGTAGTACACCTAAGCATGTAACGCCAAATATAACTGACAAGGCTTCTTTATCCAACTGGGAATAATTCTTTTCAGCGGGTTGTAAAGTTTGTGAGGCAGACGCAATCACATGACTATAGTGCATTTGCTGATTGGTGTCTGTTTCTCATGGTTCCTTTTGGTCCTATATGTTTTCACTTGGTTCCGGTTAGGAGCAGAGTACAGTTTTACAGCTACCATCCAGCGTTGGGGTTTTTCCTACGTGTGAACGGACTACGGGTTCATACACGGATTAGGATGCCACGTTGCGGCAACTTTAAGACGCACTCTTATCATGGGTGATTTCAACATACATTGTGTAGAAACTCCTACCATGATCGGAGAACACTTCAAAGCCGGTCTACAATGGCACTTAATTACTGTTTCTCTTTAAAATCACATCACTTTGCCCACTGGGTTCAGTCAAGTAACAGGCCATCTGTGCTGGATCTTGTGCTTACCAACGAAGAGCAGATGAGTGATTTGTTGGCGTTAACTGGAAGGTCGGCTTAACTCTCACATCACGATCCACAGGAAGTCGAGGTCTGCAGCCGTACATTAAATGGAATAGGGATCTCCTGGTGCTTGTTTGCTTGGAGGCGCGGCGAGTTAGCAAGTAGTAGTACAGTTTCTTCCTAATATCACCCTTCACCCCCAGCCCTTTTTTAAACATCCCATCATTCCTCTCCGTTAATCCGTTTGTTCGGGAATGGTAGGAAGTGGTTCGTATCTTCTCGACGTCCATTTTCTCCAAACATGTCCAGAATTCGCCACTTTCAAAACATGGTCCCCGATTTGTCAGTATGGCCTTCGAAATCCCGTTGCTAGCAATCACGTTTCTCATTGCAACAGGTGTTGTCGTGCCAGTCTGTTGATCAGAATTGTCTTGGTTTCAGTCCATTGGGTGAAGCGCTCGGTCATCACGACCATATACTAATTGCCCTGCCTTGTTAACGAGAAAGGCCCCATCAAGTGGATTGCCCACAAGTCACCAATCTCGGACACTGGGATTGAGAGCATAGGTTGTGGGGTTCCTGGATTGTCCCCCTTCAAGAACTGACAAGACATTGCGTATAAATTGAGTTCTTTTTTCATGCCAGGTCAATATGCTTGTTGTCTGAGCAAATCCTACCCTGCTGCACCCGGTGTGAGGCATCTCGTGATAAGAGAACACCAACTTATTCCTCAGTTTCGGGGGAGTACCGGGCACTGGGGTAGTGTCTTGGCCTTGTGTCCTTATCAGAAATCTGGCTTCCTGGAATTGCAGCTTTTCCAGACTCAGTGCGAACGGCAAGAATTACTTGCCTTGGCTTTTGGTTGCAGCATGTTGATTCATAATGCCGTTATCACCCAGTTCAGGAGTCAGTCCTTTCGTTTTTCAGCCGCCAACTTTCCCGGATCTTACTCCTGCACTGAACCACTGACACCGAAGGCGACGCTCGGAAACTTACCGTCGTTCATCATGTGCGTTTAAAAAACCGTTCTGTTGTTTTTCCATAATATGGGAAGTCGTATTCTTGTAAGCGCATCGTCCGTCTCTCCAACCTGCTTCTGGGGTCTCTAGAGGGTTTAATCCATTCCAACGGTTTGGGATCTGTCACGGCGTGAAACCGTTTACGCAGCAAGTAAGGCCGCCATTTGTTCAGGGCTAAACAATTGCCGGACATTCCTACTTCACTTCGAATACTTAGCTTCCCATAGTGTCAAAATTCTACTAGCGTAATCGATCGCCCCTTGATTCTGCTTCAGCACCACACCAATTCCGACGTCGCGTGCGTTTGTGGTCACAGTGAACATTTCTCCGGAAACTGGCAATTTCAACCTCACTTCCTATCTCCCATTTTCCTTCAGAATGTCCTCAAACGCTCGCTGCGTTTCTGTCGCCCAAGTGAAGTACTTTCCTTCTCTAACAACTCTTACAAATGTGACGCCAAGCTGTTAAAATTCTTGACGAATTTACAATAATATCGCGCGCGACCTAAAACTGTCCGGAGACTGCGTTTCGTGGTCGGAGCTGGGATGCCTTGAAATGCTAATACTTTCTCCGACAGCGTCTTGAGCTCACCTTGACCCACCTTGTGACCAAGCAGTGTCACGGCCGTTCTCAGGATTTGAGATTTAGACCCATTTATCCGCAATCCTGACTGCCGAATGTTTTACTACGTTGCTATATACCACAATTTTTCTATATACACGGCCACGTTCTCTAATCTATCCAACAGACGCAGCATCACACGTTGGAAGGTGAATGGAACATCAGGCAACCCAAGCAGCATCCTTTTAGGTACAGTTCATCTCCGAATGTAAACGCAGTCCTCGACCGGTCCTCTGACTTTTTATTAGTCGCGCAACTGCACCGGTTCATGCCTACACACACAGGCACACGAACTGCACCAAGGTCGATGGTGAGACAGGGAAAAACTAGATCATTGCCTTTGATCGAGCTGAACGGCGCGCACGGCCAAGCGAAGGGCTTACAATGACACCGGCTGCTTACACAACTCGGTTACATTAGGATGACCACAATGTGGTCCGAACACCATCCAGCCGCCTTACTCCTAATTCTCTTCTATCAACTTAGTGATTTCCGCTTAGAATACATTGTGTCCTACTTAGTTTGTAAAATTGTCAAGTATATAAATAACAATATATAAATAATGTAGAATACATTCCCACCAGGTTAGAATGATCTAGTTTAGGTTTAAGTCAGTGTAGCCCAACTGCGGTATATGCAACAACAACCTCAGCATGAGACAATACACAAATACATGGTTGGCGGCACTCGGTTCCGCATTTGCCTGTCACTTTGACCTCCACGAGGACAGCCACAGGACGCTTGTATCTACAGAAGGACCATGAGTGGCTTACGTTGCACTACTCACAGCTCAGTTTACACACCCCATTCCAGTGTAAACCCGAAGGAATAAGAGTGGGTGGCATGTGAATTGGAGCCACGTTTCATCAACACGTCCGACCCACACTCTTTCAACAAACAGAGTGGAAGCATTCACGCCTAATTTGGAAATCATGAGTACCAGACGTACACAAGGCGGTGGCTGGACCGTAGTCCGCTCCACACTGAGTGCATGGAACCACTAGTTGAGCCTAGCACGGCCACGAACGCCGTGCATCCAGCTCAACCCAAACGTTTCACATTCTTCTGGAGTCAGAATATGGTTGGCGGCATCCGGTTTCGGATTTGCCTGTCACCGTAGCCAGCCACAGCACACCTGCGCCTACAGAGGGACCATGGATGGCTTGCGCTGCATCACCCACAGCTCCATCCACACACCCCATATCCAGTGTAAGCCCGAAGGAATAAGACCGGGAGGCATGTGGATGGGAGCCACGTTTCATCAACGGAGCCGGCCCACACTCCTTCACAGGCAAATACAAGCACGCTGTGTTTGGGATATCAAGCGCACACAAGGCGGTGGCTGGACCGTAGTCCGCTCCACACTGAGTGCATGGAACCACTCGGTGTGGCTGCGCTTGGTGTGCATGTTGACCAGGTGCCTACCTGTCTATTACTCGCTACCTCGTCCATACTGGCTCCAGGAGACAGTTGGTCGTTGCTGGAGGGGACGGGGTGCACAGTCTTTATGGCCATGCTAGGCTCGAAGAGTCAGAATATATATATATATATATATATATATATATATATATATATACTACGGTCTCAGAATCTTTACGAAGTTGGGCTTTCGTGGTATCCTTTGTGGCCATTTATCTCTGGCCATATATATTCGATACATATAGAAAATTCCTTATCACTGGTTGGTGTCCTGTTTGCTGTAGATGCGATTTGTTTCCAGCCTTAGTTTGGATGTGAACCAACGCTTCAGTGCATTGATTCACACGCTCGCAGAATGATTGAATGGGCTATTTTGGGTTAGAGATCAGGCAGAAATCATTCTAATCTGCAGTTTAACCAAGGTATCAAATTTTCGGCTGCAAAATTTCCACAACTTTTCAACGGAGTTTTTGATGTATAAGTTTCATTTTGCAATTAGCAACCATGAGGACATCCTGGTAGGTGGGTAACAGCGATTGTTGGACCGGATTGAGTTTTTGTTCTAGAATATTATTCACTCGTAGAGATGTTGCATGCTTTGTGCAGCGTTCTTGTAGACAGGTTGAAAGGCAAGCATGCTCTCCGGGTGCTTTGTGCTCAGTCCGTCAAATGGTTGGTTTGTCTAAACCAAATCATACTGAGTGGGAAGTGCCGACGCATACCCCATTGCCTTTCGAAGCAATTCTTCAAGGATTGAAGTATAGTTGGCGGCATCCGGTTTCGGATTTGCCTGTCACTGTAGCCAGCCACAGCACACCTGCACCTACAGAGGGACCATGGATGGCTTGCGCTGCATCACCCACAGCTCCATCCACACACCCCATATCCAGTGTAAGCCCGAAGGAATAAGACCGGGAGGCATGTGGATGGGAGCCACGTTTCATCAACGGAGCCGGCCCACACTCCTTCACAGGCAAACACAAGCACGGTGTAGTTGGGGAATCAACCGCACACAAGCCGGTGGCTGGACCGTAGTCCGCTCCACACTGAGTGCATGGAACCACTCTTCGAGCCCAGCATGACCACAAGGACCGTGCACTCCGTCCGCTCCAGCAACGACCAACTGTCTCCTGGAGCCAGGTGGACGAGGTAGTGGGTAATAGACAGGTAGGCACCTTGTCAACATGCACATCAAGCGCAGCCAGACCTGGGATGTCAAACAACAGCCAATCACTCGAAATGCCGATATCGAATAAAGTAAACGCACATGACGACATAAATATTCGCTAAATGAGAATATGGAAGAAAGTGGTTAAATGTCAATACGTGATAAGTACAAAATGTCCGAAATTTATTTAAAAAATACCACGCGATAAAATTACGCAAGTTTACCACAATTTGCATGAGCGACGTGGGTAAGTTGGGAGAAGATCATCAAGTACGCAGAACAAACCAAATAAAATGTAAGGAAATTTATCCACATTAAAAAGACCTAGTTTAGGTGTAAGTTGGTTTAGCCCAACTGCGGTGAAGAAGCATCATGAATGCGACATCAGCCTCAGCATGGGTTGAAGTATACGGTGGTAAATAGACTCAATCTACCAGCGTCATACCGTTACTCAAGGATATTGTTATCCATTAGACTCATCGTGAAATAGAAACTGCTAGGCATTATTTTGGAGAGAAAGGCATACAAGCTACCGCCTAGTAACGTCATTTGTAGCCTATAAAGAAATGAAGTCATCACAGACGCACCGATTGGTTATCAGTCTCATATCACCTGAGTGGCATGGTTTTTGCGAAATCAGTAGAACAATGCCATATAACAGGTAAAGGAGCTGACATTTAAGAAGTCTCATAAGCTGGTCGAGATGGAATTAGCGAAAATGATGAAGGATGTTAGAGGCGTACTTACCGAAACGTGCACCTGATAATAAGTATAAATCCACTTGGTTAGTGCTTGGGAACACACCGTCTTGTTGCATCATATTTATCGCAATTTATTAAGTGAACGGTAGCTGGCACGTTGTATCATCAAATCGTTTACCCAAATCTCATTAGACGGGCCGATGCAACGCACACGGGGAGAGCGTAGATCGGCCGTCAGTCGAAGGCAAAAGAAATTACGACATCATTCTAGCTGTCTGTACTGTATGGTCATTTTTCTAATGATAACTTCTCATGTTAATGTTACGATTTAGTTCAAGGAGCGGGTGGCAAATATAAGTTAAGTTCTCCAAAATTTGGTAAATTGTTATAAGGTCACCTAGCCGGCGTTGATACCGACCACTGCACATTCCTGTAGACTTCAGTCTAAGCTGGTAGGTCAGATGGGCGGCCGCTAATACTATTCGTTGTGAAGTCTTTAGTGCAGTGGGATCTTGCTTCTTTCATGGAGGCCACGCCTGGTGGCGTATTCCACGTGCGGTCGTACGTAGGCGTTCTGCACTTCTGGTAATATTGGGGGTTCAAACCGACCGAAGGCTCTGCGAAGAAGGCCGACAGGTTGGTTGCTTGTCCCGACACCTAGAATTGTTGCGAGTGGCCGAGGTTGTCCTGGATCATTATATAACGCTCTCGCTCTTAGGAGACTTTCTGCAAGATGTATTCCAGTTTGTGCACTTTCGTGGGCTGACGATGCACATAGATCCATGTTAAACAGGAGTAAATTACTTGTCGACCATTCATGAACGTCTTCTAATTCATGCTGGAGAGAAGTGTAAACACTGAAGCTGCTACTCTTTCGCCATATCTTAACGCCATTTGCAAAAAATACCAGGAAATTAGCGGTAATAACCATTGCAATATCCTTGATAAACATAAGGATAATCACATTCTCCGCAATGAACCGTGTTTTATACGGCATTTCACGTCAATCGTGTTGCTGACTTATCCCTGAACCACTCCCTTAGTAAAGAAAGTTGACAATCCACCCAAGGACAGGATCTCCGATTCCATATAGCCTTAACCTGTGAAATAGTATGCGGTGACAGGGGCGGCCGAAAACGTTTTGTGGGTTCAGATAGGAGACGTCAATCCCAATCCCACTATCGCCCGCTTACGTCTAACTACCCCATGCCATGAGTCGGCTGTTAATGTATGACCGGTGTTGACAGAAGCCATGGTGTTCAGTTGCTAAGACGTTGTAGTTTCCAGGTATTCCACTAAAGCCTCAGCTATGACAGCTTCCATCAGCTTAGAGAACACAGGTAGTCATTAGGCGATAGTTTGCAGGGCATAAACGGATGCGGCCTTTAAAAATCGCTGCGATACTTCCTGCTCCCACATAGTCGATCGTTTTGTTCACCAAAGCAAGTTCGGAAGAATCGTGACAGGGGGGTTGGCTGGCTTTGTAGCTGTAACATTCAGTGTCTTCTTACGGATGTTGTCGGCTCCCATGGAGCTATGAGAACAACTTCTTTTGCACAACCGCTGAACTGAGGACAACATTTTTAAGTCCTGTAGCCGGTAAATTGGTTAATGTTATGTGACAGAGAAAAGCTACACATTCAAAAATTGGTAACCATGGTAGCCTCATGGCGTTGGCCACTTCCTCGGCTCTTTGTGCGCTGCTGGTTGTTGTGAAAAGTGGGTGTAAAGTCCGAACGAACTTTAATTTCCTGCACCTGATGGATTATTCCTTCTTGGTGACTTAGTGCCACTTGTCCCAATTGTTCCACATTTCCAAGCAAATAACACACTTCTTGCTCTCTAGACCGCTACATTTTCAGACGAGTCTTACAAATAAATAAATCAGTAGGTATATTTTCCGACGAGCGGGATACGTCGGGAAATATACTGTTATTCATCCGCCACACTTGCATGCAATTTGTCTCAGTGCCACATCTTCTTAAGTCTGCTGCTAATATTACTATTCTACTTATGTTTTCGCACGTTGTGGAAGCAGCCGTGATTTTCGTCTTTTGCACTATTCTACCCCTTGGAACCACGGTTAGAAGATTATATCACGAAAGTTTCGACCTAACCGTTTTCTGGTTAGACCGTGCTTATAGTATAGTTTATAACTCGATGTAGCATTATTTATATACGTTTGTGCAGTGCAATTACGAAGGCTGCTAACGTGCCTGTACAGTAGCTTGTTGTTGCTCTGGAACTTTTGGCCAGGCACTGTTGGTAGGTAACGTTGTCTTCATGGCCAAGTGTGGTATAATGGTCACGACGGATCAGAGAGTTCCCCCACAGCATCCCTTATTTTCAATACATTTTGAGTCCAGCTTCTGCAAACTGATGTCACCTTTGGAGAACGAAGTTGCTTCGTTTTGCATGCTCTGTCGAGCTTGTCGCTGAGTCTTTCAATGAACTCTGTTCCATCGCAACCAAGCGGGCACTTTTGAGAACTCCCAAGTGGATGCACTGACAAGTCCATTTAGGATTTGGTATCATGCGTTTGTGTGAGTTTAGTTTGTATGTTCATTTCTGGACACTGTCCATAGCATACATCGTCCACTCTTATGATCAAATGAACTTTTCATCAACATCTGCCGCGGAACCATTCCTTGGAACGTGATAGTCCCGATTCCTCCAACCGGCACAGTAAGGAGGTTGTTTGGTAAGCCAGGCATATCAAATACTACGTGTTTTCAGCCCCTTAGGCCACCAAGTATTTAATCTCGGTCATCATACCAACCTCAAAAATATTCATGTCTATCAGCTCGAGCGATAAAGTCATCTAGGTTGACCGCGAACTCACTGGTAGTCAGCTCTAATTACACCTGGAACGCCACCTGAACTCCGTTTTCAACTTCTCACTTTCAAGTGCTAGTAGTGAACCCGAAAACATTTGCACTTTCAGCATATATCACTTGGTTTGTCTTTTCATTACCTAGTCAACAACTTCTTTCGCTGCAAGCTCATCCCCATTGTCTACTTCTATCCAATGCTTTGCTCATTAGGTTGTTTCTTAGCTAGGTCATCTACCTACAATGCCTCGTTGCTCCCCGCGGATTGGGTCCAACCGCCGCACATTTCTCCATCGTTCCCCATTTTGCACTTCGCTTTCATGTCTTTTTTGATGATTTTTATTGTTGTTACGCCACATAATTGGTTGCTCATGCTCCGTACTCCTCATCGCCGTCTTGCATTTCCATCTTGTTGAGCTCGTTCATGTAGTCCAATGATTGACTACCTGTCCGCATTTAACCTTCTCTCTTGCCATATGGTTTTATTCACTTTTACTGTGAGTACTTTGAAGGATGAGCTATTCCCTCTCATTGTTTACGCCGTAGCTTCGACTGTTACAGCTTTCTGGAAGATGAGTTCTTTATTAGAACTCGCCCGCTTGGTAGCTTCAGTCTATAATAGTGGAGTTGCTTTTGATTGCGCCAAATAGTCAGATATTTTCTCTGCCCCCTGGCAATAGACTCCCAGATGAAAGACGTCGCTTCCCATCTGATATGATAATGTCTGTTTTAGAGCTGTCCACTTAACGAACAGTACGCAGTTAGGGGCGTGTGCGCCCACTGGATGCAACTGGCTTGCGGTAAAACTATTTTCAGGTACATGTGACGAAACACGATATCCATGGAGAGGAAGTCGATCCCGTCAAAAACACAAATGGCTGAAACATTTTTCGAACGGGAATATGATAATGGGATTCTTTGAGACAGTGGGTCAAAAAGTTTGGCCGGTATGGTTAATTAAGTTCCTGGTGTTGTGGCGTAGTCTCCATTGTTAATCGAGGCGGATTGTGGCCAGGGCAAATTGATGGCACGTCAAGTTTCTTTTCTGTACACAACTCTCGGATTTGAAACTAAAATTACGATCGTTTCAGTTTTCGACAGTGAAGGCATCTATTTACTCATGTGTGACTTCCGGGTACACAGTAGATAGTCGAGAAAGCTCACACTAGTTGGTTTGATACTCACACGGTCCGATAGATGCCACACAGCATTGTACTTGTTACAACCTTTATCATGTCTCCCTAGAGTCAAGCTGGATAACGTTCAAGACATTCTTCGCCATCCCTTCCTCTTCATATCTGCTTGGAAATTATTTTTCTGTTTCGCATTTCAGTCCATGAGTAAGTGTATTATTTTTCTCACGAGGAACTTTAATTGTAGCTACCTCAATCACTGTTTTGTATGCTTGTATTGCGTTCCACGCATCACATCTTTGAAAGGTACCGAGTTCATTGCTATTTTTTAGGATGTCATTTTACGATTCCATTGATGTGCGCTTAAGTTTATTGCCTGGATTTCTCAACCTGCTCTGTTACCCTCAATGTATCACTGTATATCGTTCTAGCTTCAAGGCGCAGAACCTATAATAGTTCTATTCCGTCACATTGTTAACCATTGTCAGGTGTGCTTGTGTTCAGCTGCATTACAAAAATCAATTATCGATGAGGTCACTCTTTGTAATCTTAGTGTTACGCCCATCAAGCTAGGTTTAAAACATTTTAGCACCTCTGGGACATTCATGCGTGGGTTGTTAAGGGTGCCGTTTTCAGCTTATCCCTAGCTTAACTTTCATTGTCACCCCAACCTTTACAATGAAAAGAATAATCACATATGTGAACAGATTCCGTTGGTTATGCGTATTGTGGATTAGTATAGCTTGGATTACAACTCATCTTTCATGTCGTTCTCCAAGTGTCTTCCGAAATCTGTCGCCTGGCTACCGACCCACAGTTCGTGTATTGACAGTACTTCTTCCTTCGTGAGTAGTTCATTCTTATCCTTATCCGTCTCCATAAACAAGTGCTCGGTTTCGTCAGTTGCAGTGCGATAGAAACCTGTGATGCAGAGATTAGGGTTAGAACAGTCTTGATTGAAAGTTAATGCATACATGTAATTGGTCGTCTGCTAACTACGTCAACTTATCTCCAGTATCTACATATCATGGACAAGTGTGTGAGTCACTTGCATAGCGAATTCGTTCAAGTAACTATTCTCCTCCATTAATTTATAAGGCTGAACATCGGAAATTAACAATGAGCATATCACTTTCTAGGCATTACTAAACTAGCTACTGTGGCACAATTGTATATTCGAATGTGCGTATAAATTATGGCTTTCAGTTCAATCACAAGTTCCCAGATGCTTTCGCACCTGGATTATTTGGGGTTGAGAATATAGCTCTGCTACCAATGTAATGCAGGTGTTCAAGTCAAATGACGTTTACTTTGGATAGGAGAGCCTTATAGCGATCAAAACGAACTCGACTCTAAACCTAATATGCCCCATGTCCCCGTTATCCGTAGCTAGGATGACAACTTAGAATTAACTCAGCCAGAAATGATTACTTAATGCACTGGTTACATTTGTCATAATCTTTCACTTATGATTTGTAAATATACTGACCGGTTGTGAAAGTGCAATTGATTAACTATTGCGCTTGTGCCTATGCATAGGCACAAGACACACCTGACTTCCACATGATCAAGGGTCGCTCAAGCAGCACCAGCGACTCTTCCTAACATATGCGTCCACTGTAAGCACAAAGCATGTGATGTGCGGGTGAGTGTTACTGATGCTGCAGAACTGGATCAACATCGGCTAGTATGTACGTTGTGAACCAATGTAAAGGGCAAATTGAGAGACCGGGTATCTTCGCCCTAATAGTCGTCCGCTCGGGATAGTCCCACCAGTTTATACCTGCTCTACGTGGGGCGCCAGCTGGAGTGTGGGGTTTAGGGCGACCACAAATTTGAAAATGGCGTCAGAAAGGAAAGCGCACACGTCACCACTCTCCTCAAAATACGGTGGTGGTTCCCCTTTTCCTGTACAACTACTCTGTGAGGAAGCCTAATAAATAACGACAGACAAGCGAACGCATTTGCTCAAAAGTAAAAGGAATCCAACAATATTGGAAGCCGTATTGGCTGGCCGAACAACCTCCACGGGATGCTAGCTGGATGATTTGGGTTAATCCCGTTACAGCGATTGGTTCAGCGGCAGTGTTCCAAGACGTGGTGGGTTTTCAGCTGGTCCGCTTTCTCCCTATAAAAAGCCACCCATGTCGGTTTAACAACACTGCGACGGGGCGATTGTTACTTGCCAGTAGGTAAAGTCACTTTTACGTATCTGGATGATCTTACCCACACTACGGAGGTCAGTCATCCAATACGGAGATTTCATTTCATCCCTTCTCGCACTGGCGACCTGACGGAAATCAATCACAAAGGCAGCGTCACATTTGTAACTGCAAGCAACACAGCCACACACCTTCTTTGCAACATACGTTCGTACACACTTATCACATGTATCCACAGGCTGCTGATAAAATTGTACCGTTATTTACATATGACGCTACCCAATTTTTGCATCATCATAACCATACATACACAGGCGTGTATCGCATTGTCGAGAATAAAACATTTATCTTGCTATATTTCTTTCTTTATCTACTAGCCTCAACTTAGAGAATGCATCCTCAGTACAAAAACCTACTCGGACGGTGGATATCCGGCGCTTACCGTGGATATCCGTGGCACGTTCGATGAATGAAAGTTCATGAGTCGCATTGCAATCGGATGTATGATCAAGTAAGAATATCAAAACAAGGTTATACATATTCCCCCGCACCATAGAGCTCGTCACATGTCTGCATACTTCTGAAGCAAACCAGCAACTACATTGCCATGCAATTTTGCAACTAGCACATTTTGCAGTTAGCTTCCTATCTACTGTTGCCCTCTATACGGGACAGCTTTACACCGGTCAATATCCGCCGTACCGAGGCAATAACGTAAGCTGGCTCACCTCAAAGCTGACCCTATCTTACGTGACAACACTTCTGCAGAAGCAGCCATGTCTTCTGGGCACAAAAATACAACACAGCTATTACGAGAAAGGCAAAATTATAAAAAATGATAACCTAGGAGAGTTCGAGTTAAAAAACCTAAACGGTATCGTGTGCTTAGTACCTAACAGCACAACAATGGTCAGCGGCCGACCGACAAACGGTCGGCTTAAAACTAAACACAAATTTAATATCCACCAGCACACTTCTAACCTATATGACACTCTCTTTTTCATACTAATGCCCAAGGCCTTCTAAGCGAACTGTTTGGGCTTCGACTACGGCATGCTGCGATGCCGTGGAACCTCATCATGGTAACCGAAACGTGGTCGAGTGAAGTGATCATGGACAGCGAAACTGTACTACCCGAAATGTCTGTTCTGTGTAACTAGGGGCCGAATATCGGAGGCGGTCTACTACTCTATTACCACAGTAAGCCGCATCTTGATGTAATCGGTGAACCGGATGTCCAGATTGTCGACGCGCCTTAGTTTCCTCCTCATCTATGACGTGATTACACACGCTTAGTGGGCATCGTGTACTGCCCTCCGTCATCCACTTCAGTAATGGAAAATCGCTTAGCTACCACTATGAAAACTATCCTCGCACACGACACAGTTACATCCTCCTGGTTGGCGACTTCAATCTTCACGCCCTAGAAACCCCATCTTGTTTCGATGAGAACTTCAAAATAGAATTTCAGGAACTAATCGCTGGATTACCACCATGCCTACCACCACCATACAACCATGTTGCCCTCCCCACAAAATTCAGGACTGGGAACAAGCTAAGTATCATTAATCGCTTATTAACCAACAAGGAGCTCATGATCGAATCGGTATCGATAGCTAGTGCTTTGGGTCATACCGATCATGCAACACTCTTGTTCAACTGCAATTATTATGCAGAGCATTCCGCAGCCAACACCGATGACTCTCCGCTTATTACCGATTACGCTGTTTTGACCACACTTATTAATACAACTGACTAGTGCTTTCCAGTAGAACTATCCCCCGATGGCGCCTGGTGGGATTCTCCTCATCAGTTTAACGAGTTAGTAGCCAGTGCTTCGAGAAACATACCCACGGCGCGCGATGTGAGTAAAGCCATCTATACGCAGCAGGACGCGAAGTGTATGATCACAAGAGATTCACTCTGGAGCAAATCCAAGGAGTCACTGAAGGCGGAAAAGTAGTCATATTTCGTTTATAGCTACAGAGCTTCTGAGAAGGCTAAAGTTCCTACCCGAGCACACCTCTCTTGGTGCTGATAATATCCAACCAAATATGCCGAAGTTGGGTGCAATAAATTTGGTGGATCCAATCTCTAGGTTCTTTCAACGATGTCTCGACGAGATGTGTTCCCACAGTGTGGAAGCACGGAATCATCACTCACATTCACAAAGGGGGAAATCATGCAGATCCATCCAACTATCGCCCGATAACTCTCCTGCCGGTGGTGTACAAAATCATGGAGTCCAATATTACCGATGCCCCCATGAATTACTTGGAGGAATACAAAGTCATAGCACCAGAACAGCATGGATTTCTTCGGAACCGATCCTGCGCCACAAACCTGCTGCTTACTCGCTTCAGTTGGACTGAAATCGTTGACAGCGGTGTGGGAGTTGACGTAGCCCATCTGGACTTCTCGAAGACGTTCAATCTACTGAATCACCGCATCCTTATTCACATGCTTCAGAGCTGTGAAGTTGGTAACCCAATTCTCAGGTGCTTGGCAAACTTACTGATTCAGCGACATCTGAGTGTAAGAGTTCGCAGCGTCATCTCTGACCCTATCGACGCTCAGCGCGGAGCGCCACAGGGCTCAGTACTTGGTCCACGCCTATTCTTCATTTACATAAACGACCTCGTGAGAGTGATCACTTTCAATTTCTTACACTTCGCTAACACTTGCAAGAAACGACGGGCCATCAAAACAACGGGTGATCATGTGGCGCTTCAGGAGGATCATGATAGGGTATACGGGTAGATGACCCAGAAACTGCTTCATTTCAGCGCCACCAAGTGTAAGACATTGAACATAAGCCATCAATCCACTTGCGCGTACAGGCTGAAGGATCGAGCTTTGCAGTGTGCTACGACTAAATGCGATCTTGGTGTGATAGTAGAAGTGGACATTGGCTGTTCTCGTCAGGCAGACGAGGAGTCAAGAAAAACCAGCCAACATTTTGGCCTTTTGCAGAGAGCATTCGGGTGTTTTGACCCTCCAATCCTCTCTCAGATGCTCAATGCCTATATAAGGCCTCATTCATAAGACGCTATTTACGACTGGCAGCCCTAACACAATTACGACCTCACCGTAATTGAACTCCCACAATGAAAGGCGACCAGGAAAGTGAAAGGATCTGCTTCATCTTCCTTACCAACTGAAGTTGAGAATCCGTGGGGTCTACAGTGGACAATGTCGAATCCTGCGTGGCGATTTGATAATGAGATATTTGATCCTGTGGAATCTAAACCATGCTTGTAGCTACCTTTCGAAGCTGAATCACAATACCACGATGGACCAGCTAAAGCTGACCACACAGTATAGCCAGTGGGATTGCCGTCGGAACTTCTTTTCCCTTCGCGTGTGCCAACCATGGAAAGCCCTCCTCACTTGTTTCTTCCCGCACACTCATACATTTACAATACGCCACATAATCCTCTCTATCCAGGCGTCAACCTAGCACTACAAATCAACGTGTTTGTTCACTTTCAGCACATAATCTGTTAACTTACATGCTCTAGAATCCCAGGCTACACCAGGACAGCAATTCAAAGCAGACCTGCATGGTCTTGTCTCAGAATTTCCGCTTTATGGCCACGTTCCTTCGCCCACCAGATTCAGGGGAAATAACAGACTATCCATACTGCACCAGATATTCACTAATGAAGAACTGATGATTGAGAGAGTGATACTCGATACCCCTCTAGGCCGCAGTGACTATGCGACTTTGCATTTCATGTACACTTGTTAGGCTGAATACCCCGAGTACAAAACGACGAGAAGCATAACCACTTACGACACATTAACCCCACGCGTTGAAGCGACCGACCAGAGTTTCCTAACCGATGATGCACCGGATGTTGCCTGGGAACGTTTCGTCAATAGTTTAAACACATTGGTTAATAGAGCATCGGAAATCAAAACTATCAGTTCGAGAAACATGGCGTCGTTTATACGGAGAAGGACACGCAAATGCATGGGGATGCGCAAAGTGGCGTGGTGTACCCAGAAAACCGACCCGAGTTAGAGTACCTGCCAGGCCTATGTTGTGCACCGTAATCACTGTACCCAAGTAGTGCGCGAGAAAAATATAGCTTATCAACATGCTTTGTCCGAGCGATTAACTTCAAATCCTAAGCTTCTGTACAGGCATGTGAATAACGTTTGCAAGAAAAACAGTGGAGTTCCCACTCATCAAACCGCTGATGGTCTAACTCGGACTGCTAAAGAAGCGTCGGAGGTTCTGCAACCATATTACTCACCAAGACTTCATAGCATCTCGTGGTCTCCTGAAACTTTGGAAACTATGGTGCTTCCACCAGGATGCACTCTTTTAAATTTTACGGCAGTCACTATGATGAGAATGCATGCTATACATGCGCCTGCACGCTTGTCCAGGAATTGACCACATCCGTTCAAAGACGCTTGTTGTGGCGGCTAACGTTTTGGCTGAACCCTTAGGACGGCTGTTCCAACACTTCCTTGATGAGAAATGCGTTGCTGCGATGTGGAAACACGGGATAATAACCTCCATTTACATAATAGGCAATATTCCGACCCGGCTGTTTATCGACCAGTGACTCTTCTGCCAGTTATTTCAAAACTTATGGAGGCTATCATTGTTGACGCAATCATGTCTTATCTGGACGGATTTAGACACATTGCTCAGAAGTAACACGACTTCCATCAGAATCGGTCGTGCACGAGCAAAATAATGTTAGCACGAGACGGCTGGAACGAAACGGCGTATGTTGGTGCAGGTGATGATGTGGCTTACCTTGATTTCTCTAAAACCTTCGACTGGTTGAACCATCGTAATTTTCTCCCTAAACTTCAAAGATGTGACATTAGGAACCCTCTCCTCGAGTGGATCTGCTTTTTGCTCTCGCACAGGCGTCTGTAGGTGAGAGTAAGTGAATCCATGTCAGACCCAATTCAAGTCGAATGCAGTGTGCCACAGGGTTCGGTACTGGGCCCCGTCTATTCTTTGCCTTCATAAACGATCTAGTGAGCCACATTAAGTCAAAGTGTTGACTCCACACCGATGACATCAAACCTTGGCGAGTTATCAGAGCTCCATTAGACCGTTTCTAGCTTCAAAACGACCTTGACAAGAGTTAGGGATAGGCAGTCCAAAATGGCCTTTTATTCAATGTGGCTAAACTTTGAGTACTCCATTTGCGACACCGAATGATTCACACATATAAGCTAGAGAACTAGTATCTGCAACACTGTCCTCTCGAAAACAAACGGTGTGCTGGTCCAGGAAGATATTGACAGCTCGGAGCAGTCCATAAAAGCCTCGAAGAAGGGGATCCAAATCATGAGGCTTTGACGGAGAGCTTCCGGATAGTTCGAATCGTCTGCTTTTCGCCAAATATTTCCTACCTACATGCGTTCTCATGTAAAATATGCAATTCAGGCAGTGCACCCATGATCAAAGCGGGATCTCGCGGCCTTAGAGGTTCCGCAACATCGGGCGACCAAAAATGTCAAGGAGCTGAGCCACTTGTAACACGAACAGTGCCTCAGAATGCTTGGCATTTCCAGCAGACCTTATCGGCATTTACGTGATGACCTAATCACGGCTTACCAAATATCAAACAACACATTATCCGTGTCATCACCTGTTGAAGTTGAGTCACAACAACCAGCTGACAGATCATCATTCCAAGTTGGCGTATCAGTACAGTCGGTTGGAGTGTCAAAGAAATTTCTCGCTACGTGTTTTTCACACGTGGAATACCCTCTCGGCAGCTATTATTTCAGCCCCCACGTTAGCCTAAATGACCAGCTAGTTGGTGGGCCGACTGGTATCAACCCATGACCGTGGACTCCTCAGTTGCGTCTCCGACGCTGTAATTTTGCCACCAATTTTAGCACGTATGGCCCTGCCGTGCATCATCCGGATGACGCGAGGGATCAGTGTTACACTTAGTTGTCCTCCGTGATATGATCTTTGCCGAGGAGCGACCGGCTATCCATACTGGGGGATTTCAACGTACGCGTTAGGCATGTTACTGCGGCGTGGACAGACGTAATTTGTCCGACCGTTATCCGTTCAATCAGTGATAACGATGTCTGTCTGCTCCCACTGTGCGCTGCTCACAGCCTATCGATCGCGAACACACAATTGGCACGTGTGCGAGTTATATAGCTACTTGGATGTACTAACGGTCTGGTTGCACTTATCTGCTCGACTATGCCACTGCGCCCCAGTGTGGCATGCGTGAAACGCGCGTAACATATGTATTGCGTGGAGCTGAGTTTGGCACTAATCGCAAGTTGGTGCGCATCAAAGTGTAGACACGTTTGCATAAATCTGTGTATTGCTCCTCTGCTGGGAATTGGTTTCAAAGTTACCGTTCTTTTCAAATGCATTATTGAGAAGAGGATGGAACTGGAGAAGGCGATAGTTACCCGCCTTGGCGATGTAGAACCAATCGCCTCAATGAGCTACTTGTGGCACCACATCCATCAACAGGTGACTGCTGCTGCCAAAAAATAGCAGGCGCGCAAACTGTAAGCGGTCCGATTGATGTCACCTACACCTAAGACAGGGCGATACATGTCTAGTGGCCGCTGTACACCGCCCACCCATATCCACTTTAGAAATAGACCAGGCTCTAGCCTCGACTATGAAGAGCCAATTGGTACAATCTTACAGCCATGTTCTCCTAGTGGGGGGCTTCTACCTGCATGCCGTAGATATCCCTGCCACTCTCGATGGGCACTTCAAGGCGGAACTAAACGAACTCATTGCTTGTTCGCTGCGGTACAAACATGTCACTTCTCCAACGCCTTTTAGGACAGGAAACAAACCGGCCATCTTGGACCTCATTTTTACCAACATAGGAATCATGATCCACGTAGTAACAGCGTGTGCTCTTTTGTGTCGTAGTGTTCATACAACACTAGTATTCCCCTGCATGTAACCCAAAACATCTTAAACATGTTGTCGAGGGTATTCACGTTGTGACTCACTGTGATAACCTGTCAGACCACAATGATGCAAAAAGCCGGCCTTTCCTAGCCGAATAGTCCCCTGAGATGGCCGAGGAGAAATGTGTTAACAGATTTAACAGGCTAGTGGTAAGCAGGCCAGAAACCAAAATCCGCCCCGAGAGAAAGATAAAGTCACTCCTAAGGGGCAGGAATCGTAAATACATGATGTTGTATGACTCGGCTTGTCTCACCCACATAGTCTCTCTTAGGGAGGACACCTGGAAAGAAACCACTGTGTCAGACTCGTGCGGAAGGAGAGAGCAAAGTACCAACAAGACCTGGTGATAAAAATTTTCTCTAAGCCCCTATACACAAAGTGTTTGCAACTTGTAGTGTTAAGCGCTGAATCCCTGCTTTACACACAGCATGCAGGTTAGCGCAAGCAGCACATGAAGTGACAACAATGCGGCCATGCCATCCAGTGTACAATCATATTACTACTTACGCATATCATGCTGCCACCAGGGCTTAATCACGTATCCTTTACAGCCCAAATTTACCGAAGTGGCTGATATCACTACGCGAATTGAACTCGCTTGGTAAAGATGGCATTCGTCCAAAACCTTTGAAAGTGTATGCCATTAGTCCATTAGAAATCCGTGGGAATATCTGTCGTTCGGGATGCGGGTGTAGGTATTTGAGTAAGTATCGCTTTCTTCAGTTACATCCTCTACTCAATAATATCTAGGAAAATAACATTTCAGAGAACACCTGAATACCCTCACCAGTTCATTGAGTTTTCATTGAGTTGAATAGAGCAAGAGGGTAATCCCTGGTCAGTTGAACCGTTGGCATAATTCTTTTGACGAGGTCTTAACGGAACGTTAGTTCCCACGACGTGGAAGCATGGGATAATCACTCCAACCGACAAAAGGGTAAACATGCAGAACCGGCAAATTATCACTTGTTAACACTCGCCGGTTATCTCCAAATCATAGAGGCTATTGTCGAGGAGACACTCATAGGATATCTGGAGAGTAACAAATTTTCACTCTGGAGTGGCACGGATTTCCTTGAATCGGTCCTATGTTACTAATCTACTGAGTGCTCGTGTCTGTTGGCGCAAGGGTAGATGTCGCCTATCTGGATTTCTCGAAGGCATTCGACTGACTGGACCATCGATTCAGAATTATGGCATCGGTGATTCCCTTCTGGGTTGGACAAGCGACTTTCCCTTTCAAGGTCACCTGAGTATAAGGGTTCCCAGCGCCCTATCCGAATCAACCGAAGTCCAGTGGGGTGTGCCCCAGGACGCAGTGCTCGGGTCCCGCCCGTTCCTGGTCTGTATAAATGATCTAACGACGGTGCTATCTTCAAATCTCTTACTATTCGATGATAATCTAAAGATATGTCGTGTTAATACTACATTGGAGGATCACAAACCATGCACGTGGTCAATCGAGAACATGCTCCAGCTCAACGCCGCCAAGTGCAAAATTCCGAGCATACGTCATCAGAACATTCAGAATTACTGACTAGGTCTACAGCGCGCTTCTCATAAGTGCGATCTCAGCGTACACGTGCAAGATGACTTTAGCTATTGGAGGCAGACTGGAAACGCATCAAGCGATGCAAATTAGCACTTCAGCCTCCTGTGTTTGGGATTTCGAAAGTTCGACGCCTCAGTTCTTCGAAAAATGCTTGGCGCGTACGTAAGGCCGCACGCGGAAGACGCTATCCAAGCGTCACAACCCTGGTAGAAGCCCCATCTCCCCGCGATCGATATTACACAATGCAACGATACGAAGATGATCAAAGATTAGTCACGCCTTCTGTACGCACTCGGGCTGAAAACACTGAAAATATACAACTGACGTTATAGACATCTACGGGAGGAGAATCTAATAGGAGAGTATATCATGCTTAAAAAACCCAACCACACATGTCACCATCTTTTGAAAATCAGCTAAAACATCTCTGAGTGGTCAACAGTTTAAATTGACCACGCAGTACAGCCGACTGGACTTTTAAAACTATTACTTACTCCAGGTGTCACAGCTCGAAACGCGCTCCCGGTGCATGTAATAAATTGTAAGAAGAAACGCAAGCGGTACGCTTAAAGCGAACAATTGTTTTCGATTTATTCATCATCAGGCTTGGTACAGAAATATACGTTGAGAAGAGGAGTTCATACGGGAAAACAGAGAGTAACTATTGATTGAACAAAAATTTTTAAATGCTTAACGTAACGTGTCATGTGGTCAAGTGACTGAAGGCATGTGATACCACTGAGTGAGGTCCGATCCATCTTTATTACTGGCTGGCCAGGGTAGTTGTAATGCTTGTACATGCTGCTTCTGAATGCATAGATTTGGTTTTGTCAACCTGATGCATACTGCTTCAGCGGTAGCGAGTAGCCGAGCCCCTGACCGATGGTGTAGCTGTGATGGAACTCGATAGAGGATCTCAAAAGACTTGCGCTTATCAATCAGATGACTGGTGCAGATCAGATGGTTGGTTATGGCACTCAACTTAGTTTTGTCCCGTTGGGTGACGAGCGACGTTGGTAAATGTTCCTTGATTCGCTTTTCCAAGTGCCTGGTCGTGCGCCCAATGTACCTAGCCCCACAGGAGCAGGTGAACCGGTAGACTACCATTGATTGGCGTTGATCAGGCATCTTGTCTTTGAACCTAGGAACAAAGAGCGAACTGCTTGTAAAAACGACACTTAGTTGAGCTGCATTAAAGGTCTTTCGGCAAGTCTGTATCAGTCGTCGTGTGCATATCTCAGCCGGTATGTCACCTTTAAAGGGAAGTTGGAGAAATAGCTGTTTCTTCTCCACCGTTTGTACTGTTGGTCTTGGGCTACTAGACTTTATATGAACGTCAATGAATGGTTCTGGATAACCGTTTTCGAGAAGTGTTTGCCTGATTCGCTTCATTTCTTCTTCAATTGTGTCCTCACTACAGATCTTCCGTGCACGATTGGCCAGCGTATGTACCAGTGTTCTTTTTCGGCTTATTGGCACAAAACTTCGGAAGTGTGTGTATTGGCCTGTCCAATACGGCTTTCTATATACTCCTATCTGAATTGATCCGTCTTCTCGTCGCTTTAAGTTTGCATCCAAGAAGTGCATTTGGTTATCAATTTCTTCTTCAACTGTGAATGTGGCGTTGGGATGTGCCTTGTTAAAACACTCGACGACATTTTGCAAGTTGTTCGTCTGCTCAATTATACAGAATATGTCGTCAACATAACGTCGGTAGAAACGTAGGCCCGAGATAACCGATTTTAATGGGCCATCCTCTAACATTCCCATATAAATATCAGCCAATAGTGGTCCGAGAGGTGATCCCATCGCTACCCCATCTACTTGTCTGTACAATTCATTGTTGAATTGGAATTGGATGTTATAAGTGCATCTGAGTAATAGCTGCTTTAAATGGACAGTTGGTATTTCGATCTTTATCTTGTGCTGCTCAATGTAAGTACAAAGAAAGTTAACTGTTTCTATAAGTGGGACATTCGTGAACAGAGATACGACGTCCAAAGAAAACATTCGATAGCCTAAGATGTTCATAGTTTTACGTTTTCCACAAATTGAAAAGTGTCCGTAAGTTGATGAGGGGCTATCATTTTCCTAATAGGATCCAAAATAGACGTTAACCATTTTGCGATGGTGTGATATGTTGAGTTCCTCATATCCAATATCGGTCGCAATGGTGCACCCGGCTTGTGTATTTTTGGGAGACCGTAAAGTCTAGGAATTATGGAGCCGGTGGGTCTTATCCTTTCATATCTTTCTTTAGTTATGTGGCCATCAGTGACCAGTGATTTCAAACACCTTGTCAGTTGTGCTTCTGTGTAATCTGTTTTGTCCTTCTCTCGTTCACATCGTACAAATTTGGAGGAGTCCGAGAGAATAAGCTTCATTTTTTGTACGTATTCTGTGCGGTCCATGATCACGGCTCCTGATCCTTTATCTGGTTTGGTGATTATGATTCTCTCGTTTTGCTGAAGTTCTCTTATGGCTTCGATGTGTGCCTTTGTTAGTAATCGGGAATGTGTCATGGGGTATCGTTGATACTGAAAGGAAATGTTGACCAAGTCCGACTTAAATTGTTCGAGGTTGGTGTTGGAAGTGGCTACTAAATCACTTGTCTGGCTGTTAAGGTATTCAAATTGAGTTTCGATTTCTAGTCGATGATCATTACTTCGTGAATGACAAAACCTAAGGCCCAATGAAAGCGCCTGCATTTGTAAGGTGTCTAGTCGTATACTGGACAGGTTGTGTACATATCTTTCCGGATTTGATGGAAATGTGTTCGGACATTCTTTCACGGACAAGAGGCCTGATCAACGCCAATCAATGGTAGTCTACCGGTTCACCTGCTCCTGTGGGGCTAGGTACATTGGGCGCACGACCAGGCACTTGTAAAAGCGAATCAAGGAACATTTACGAACGTCGCTCGTCACCCAACGGGACAAAACTCAGTTGAGTGCCATAACCAACCATCTGATCTGCACCAATCATCTGATTGATAAGCGCAAGTCCTTTGAGATCCTCTATCGAGTTCCAGCACAGCTACACCATCGGTCAGGGGCTCGGCTACTCGCTACCGCTGAAGCAGTATGCATCAGGTTGACAAAACCAAATCTATGCATTCAGAAGCAGCATGTACAAGCATTACAACTACCCTGGTCAGCCAGTAATAAAGATGGATCGGACCTCAGTGGTATCACATGCCTTCAGTCACTTGACCACATGACAAGTTACGTTAAGCATTTGAAAATTTGTGTTCAATCAATAGTTACTCTCTGTTTTCCCGTATGAACTCCTCTTCTCAAGGTATATTTCTGTACCAAGCCTGATGATGAATAAATCGAAAACAATTGTTCGCTTTAAGCGTATCGCTTGCGTTTCTTCTTACAGTATATAATAAAAACGGGCATGCGACACGACACGTAATAAATGACCTCCACCTTATTCCTATTGAAAAACGTCCTGGTGATACCTTTACACGTTTTCGCTAAATTGTAGCGCTCTTGATGATGGCATTACAGTAGAAGAAACATTTTACGATATTATAGTCCTTGCAAGTTCCAGGCATGAATAAACCCACATGTGTTGATTTACACCTCTTGGTGAGTAATGTGTCACCGGCGCTTTTTATATTGTAGACTTTCTCGTATAGCTTTTACCATAACCATTCTATGGAACTTGTCATGCATTTGCTTTTTTACCCGTTATAAACCGAAGCGATACCCGAAAGGGCTAAGGAAACGCCACTTGTAGACGGTTGAGGTGATTGCAATCGCCCTGACGAGAAATCGTTCTCTTGGAGAATTACGGAAAATCGGACGTTTTTATTTATTTATTTGCTAATTTTACCTCTTCTATTATTCCAACCTGTTTCGTTGCGCAAGTCTGTTAGTCCTGTCTCGACGGCACCTGATTAGACCGATTTGAGTATTGAACGAATGTGCTAAATCCGTTTAAACCGTCTCATCCCTTCTCAGTTTCGCCTTCACCAGCCTACCGTTACTTTTATCAGTCCTGTAAATATAATTAGCTATTATGAAGTACGGATAGGGGATCTCTTTGCAACCCTGATTTACTAAGTGTTTTACTTTTCCATGGGCAATATTTAGAAGTTCGTAATAACACAAATCTTCGAGCTGCTTACTTGCCTGCTTCAAACACCAAGGCTGGATAAGTCACCTGAGTTGACGGAGCACAGAAATAATGCACTTGAAGATTTTGGCGAGCAAACGTAGAGATGTGCCAACTCCTCTGATCTCCATCATCATCTACGTTGTCCATGCACTCGTCGCTACATCTGCACTTTTGAGTAGCTAGTTGCATGCAACCGATACGCGTTTACACCTTCTGCCTATTGCAACTTCTTTGATTAATCTATGCAAACCAAGTGAGCAATTGGTGTATTTTAATCACGTATGTTCGTTTGTGGCTGTAATGCATTAGATTGTTGGAATAACTAATTAGTTGTCCCCGAGGAAATCCACCAAAGAACCTCAGTTGATCCATGATCTGTGCTCACAAAGAAGACTACATTTATGCAGCTTCTACGAGTAGCTGCCAGTTTACTACTCGTTACTCTTTGCGTCGACGGTAGAAGGGGTAACTACATTAAATAATCTACTGAGGCACTTACCTGGCGTAACCCAGTCCTTCATCTCTTCATGATCCAAAAAGCCATCCCCATTTTTGTCGTATCGTTTGAAGTTTTCTTTCTCAAGAACGAAAGCATCTGCGTGCATTTTCTCTTAAAGCAAAGAAAAATCCAGCGCAATTCCTATTAGTATAATGCAAATTATTCAAAACTTGAGCTGGTGTAAAATATTAACCAAAATCGTTCTCTTAGTAAATCGGCGCAGAATGGTGTACTGTATCTCGAGTTCGCTAGTTTGAGCCCAGCACGTACTTCCTCGGCCCATTGGCTTTATAACCTTGCACAGCTATGACGCGTGCTGCGCCAATCTAGTTCCCTGGCTAACAACACACACCATCGGCGTCTTTTATAACTAGCATACAGGGACCCTTTTATTGTTAGCATAAGAGCTTATCCTTGCGTATTGTATGCGAGAGGTTTATTGGCAAGCCCATTGAATGCGTTGGTATTTATGTCACTCAGCGGAACGTCCCGACTGAGATTAAACTGTCCAAGTTGTGTGGTCTATTCTACAACTTCTAAAACTGTCACTGGTGATCCAATCCTGGGACGGACTGGTTGATGTACCGATGCAACTCAAGTGTTGTTTGATAACTTGCACTCAGTAACGTATCTGTTGTTAACACCGTACTTTTCCTCGGCGCGTACAAAAACATAATGGAAGTGCTCTTCTTCACCCATGTGTCGAGCCATAACACAATTTGAAGACGCTTTTAGATCCAATATTAATCACTTTTCGGGTTGCACAAATCTTGCGGTTTCCAAATTGGCTGCCAAAGATAGTGCTCATAATGTTTCGCTGATAGAACATAGCGTTTTTGATAGGGAATCACCCTCCGGTGATACAGAAGACTGCTGCGCTTGAATTGCGGCTTTAGAAACTGAAGGAAAGGTTTTAACCTCTTAAATAACTTCTAGTGCAATTAAATTCGCTTGTGTATCTTTTTAACACTCCGGACACACCGAAAACTGAGCACCTTTATCCGCGGGGAATTTTATTCAACATGTTCCTTTTGAGGTTCATGAGTGCATAAAACGCTCCAAAAACGTTATGGCATTTAATTTACCAGAAAAGTTATCGCTTGAGGCTATCTCGACCGCAGTGGCCAACGATTGCCATATTGATAGACTGCAGTTTTCTTGCGTGAAGCTGTGAAAGAGGTCTCTAAAGCAGGTCTGTCCTAAACTTTTTAAATTCTCAAACAAAACACTGGCTGAAAAATACAGTTGTAGTGGGCCTAAAGTATCCCTTAGGAATGGTTACAGATGGTTGGTGCTGAAACCAGACTTAACAGTTCTACAAAAAGAGTGCAAAATGACCAGTTACCGACAAGCGGCTTGTGACCAATTTGCTCCGCTACCGACGGAAACTCGCGGTTCCCCACGTAGTTGACATAGATGATACTTTGGCCATAAATAAATCCACGCTGTTATTGGAATCAAATATTAATGCTTATCAAAATATCACTTCTGACTCCACTCACTTTTGCGTTAACTCATCATTACTGTGTAACTTATCCCCGAATAAACAAGAAAGTTCCACTGCTCAAAAGCCTATGTCTACTCTCTATTGTTCACCAACCAGATGCATAGATACTCCGGTAACAAGACGAAAACCTCACTAAAAAGCTGTGCACCTCTACAAAATGAAACACTGAGGAACAGCCTTCTTGTAAAGAACACTGGTGGCAAAATCTCACGTGGAATATATACGAGTGCTTCTAAGCAAAGTATGAATGCTATTTCAAACGTTTCATCAAATTCTGTCACCATTGGAAGCATGCAGACAATCGGAAAAGCAACAACCGCTCAATACTGGAGTATGCAACCTGTGCACTCCATAAGTGAAGTGCCGCTTGCTAGCGAAATTCACGTAAACGAGAGAAATCCTCAAAAGCTTTCACTACATATAAATAACCTTTATAGGCAGGCAGGATATGTGCAACAGCCAAAAAACTAATTTCACAGGGTGTCGAAATTTTCTCAGTATTTCGCCCTTCCAACATTTTTTGAGTGTCCTGTGGCGCTTGACCAGTCACACCCCAAATGACACTAATTCCGCAAATTATCTTTCCTCCGAATCCACCACCCGCACCTCGCTGGGGTCCTTTACCTGGATTTCTGGAGGCAGCTCAACGGAGAACAAGACATTGCATTTACTCTTACTTAATTCTTATTCATTGCTGAATAAAATGCACTTCTTGCATAGTATTCTTCACCTTTCATCTCATGTAGTACTAATAACAGAAACATGGTGTTCAATGGAGATGCCAGACACACTGGGATATTAGGTTATAACATCCTTCATAATGACCGCCCTTTTGGTGAAACTGGGGCTGTCTAATCTATGTAAAAGATGAACCCCACCTTCGGATTATTCCTGATTCGGTGTGGATTACCATTTTTAGTTCTCCAACAAATCTCTTATTAGGTTACATTTAAAGAACATCCTCATCTGCTGCCACCGTAACTGCAGACTTGATAGACAGTTTTTATTTTATTGCCGACCTCTCATGCACAAATGAAATTATCGCTGGGGATTTTAATTTGCCCGAAATCAAATGGTCACTTAACAATGAACCACAAATGCGCAACACATTTGTGTATACCCTTAGTGGACTGAGATGGGTACAACACGTAAAAGAGCCTACTCGGTTTGGCAATACAATTGATCTAATATTTACTATGGGATGTCCAACTGTGTCCACATACATCAGTGGCAGACTACCGGGGAGTGATCACAGCATCGTTAATTGTTCTTTCCAAATTCTTTCTAACCCGATAGAATCAGTGACTAAATAGAGCTCATTCTCTTCTGTGAATTAGTGCATCTTCCAAGATACCATATGGTCTTCGAATTGGGATCAGTTTTTCTTAACACAGGATGTACAAATTGCTTGTGATAAGCTCTACCACCGTATTCAGTTTTTCACTTAAGTTGTGGCTCCGGGATGCTCTAAGGCGCTGGAAAGTATTGCCAGTCCAGCATGCTTCTCGAAAATGGTAGCCACAAAGCTACATAAAATAGAAAATGTTGAGGAAAACGAACGATTTTACCCTACTAATACTCCATACCAGAATGCCAACAGAGTTGTATCCTGATCATCACAAAATGCTACGCTCCGAGGAGGTAATGGTACTGAACGGCGCAAACGTGACAGGTTTCATCACAAAAATTTGAATCGTTGACAGAACAGGAAATCAAGTAATATTAACTCGATTATAAGCTGTGTTGGAACTGACATAACCAATCATGAAATCATCCGTTCGATCTTTAATGACTACTTTATGTCGGCCTATAGTACCAATGCGAGAGAGGAACCTCAACCCAAACTGATAAGCAAAGGCAGCAATACACTCCAAATGGTTGAATTCAAACTTGGTGATATATGTCGCCAAATCAGATTATTTCTTTCATCATGCTCTCCTGTCCCTGACAACATCCCGCCAATTCTAGTCAAACAAGGAATCCCAGACATCTCCTTGTTTCTGCTCAATGTATTTATGCTTTCCATGATCAAAGGAGAGTATCCTTTGTGATGGGGGTTAAAGCCTGAGGCGAAGGGAATCGTCTGCCTCAATTCGGTCGATCAGGCGATCGATCGAGTGGGCGGGTAAGTTTTTAAAACAGCTATTTGTACACTACTTCAGACTTGGGAATAGAACGCTTGTGTGCAGAGCCGATGTGAGTTCTTTCTTTTGACACGGCTGGGAGAACCAGGCACGCAACACTATGCACTGGAAATAATCAATTATATTTCCAAGACACAAAAGTGGTTCTATGCAAGATGTAAAGGATTACCGCCTAATCTACCATACATCCACTACTTCCAGAATCATGGAGAGATTAGTCAAAGAACGCATAATAATATACTTGAGTTCTATGAGATTTATCAGTAAACATCAGCACGGTATTTTTGAAGAGGTGTCATGCTCTACCTGTCCCTTAGATTATCTTGATTATGTAACTAGAGCTAGAGACGCCGGAAGTACTATCGTTGTAATATTGCTTGATACCCATAAAGCCTTTGACTGTGTCCCACACAACTTATTGCTGCAGAAGCTTTTGTCTTCTAGTATCACAAATTCGCTTCCAAAGCGATTGTCTTCCTAACAGGAGGGTAGAAAGCAAGCAGTCAGAATTGGTAACTGTACATCTGAAGCCACTTCAATATATAGTTAATTGATTCAAGGAAGCGTGTTGGATCCACTTTTACTCTTAACCATCGTAATGATCCCTTTGATGAAATTATGTCGGGGAAAGGATTTCTCTTTACTGACGATGTTAAAATTGTATATTGTTCTGCCCCTGGGAAAGTTAGTCCAAATTTTGCCTGTATTCGGTCTGACTTGTCAGCATTAGAGCACTGGAGTAGCTCCTGGAATTTGCACTTAGCCACCGACAAGCGAACTATATTGTACTACTGTTGTGACACTCAACCGAACATTCTAACCTCAAATAACACTCCTATACCTGTGTGTGGCGCAGTCCGAGACCTTGGTCTAAGATAATACTCCTCGTATAATTTTTTGGAGCAGGTTATATTTTGCAGACTTCTGCCAGAATATCCATGGCCTATATAAACCGAACAGTTATCTTGAAAGAGTCCAGGCTTCAAGCCTTTAAATTGTGTGTTAGGCTGAAGCTTGAACATTATACAATCATACAAGGAAATCTGGGAAAATTGGAAATCATAGCACTGGAAAACATCCAAGGATCATTCACAAAGAGATGCTTGAACATGCCTGACATTATAACATACTATGAACGTTGCGAGGCTATAAAACTGCAGTCACTATGGATTAGCAAACACAAAATTTAATCTGTACCTTTTCTACCGCATATTATTCGGCTTAAGATTTTTACAGCTGAGACACAACTCGAGTTTCAGGCTCTCAAGTGCTACGACATCAGAAATAACGAATGCGTATTGAATATTCAAAACACTCGCACCAAGCTCCGCTCAAAGATTTTCTCAGTAAAATATGTGTTTACATGAAATAAACTTCCATCGAACATCAGAAAATGACCTATCTATTTGCAATGCAGACGGATGAGCAATATTCACCTGACCGTTTCCAATATCTTGTCAACAAAGCCAAAAGCTGACTTTGAATGATCTGTATGCGAAAGGTCCTGGATTCACTTAAAAATTGCAATATCCCATAATTGTCTCAATATTATAAGTTACCTTCACATGGATGAGCGCCTTGATATGTATTTACAATCCACCTTATTCTTATCACTTCTACACTCTCGTTAACCAATACCGTCTTCTGCTTTGGCGTACTGTTGCGAAGAACTACAACTTCCATGTTGAAGCCTCTGCACGGTCATCGTTGTTCGCAATTAGTTTCCACCAAGTTGTGCTTGGCCTATCAGCAAAAAGTGTAAACCTTATTATGTTTTGATTTGCTTATCTTCCGTTCTCCCTCTTTTCACGGTTGGCCACGATTGGGCTGAGCTCTTGAAATGACGGATTACAGCTTCCGAAATAAAACAAATTATGTCCATATAAAGCAAACCACCACAGACTTGCTGGCAAGTATAAAATGGGCCATACTTAAAGGATCCGCATAAAGGATGGGGCTGAGGCTTCATCACCTATAATGCATGCATAAAACAGCCTCTTTTAAAAAGACACTTATGAAACTGGTGATGGCTTACATGCTATTTTGTCACACCGGCACACAGCCAGTTGGGGCACGGAAGTGCGCGTGAAACCCATCGAGTGAATAACCCGCATGGAAGCAGGTGCTCTGAGAACGGTTCCATGAATGGCCGTATTACTTTACGTGAACTTTTGGTTAAATCTGCGTTTGTTATTGTCCACCTTTTCCTAACCTGTCTAATACCAGCAAACTGCCATTCACTTTTGAAATCCATTTGAGAGCCATTGTACATAAACATGAACAATCAAGCATTTTATGAGATATCGATGTACAAATTGATCATTGAACTCAGTTGAATTGTTCGTCCCACCGTCGAGGAATAAAAGGTTTATTTATTTATGGCTTTAGAGCACACAACTTGTGGAATTCTCCTGTGGTAAGCGTCTCCACTGTGCTCGTGCCTAACCAAATCGGCTGTCTGGGACAGCCTTAGTCTGATTCAGTCGGCATTATCCGAAATGTCAATTTCTTGAGCTGGACAGTTCAGACTCTCAACGAATCAGCACCTTCTGAGGCCAACAGCACTTTTATGTGCTTAGACTTCCAATTTTCTGTGCAGAAATGCCATGTTTAGTAGAAATGTGACGTCAGTGCGATAGAGCCTTGACGATGTATCGTAGAAAAAATATTGAAGGGCTGCACAACTCTATGAGAAAAATCAGAAGAAGCACCCACGCTTATGGCGCCCCCGAGCTGCTGGTAACTAGGGATAAGGAAGTCCACGTTCAAGACTTGGAAGAATGTCGGCACATCAGTGAAACTCTCTCCGCTGGTGCCGTCCAAATTTCACTCGATTTCAAGTTCACCAGTGTCTCACTGGTAGCTATTGTTAACGCCACCAACGGACTACATACTGTGATGGTAGCTAGACCGGGGGCGAATGCAGGTGTTGTGGTACCGATGGACCGGGGTCCAATCAGGCGAAACCCGAGAGCGTACGACTGGTCCTGCCCAGCGTAAACGGAAGCAACGTGCTTTCGGGCAGCTGAGAAGCAGATCGGTCGCGTCTATGGCGATCGGATGGCTTACGCCTGAGACCTTGTTAACAACATGCTCTGCTGTGGTAGATAGCCAACTGTGGGGTCATCGATCAAATGGGCGGACGGCCAATCAGACGCCACCGTGCAGCCTATCCGGGATGACAACAACAAGGCTCATCGTAACCCTGGGCTAGGTAAGCGGGGATCGGCCCGTCTTTAGAACGAGAAGAAACCAAGGAGATGTAGCCAATGTCACAGGAATGTTAACGAGGGCCAGCCAGCAAATGGAGCGAGGCAGAATATTGTATGTACTCTATGAATAACCAAGACTTCTTCTACTTATTTTTTGGTCGCTGCCCAAACTTGTTTCCCAGACGGCCACACGACACATACTACATTGCAAATGAGACGAGAAACGAGTTGTAATCACATAGAGACTTGGCATTGCTCCGCTCGTCGACAGACCATCTGAAAAACGATGAAGTACCGGTCTCTCATCGATCAGCAAATCTGCACCGCCTTCTTGCATTACTTATCAAGCGCTTTTGGCGTCCTATAAACTTGTAGTGACTTGGAGATTCCCCAATTTGATTGCATAAATTATTCAAAAATATGCTGCAATTATGCTTTTCTAATGTACTACGGAATTAGACGGTTTGTTTGTTTGAATGTTGCTCATGCGTGCTTGAGTCGCACACACGCATCCACCGTGCCCTCGAATCAGACGCGACCTGTCATCTTTGCACTCAGTTCCCGCCCACATCTTCCCTACTTAATCCTCTTCTAGTGCCTTGTTTTAGCCTTAGCTAGTTTAACAAGCTTTCAACAAACCTCCTTCTATCTTATCTGCGTGTGTTCCCCCGCTTACTCTTGGTTTGTCATTTATGTGGTTACCTGATGTATGGCGCAAGACCGACACGCTTTAAGCTATCCTGCATGCACGCTAATGAACAAATCCTAAGTAAACAACTTTCTGAAATGTTATTCAGTCAGAGATCAAAAACATATGGTCTTAGCGCTATTAAGACATTGTTACGCCCCGACATAAATGATATCGGGGTTGCTATGCGAGGCATGTCCTTTGTTCGGCACGACCGGCATATTAAAGGGCGCTAGGTGCCTTCGTAGTTCCTCAGTACTGTCCACTACGAGCCCAGCTAGGATTCCCTCAATACGGTGCAAGGTTCCTGTTTATGTGATCTAGGGTTAATAGGTGACGACGCTTGCTTGGTGCCTATTATTTACTGCTCTCTATCTTCTACGCCCAAGCTAGACTCCAGTCTTGTATCCGCGCTAAGCCGGATAAGAAACAAGTAGTATAACCACATTGTTGTCACTGACAATTTCACCATTTACGCTCTGAAATCCCAAGCCACCCATGGAGAACGGTTCGAAACCGATCTGTAATAGATTGTCTAAGGTTTTCCGCTTTGGGATATTATCAATACTTGTACCACCATTAGATAGACAGATAGGTCATATGTACAAACCCGGATATCCACAAACAGACATCTCAAGATTTGGAAAGTTCTCGTCGACGTCCCTTTGAGCCGCAGTCATCAGGTAGCCTCACTCTTTGAACACCACTCTTACGCATAGTATCGCTTGGGAAGTACCATTGTATCGCAAATATTATGCTCCACAACACATTAGCTCTACTTAGTAAGAAAAGCAGCTAGACTTCACGGGTATACGAAACACCGGCTAGGGAATGGGAATATTTCATGTGCCAGTTTATCACCCTGATTACCCAGCATCGGAAACTAAGGCTATCCATTCGAGAAACATGCTCTCATTTTTTGGAAGTTGGACACGCAAGTGGCCATACGGAACTAGGTCTGGCATATCTTTATGACCTACCAGAAGACGGAGACCTGGAGGGTCTATGGGGTCCAATTAGCCCCTATACCCAAATTGTCCGCAGGGTTAAGATGGCATACCAGCAGCATCTGGCAAATCCTCTGGTTTCAAACCAATGATAACTCCATTAACATGTAAACGGTCTGCGTAATGTAAGGCTGGGAATCCCCCCTCAAACAACTGGGGGACTAAAACAGGCCACGAAGAATGCGGTGAATGTCTAGCGTCTCTAATATGCTCTGACATTTAGAATGTTCACTGATCACCTAACCCTATATCACGCCTACATACTTTACGGTGCGAGCTGTACTGAAAGCTTGTGTTTGTATAATCAGTAGCCACCCGGGATAAAAACCATATTTGCCTGAGGTTACTTGCGATGGTAGGAAAGAGAGCTTAATCAAGCCTTAGGCTAGCTTCGCTTAGCGCTGGTTTAACAAAATGTAGCAATCCGACATGTGAAAACACGGCATGCTAATTTCAACTGCCAGGAGAGGTAGTCGTTCCTACCTAGTCAATTATCATTACTAGGCGTACGACTGCATTCGATCTTTGCTGTCGCTTCACTCAGAGTTATGACTCTAAATCTAGTCACCCAGGACTATACGCTGTACTCTACTGTAATCTAAATTCACAGCCCCTGGCGTTCCACTGACAAAGTGGCCCATACAAAGATGTAAAGCATTCACCTCGTCAGTACTTCAAGCCGCCTAGTCGTTCCCGCACTAGTCATCCATAGGCAATTTGTAACGATTTCCCTATAGTCTATCACTTGTCACCAGGTTTCGCCGAAACACAGGAAACAAGCTAAAAACGGTGGCAGTCAGAACGTATTTGCATCCAATAGCACACGAAAATTAACAGACACAGTTCCTACTGCAGCACCTATGACTAATGTGAGAGGCGTTGCTGCAGCGATAAGTAGCAGATGGCTCGGTATCCCAACCACGACCCATACTCATTTGAAAAACGCTCGGAAACAACAGCATGCCCTTATAGACAATTTGTACCAACGTTCCAGGGTCAACCTCGAATTCAATAAAAGAAAAGCAGGTGGACGAAATGAGTCAATAGAACACCACAAGCAACTTGATTGCTGTACCGCGTAAACCCACCAACCTGACGAGTGTCACTCGCCACCCGAATTCCAGGCATTGTGGCGAGGCTTGGCTTTTTTGGGTTGTACTAAACGCTATCGATGAGACAGCAATGCTTCAATGTTGGGAGGAGCAACACCGAAGCACCTCCACGAAGGCGTCTTATTTCCGACAGATGGTCACAGTTTTTTGTGTAGATTCGTCGCAGTTAGACACAGACAGACAACCACCACACATCCAGGAAAGCGCTAGACGGCGCTTACAAATAATCAGTAGTCGCCTGAGCAGCATGCCACCTCGATTGGTGGCGGTTTGCAAAGGAAGTCGTTGCTCTGGGGGCCAGCCCTGTCCTCTGCACATGCATAGCATGAAAGACAGTGGAGGATGAGCCGCGCTATATCGCAGTTAGATAGCAGTCATGGCGGTCCGCTGCCGTCGCCCATGGCTCAGTGGCATAAGTCGCTGACTCGCAAGAGCAAGGTCGTTGGTTCGAATCCGGCAGGATTCGGCGAGTGGCGCTACTGACGAGTCCCAATAGGACGAAACGGCCGTCTAGCGCTTTCCTGGATGTGTGGTGGCTGTCTATCTGTGTCTAACTGCGACGAATCTACACAAAAATCTAATAAATCCCCCTACTACTTACAGATCGTCACAGTAACAGATCCTGTTTGATTTGTGTCTTTCCATACGTTCCATGTGGCGAGCAAAGCAGAGCTTGGACCCCGCAGCTAGAACTGTGTATTCCCATGAACTCGACAAGTGCGAAGCAGATGCCTGCGCTCAGTACTATTGTTCTTACTTTTATGTGACCTTACACTTGAATGACATTGTAGCTGCTTCTCTTTCAAGGCTGCTAATAGAAGTAAGCTACAAAGGTTGCGGTCCAAGGATAATGAGGGTTGTGATTCAAACCAGGTAGATGGCAGTTCGGCAGTCACTTCGGAACTGATTGCCAACTGAGCCACGTTTCAAACCGACAAGCAACACTGCTCGCTTTAAAGAGCCAACTCGGAAGCAAAATGAAGTAGGGACCCCATTCGAACTTTACCATGTGCAATCTTGCAGCCACACTTCACACACAAGATACTAATGAGTTATCAGACGGGCTAAATACAAGCGAGAAATTCGCTGTGGTCCAAATGACGCGTAAAATCTCTCGGGTCTAACAAAGGAAGGAAACGGAGACATTAACTACGGTACTATTCAAATAAGCATCAAGTACTAGATATATACCTTGACAATACCCGTTCAGTTTCGAAGCAGCAGGTCTTCTCAGTGCCCAGAAGAATGTAAACTGTCCTTGCCAACGTACATCAAGAGCCATACAATACGGAGTCCACAATGGGACTCCAACCTTTTTTATTAAGTCCGTCAACCTTTGGCTCATTGGCACCCTTTACAGCTTATGAAGGGGTGCACGATGAGCTGGGCTCTTGGGGCTACTTGGTTGTCAGTCAAAAGGAGAGGGCCCGGAGGATGATTATAATTTTGTGGTGAGTGGGAGATCTGGGCAAGTTGCACAGTTTGATAGTGAATGTGGTCCACACTGAGAGGTGAAGCGAATCCTTGGCAACATCGAGATGAGATCATCTGGATTGATAATTTTTGATAATTATTGCCGATTACAATCGGTAAGCCGGTGTTCATTAGAGATGACAGGCGTCTGCTTTGCTCATCCAGTATGAGAGCTAGAGATGCTTCTCACGAAGTTCATATAAGTTACGTCGGTTGTTTTGGAACTGTGGGACACAGGGTGGGTGTATAAATAGGTGGTAGGAGTTTAGAGTTAACTCGCGTTATCCATCATGGGGATTGAGTGGTAAATTTACCACTAACGATGTCGCCGAACATAACTCCTAGAAATTCACCGACACCAACAAAAAGCGGCTAGGGGCTGACCATACAACGGTCGACGCAATCTCTTATCTGAAACACATGTCTTCTATCTCGTTCCTGAGAACCAAAAAGCTTTATTTTATGTATGCTAGCCCCTTAGGTCATCTCAGCAAAATTGCCGACGTTTGGCTGTGTTAGGTAACAAGCGCTTGATTTCACATTTTTATAAGCGGAAGTTGGCAGCGCTCGGAGGTTACGGACACCAATGATAGCAGTTCAAGGAATCTCACTGCTCCGAAATCATCGCTTCAGCAGGGAAGGTGGTGCATTTGCAATGACATAATTTGCCAATCGACGGATTATCTGGAGACGAGATGCAACGATTCTCCATGGTGCCGTTTGCTTATTAGATAAAATAACAAGTGCTTTGTTGAAGTCGTTTATCGTCTGCCATTGTCCCTTCCGACACGGATTCTTGCCTGGTACCGGTCTTGACAAGAAGCTTACTCCTAACGAACAGTCACCTTGGTATCCCAGGTGATTTCAACGTCGATGGCCTGGATACCTTGGCATCTCCTGATGAACCATTCAAAGCCGAAACGAAATATCTTATTGAAGTTTTCAACTGTACACTCACATCGCCTAAACCATTAGGTACGGAGCTGATAGCAAACCACAGATATTAGACATCGTACCTACAAATGTGGACTTCATGATTGACAGGCCATTGATGTATATCTCAAGAGATTTGAGCGATTATGTTACCAATTATGTGCTATATTTAGTATCCGTTGGGATACTGTTAACGGAGCAGGAACCCCTTTCCTAGCAGCCCGGAACAGCTGATCATGACGCAAGCCGAAGCTTACTGACCACACAATGAGAGCGGGATAATGATAACGCTTCACCTTGAATGTTGCCAGTGAGGATGGTCTAGGTTGAAGGCCTTCAATGAGCGCTATGCCATTCCCTAATTCGCTAGATTTGACCCTTTTATGCGTTTTGTTTACATGGCTTGCCGGTTGCTCAATACAATTTCCGTCTGTGGCCTTTGTCTTCTAAGTTGGAAACGTCGACCGGTCAACTTGCGTATTAGCTGCAGGGTATCCGTACAATCTGAGGAAAACAGAACAAACCCATTAAACAAAAGTACATTATTACACGCTACAATATCCCGAACGATCTGTTTGCTATGATTGAATGGATCTTCTTGAAAGGTGGCTCAAATAACAACGCCTGGAGTCTGTTTGTTTGACGCTTCAGCACTCCGATCATAACTGCTTGTGAAACTATAGGCTTCGTTTCACCAATCTTCGTCGTTTATCAAAAGTAGAACGCGATAACGTTGGCTACTAAGGAATGCAACTTGGCACTCTAACAAATCCCGTCTTGGTCCCTAAATCTGAGACGACTAGGTGACCCAGAGCAATCACTGTACTACGCTTAAGGGAGAGGACAAAGTTGCTCGTTAAAATTTATCAAAAGCAAAACTGCCATAAAAGCACAATATAAGTATTCGCTTAAGAAGGCAAAGTATCTCCCTCTTGACAATACTATCGGACTAGCACAGAGCGCTGAAAAGGCAACGGATGCAGTATACCCCCACTTTTCTAATGATCTGTCCGCCAGTGTTACGTGCCCACGTTCAACGCCCTAACTTCTGGACTCTAACATCGCGTTAACCGCTCATCTATGTTGAGGAATCTTCTCACTACTTGTCCAGAGTTCTTCGGAAATCAACGACACTTACCCGATGCAGCAGAACGTTGCATTAGCCACGTTGGCAGAGCCATTAGCACTGCTTCCAAAGGTGTGGATAAGCTAATGCTGCCTACCGTGCGGAAACATGGTCTACTCCCTTTAATTTTTAAATCAGCAATAGCTCAGAAGCCACAAACTATCGCCCATTAGTCTTCCTCCTTGTACTCTCAAAAGAGGTAGTGGCCATCATCGCGGGGGCTTTAGTCAACCATCTAGAGCGTTGTAACATCATAACACCGGAGCATGTCAGCGTGGCTCATGCGCAACCAACTGACTACTTACACAAACTAGTAGGTGAGAAACGGTCGACTACCGTGTGTAGGCCGATGTCATTTACCTTGACATCTACAAACCCTTTGACCGCGTGGAACATTCTGCTTCAATGCCTCGAAGGCAACGGAGTTAGAGATCATGACTTTCGATGTATCAGGAATTTCATGCGGCATCGGCAACTACAGGTCGGAGTTCGCAGCGCTCTCTCTGATTCGATTCATGTCTAATGTGCAGTACTAGAAGGTTCAATTCTGTGTCCGCCTCTGTTTCTCATGTTCACTAACAAGCTTATGCGTTCGGTTGCCGCGGACTTTTTGTCTTTCTCTGACGACGTTAAAATGTGGCAGACGATCGCCGACCAAGGAAATCACGATGCGCAGTGGCGAGACCTAGCCAATGCGTTTGAGTGGTCATTGCACAATCTGCTCTAGTTTAATTCCTTCAAATAAAGGTTGTCTACATTTGTCACCAGTTGAATATCATATTCATGCTTGGAGACCACGAAGTTCAGATAGTTATCCGGCAGTGCAAACCTGTGGTGTTACTCCAGGCTGATATGAGCCACTCAGAACACTCTGATAAAGCGTCAAAGACTAGGAACCAACACGTTGATATGCTGCGAAATGTATTCAGGCGACTTGAGCTATCTGTCTATCTGCAGCTACACAGTGTTAAGTAGCTGCGGATAGACAGATAGCTCAAATCGCCTGAACACATTCCGCAGCATAACAACGTGCGGCTCCATGTGAAGTATACCATCCAGTCTTGGCAGCCTTGTAACAAGAAAGATCTCGTAACACTTGAAACCCCACAGCGAACAGCCACTATGCGCATCAAATGGATGTTCCAGCTTCCATATCAACTTTGAATGAGGACCCTAATTATGTGCAGCGGTCAGAACCGACGCCTGTGTGGAGATATAATAATGATCTACCAGCTTCTGAGGCATCGCAGCCACGTCGGCCGGCACCTACTGCAACTAACAAACAACTCGAATCTGAGGGACCACCAGCTCAAGTTGACCGCGCAACACAGTCAGCCAGAATGGCGAGGCAACTTTTACTCCACTTATGTGTCAGCCATGCAACTCCCTTTCAGATTATGATTTTTCCGCCGTCACTGTATATGTGTTTAATAGATGCATTGCTGTTGCCCTAACCCAACAATATTACTGGATATCACCTGTGTATGTCAACAGACGATATAGCGTGACAAAAGTTGCCCAATCAGCATTAAACTACAGCATCGAGGTATGATCTTATACGCATGCCACCGTGTGAAAACAAGGACGAGTCCGCTGAAACACTTTTCATTTTATCGCTGTTTTCTTTTTCAATTTGTGGTTATCATTCTCGTTATCTTGCGGGACTTATCAAACAGTCGATGCTTTTACTCGTAATACACTACTGTTTTTTGAAATGATGTTTTCAAAGGTCACAACAGCGACTGTCGCCGATGTGCTAACGGCCCAATTGGAAGAATTTTTCTACCTTATGGAGAAGCAGCACGACTTCCGACAACATCGATCCTGCAGCACCAATCTAATACTAGTGCCAACCAAATGGATCGAGGCCCTAAACACTGGTGCAGGAGAAAACTTAGCTACTATACAATTTGTAAAGGCATCCGGTTTGTGAGGCCATCATATCCTGATTTTCAAACTACAGTTTTAGCATTGGCAATTTTTTCTAATGTACAAGATTTCTCCTTCATCGGCGAGTACATAGATCCTTGTTAAACCCATCGAAGTCAAATGCGGAGTACCACAAGGATCGATACTGCAGCCACAGTTGATCTTGATGTATATCAACGGTAAAACGAGCCTTGTATGCTCGAACGGACAACTTTGTGGAGAAGACAACAAAGTATAGAGAGTGCCGATTCACCAGATTATCTCGCACCATTGCATACCGATTTGCATAAAGATTAAATGTGGTCAATCCAGAATCTACTTCAGTTTAATGCATGATACTGCTGAATACTGCACTAACCGCCCCAGCTGGCGTACTTCTATAAACTGTGCATGCAGGAACTTCATATGTTTCACAGAGAAAGTGGCTGAAGTTTTGCTTCACAACCGTCTTAGCTTTACGGTGTATGTTCTTAAGCATCTAAAAGGAGCGTTTAAATTGTGAGCATGCTGTGGCGTGCATTCAGGCGTTTCGACCCTTAGCTATTTTAACAGCTTCTTGGCGCATATATGCCTCCAAACGTGCAATACGTAATACTGGTCCGGCAGCTTTAGAGTTACAACGTCGGGTAACCAAGAATGTCAAGAGCTTGCACTATTGGCACTATGAACAAAGACTCTGTTCGCTGATTGCACGGGACCTTAAGAATTATCCGATTTGGAGCGAACCCAACCAAGCTTGACACCATCTTCTGGAGCTCAGCCACAACAGCTATCTGAGATGCTGTCATCTCAAGCTGGCAGAGAGGTACAGCCGTTTAGAATGGGCTAGAAGTTCTTTCCCGTGCATGTACACCAAGCCTGGGATGCATTTCCGAATGTGTCATGTGTGCTTTAACGTTGGTAGAGTTCAAATTTTATGTGACGCATGGCCCATCACAAAATACACGTGTCCGCTGGAGATTTCGCTGACGATTAGCCATCAGAAAATGTTCCACTTTTGTCACCTTTCACGTGTGTTCACCTGGAGGTGCTGCGGCTTATAAGATGACTGAGCAATTAGTTTCCGGTTACGCAGTATACATATTGCAGTCGAACTTCCTAAGGCGACCACGCAAGGGACCGACAAAATGTGGTCGCCTTAGACAGGTGATCGTCATAGACAGATTCATTCATATGAACGTTCATCATCATCCTAAATAGATGTTAGGTGATGATGAGAAATGCACCTCAGCCAAGGTGCCGCAATACAAAAAAGAGATTAAAACAGTTACACCACAAAAACGATTCCAAGCGCAAGAGAAAAAGTTGGGGATGAGTTTGGCTGGTCGACATAGACAGGTGGTCGCCATAGCAGGTTGGACTGTAGCTGTAAATGACCTGGCAAATAATTCGGAACATTGTTCAGTGGCTTCAGCAGCCCAGCACAGCTCACAAGTCATAAAGGTCGCAATAGTCTTACTGTAACTATGAAACGCAGTCGAGGCAACTACACAGCGATTATTTTCCATGACAACAAATGTGATTTAAAGCCACACCAGAGAGTTGAGCGACTGTATACTCCGTTTGGTGATAATGCGCCTTAAAGAACCAGTGCGTTTGAGCGCTTTGCGGAATTCAAGCGTGGCAGGCGGCACGTGGATGAAGCACAATGTTGTCGAGCTGTGGGTATACCACCGCGGACCATAGTGCCTCCGTGCAAGCGTTGCTGGAGGAGGACGCGCGGGTGGCTGTGGTACAGCTGGGGAAAGCCATCAAGGATCTTATTGGGATTAGTCCGCGCCATTCTACATGAAAACCCCAGCCTCAGAAAAGCCTTATGCACGCTGGTACCCCATCAACTGAGTGAAGACCAGAAAGTAGCTCTGGTGGACTGATGCCCCATCATGCTTGCCAGGTTTGGTGGTACACGTTCCATTGCTATTTGGGAGATCTTCAGTGGTGACGGGACCTGCGTGTACAGTTTCGACCCAGAGACAAAGCACCAATCGACTCATTTGACCACCACCACCACCAATTGGCCATTGGTGGGGCTCCACCTCAGAAATTCTGGCGTGAGCACAGATTGGCCAAGAAGATGGTGGCTTCGTTCATAGCCAAGACCGGTCATGTAGCTACTGTACCGCTAGTACGTCAACGCAGTCACCGGAGACTGATATGCCACCGATAGTCTGTCGCAAATGCTGGAAGTGGTATCCAGGTGCCGTAAAAGAACCCGAGAAACAGGAACCTTGCTACACCATGATAAGGCCCCTGCACACAGGTCCCATGTCACCGTAAATTTTCTGGCTAGTTAACACATCCAGCGGGTTGGTCACCCACGCTAAAATCTAGACCTGGCTCCGCGTGACACTTTGTGTTCCCAAATGTCAAGCGCATTGATGCGTGGAATCCGATATGAGTCTCCAGAAGCTGCGGTGGAGGCATTTATTGTGCTGTTTGAAGGGTTACCCGCTTAGGTATGGTCTAGCTGCTTCTCCAAATGGGTTGAGCGCATGGGATTGTATAACAATTATTTGGTTGTAAATAATAAAACATTTTTGCATCCCGAAACGTATTGCGCTACCCTCGTACAAACGTAACATATGAAGTCATTCCTCATGTTTTGCATTGAATGCACAGTTGTACTAGGTGTAACTTAATAAGTCCACCGGTATAAACTTACTTTTGCTAGCATCTTTTTCATATTTTGTACCATTCACCTTGACCATCCTACAGGACTTGTTAAGTTGTAACTAGTTCACTCCTAGTAAACCGCGGTCTCGCTACACCAGTAGCTTCTGATAGTGCATGTAGTACCCGTTATACAGGACTACGATGTTTAGAGATTCTGTGCTGGTGCATCAAATACTACGTGATCCAAATTGATTACGCCATCATCCAGATAAGCTCAGCCACAAGAAAAACCACTAACCTAGCATTGCAGGTCCCATGTTGGTTCCTTCCAAAAATCAATGGTACCTGGCAAGTAGCTCACTGTGTTTTATGACCTGAACTTTAACACTCCAGAAAATGGTTTTAAACAATTTAGATTATATTTGAACGGTGAAAGCATGATTATACGAAAAGCAGTACGAATAGGAAAAAAATTGGTTTTTCCCTAAAACAAATATGGAACTTGGCAAATATTCACACCATCGCATGTGCTACCATGCAGCTCCTAAGCAGGTCATCCATTAGACGGTGTGGCACACCTACTTTTGATCAAAAGTATATCCCTGTTTTAGCTAAACCTATCTCGCCCGCTGGCAACATACTGCGCTCTTTAACAGTCTTCTCACCAGTTTACAATGGTCACGTACAAATGGGAAATTCTGGACAATGAGTCAATATCCGTTTTGGCTAGGGCTATTCATAGTTACATGGTGTTGTAGCATAAACGTCCCGCTGCAATGTATGCGTTGTGGATTAGTGGTATCATTCCGCTGTCTCTCCCGACCGAGGGTACCCAAGTAAAAGACTGGTCGTATAATGAATTATACCGAGCAGCTGACATATCTGTGTCATACACTCTCTCAGCTACCAAAATGATCGAGTTCAAATTCATAGTAAATTACGTCTTCATTGCGATTGCGTGTCGCCACGCCTTCACGCAACCGTCGCTTCAACTGGATGCAATATACATCACTGCTTCGTTCATAGCTCAACTACGTTACCAAACCAGTTGACAAAGTTTCGAAACGTTTTTGTTATCGGCCCTTTAAATGTGACACTGCATGTCTTCGTGCGGCACTGTCATCAAAACCAGCGGCATTTTAACTATTCTGAAAAAACTTCCACTTACCATCTGCCAAATATTCCTCCTGACTAATTAAGCCATCGCCGTTCTTGTCGAAGTCCCTAAGTGTGTGTATAATCTCATACGGAGACATATGGCGATAGTTATGCGGATGTTCAAAAGCGGCATACTCCGTCACATTCAGGCTTCCGTTCTGATCCGTATCAGCGGAATCAAACTTTACTTTTTCCTCCTCCATTGACTGAAATAAAATTCAAGAAAGATTATTGGGGTTATGTTTCAAACCTCATGACAGCAGTCATTTTAGGTCAGCTATGTGTCAATTAAAACCAGTTGCCATAGAAGTGAGTAGTAATTTTTCACAATAATGATGTGACTTCCATAGTTTGTTTACTGCACATTCTTGCGTTGCTGTCTGCGGTTGCTGCTCCTTCACTCTGAGACCAAATCAGATAGCGTCAACCTCAGGTATCAGTGGGATGTAAATGCTTTTGCTGGTTGTTTATGTGGTCTAACGTACACTCCACATTTAAACCTCTCATCTGGATGCTAGACCGTCCAGTCCGTACCGTCGCATCTTAATTAAAGTATTCGATATCATATCGAAAGGTTGATAATGACATCACTACATGCACCATATAGGAACCGAAAATTAGCGATGCAGGGCTTCCGAGTTCGGTCAAGAAGGTGTCTTGCACTTTCACAAAGCGTAAACCTTCCATTGTAAGAACACACTTCTTGAACAAAGATAAATAATGAAATAGAATATTACAAGCAGATGGGTAGAAAACATTAGTGTTTACAAAAGTTGGAAGGACTAACAACGAGGTAAGCCTTTCGGCTGAACTAGTCTGTGCCAGGTACAGTCTTGCCTCCAGCCTTGCAAATCTCTTTTCTTCCTGACACAAAGAGTAAGTAAGAGGAACTCGTTTTCCGGCAGCGTTAAATGTAAGGTGAAGGAATCAAAGTGAACTTCAGCTTGGCTCCCACTCTTCCACATCGGTACCTGAGTACAGTCAGCTCTTTTCAAGCAAGGGTCGATTTATAGCATTTGTGTAATGCTGTCTTTTGGCTGCACCTTGCTGTTCTTCTTTTTATTACTTATTGCACAGTTCGCTTTAGTTGTCAAAAACCGAGGCACACTTCTTCGAATTTCCATTAGCCTTCTAGCTTCTGTTGCGCAGGTTGTGTTGTCGTTCGTCGGCTCCTTTGTTACAATTACCGATCGTCGGGCGCACCGCGAGCCTCTTGGTTAAGCCACGTGTTATAACCGACTGGTATCGACTCTCCTAAACAGACAAACTAAGATGATGAAGAATTGCATCCCCACACGAAAAAGTAGCCGACAGAATTGGGATTCGTACTACCCGAGGGACTTAGGCGCAACACTGTTTCTGCGCGCAAGTTGAACGTGTTCCTAGCTCGAACAAAATCATCACACGCGACTACTCTACTTCGAGAGAAATACAGACAAATGACAAGCCCTTCGCGACAGGTATTTTACCCCGACTGATGAAATATGTGCTTGTGCAAGTAGAATGGTTTGGGTAGACTAACCATGGAAGCAAGACATAAGCAAGTGCACCAGCCCTGTGTGAATCTGCCGACGGAACATGTCGGCAAGTACATGTTGGTAATTGCAGTAGGTTGGCCGGAAAAAGGAGGTTTGTAAGTACAAAGCATGTGTTTAAGTACAAAAGGTGGCCGTAAAAATGAATGTCTAATGAGTGTAACGGATCATCGGAAAAAGTGAATGTCCCATGAGTGTGGATGTTAATCGAAGCTGTGCACTGACCTGAGTGCGAGTCTCGGTGATTTAAGTGGTTCCAGCTTGCGATCTCATGGAGACGTTCGGTCTCCGTAACGGTTGTATAAATTAGAAGCACTTCTTCTACCTCGAACTGTGCGACTAAAAGCTGGATCTTGCTTTACTGAAGGTCAGGCGTAATATTCCTACCTCATAGACTGGGATTTCCTTTATGTAGTTTAGTTTGGTCTTGTTCTTCCACTACTCTTTTTTGAACACTGCGTCCAAAATACCTTTAAAGCCAAGTGTCATACGACATAATGAGGCACAAATATTCCCGATTTCTTGTGGATAAACGGATGAAAAATAAGGGTAGCATAGTGTTAGTCTCAAACTAATTCTGGTACCACCGGAGTATTTTTATACTAATGTAAATAGCCAGTATGGAAGCCGAGTAACTTTCGGGCGGTTTAGGGCCACTTGTGCTACCCTCGTTAGAGCACGGTTGCCTCTTAATACGAGGGTCAACTTACTAACCATCAGTGCACTTATAAGCTCAACTATTCCGTCTCCGCTTCAGGCTTTAGAATAAGCGATAAGCCCTTAGATTATGCCTACTCTGTGGATTGTACACACATGTTATTCTTTCCTGTCGTGCCAGTGCATGCAATGCGTCCGTCAGTTGTTTGCACGGACAAAGGCTTGGTAACTTTAGCACAGGTCCACTGACTACCGGTCGAGATTGAATGCGCACAAACAGTGGCCCTTTCCGGCAACTAGCTCTGTTAAGAGAATGAAGATGTGGTATACTGCAACTCCGTGCCTTACATTGCTCCAACCCCACCATGTCTCGCAGTCGGTGACCTAGGGCATTAAGAATATCACTCCTATCATGGAAGCCGATCTCGCCCAAGTGACAAGTAGCTCGCGAGGACGTTCGGCCGACGCTATGTGCCTACGTTTTGCTCTATGCTCACACGCGACATATTATTAGCTGACGGCGCCTGGCCAATGTGGCAGCAGAACAAGGGTGCACGTAGGTTGCCACAACCGAAGCATGGACGTACCAACATTCTTGAATAACAGCGGAATTTGAAAGCTATACAACTTAATTTGATTGCACTATGGATAACTTGCCTAAAGTCACTTAGCGATTCACGCGCGTAGTCGGAAGTAAGTTTCTTAAGATTCATGAGTGGGGGATTTTACGGCATTTGTTGTATCGGGATTAAAGTCACATCCCTTCGTCTTCAAGAAAAGAGTAGGCGAGAACATTGCTAGCGAAGGAGTTAAGCCACCTACTTGACCTCGAGGTAGTAGCCGAATGAGAAATTATCGAGGTTTCTGTATAGAATCGGCCATTTGTTTGGTTGATGAAACCAGACGCTATCATACTAAGCTTGGTAACCGTGGCCTCAGGTCCAAAGTAGTGGGCTGAATACTGCGACATATTCCCGCTCATAAATGCAACCATAGACATCTTATTCCTTTTAAATATTCTTCGGGATCAAGGTAATTCCCTTTGCGAACTGACTATCCAACTTCAGAAAGTTTAAGTGCAGTTGAGCAATAAGGTTTATTACGTGTGGTTACTAGAAGATGGAGCAGTTTAATACATTGGGATCATGGACAAAATCAACTATTGACTTCATAGCTAATTCTTTAATGTGCACATTATATCTATAGAAAATTAAGGCCACAGAGTGACGAAGATATCGCTTTTCCAATTCCCACCAGGCAATCAAAATTGCAAGACTAGTTGTCGTAGCAGTAAGCTAGTTTAGCCAAGACTAAAAAGAGCTGAGATGGTTTGGACAGGCGTGGCAAATTCGCTTGATGCTAAACTAATGCGGCAAGCTTTACGTTTAGGCTTACATTTCTAGGCAAGAAGCACACCCGGGTCCACTGAAATGGGGAAAATTACACTCGGTTGACAACTGTGTTCGATATGAAAATAGCGTTGTTAGAATCATGGCAAGTTGAGGAAATACGCAAGCACCAGCTGCATGGTTCTGGTTAAGTTGGCCTTATCGCGATCTTAATGGATGTTTTCAGGTAACCTTTCCAAACGTTCGTGGCTATTCTTTCGGTATGGAACAGATGACATAGAGAGTATTTTCTGTTTTATCATTTAGAGTATGCTAAGGATCAGATGTTCCAATAAAGAACCGCTAATGCTTCGGACCCTGCGATAACCCCGGGGCAGTGTTTAGCCGTCTGTATTGACTGTTGTTTAGTCTTACGTCCGTGGCACTTGACACAACAGGAGTAATTGGTGGTCTGAGTGTTGGCTGAGCTCAACATGTTGACTGCAAACGTTTCGTCACCACTCAAGGTGACGTCGTCATTGCACGTGTATTTAGCAGACGGGATTAAATAAATGGATTTTCGATATATGGTTTTGCCTTGACAGGTACGGCCAACTTCACTCAGTACAACTCTTATTAGTGTACTGCTACCACAAGCACTTTTGTAGATTCTCAATAAAAATGAGTAAAACAGATATCTTCGCAGCCGCTTGAATCACTTAGTTACAAACCTATGGTCAAGCCAAAAAAGTACTGAATAACATGTGGTCGAGAACCTTGGTATGTATGTGTATTATGCGCTAAGAATCGGTTTGCTGACATCGGTGAGGATTGGTATACAAGTTGATTTTGCGAATTGGTATGGATTAAGCCTATAAATACGCAAAAATGTGTTTATAACGAACACTGCTTATGTACGACTAGAAAAGCAGGTGCATGACAAGTAACGTAGAATGACTCGGGTGAAATAAATGAAAGAACTGTATGTGATTTGTCAAGTTCAAGCTTTCGCCTATTTAGATGCACTGCTGCGTAATGAGTGTTGGAAATGAGAACTTTGGGTAAGCGTACAACACAGTATAGGGAGTAGTTACAGTTGACGATCTAGAAGATAACTGTAAAGTAGGGATGAAAACGTTCACACATGTGCCGATCCCTTGGGTCGATGTGATACGTAAATGGCGATGTATACATCCTAACAATTTACTACAGTAGCAGCGTTTACATAACGAGGCGCAAGAAGTGTTACCAAGCATAATGATCGGTGCTGTTACTATGAAGCCCGTTAATAAAAGACTATATAGCGCAACGTAACTATTTTCGTGTTTCACAGAGACATTTTTGAATAATGTAAGTGTGGGGAACGAAACCACGTAAGTGGGGATGGCGTTCCAAGGTTGATGCACACGAAGTGAAAAGATATTTCGGCGACAGTCCAACCAGCTATACTGTGTGACCAGTTTTAGCTGGTGACATCCCAAAGTGGTAATGTGATTTAGTTTCAAGAGGTGACAACACACGTGGTTTTAATCCCTTATGATCTGTTATGCTATTATCAAAGCGCTACAGAGACGTCAATAGGGTTCACTGTAGATCCTAATGGCGCTCAAGCTCAGTTATTAAGGAAGAAGAAACAGGAGTTTTACGTTCTTGGTAGTTAATCGTTGTGACCTTTCAGGTGCGGCAAAATCGTACTTGTGCCAAGACGGCCATACGTGGATGACATAGTCTGAATAGGGCCTAACGTTGGTGTGAAGCATCTGGACGTTGAAATTTTCAAGGGGTCCGGATGCACTCCGCAAAATGCCAAGATGTTGGTTGGCTATCTTGGATGCTTTTTTGCCTGAGGTGAACGACCAATATCATCTTGTACTATCCCACTTAGGTCGCATTCAATAGAAGCGCAGCAAACACGGTCCCGAGACCTGAACATCCAAGTGGATTAACGATGTATTTTCCATGCCTTATATGGCGTCGAAATGAAGCTGCTTCTTTGTCGCCCATTCGTATACCCTAGCAAGGTTTTCCTGAAGTGCGACGTGGTCACCCGTTGTTTTGATGGCCAGCTAAATTTTGAAATCATCGGAGCTGTGTAAAACCTTGGAAGTAAGCACTCTCGCGTGATCGTTTATGTAGATCAGGTATAGGTGTGGATCGAGTACTGAGCCCTGTGGCACCGCACTTAAAGTCAATAAGATCAGGGAAATCGCTACGAACGCTCACATGCAGCTGTTGTTCAAGTAGAAAGTTACCTATCCAATCGAGAACCGAGTTAGCAACTTAGCAGCTCTGAAGTTTGTGGAAGAGATGCTGGGGTGCTGATGTGCGAAAGCTTTTGAGAAGTCTAACTAAACTGTATCCATATTGTTCCGGGCCATACTGTGGCATCCTTCCAAGTAATTCATGAGCACTTCGGCAATAATAGACTCCAAAATGTTGGGGAGCATCGGAGGGCGTGTTATCGGGAATAGGAGGCCAGGTCTGCGCGACTTCCTCACTTGTGAATGAAGGTGACGATGTCGTGCTTCCGCAATGTTAGAACCACATCTCCTTAAGACATCGCTGTAAGAAATGAGAAGCTGGAACCACCATGTTCATTACAGATAACTTTAGCAAATGTGGTTTGTGTACTCGGTTTCCAGTCCGCCCAAATATTTATGTCTGCCCACCCCCTGCATAAACTCTCGTCGTTACCGACATTGACAAGTTTGGCGTTTGACTATTGTTTCCTCTCTGTTTGCATTTCGCATCATTCTGGTCAGTGGCATCACCCCAAGTTTGTACTGCGTTCCATCTAGCCTACCTTTCTACCGTATCCCATTCCTCTGCGCAAGTTTCACTTCCGATGACCTGGACCTCATCCACTCGCTCGTGCTCCTATCCTTGGGTTGGGTTGTGCTAATTGGCAGTTACACTTAGTTCTGTCCCGTCTGCCTTACTACCGTCTCGCTGAGCAGTCAAGTTTCACACCCAATGGCCTTAACAACCCACTCACTCGTGTTTTGTGCTCCTGGCAGGCGAAGAGACTTTGCATTGGCCCGAGTAGAGCTTCATTGGTCGGTGACCACGTATTCTCATTGGTCGGATTGCACTACATGTCTGTACTCCTTTACATGTTTCCCTATGCCTGTGTGCGATCCCTTTGTGATGTTTTGGTTCTTTGGTCGGCCAGGGGTTTTGACCCAGAGATTGCTTTTGTATTGAAGGACCTCTTCGTACATTTGCGTTTGGGAATCCCTAAGGTGGTGCCAGTTTTGCTATGATTACTTTGTTCAGTGACACCGTAATCGCTATTCCGGCTTTCGTTTTTGATTATTTCCCAGAAGGACACGCGTTGCTTTAATTCCTAAGCCATTTTGACGCCTGCAGTAAGCACACTTCGGCTGTCTTTTGAACGACGGTTCATAGGCTGGATGAGATACACTACACTGGCTGTAAGAACAAAAAGTGAAGAGCGGTCTTGCGGATACCCCGGTACTTTACGCAATACAGGAAACACATGCTAAGCTGTGAAATGGTGTGTGTACCAATACCGATGGAATATCGCCGAAAGTGACCCTCAATGCCCAATGGGACGTGTTTGGTTTGAAGAACAGGTTCCGGTTAAGATGAAAGCGCCTTTGTGCTGCCCCCCTGTATGAGAGAAGGAAACACCCAATTTGTCTGCAGTTATCATAGTATCAACTTGCTACTTTGCACCGGAAAGGTAACTGCGGAGATTCTACATAACAGCATCGTCACTCCCGCCTGTTGACCATTAACCATCATCTCTGTAGTTGGCCTGACATATCCCAATGTTTTTATTTTTTCGCATTTTGGCTAAGTTTGTTGTTTGATAGCCTATATTTGGCCTCACTTAGTGCGAATGGTCTCGAGGTCCCCAACTGATGAAAGTCTCTACGTAGGTAGATCACAGCCAAGCAACTAAATTAACTGATGGTTACAGTTCCAAATAAACAGGGTACTTTCCTTATCAGGAAAAGATCATTTTTGGCAAAATCTAGCTCTCCACAAATTTCTTTGACATAGCGCATTGAATTATCCAGGATGGCAAACAGACGGACGACTAAATATATTTGCTTGTTACCTAGGCGAACGCATTTGTAGTACAACCAACAAGAGTAATAGAAATAATGCATCAGGCACGTCAGCCTACTTGGCTGCAAATTCCTCGTGAAAACTCCTGCCTCGGTATGAAGTGACGCTAAATTTTGAAACGCGTTACTGTGGTGCGGCTGATTAGCCTAGGTTCTATTCGTTTAAACGGACTAAGGTTAATATGGTGCTGTAGGCCTAAGCTGGGCGCTTGACATATATAACTTAGTTAACTTTCAACGGTGGACGTATGATACAACCTGCTTCGGGACCGCTTCCACTTTAACTCCGGTCGGCTCTTAGTTATGCGCCCTCCCTTGTTCTTATCTACACCAGGACTTCTGTTTAAGCAACCTGTTGCAAAGCATGCAATGCTCACTTTTTACCTTTCCACGTACACCAACTTCACACCAATTTTTAGTGTACTTCACTCTCTTGGGGTTATCGTGGGGTGGCTCAAGACCCTCGCAGTCGAGTCCCGCAAACTTAACAAATCACATGAAATTAACACTGGAGTATACCCGCTAGGTTGCACTGTTTAGGAAATTTGGTTTAAACGCAGATACCTGGTGTATCACGTGGCCGGAAATACCGATAACTAGTTTTCATTCTCTGTATTTTGACCATTATTATAGACAAAATAAAAACACCGTTAACGTATCCCAGGTTCCGGGGTGGAAGAACACCCCCTTACTTTCTCATACAATCCAAAGTATTCATCGATGAAGGAACTTCGTCCTCCTACATGGCAGAATGAGTGGGGTCAAGGCGTTGGCAACTCTCTCTGTATGCCGATCTTTTTAACATGCGGTTGCGACACAGCCACAGGCTGGTGTGTCATACGTTCTGGCGATTTACAAGCGCATTTTGGCCACTCATAGTAAGGAGTAAGGGCCATACCAAACCTGTCTCAATATCTTTTTCATAAAAGTTGGACCGTAGATAGTCCTACTCCTTCTGTCAATAAGAATAGCAGATATCACTCGGCGTTTCCAATCCCACCACGCAGCGTAGAGCATGAAAGGAGCTAAATGTATTCAGTACACAAGACCGCTAGTCAACGATTTATCGGGGCCAATCTCAAGCCTGTCATCCTGTGGTCAAAGCAATGCAAGCCAACCAGATCTCCAATGCAATGTATAGTGGCTTCTAATGTGTGATAACTTTAAATCGATAAGCACACGTTACCTGTTTACTTCTTCTAAGGTGGTGTGTTGCCAGTCTAGACAGGTTTCCTTTGATTTTAATTCCTTTTTCACAAGACATGCTTTTACTTAAGCTATTGAGCAAGAGCACTGTGATAACCCATGAGAAACACTCAGCTGTAAGACGAAATTATTTGGTGAAAGTAGTTAGCAAAATCCTCGGCACTTCACTTGATCTTCTATTGTTAGTTCTTGTAGATTCTCACTCATTGATTAAACAGCATATTAAAGTTCCTGGGTTTAACAACTTCGTAGACAGGAAATACACCATCTTTTCAGAACTCAGCATCATTTTAACATATTTAAGAATGCTTCCAAGCAACTTCCAAGTTAGATGGTCCCACAAGCACCCGGAAAAGCACGGGATCGACATTTCATTCTATCGAATCTCGCCGGCTCCACGGGAAACCGAGCCCATAGATTCTCGGTACCGACAGCTTGCGCCGATAGACACTAGTACACGACCTTAGGTTAAGGGTGACGGAGGACACCGGCTTGATTTGTGTGCTAAATGCAGTGTTGCGCGAATCCTACTCAAAGTCATACAAGTTACGAAAGTTGTAGAACATAGGAATGGTCTTCAGAGTCATGGTAGTCCATAAGAGCAGCTATGCAGGAAACATCATATAAAAGCAGTGTGAGGGGACCATAGGCTGTGAGCTGGTGCAGCTTGTGTGCAGTTCATGATGGTTCACTACCGTCTCCCATACTATAGTATCATAAGCAACTGGTTGATGTCGTAAGCTGTTGGTGTCAAGGCCATGGGTCCTGTTTCCATTGGAGTCGCAGGACGTTACTCGTACCAAATACCAGTAGAAAGAAACGACCGCACATTATGTCCCGGAGGCATGGGAAACTTTGGGACTTGGAAGCCAATGAGATGGACCCACAGGTAATTACTACAAAGGTTTCCTATTCATAAATACTTTCTTCAGTGTAAACCTGGCGACATCCCTACTTTATCATATTGATTAAATGATGAAGACACCGCTCACTACAGTATGTTGGGGTCGTTGTGTGGTGTCACCGAATCTCGCACACTTAACAATGAGGAAGCAGTTCAATCCAAGCCATGCGAATAACGTTACATTGGTGTCGAGCTAAATCACCTCGTCTCTAGTGATGTTATTGGGGTAACTGGAAGTTGTTGCTGTATTGGATTTGCGCGCAACAAACCCTGAAGTTTCATTAATTTACTCCGTTCTAGAGGGTGGTATGTTGAATACCGTTTCACTCAGAAGCTCAGCTCAACAATATATATATATATATATATATATATATATATATATATATATATATATATATATATATATATATATATATAGCGGGAGAGCACATGGTGCGCTGTGGCTTGTGTTGGCGCGATCCTGACAGATCATAAAACCGCTGCTGCTAATGTGGTGTTGAGGGCTCATGTCCTTGACGCCTCTTCAGGGCGACCGCTGGGCGAAAGTTGGGTTTCACCCTTGATGATTCTGTGTTGCTCCTCCCAACCCTTACACCCCATAACCGGTTTGGTCCTCCACTGGACTTATCAGATGGAAATAGCCTGAGCTGGCTGGACTTCAAGGCCTAATGTTCAGAGCTTGACGTCTTGACCACTATGGCTCTAAAATTCGTGATCAATGTTTCGCACAGCGCTAAGGGATTCCAAGTGGCATTTGGTGTACCTGGTGTGTGATTGGATTGCAACTCACAGTCTCTATTCAGACCTCGGTCCTCTCTGAAGTAGACATCGGTCATTGAGATCACAAGGACCGTATCTGAATTGGTGGTTCGGTGTTCCTCCTTCCAACCCTGACATCCCATAACCGGTTTCGTCCTCCATAGGACTCATCAGATGAAGATAGCGTGAGCTGGGGGGATTTCTAGGCCTAGAGTGCGAAGGCTGGCGCCTTGACCACCATGGCTCTAAGATCCGTGAGGACCGAGGTCTGAATAGAGATTGCGAGTCGCAATCTAACCACACAGCGGGTACACCAAATGCCACTTGGGTGGTACCCTTCTTCCAACTAAGATCTAGGACACACGATTAAGCGTGAGTCGTCTCACTGACTCCTGGCGCTCGGCCGGCTGTCTTTCGGTGGATACTTTATCGAAGGGTTTGTTTGAGGACCCGGGTCCTTCTCTTGTCTGAAGTTGACGCCCTGTCAATATCCTAGCCCAACCCCAAATAGCAATTACGCCAATAATAATAAATCCATGCTACATCTGTCGTCGCGCAGTGGTCTTAGAAAAGGGTCCCCTTATCTGCTACATACAGTGGGTTGGATAAGCGAAAACCTGCTACTGCTGGCGCTTTAATTCTTTTTTCTTCCCCTGCACCTACTCTCCCCATTCCTGTTTTATTTAACCGATTGCTACCTCCAAGCCAGGTCGTCACTACTCATACTATTGCCCGCCAACGCACTCGTATGCCTCCGCGCAACGCACTCAAAATCGGGTGCTGGAACGTGCGCACTCTACTGGACCGGAACTCGAGTGAGCGCTTCGAGCGATGGAACTGGCGCACTACGACATCCATATTCCGGCGCTCAGCGAGACCGGGTTGGCTATGCAAGGTAACTTGCATGATGCTGGTGCGGGCTATACGTTCTACTGGGTGCGAAACGCCACCTCATCACCGCGTGAACGTGGGGTCGGACTTGCACTATCCGATCGCCGCAATGGCCAGGTGGTAGGTGAGCCCACTGGCATCAGTGTGCGACTGATGACTGTTTGCCTATGAATCGGAAGAGGAGTTGGCCACCTTCATAAGCACGTACGGTCCGACCATGTGTTATCCTGATGACACGCGTGATCAATTCTACACTCAGCTATCCTCCGTGATCCGGTCTGTGCCGAGGAGTGACCGACTATTTTTGCTGGGTGATTTCAACGCGCGCGTTGCGCTTGCTGTATCGGTGTAGACAGATGTTATCGGTCCGCATGGTATTGGTTCAGCGAATGCGAACGGTGACAGGCTGCTCTCACTGTGTGCCACTCACGGCCTGACGATCATGCACACTCGGTTTGCACTGAGTGCGAGTGATATAGCAATTTGGACGTACCCACGAAGTGGTCACGCGTACTTGCTCGACTATGTCATCATACATCAGCGTGACATGCGTGGGAAGCATATGACACGTACACTACGTAGAGCTGAGGATGATACTAATCACAAATTGTTACGGACTAGACCGTATATATATTCTCGTAACTCTGTGTATTACACTCCTGCCGTAAACCGGCGAGAATATAACCTTCTCCCCCAAAGAACTGTGGAGTAGAGGGTGGAACTGGAGAAGGCGATGGCTGCACGCCTGTGTGGTGTGGAAAGCATAGCCACAGTGGGTGACGTGTTGCGTTACATTCGTGACCAGGTGGCAGCTGCTGCCGAGGAGGCCATTGGAAGCGCGAACTGGAAGCAGCCCGCTTGTTTTGATGAGAACAATGCGATGAATGACGCATTGGTGTGTGAGAATAATACAGCACTTGCTGCACATGTGGTAGGCCCCAATGCCTTGGGGAAGAAAAGTCAGTTACGCAAAATTCGCCGGCGACTGACTCTTCATGTCCGGTATATTAAAAAGGATGATGGATGGAGAAAGCAAGGCAGATAGAATGCTACGCCGAACGCCGCCAACACAAGGAGTTCTTTGGCTCTTTGAAGGCGGTGTATGGGCTGAGGCTGGAGTCACTGTGGACGGTATTCGATGGTAGTTCATGCTCTGCCTGCACACAGACTGCAGACATAATGCAGATCGGTCGGAAACACTTTGACCGTGTTTTGAACAAAAGTTCACAAATCGACTGGACTGTGTTGCATGGGTTGCAACAACACTAGTTGAAGAGGTGTCTTGTCGACACACCTACTATGGATAAGACGCAGAGAGCATTTGCTCAGCTGCGAAACGGCAAATGTGCCGGTGCCGACGGAATCCCACCTGAATTATTGAAAAACGGTGGACCCGCTTTGGCGAATGTGCTGCACCAGTTAGTGCAACGCGTGTGGTTTGAGGAGGAGGTCCCTCCTGAGCTGAAAGATGCCTTTTGTGCTACCACTGTACAAGGGCCAAGGAAGCAAGAAATGTGCCACGAAATATCGTGCTATCAGCTTTCTGAGTTGTGTGGGCAAGATGATTGCCCGAATACTGCTCAACCGCCTCGTCAGTTAGGTTGTGGAACCGAACCTGGCAGAAGGGCAATGTGGATTCCTTTAGGCTCGCAAATTTATATATATGGTGTTTGCGACTCCTCAATTGCAGAAGTGCAGAGAAGGACATCAGCCGTTAGACTTTTTTTGATTTCACCAAAACATTTGCTACCGTGAAGCACAAAGCATTGCGGCTGTGTTGAGTAAGTTTGTAAGTTTGAAAGTAAGTTTGTAACTTTAATTGCATATTTGCACAGTGGTATGCGGGCGAAGGTGCAGCTGAGTGGAAAAACCTCGGATGGTTTTGCAATTGTCTATGGTCTGAAGCAAGGCTGTGTCTTAGCCCCTGCCCTGTTTAATATATATCTTCATGCAATGATGTCTTGTGCTTCTGATGCCGCTTGTGCTTTTGGTGTTCGTGTGGAGCACCGTATTGATGGTGGGTTGCTGAACATCCGTCGTTTCGATGCCAGAATTCTAGCCTATGAGACAACTATCCGTATGCTGTTGTTCGCTGACGACTGTGCATTGTTTACTTACAGCGCGAATGAGTTGCAGCATATGCCTAGTGTCTGGCTTCGAAAGCTCCCAAATTGGGGCTCACCATCAACACGAGCAAAACTGTCTGTCTCTCTCAGCCTTCATTGCAGGTGCAACCTTCAATATTGCGGCACATCAGCGTTGGCGATGAAGTACTGAAAACCGCATCCCGCTTCCGCTAGCTTGGGAGTGCGATTTCGACTGTGTATCGAAGGCAACGGCGGCATTCGGAAGTTAGAGTACAGAGTGTGGAACAACCATCAGCTTACCGTTGGCACAAAGTTGATGGTGTACAAATCCATGTGGCTGTCCGTTCTTCCATACGGCAGCAAATCAAGGACAATGTACCTATGAGAGGTGATATATTGTGCGGTTTCATCAACACTGTCTGCGACGGATTCTGCGCATCAGTTGGCGTGACAGACTTGCAGACACGGATGTGTTGCGTATGCAGTGGACTGCATACTTTTGTTAAGACACCTGAGGTGGCTCGGTCATGTGAGCCGTATGGATTCGACGCGGAGACCGGAACAACTATTATGTGGTCAGCTGAGTATTGGGAAGCGGCGTGTGGGGCATTCGAAGCTTCGTTAGCGGGACATGATTGAGATGAGTCTATCAAGTGCTAATGTTAATTTCAGTTGATGGGACTCGAAGGCGGTTGATCAACGTGCCTGGCGCTGTCCGATCACGCAGGCAATTGCCGAAGTGCATGAGAAAGCGATGATGCATATCGAGAAGTAGCGGCAGGTGCGGAAGCGACAGACGCCGACGGGTGTACTCCATCGAGGCTTTTGTTCACATGCTCTTTGAAAGGAAATAACACATTTGTACTGGCGCCACCCACGTAGAATTCGTGCAGTAAAGTCTCTCAGCAGCCCTGATAGTGGTATCAATCGAAGAAGCCCATTTTTTCTTGGGCGCTGTAACTGCTTCCACCCGCTAACGCTAGTGAGATCGCAGGCAGTTACGAACAAGATTAAGATTTGAGGGCTTCGGCTTTGCTCTCTCTTCGTCTTGATTTGGACTCCTTAGTTAGTGGTTCCCTCAGCTGGATGTAAAACTGGCACCTAGTGTTTGACATCCGATAACCGGTTTGGTCCTCCATAGGACTCATCAGATGAAGATAGCGTGAGCTGGGGGGATTTCGAGGCCTAGAGTGCGAAGGCTGGCGCCTAGTGTTTGACGGTTATCGCCGTGATCACTAGGCCATTGAGATCCGTAAACAGTGTTTGACACAGCTGTTAGAAGTCAAATGTTGGGTTTCGGAGTATCCACCTTGTGTCTTGGATTGCGACGCACAATGTCAGTTGTGGTGTGGGTTGACTGAAATTCTCTACTTCGCATAGAGTTCCAGTGATTGGAATAACAGAGGCTGGCTTCAAAATCGACTGAGACCACAACTGAGATTGCGTGTCGCAGTCCAAGACACAAGACGTAGGCTTCGAAAGTCAGCATTCAAGATTCGAGGTTCTTCTCATAAGGAAACAACGCGGTTTGGATAGAATGACGAATTATGTAAAAACCAAACACAGCACTGAAAAGGGGTGACCAGACAAGACTAATAAGGACCGAAATGGAGGGCTTGTAAACTTCCGTATTTTCCATTGCACTCCCCTGTTTCCTCTTCCACTATTTATTGTACATTTTTAATGAGCGGAACCGATCCATATGCCTTAGCATTTCGTTCCACCTTCTCGCATTGGTTCACTACGTGCACTTTCCTCGTGATTGTTCGGCGTTGTTGCATGGTCTCCGGCGTCCGGGATAGTTGCTAAATCGGATTGCGTTTCTTACGAAGGCACACGGTTAGCTTCAGATAATTGGAAGATTTAGAATTAACCGAAGTTCATGTTACTGTTTTCCTAGCTGACTGAGGTTCTCATTAGCCACTTTGTGTACTCTTTTCCAATAAAGAACAAATAAAGAACACGTCAGATACACACAGAGAAGGGAAATTAGTGGCGTTAACATCAGAGTGGAGCTGTGATATCCGCCCAGAAACAACAGCAGCGCTTCCTAGACAATGGTTTCAACGATATGGCACGTTAAAACAAGTGCCAGTGAATGAACGCAACAAAACGTAAACACACCTGAATTATTATCGCCCCTCTAGCGGTGCAATTACTCTTTATGTCGTTTCAAAATGCAACTTATAACACTTGATTATTTGTGCCCTGACATTTCATCATACCATATTGCAGTAATTCCAACATTTTTAAGGCAAGGTCTGTCCTGAACGTTAGATGAGTTAATAGGAATACAAAACTGGCTGTTAAAAACTGCTTGATAATCAGCGCTCAATAACTGGTCTTGGACACTTGAAGATTACCGCGGCAATCCGACATCACTCTGCGCATATTAGTAGGGAATATAAATACTCCCAATAGCCAATTCATTAGATCGATTTAGCTTACTCGGATAAACTCTTTTGTTTCATTACTTGCATCCGTCATTAACTGATCGAGCTCTTCTTTTGTATATCCATACACTCGGCTCGTGTATTCCGACCAGGTAACCACACCATCTTGATTTGCATCATGATCTTTTAGTTTCTCTTTTGAGCTCTCAAGGTCCAGTCGTCTGAAATGAGCATTAAATAATTCCATAATAGGCATTGTAACTTCGTAGGCTATCAGTGTAAGCACTACTTTTCAAAATAGCACTCACCGAAATGACGCGAGTGATCAGCAGTTTATGCACTCTTGAAGGCAGGATTGTCGGTCCAGCAAGCCTAACCAAAGGACCGTTAGATTTTTAACCCTCAATGTTATGACTGTGAAAAATAGTTCAGTATATATTCGTTTCACTAGACAGTGACTAAAGTAATGCAGATCGTGTCATGTGTGAATTGCATTGTCGCAATAGTACGGTCGTTGCATCCGCGTATGGTGGGTAACACCAGGTGGCATGCCCCGAGAATTATTCTGCTTGGCGTGTTGGAAATTTGAAGTATATAAAATACCGGCTAAGTGAAATATTCCTCATAAACTACTTGTATAGAAGATACGGTCATATTCCTCCAGTCCTCAGCGATTTGGTTGGTAATGATCTAATTAACACCATTGAATCAGTTTATTGCATAACAATAAGACACACTGGTATGATTAGAGCGTACCAATATACATGATGAAGAAGATCCCAATGTCAAGCGTATTAACTATCTCTAAATAATATGCATGCACTATTGGTTGCGTTTTCATCAACAGCAGCAATCAACTAACGCACACTAATCCTGTAATGCAATGCAAAGTGGTACATTAAGACCAAAAAGATGATGCTTGACAAGCCCCAGAGAATGGTTGCATTCATTGCCGGTGGTGTAGGGTTGCGTATTATAGTGCGTATTATAGTGTCACGTAAAATGCGTTCATATCCCAAGATTCGCTTAACAATCGTTCTACTAATAAAGTAACGTGTCAAAAAGCTAAAACACGCGGCAGTGGTACTACTACGGATTCGAGGAGACAAACGAAGTTTGGGTAACAACCGAAACATTTTCGCGAAGAAACCTAGGATAATTTATATCGTGCTTACGTTGGAAGCGCTACACTGTTGTCACAACTATTGCTTGATCAGTGCTCGTCATCGTGTCTTATATCGTCCACCTAAGGTCATTGTGTAGCGAAAACGACACGACAGGGGGGTAGACGTTTATTGCACACCGAAAATGGGCACATGAGGGTCTCGCGCGCGCCATCGAATATCGACTAGATTTCCGTCTCACAACGCAACACAGGTACGGATGTTAGAGACGAGCCAGTCCTTTCGCCTCGGGAGCTCTGACTTGGAAGATCAGCCTTCCTGTTTTCGCCTCGAACCCCACTTCTCTGTACCCGATTTGGATCGGCCAGGAGTCGTTCGAGAGCTCTCGACTTGCTTGTTCTGGACTGTGTCAATCGGCTCGGCGTCGGTCCTGTGGGCTGCGCTAGCGGCGTATTTGTCTGATTTATTGCGCTGTCCACATATTCCCGCTCCGTAGTTCCGGGCCCAGGCTCGTCGCTAGTCGTCCTTCTCGATCCGCTCTCAGCTAACTCCGAAGAGCTCCCCTGAGGCATTCTTGGAAGCGGCCCCTCTACACGCGCCCCTCCTCGAGGATCTTTCTTCCTCTCGTACCATGGTCGCAGGAGAGCAGCATTCACCCAACGTTTCATTCCTCCGCAGTCGATTAAGAAGTTGCCCGCTTTCTGGTCGATAATGGTGTAGGGGCCTTTCCAGCGTCCTCTGAACTTGCTTGCGCCCGGCCCGTCATGATCCGGCCGATCGTTGTTCCGTAACTTTATTTGTTCTCCAATCCTGAATGGCCTCCACTTGTAAGCCTCATGCCTGGCGTCGTAATTTCGCTTATTCCGCGCTTGTCGAGCTTTGGTTTCGCTTCTAGCTTTCCCTCGCAGTCGCTCTTGATGCCCAGCTGGATGTTCCCGCTCGCCCTGGTTCGGTAGGCAAGTATCGAGCGCAATCCGTGGTGCTCTGCCGAACAGTAATTCGAATGGCGAGACCTTGGTGGTTGATTGCATGCTGGTCCGATACGCGATCAGAACCTGAGGCAAAGCATCTTCCCATGCCAACTTCGTGCAGTTCATCCACGTCTTCAATGTCCGGTTGAACCGCTCGGTCATCCCGTTGGTTTGTGGGTGGTACGGTGAGGTTCGCCGTCTCTGGATGCCCCACTTGTCCAACACTGCCTTAAACGCTTTTGACTCGAAGCACGGCCCTTGGTCCGTGATTATACACTGTGGGATCCCATACCTTGCAGGCACATTGAATTCAAATACTTGCGACACTGTCTCGCCTGTTTGGTCTTTGATTGGTATGGCTTCCACCCATCGAGTGAAGTGGTCAATCATCACTAGAATGTATCTGTTTCCTGTTCGACTCACTGGTAAGGGCCCAAAGACGTCCAGTCCCCAACACTGAAGTGGCTCACCAACCTCCATCGATCGCATCGGCGGTCTCGGGGACTCCATCTCCCGACTCGTTTGGCAGTTTGGGCACCCCCGAATGTATGCCGCGACGTCCTTCCTCATGGTTGGCCAAAACACTCGCCTCCGCAGCAATTCAAAGACCCGCTCGAATCCCATATGGGCGCCATCATGAGTTATACGCATCACACGTTCTCGCTGATTTGGTGGAACAAAAGGCACTTTCCGTCCGTCTATCGCCACCACCACGTTATCGTTTTCGACCTTCAACCTGTCCCAGATCTTGAGGAGTTCCTCCACCTCTTCCGATGTGGCCTCCGGTTTGGTGCCAGCCTGTAAGTGAGAGCACAACACATTCACGAATTCATCTGTCCTATGATCTCCCAGCAGGTTCCTCTCCCCCATCGCGATCGCACACACCGGTATGGCATTGTCTGGCATGATGTCGTCCAAACACGGGCGTGATAACATATCTGGCAATACATTCTGCGTTCCATCCACGTGCTCAATGGTGAAGTTGAATTCCTGCAATCGGTAGGCCCATCGCGCAAGCCGTCCCCGCGGGTCTTTCGCCGTCATCAACCACGAGAGCGGTTTGTGGTCAGTGACGACCCGGAATTCATTCGCCAGTAAGTAATTTCTCCACTTCTCTAACGCCCACACGATGGCCAAGCATTCTTTCTCCGTTGTTGAATACTTCTGTTCCGCCCCCGTCAGCACTCTGCTCGCGTACTCCACCACCCCAGCCGGTTGAGACAAAACCGCACCGATGGCCACATTGCTTGCGTCGACAGCCACAGTGAACCTCTCACCAGGATTTGGTCGCCGTAGATATGTCGGGGCTTCTGCTATGCATGCCTTTAGATGCTCAAAGGCCTGATCCGCTTCAGCTGTCCACACGAAGGGCACGTCCTTGCGAAGCAGCTTTAACAACGGGCTGACCTTCTCTGCGAACTGGGGCACAAAGTTTGAATCATATGCCACCACTCCCAAGAACGAACGGAGCTGACGCTTGGATTTTGGTTTTGCGAAGCACTTGATCGTCTCGCGTTTCTCCGGAAGTGGATGGACTTGACCATTGCCCACGATGTGACCCAAGCATACGATTGACTTTTGGGCAATCTGCGACTTTTTACGACTGAGTTTCAGACCAGCTTCGTCTAGCCTCTGCAGTACTGCTCCAAGTCTGGTCACATGTTCCTGTTCCGTCTCAGAGAAGACGATGATGTCATCACCATACACAACCACGCCTTGCAGTTTCTCGAGGACCATCAGCAACAAACGCCTGAATGTAGCCGGGGCGTTGCGCAATCCAAACGGCATTCTCAAAAACTCATACTGCTGGCCATTGACACTGAAAGCCGTCTTGTGGCGATCTTCTTCTGCGATCGGCAGTTGCCAATATCCCGAGCGGAGATCAATCAGAGATATCTGCTTGGCACCGTGGAGGCTTGAGAAAATTTCTTCCATCTGTGGCATCGGGAATGCATCCTTCACCATCATTCTGTTTAGTTCTCTGAAATCAATACAAAATCGATAGGTTCCGTCGGCCTTTTTCGTCAATAGCACGGGTGATGAATACGGGCTGTGCGTTCGCCTGATGATGCCTTTCGATTCCATCTCGGTTACCTGCTTCTGTATCTCCACCAGGGTGTTCTGTGGAATTCGTCTGAAGATTGGCTTACGTTGTCCTCCTGGGATCAATGGTATTCGATGTTCAACCCAATTGCAAAATCCGTAATCATCTTCCGCGTCTGTGAATAAGTGGGCATACCTGCTCAGTACGTTGCGTATTGCACGGTTCTGACACTCAGGCAAAGCTTTGAGTGCACCAATCCGGTCCGTTCTCTCCTTGTTTATCTCGATCGTATCGTTAGCCACGATCACCACATCGTTTCTCAGGTCGATGGTGACACCGAGCCGTTTCAGGATGTCGGTTCTGAGGATGGTTTCGGTCGTCTCCTCCACGATGAACATGTCATGGCGGATGAGCGTTTCTCCTATCTTGATTCGTAACCGCTGCGTGCCCGTCACTTTCAAAGAATGCCCACCGACCGTCTGCATCGTGATTGAAGATGGGTTTACTGGAACCCCATTGAACCTCTTCGTAATTGACACTGCCGCTCCTGTGTCTACTATGGCTCGGACAGACACACTTTCTATAGTTACCTGGAGGACTGGTACTTGCCACCGACTCGGCATGGATAGAGAGAAACAATGGGGCACATTGACGTTGGTGCAGAATCTCGCCACATGACCACGCTGGTTGCATCGGAAACAGCGGCGACCGTTCCGGATTACCCGTACATTGCGTTGTGAAGCGGTGCTTGAAGACTCTATCGACAACAGCTGCTCCACCATTTCGGATAAGCGCTTTACTTTCTGTTCCAACTCAGCATGCTGGATGCTTCTCACTATCACTCGTTCCGACAAATTCTGGGCGACCGTCACCAGATCCACCGCTTTGCTGTCTCCCATCATCGACGCCAATTTCACCTGATCACGGAGTGGATCGGGCAGCCCCCCCCCCCCCCCCCCCCCCCCCCCCCCCCCCCCCCCCCCCCCCCCCCCCCCCCCCCCCCCCCCCCCCCCCCCCCCCCCCCCCCCCCCCCCCCCCCCCCCCCCCCCCCCCCCCCCCCCCCCCCCCCCCCCCCCCCCCCCCCCCCCCCCCCCCCCCCCCCCCCCCCCCCCCCCCCCCCCCCCCCCCCCCCCCCCCCCCCCCCCCCCCCCCCCCCCCCCCCCCCCCCCCCCCCCCCCCCCCCCCCCCCCCCCCCCCCCCCCCCCCCCCCCCCCCCCCCCCCCCCCCCCCCCCCCCCCCCCCCCCCCCCCCCCCCCCCCCCCCCCCCCCCCCCCCCCCCCCCCCCCCCCCCCCCCCCCCCCCCCCCCCCCCCCCCCCCCCCCCCCCCCCCCCCCCCCCCCCCCCCCCCCCCCCCCCCCCCCCCCCCCCCCCCCCCCCCCCCCCCCCCCCCCCCCCCCCCCCCCCCCCCCCCCCCCCCCCCCCCCCCCCCCCCCCCCCCCCCCCCCCCCCCCCCCCCCCCCCCCCCCCCCCCCCCCCCCCCCCCCCCCCCCCCCCCCCCCCCCCCCCCCCCCCCCCCCCCCCCCCCCCCCCCCCCCCCCCCCCCCCCCCCCCCCCCCCCCCCCCCCCCCCCCCCCCCCCCCCCCCCCCCCCCCCCCCCCCCCCCCCCCCCCCCCCCCCCCCCCCCCCCCCCCCCCCCCCCCCCCCCCCCCCCCCCCCCCCCCCCCCCCCCCCCCCCCCCCCCCCCCCCCCCCCCCCCCCCCCCCCCCCCCCCCCCCCCCCCCCCCCCCCCCCCCCCCCCCCCCCCCCCCCCCCCCCCCCCCCCCCCCCCCCCCCCCCCCCCCCCCCCCCCCCCCCCCCCCCCCCCCCCCCCCCCCCCCCCCCCCCCCCCCCCCCCCCCCCCCCCCCCCCCCCCCCCCCCCCCCCCCCCCCCCCCCCCCCCCCCCCCCCCCCCCCCCCCCCCCCCCCCCCCCCCCCCCCCCCCCCCCCCCCCCCCCCCCCCCCCCCCCCCCCCCCCCCCCCCCCCCCCCCCCCCCCCCCCCCCCCCCCCCCCCCCCCCCCCCCCCCCCCCCCCCCCCCCCCCCCCCCCCCCCCCCCCCCCCCCCCCCCCCCCCCCCCCCCCCCCCCCCCCCCCCCCCCCCCCCCCCCCCCCCCCCCCCCCCCCCCCCCCCCCCCCCCCCCCCCCCCCCCCCCCCCCCCCCCCCCCCCCCCCCCCCCCCCCCCCCCCCCCCCCCCCCCCCCCCCCCCCCCCCCCCCCCCCCCCCCCCCCCCCCCCCCCCCCCCCCCCCCCCCCCCCCCCCCCCCCCCCCCCCCCCCCCCCCCCCCCCCCCCCCCCCCCCCCCCCCCCCCCCCCCCCCCCCCCCCCCCCCCCCCCCCCCCCCCCCCCCCCCCCCCCCCCCCCCCCCCCCCCCCCCCCCCCCCCCCCCCCCCCCCCCCCCCCCCCCCCCCCCCCCCCCCCCCCCCCCCCCCCCCCCCCCCCACCCCCCCCCCCCCCCCCCCCCCCCCCCCCCCCCCCCCCCCCCCCCCCCCCCCCCCCCCCCCCCCCCCCCCCCCCCCCCCCCCCCCCCCCCCCCCCCCCCCCCCCCCCCCCCCCCCCCCCCCCCCCCCCCCCCCCCCCCCCCCCCCCCCCCCCCCCCCCCCCCCCCCCCCCCCCCCCCCCCCCCCCCCCCCCCCCCCCCCCCCCCCCCCCCCCCCCCCCCCCCCCCCCCCCCCCCCCCCCCCCCCCCCCCCCCCCCCCCCCCCCCCCCCCCCCCCCCCCCCCCCCCCCCCCCCCCCCCCCCCCCCCCCCCCCCCCCCCCCCCCCCCCCCCCCCCCCCCCCCCCCCCCCCCCCCCCCCCCCCCCCCCCCCCCCCCCCCCCCCCCCCCCCCCCCCCCCCCCCCCCCCCCCCCCCCCCCCCCCCCCCCCCCCCCCCCCCCCCCCCCCCCCCCCCCCCCCCCCCCCCCCCCCCCCCCCCCCCCCCCCCCCCCCCCCCCCCCCCCCCCCCCCCCCCCCCCCCCCCCCCCCCCCCCCCCCCCCCCCCCCCCCCCCCCCCCCCCCCCCCCCCCCCCCCCCCCCCCCCCCCCCCCCCCCCCCCCCCCCCCCCCCCCCCCCCCCCCCCCCCCCCCCCCCCCCCCCCCCCCCCCCCCCCCCCCCCCCCCCCCCCCCCCCCCCCCCCCCCCCCCCCCCCCCCCCCCCCCCCCCCCCCCCCCCCCCCCCCCCCCCCCCCCCCCCCCCCCCCCCCCCCCCCCCCCCCCCCCCCCCCCCCCCCCCCCCCCCCCCCCCCCCCCCCCCCCCCCCCCCCCCCCCCCCCCCCCCCCCCCCCCCCCCCCCCCCCCCCCCCCCCCCCCCCCCCCCCCCCCCCCCCCCCCCCCCCCCCCCCCCCCCCCCCCCCCCCCCCCCCCCCCCCCCCCCCCCCCCCCCCCCCCCCCCCCCCCCCCCCCCCCCCCCCCCCCCCCCCCCCCCCCCCCCCCCCCCCCCCCCCCCCCCCCCCCCCCCCCCCCCCCCCCCCCCCCCCCCCCCCCCCCCCCCCCCCCCCCCCCCCCCCCCCCCCCCCCCCCCCCCCCCCCCCCCCCCCCCCCCCCCCCCCCCCCCCCCCCCCCCCCCCCCCCCCCCCCCCCCCCCCCCCCCCCCCCCCCCCCCCCCCCCCCCCCCCCCCCCCCCCCCCCCCCCCCCCCCCCCCCCCCCCCCCCCCCCCCCCCCCCCCCCCCCCCCCCCCCCCCCCCCCCCCCCCCCCCCCCCCCCCCCCCCCCCCCCCCCCCCCCCCCCCCCCCCCCCCCCCCCCCCCCCCCCCCCCCCCCCCCCCCCCCCCCCCCCCCCCCCCCCCCCCCCCCCCCCCCCCCCCCCCCCCCCCCCCCCCCCCCCCCCCCCCCCCCCCCCCCCCCCCCCCCCCCCCCCCCCCCCCCCCCCCCCCCCCCCCCCCCCCCCCCCCCCCCCCCCCCCCCCCCCCCCCCCCCCCCCCCCCCCCCCCCCCCCCCCCCCCCCCCCCCCCCCCCCCCCCCCCCCCCCCCCCCCCCCCCCCCCCCCCCCCCCCCCCCCCCCCCCCCCCCCCCCCCCCCCCCCCCCCCCCCCCCCCCCCCCCCCCCCCCCCCCCCCCCCCCCCCCCCCCCCCCCCCCCCCCCCCCCCCCCCCCCCCCCCCCCCCCCCCCCCCCCCCCCCCCCCCCCCCCCCCCCCCCCCCCCCCCCCCCCCCCCCCCCCCCCCCCCCCCCCCCCCCCCCCCCCCCCCCCCCCCCCCCCCCCCCCCCCCCCCCCCCCCCCCCCCCCCCCCCCCCCCCCCCCCCCCCCCCCCCCCCCCCCCCCCCCCCCCCCCCCCCCCCCCCCCCCCCCCCCCCCCCCCCCCCCCCCCCCCCCCCCCCCCCCCCCCCCCCCCCCCCCCCCCCCCCCCCCCCCCCCCCCCCCCCCCCCCCCCCCCCCCCCCCCCCCCCCCCCCCCCCCCCCCCCCCCCCCCCCCCCCCCCCCCCCCCCCCCCCCCCCCCCCCCCCCCCCCCCCCCCCCCCCCCCCCCCCCCCCCCCCCCCCCCCCCCCCCCCCCCCCCCCCCCCCCCCCCCCCCCCCCCCCCCCCCCCCCCCCCCCCCCCCCCCCCCCCCCCCCCCCCCCCCCCCCCCCCCCCCCCCCCCCCCCCCCCCCCCCCCCCCCCCCCCCCCCCCCCCCCCCCCCCCCCCCCCCCCCCCCCCCCCCCCCCCCCCCCCCCCCCCCCCCCCCCCCCCCCCCCCCCCCCCCCCCCCCCCCCCCCCCCCCCCCCCCCCCCCCCCCCCCCCCCCCCCCCCCCCCCCCCCCCCCCCCCCCCCCCCCCCCCCCCCCCCCCCCCCCCCCCCCCCCCCCCCCCCCCCCCCCCCCCCCCCCCCCCCCCCCCCCCCCCCCCCCCCCCCCCCCCCCCCCCCCCCCCCCCCCCCCCCCCCCCCCCCCCCCCCCCCCCCCCCCCCCCCCCCCCCCCCCCCCCCCCCCCCCCCCCCCCCCCCCCCCCCCCCCCCCCCCCCCCCCCCCCCCCCCCCCCCCCCCCCCCCCCCCCCCCCCCCCCCCCCCCCCCCCCCCCCCCCCCCCCCCCCCCCCCCCCCCCCCCCCCCCCCCCCCCCCCCCCCCCCCCCCCCCCCCCCCCCCCCCCCCCCCCCCCCCCCCCCCCCCCCCCCCCCCCCCCCCCCCCCCCCCCCCCCCCCCCCCCCCCCCCCCCCCCCCCCCCCCCCCCCCCCCCCCCCCCCCCCCCCCCCCCCCCCCCCCCCCCCCCCCCCCCCCCCCCCCCCCCCCCCCCCCCCCCCCCCCCCCCCCCCCCCCCCCCCCCCCCCCCCCCCCCCCCCCCCCCCCCCCCCCCCCCCCCCCCCCCCCCCCCCCCCCCCCCCCCCCCCCCCCCCCCCCCCCCCCCCCCCCCCCCCCCCCCCCCCCCCCCCCCCCCCCCCCCCCCCCCCCCCCCCCCCCCCCCCCCCCCCCCCCCCCCCCCCCCCCCCCCCCCCCCCCCCCCCCCCCCCCCCCCCCCCCCCCCCCCCCCCCCCCCCCCCCCCCCCCCCCCCCCCCCCCCCCCCCCCCCCCCCCCCCCCCCCCCCCCCCCCCCCCCCCCCCCCCCCCCCCCCCCCCCCCCCCCCCCCCCCCCCCCCCCCCCCCCCCCCCCCCCCCCCCCCCCCCCCCCCCCCCCCCCCCCCCCCCCCCCCCCCCCCCCCCCCCCCCCCCCCCCCCCCCCCCCCCCCCCCCCCCCCCCCCCCCCCCCCCCCCCCCCCCCCCCCCCCCCCCCCCCCCCCCCCCCCCCCCCCCCCCCCCCCCCCCCCCCCCCCCCCCCCCCCCCCCCCCCCCCCCCCCCCCCCCCCCCCCCCCCCCCCCCCCCCCCCCCCCCCCCCCCCCCCCCCCCCCCCCCCCCCCCCCCCCCCCCCCCCCCCCCCCCCCCCCCCCCCCCCCCCCCCCCCCCCCCCCCCCCCCCCCCCCCCCCCCCCCCCCCCCCCCCCCCCCCCCCCCCCCCCCCCCCCCCCCCCCCCCCCCCCCCCCCCCCCCCCCCCCCCCCCCCCCCCCCCCCCCCCCCCCCCCCCCCCCCCCCCCCCCCCCCCCCCCCCCCCCCCCCCCCCCCCCCCCCCCCCCCCCCCCCCCCCCCCCCCCCCCCCCCCCCCCCCCCCCCCCCCCCCCCCCCCCCCCCCCCCCCCCCCCCCCCCCCCCCCCCCCCCCCCCCCCCCCCCCCCCCCCCCCCCCCCCCCCCCCCCCCCCCCCCCCCCCCCCCCCCCCCCCCCCCCCCCCCCCCCCCCCCCCCCCCCCCCCCCCCCCCCCCCCCCCCCCCCCCCCCCCCCCCCCCCCCCCCCCCCCCCCCCCCCCCCCCCCCCCCCCCCCCCCCCCCCCCCCCCCCCCCCCCCCCCCCCCCCCCCCCCCCCCCCCCCCCCCCCCCCCCCCCCCCCCCCCCCCCCCCCCCCCCCCCCCCCCCCCCCCCCCCCCCCCCCCCCCCCCCCCCCCCCCCCCCCCCCCCCCCCCCCCCCCCCCCCCCCCCCCCCCCCCCCCCCCCCCCCCCCCCCCCCCCCCCGTATAGCACCAGTGTAGCGAAAACGAGACGACTGGGGGGTAGACGTTTATTGCACACCGAAAATGGGCACATGAGGGTCTCGCGCGCGCCATCGAATATCGACTAGATTTCCGTCTCACAACGCAACACAGGTACGGATGTTAGAGACGAGCCAGTCCTTTCGCCTCGGGTGCTCTGACTTGGAAGATCAGCCTTCCTGTTTTCGCCTCGAACCCCACTTCTCTGTACCGGATTTGGATCGGCCAGGAGTCGTTCGAGAGCTCTCGACTTGCTTGTTCTGGACTATGTCAATCGGCTCGGCGTCGGTCCTGTGGGCTGCGCTAGCGGCGTATATGTCTGATTTATTGCGCTGTCCACGTATTCCCGCTCCGTAGTTCCGGGCCCATGCTCGTCGCTAGCCGTCCTTCTCGATCCGCTCTCAGCTAACTCCGAAGAGCTCCCCTGAGGCATTCTTGGAAGCGGCCCCTCTACAATTGGACCGCAAGTACTGTTGAACACAACCAACACCTGTCCCGTTTTAGGTAAAGGCAACTTCGGTTCTTATTTGCTGGTACCGGATCTGTATTGTCCTCCGGGCCGGTGTAAATGTGACCAGCTTATTTGAACTTCAGTGATCCGATTCCTCTCTCCTAGCTGATCAGCCGACGTCGTGACCTTTGTCGTCGGCTTAAGTTCCTCGGTGTAGGCCTTACTCACTTTCGCTTATTCGGGCTAATCTGCAGCATCATTGCATACAAACCTGTGGCACTACGTTTGTGCTAGTCCGAGCCAAATCTGCCATTTATTTCTATCCGCTATTATTCCGTGTAGGTGGGATGCTGACGGGATGCATTTGAGCCAGTCCCTTGTCGGTTCCATTCAACAAAACTGCTAGATGCCAAAACAGCCTACACAAGAGTACAGAGGCAAATGTATCAACGCCCATCTTATGCGGTAAGTCGATAAGTGAGCCACTTATTTATGATACGAAAGCCCAAAATGAGGTGTGTTACATCATTCATTCCGGTGAAGCAGGATGCCACCAACTTATGAGTATCCTTGACACAATGGAGATGCAACACAATTTGAAAAAGAGCATTTCGCTACTAGCACACAAAGATGGAACAATCTTCCTGTAGATACTGCAGAATGTACATTCTGCAGTCTCCATTCTGCAGTATTTGAAGAAACCGAGCCTAAGTGCTTGTCACAGCTTGCTGCGTGGTTAAGTCTCAACACGAAGTGCTAAAACATACAGAGTTTCCTGAGTATGTTTTGAGAGATCACGTAGTTATTCACAGCTGAAAGTGAATGCTCTTAGTTCAAATTGCTATGGGAAAAAAGCAAGCTCTTACCTCCAGAAGTTGCACTACAACATGAAATTCTCAGCGTCAAGGAAGTATACCAATATAATGGCTAGCAGGACTGAATGATATGTGCAGTGTTGAACGTTTACTTATAAGGTCGATCGGCCATTTCTGTCGAAAGCATTGGTTTAATCCATTTCAAATCATCATACACATACATTACCAACATGTAAGTAAACGGCTCCAGAGTTGCTAATAATGTGCCCGCAGATGGCATATGTGCCAAAGGCACCAACACAGTTTAAGGTATAACACAAGCTGTAGACTTCTGTGCATACTCCCGAAACAATCTTAATCCGATGAAGTTCTCACTTGTAAATATTAACCAAAGTGCTTTCTTTTGGTTAAAGGGATAGAGATGGAGGTAAAACAAATCGCTGATGTCTCGTTATACAGCATTTAGATGAGAGAAACAAAACTCTGCACTGCAGGCAGAACAATGTTTGTATTCGGTTATTTGATTATTCAAATAACTCGCATGGGTTCCATTTGGCCAAGCTTCCATTTTACCGAATTACGCCTTTATCCGATTCTTGTTTAGGTGTACGTTGTTCGTGTGTTCAACGCAGCCCCGTCTGAGCCACAGTATACAGCAACCTTATGGCTTAGCATCAGAGTTTGATTGCAGTCATTTTGTTCGCGTCGCGCTTATAGTAACAGCACACTAACAGTGACAAAATAAGGATAGCAGATTTTCCAAGGTCCGATATTGGTATGCCGTCTGTCTATGTATAAGAAGAATTCTCCAAGTGAGTTACAGCCACTGTTCGATAGCAACACTTCTATTCCGCGGTGCAGTCATCGTTAGCTCGAATTCTTGCATGTGCGATTCTGTTTGTGCAGTCGCGTCCGGCTGGAAAAGCTCAATGCAAATTGCTGGATTTGGCAGTGCTGATCCCAGCCTTTGTCACAGTGACCGCCTGTTGGATGCGGAAGGAGTGGTTAATCCAAGTCTCGATAATCGCAACGCACTTCAGAATTAAAGTATGTTGCTCGCAAATAAATTTCTAAACTTGCAAGCATTTAGTGGATGAGAATTGCTTGAATGTCAAATATCTATATCACTTGCCTTACAAACAACGAATTAGTAATTTAGGTGTATCCAGTAGGTGTCAACGACTCTGCGTAGTGACTATGAAATCTTATACCGGAGTTAAGACAACCTAATCACTCGTGTTATCATCTCTTAAAACTCAATGGTAATAGCAGTCTCAAAGTGGTAAGACCAAAACAGCCAGCTGGAGGATAGACGAAATTTCGTCTCACCACGACTTTGCGGTATATTAAACTTCCTCCCAGAAGTTGATATTTTTACCAAAACATCAACTGTGTTCTCGTGTCGGCAGAGCCCTAATTGCATTACACCACATCAGGTAACATACCTGACCCTTGCGCACATCAGAAAACCAACTCACATCAACCCACACTCCACCTGTTGAGACAACTAAGGGCCTTGTAACTTCCATAAAGTCATATGTGAACGACTCAGAGGGACGACATTTTAATAGGAAGGTTCATTGTTTATGGCATTTTAGCATTTCTAATACTTTTTCTTTTTATGGAACCCATAACAAATCATCCAGTAGGACATCTTTTATCCACAGTTTGCCATTGGCCACTGACTGGGTGGACTCCTAAACACACCGGTCCCGATAAAATGCTTAGACGAAAAGCCTATGCTTCACTTTAAGGCAAAAAAGTTAACGTTAATGTGTTTGTTCATTTATGTATTCCGCACATAATCAATGCACGGCTGAGACTGAATACCATAACGTAAAAATTAGTACCGGTAGATAAATTCACTACTTCAGCGCCTAGCTTCGTGAACAATGAGAAGCGCAAAGTGCGCGTTAATCAGGACACAATAATGCGAGGAGACTTTCACTTTTGGATATGAAACAGCTGAACATGTACACTCTAATTTGAGTGTATTCACCGATTGAAGAAGAGAGCTAAGGTGGATTGAACCGCGGCGCCAGGGTAGCTGATATACGTAAACTAATTGACCAGCCTGAAAATAACTGGCACGCACATGAAACCAACTAGGTCGCTCAGCAGTCCGTGTCCGACGGACAAGCAAACAAACTCCGGCGTTCACAACCTGCAACGTTAGCTGAACGCGTATCACTGGGATAACGAGGTGGCTTAGGGAACTTCGTTTCTTTCGAATTGCTTCATTTTCGTTTCGTCCAAAACCAAGGGAAAAGTTATTACCGTATATTATCGTGTATAAGCCGAGGAATTTTGGACAATTTTCCAGGTATGTAGTGAGTGGATCGACTTATCCAAAGGTTATGCGCACTTTGAAAAAATCACATCCAATATCAACCCAGAAATTCACTGCAAACGTATGCCCTTATCTTGCCTTAGCATCACTCACTAGTGAAAGATAGTATCCCAGACGGGAATTCAAAGTGCCTATAGGTAGACACACATAGTTTGTGTCCAAAATTCACGGCATATTGCACATTGGACTTTCGCGACGAATGGCAATAACAGAAACATACTGATTATACGGAATCGAACACCATCACGCACAATAACATTGGAAAAAGACACGGTAGAACAGCACGTACCCGTAGATTTTATAGGCTCACATATCTAAACACTGCACAGTGGTATTAAAATTACTCGAATCCTTCTAAAATAGAATCCATGGCAGAGTATCCAAACAGTTTCTGGTATTGTTCATTAATCATTGGGACGTCAGGGTGAATATCATCATGTTCAACTGCACTGCTCTCGTCATTGTCGTATTCCTCAAAAATGACGTCGTACGCACTAACACCCATAACATTACTGATGCAGCACTTTTTGAATGATCATACGATACTTTCTGATGGAATTTCCAGCCACGCTTCTTTCAGCCACTCTGCATCTGTAAAACTGTCGACCTATTTCCCATTGCCCCCATTCGTCAAGGTTAACTCAGACGATGCCATCCATTCAATCCAAATAGCCCGAAGCCTATCTTTAAAGGGCTTATTGAGAGAGACATCCAGTGGTTGCAACATTGATGTACGTACACCGGGAATTAAAGCCACGGACGAATTCAGGTCACGGCAACTTTTCTCCACCCTCTCAGTTCGGTGCGCTCTTAAGGGATCCCAAACCAGCATGGATGGTTTCTTTCAAATGGTAGCGTTCCGTTTTCCCCGAAACTGTATTCAGTCAGTCTATAGTGCCACTCTGGCCCGCACAAACACACCGCTGGGGAACTTTGCTCCTTTAGGCAACTTGTTACGCTTAAAAACAATCAAGGGTGATAGATGAAAACCATCAGCTGTATACCCTACAATAACTGTGAACCCTGTCTTCGTATGTTTCATTGTCTTTACAAAAACTGTGGTAGCACCCTTTTGCTCCACCGTGCAAGTGGAAGGCATATCTAAGCACCTTGACGTCTCCTCCATATTTCCTAGTTGGGACGGTTGAAAGTCGTATTTCTTTCTCAGCGGAATCACGAACCTTTGAAAAGATGCAACTTTACTGTGCAAATCCTTTGGCAGATCCTGGGCTAGTTTTGTGTGGGTCCGTGGACACATGTCGAATCGGTTTATATAACGATTGCACCCTCCAGATGAACTAAAAATTTCACCCGTTTTGATGCCTAGAATTCCGGCCGTTTTGACATTGTGAGCGCCTTGATCCGAATGTTCGGTATGGTAATAGTTAACCCGCTATTCAGCCACTCCATAACCTTATGCGCTAACTTTTCCTCAAGTACAGGAAACATGGTTTTTCTACCGCGTGTTGCTCTCAATGCCTGCAAGCATTAGTGACAATTCGGACTTTTCTTTTCGCCATTCAATTGTTTTCCATTCACCGTGAAAGAGCGTGCGACCATACAATAAGTAGATTACTCGCAAACGCGTTAACGTTCTATTTAAAGCCAGCAGCATATGCTCATCGCTTCTGTCCAGACATTTTTTCACGTTTCCAGTGCTTTGGAAGATTGCACGAAATTTGGGCACATTCCCTCACAGCCGGATCGTGTGATGTCGCGTAAATGCTATTTTGGTTAGCGAATCACAGCGCTTATAGATTATGCTGTGCTAGTCAAGCTGGCGAATTAAAAGTACAGTCATCCCACAGCATCGCTCGTGAACTTCCCTCTCACCCGCTGCTCCACTGAGATTCAGATGCCTGAGATTCCCGACTGTGCGAGGCGTGTCTGACATGCCCGTTCACTTTATCTCATATTGTCGGCTGTCTTACCTATTTCGGGTGACGACATCTAATCAATACGCTGTCCAGTGCGATTAAACTCTTTGTTCTGATTGCTCTAAGCCCCGTTAAGTACGATCGTAACCCACTGGGTGACCAGAACTGACCAATAGTAGAGCAGCTTTCGCTTGAGAGCACTCAAGTGAGAGCTAGCAGTGCTGAAGTCAAGATCGCAAGAAAAATTTCCTTCCTCATTTTTGTAGAATGTTTGGGACTAGGCTAATATACGCACTTACGATTTTGGGCATATTTGAGGTAACAGTGTTAATGTCGGTTTATATACGGATCGGCTTATACAAGGTAATACATGGTAGTTTAGTATAAGGGAACATGTTCGAAAACATGTGGTCGGTGTCTTCTTAGTCACCCAAATGATGTGGTTGCCAAGTAGAGATAATAGTACAACGGATAGAACTTTCGATTGATGAATCGAAGACAAAAATCAGATGGTAATAATAGCCAGAGGCAGTTTCTGTGCTATCATCGCTGGCGTTTTGTGGATAAAGTTGAGACCTTTATCATCGTTGGACCACTTGATGAACGGAAAATAATTCTTGCAGAATTTACGCAAGTAGAAAATAAAACATGTCTTGCTGAGAGTCTTATAAGTAACACACATGCTAACCTTGTGAAGAAAAGAATCGGTGGCCACGCACAGATATGCAGAAAGTTCTATCTTTGTCTTTTCTGGTAGCACCCGTTCCCAGAGTTATCAATTGCTGCGAACTGAATAGCCGCAGAAGGCTTGAGCCCACGGAGATAGCATGAATTTTCTCCGTGAAACACTCATGACTCCGTGCTTTCTCTCACTCACACCATCTCCAGTGTAAAACCGAGGAAATTAACTCGAGAAACAATTGTTTGGGGGTAAATGAATGTAGTCTCTGACCCGACAAAAATGTATTGTTGAGTCATACGAGGTAAGGTCCTAGGGTCATGGTTATTCCCAGTTTTTATGACTCATTGACCGAGACCAGTTGTCTCAAATGTTCAACACGTAGCTAATAACCCTAACAAGTGACTGGCTATCCGAACACAGACAACTGAATAACAGGGCAAGGTGGTTTTGTAATGGTTATGAATGATCAGCTAAAGATATAGGTTTGATCTGGCCAAGTGCAGATTGTTGTGCACACATTACCAAACGATCTACGAGTATGGGTCGAAGTGCGGCTTTTGTTATGCGCTTCCAACGAAAGAAGCCTCGCAGTACTCGTACAGGAGTACTTCTTCAGTTCAAGCCAGGTAATATTTTGAAAAAGCACCTTCCCAAATGCATAAATCCTACTTTTAGTTGACTTGGAAAGTAGCATAAAGGACCTGTTAACATACAAGCTTATTGTGGTTATCGTGGTTCAATCCCATCACCTTTTCGCAACTGATCAAAGTTTCCTTGAAGATTCAGATGGAATATGCTTTCCAGAAGTGCAGCCCTGGTAGTGTATATTCTAATTATTACGTTGCCCACATCTGAATTGCAGGTCGATCTGACAACTGCGCATCAGATCCCAGGAACCAAACCGCGCAGGCCATCACTTATTGAAACCCTAGTGCGACATCATTTTGACAGGTCACCAGTCGAAAGTGGCCACACAGTGTGATCAGTTTGGGATGTCAAGGAAAAGTTTTCTGTCTTCGAGTGCGTAACCACACGTTTAGACTTCTGTCATTCCTATCCTCTGTCTTCCGAAGTAAAAAACAATTATTCACTGCTCCGCTTACATTATATGGTTTGGTCTCAGATTATTGGTCCACGACATACTTCATACTTGCATACGTAAAGCTTACAAAAAACCCATTAATATTCGTTATCCTTTCGATCCCTACATTCTTTGTTCCGGAGTTTTCGTTTACATGGCTTGTTAATCAACCGCTTTTTATCCCTAATAAATGCCTTAATCGGGTCCTATAGTTGATCCCAGATAGCGCACGTTCCTGCACCGCAACACAGTAAAGTTTGGAGGCCACGCCTACTTTACGCATATGATACAGTCTTCTTAGGTCCGTTAGAACTGTTCCATGAATTTAGCACTGCGGAAATCATTACACCAGACATCTTCAGTGACTAGTTTCTGAGGTTCAGTCATCTAGGTGGCTGTACTCGTCAGTCAGACACCTTTTCAATCTAGTAATTCCGCTTAGCAACACTCAGAAATAAACGTTAAACCCATCAGTTATTTAATCATAAAAAAGTAGTACGACTTACTGTACTTTGGCCATAAAACCAACCTTCGTACAAAGCCGTTTATATCCCCCGGCTTGTGATAAAGGCATCGCTCAACTTGGGACACAATGAAGGGCAAATAATTGGGAATGCATGCAAAGCAGATGACGTAGGGGAAACTTAAAGCGTATGGGGGCAGCAGATATAAACGATGCGAAATATTACGGCTATTTGTGGGTTTCGTTGTGTAAACTTTCCGTTGCGCACCGAAGCCATCGGTGCGAAACGTTGGTCTGCAAATGAAGTTGTCTGATAGAACAGAAAACAAACAGTTGGTTCCAGGATTGGGTTTGTTTCACAACCATGGAAGGTGCTGCGCATTTATTCGTCACTATATAATATTGTGTTAGCAGCTAATATACGGGGCCATTTTAACATGTTTAACGAACAATTATGTCGGTATTCCTGAGCCATTTCGCCAATCGCAAGTAAGGTTCTTCGGCCGTTAACGTCAGACGGTAAGTCCAGTCCCCGCTAACAACTCGCATTAGCTAAATTCCATGCCAATACCCCTCTGTGTGATCCCCCAGAAACAGGAATGTGTTAAATTAATATAACTGAAGGAATCGTCCGCACTGTGCATAATTCAATATGAAAATCAGACGCAACTTATAAAGCAAAGACAAGAGATTACTGTCGTGCAACTTCACTGCTGCCATCAGGCAAGTTAGCCAATGATAAACCCCATCTAGTTTACCGCGGACTGGGGTTGGCCTCTGTTAAAAAGTGCGACTGGTTTCTTCCAACTAGATAAGTATCATTTCACAAGTTACTATACAAGCACACCAAGTGCTTGCACAAAGTGATAGATGAAATTCCACCAATGACCATAACATTCGGGTGAATGCAAAACACAGGGGAAATCCCAAATCCTTGAAGTTGCTATGCCTGACGAAGCTCTTATTGGAACAATGAACAATGGCTTACCAAGCGTTAAAAAGCATGTCCTTTGCAAGCCCTGTTTTGTAGTTTTGCGGCACGTGTCCTTAAAGATACGAAAAGAAACTGATTATACTTGATATCATTGTAGACAACCTGGATAGTGACCGAAGTCTTCCTTTACATGTGTTTGTGCGCTAAAACTCCGATTCTTATGACGTTTCACGGTGCAAATAGCCAGTAATTTATAAGCGCAAAGCTTATGTACAACAAGTAGAACGGGTATTTTCTACGTTGCAAAATATAGGTGAATACATGAATCATTTAGTTACGTTCGAAATGTGAGCATTTCCAGTTAGGAAATCACTGGTGCGTTCCGGGGATGGAATGCGAATTGAAGGGAGATTCGTGTTACATTCTAAGCAGATCAGTTGCTTCATCCGCCTCAGGTAATGATCTCGGTTTGGTTTTATTTTTGAGCTCTATAGAAGAACTGCTCAACTGCGTGGGATTTTGGAAGATAGGATAAGATATTAGTAGTTTACCTGGTGGCCGACGTTACCGTCCTCTGAGTAGTTGCAAGGATCCTGCCCTCTGGTTGAATGGGAGGTTGCGCATTCCGACAATGTCTTCGAAAGCTTAAATTTATAATTGGTCCATAAAAAGGAGTTAGTGCTCTTTCACTCTCCGCCGGGCATGTATTATCCATTATGTACTAGAACGAACATAAGCTCTGCGCATTTGATGGAAAATAGCCATATCTACTTGTCCGAACGATCTTCTCCACAGTCCCATGTTTCGGTCATTCGCCTGCGATGACATTTCCGATGGCTTGTAGTAGCACGTATGTCTAGTTTGAGACTAAGGTAGTAGCTCCAAACTAATTTTGCAGTAAGCCCGTAGCTGCAGTTGCTATGGCGCTGCATCTGAGGTAGTCTGGAGTTGCTCACCCTGAAGGGTAGTAGATTTTAGGCTACCTAATGTTTTTCCCTTCCTAGGTCATACGGCAGCAGTTGCTGAGTAGCATTTATCTCAGTCCACAGCTGAATTTCGGTAGTTCACAATGATAATTTGCCCAAGTACATTATCGCTTATCAAAACAAGGGTGACCGAAGCGCTGAGCCCTGCAGCAAGCCACATTTGACTTGTATAGGGATGTTATCAGTTGACATCACACCATTTAACTCACTTTCCCATATGCCAAGATTAATCCACGTCAGAATGGGTGCACCAGTTACAATTAGGGGTACAATTTTCTGTACGGCTGCAGTTGACCCGCAGTCAACGGTGTCCAATCGAAGGTAACGGGGACGGTAATTTATAACATGACTGTGCCTTTATCGATGTTTCTTGAGAGTTGCTTTGGTCGCCAAAGCAACGGGAACTTACTGTGTGGGAGCGAAAAACCAGTACCGTAGTTAGTGGTGTAAACTTTTTATAGATTAGAACCAAACTTCGGTGCTGGAGATTAGTTTCTCGCAGCAGTCAAATTTTTGTAAACACGGAAATGCTGATCATAGATATCATGAACACACCGCGGCGTTCCGGTTGCATTTGTTAAAGTAATTTTCATCGCTGTATCTGTCGGTAGTAGATACACTCGCGCAGGATCTGTGTGGAACCAGCTGATAATAATACAGTACTCACTATCATGCTTTAAAGTGTAGTGCCGCCTATTCTCAAACTTCATCATTGAAATGATCATGAATAACTCAGTTTTGCAGACTCTGCCTAAGTGAAAATTCCGCCGGGTAAGTGGCTGACAAACCTTGAGTATGTGGACGACATTGCTCTTCTCGGGTCGGAACCAGTAACTATTCCAACACTAATGTCTAGACCGGCGCATCGCGGCGCACGGTTTAGCATGTGGTTTGCAGCTCAAAAATGCAAAGTACTGTTGTAATAATGGACCGGCACAGTACCGGTTTTAGCTATCACCGAAAAGCCACTAGAAGTGGTGGATCATTTCACTTACCTTGGTAGATGTGTCACCTCTGGTGGTCACACCACTGAGGAGGCTATTTCGCGTATCAGCAAGACCCGTGTGGCTTTTCAGAAGTGCAACCATCCATGGAGACGGCGCGATTTCAGCCCGTCAGCGAAACCTAGTGTGTGCAACGCTGCAGTATGGCTGGTATTATTATGTGAATCAGAGACCTGGTACGTTCGTAGTGGGGACATTAAACGTCTGGCAGTGTTTGACCACCAGCGCTTGTGCAGTATTGCTCATGTCTGCTGGGAACAGCGCATGGGCAATGCTGAGATCCGACGATTGGTTTTTGGTAAAAAGCCTTCTGGTGCATCACTCGAGTGTTTGTTTAATCTTAACCGTTTACGTTTGCTAGACCATCTCCTCGGTGTGCTCACTGATCGGCTTCTTCGGCATTCATTACGCGCCGTCGCTGTACTAAGTTAGGTGAAACCGCGGTGTCCAGTCCATGACGTGCCTTAGAGGCATACTGAAATTGAATTAGAGATTTGGTCAGGCTGGTGCATTCGGTCTTCCTGGATGAGGACCTCGAGATTGTCCACACCAACGGTTGGCAACCCTTTCAGACATGGCAGAGTCACACAGTCAACGGCGTTCCTAGATTCGATTTATTGAGTCAAGCTGTTCCAATTTGGTTAATCTACTGCACATACTTGCTTCCAACTTGCATTCGTTTATTGTTATTTATTGTTATCCTTGCGGTGTGAGTCGTAGCAACCGGATCCAGCACACTTCGGTCCTTTGATCATAGTTATTCAACTGAAATGAACGGAAATGGAGCCTAGTGTCAATGAGGCACAAGTCATTTATCTAAAAGATTAATTCGCGTCATTGTTTTACCACGAACGTGATACCAGTTATGCATTATTATTCCGTGAGTAACAATGGGCAAATGAACCCAAACGAATGAGTTGGATGGTATAAAACCAAATAGCTTCAGATACAAATGCAGTCCCTCCACCGCGAAAACCCGCATAAATGACGTTGGGTTTAAAGCATGAAATCGAGTATAAATTTTAAGTTACCTACTGAGAACATGCCGTTTGTGAGATGACGTGGTTAGTTCATACATGTCTATCAATCGGTGCCTAGCAACTAACGATAAAGAGTGCAGAAAGAATGACAGGATGGATCACCAGGTGGCCAAGCATTGGATAATCAGTGCACTTGGCGCCACCATGGTAGGCTTAGTTACACCAAGCTGCTCCTCTTCGGCCGTTCTCGACTAACAGCGATGACTTCCATCTGTCTGAATATGTGGGGCTTCTGTTTGAGCATCAGGACAGTAGATGGCTTATCGGGGTTAACTTGGTGGCTGGTGCTCAACAAATGCTTTGTGATAGCTGAGTAGCTCAGCTGCTCGGTTCACCCGGTTCGGTTGTCACAGACCAGTTTAGCAGTGTAACCATTTGCAAATGTGCCCATCTATTCTAATACCTAACCTTCGGTTAGTGCGTCCAACTTAGCTGTCTCCACGGGTACAGGTAAAACGTGCAGCGCGTTCTCATCATTGTCTGAATCGAACACATAAGCAAAAATCTTGTCGAGATGAGCAACAGTAACCTTGCTTCGTGGCAGACCCATTTCCTTGAAAAGCTTCTCCTTTTCGCAGTGAACTTCATGATATAGTCATCTTTGGAGGGCAGGTCAACAAAGTTAGGATACTACCAACTTCTGGTTTTCTACCTCACCTGTCATGTAACTAAGGCGTTCTATGAATTGCAGTGGTAAGCCGTTGATTTGAGTTGAATGTCGGATCTCTGTGAACTTCTAACATGTCTGGAACATAAACTGTGTGCTTTCGATAGAAGCTGTCCGGACAGTATCCTGCGTTGTAGAGCTTTAAAATTACCGATACTGAATTGTCCAGGTTGTCTTTCGATAGGCTAACCTCCTTAGCGAACCGTCAGGTCAACATGTGATCAGATAAGGGAGGTTATTTTCCTGTTCAACGTCACACTTTACAAGGTTTGGATGCATTTCGTTGAGCGCTTTTGATACATACTCCATGACCTCATCCAAATCAATGACGCGTCAACACGAAGCTGATCTAGTATTGTCGACCTCGTGCTGTTCTCCACCTTCTCTTATATAGTGCCAATGAATACGTCGGCGAGCGAATAGCCTAGAGGCAAACCCATAGACTGCCTAACTACTGATGTGCTATTCCCTGAAAGTGAAGCTTGTTCCTTTGTATGCATAAAAGAAGCGTGTTTCAGCGTTTTCGTGGAAGCTAATAAATGCTCACTTTCAACGGGATGTTCGTGAAGAGATACCGCAAATCAAGCGAACCCATTCACTTCTGGTTTATATTTATTCATTCCAACTAAGCGAGCATTTTGTATTTGTTTGTCGAAGCATGTTTTTCTGTGGACTTTACTTCAGGATCGAGCAAGCAGATTATCTATTTGGCTGTGACTCGATAATTAGTCACATACATTCTAGGTAGACGGTGTATTTGTGGAATAAGAGTATCTAAGTGTTTCAGTGTCCTATATTCAGCTCAGGACTTTGGTCCAGGGGACTGCAGGCCTTGCAATCCAAAACATAACGGCCTCTCAACCGAGCAATTCATCAAACGCCTCAGTAACATAAACAAGCAAAAGCAAACTGCAACAGCTTGATTCTATTTTACTTACTGTCTTCAAATGCGACTACATCATGAAAGCCACCAAGTGATATTCCCTGTCATTCTTTCCGCACTCTTCATCGTTAGTTGCATGTTCATGAACGCTGGACATAAGCAAAATGACTAAGTCATCCCGCAATTTACGTCTTCTTTTTAGCTGAGATTTTGTTCTAGTGTGGATTGATGTACTACTTCCTCGAGGAATTCTGCAGTTTGGATTTTGTAGCTTTTTGTCGGACTCGATCCCAGATGACTTTACCTGTTGAATGGGTATGATCATCTTGGCTGCCCAAGATCCTCTTATTCTTTAGAAGTCAAATGCGTGTGTCATGTCGAGTATCTCTACTGTTGTGATTTTTATCAACATATAACATGTAAGAAAATCATAGTTAACCATAAATTATATGGACTAACGAACGGCAGAAATTGAACCATTTACAAACTAACGCCCAGAGAAATCATTGACAAGTCGCACTAACTACATAGAGTCCCCAGATAGCGCCAAATTGAATAGTGTTTCAGGATGACTTCAGTTGCTCGGAGCAACGCGCGAAGATGCAAGTAATCGAAAATAAATACGCCGCGTGCTGTAGGCGTTGTTGTAGTTTCTTCTTCTTAATCTTCTCCAATATCCCCAAGCTTTGTGTTATACTTCCGAAGTCAGAAGCCCTACTTCTAGTAAATTGTCGTTGCACCTGACACTTCAAATTGAAGGCTGCGTCGATTGTTAAAAGTTTCATCTCCCATCAAGCGCTGACTTAGACCATAAACGTTAGGAAGAAACCGAAGTCAGCTTAGGAAACTTATGGCAGCATATCGAATCATCAAGTGCCCGTTCATTTTCGCTGCAGCCCTACGTAACTTAGCCACTTCTCCAAGCTGAATTATCATAGATCTCTACGTCACAGGAAACATTCTACTCCGACATTTAAAAATCGCCGCACTTGAAAAACATGCTCACACTGGTGGGGTGAATAAGCAAGCTTTAGCCTACAGATAACGCTTTCTTTCCCTCACACAGCTAGGTGAAAGGCCTGTGTGCGTGCAATATATGGGCATACGGGATGGGTGAATTATTGATGGTCTGCAACTAACCCCACCAGTTTATTTACACAATTCAAGCTGCCCTGTGTTATCACATCTTACCTCTTGTGTGAGGTACGTCGTTAACACTAATTGATTTATATTTTATGGCGGATGCAGTTCTCAGTTTAACCATTTGTAGTGTTATATCTTATCTACACACACACCTTCACTATTCATAAATTATTGTTATAAAACCAATGTTATGGGTTTTAACTTATATTTTCCATGTATATAATATAACTCACCTTCTAAAATGTTGTTATTTTACTTTCTTCTCATAACCATCCGCCTAAAGGTATCTGAAAGTTTGGCAAATGTCATGGATTCCGACTAATTTTGAAAGGAAATCAATGGCGCAAGAAACAAGGGATTTGGCACCACAAGTGTTTCTGTGCAACAGGTTGTAAAATCTTTCCGCATTTCCTTTGTAACTTATGATCGGACTAGCTTAGTAGGGCCGTGCCTCACCTAGTTGAGAAAGTACCGATATAAAATTTTTACATCATCCCGAAGTCCTAACATAATTTGATGATACACAGAACCCTACACGCTCTGCAACGTGATCTGTGCTCATCTTTAGATGACAGAGTACACAAAACCGTGGTACTCTAGGGTACGTATTACCTGTATGGGTTGATCATTGGGAGCTCAAAACATGAAGCATATTTTGTTTTTAAAACTTACACCTCGAACATTATGTGGGGTCTGTGACAAACCGTTGCCAAATCACTGTTTTATCGAATGTGGGCTGCGCGCCACGTGTGAACTTGTTTCATGTAAGCATCCAGTGGTGAAATAAATTTTCTAACACACCATACCCTACCGTAGGGATTTACGTGTCTGAGGTTTATGAATCTAGAAACATGTTCCGCTGTTCTGACATACCATGCTGGTAGCGACCAATAAGGTTGCTTACTCGAACGATCGCACAATCCAGTCAGTAAGTTCTTCTTTATCCAGTTTTTCGTCCTGATTCTTGTCCATTTTGTCAAACAGTCTACCCAAACGTTCTTTTGCCTCTTCAGGCGCCAGCTGCTTGAAATAACGGGCCTCCTCTGATGATCCTGTTACGAGCTCATGGTCATACTCGGAAAAGTGTTGACCGTAGGTGTCGTAATGTGGGGACTCCAAAGGAATTTGCGGATCACCGGCTGCTACTGACTCATCCATTAACGAACCAAAATTTTCGAAGTCGTGCAAAGTTTGTGTGTATTGAGCCGTTACAATAGTGACTATGAAGGTGACAGTTGGAAATAAATGACACGCGAACATTTTTGAGCAGGCACGAAAGGTTGAACATTTCGGGTAGTCTTATATGGAGTGCCTGGAATGCGGGCTCACGTTCGACCACTTCGCTTTTCCCTACCGCCTCATAGGCTTGGTGCAAGCGTTTGCTATGTGGAGAATTTCCATTGGCACAAACTTGTTACACGCCGCAGCTAATACTGAGGTCATTATTTTGTTCAATACGAGGATGCGGGCTGGAAATGCTCGAAAGCGCGGCATGATAAAAAAGGGATCCATATACCATCCAGACAGGCATTCTAAATTCCGTACAGGAACGGTTACTTGGCTGGCCAAATCTAAGACCTTGATGTGGCAATGCACTTAGTCGCGCCACAATTCCGTGGATTGGAAAGACCTCATTTTTATCTTACCTTAGCTTTTGTATCATTTGATGTGGCAAGGGACAGATGGTTTTCAAGTTATTTATGAGTTTAAAATGTAGCACAGAGGTTAGCCCAGAAATTAGCTATATATATATATATATATATATATATATATATATATACATATATACTAACTGCCAATACCGTGGTTATGGAGCTATAGAAAACCATGGTGGATGTGTTTAATAAGCACAAAAATCATAAAGTGATAGTCAGACAAAAATCTTTTTCTTCCACAAGCCGATTAGTCATTTTTGTCAATTGATCGATTATGGTGTTGGTCAATGGAATCAAAGCATAGATTCAAACATATTTTCCATTGAAATAGATTCCGTGCCATGTCCTCAAAGGTTCCCGGTCAGTGTGTTCTTTATCTTTGGCACCACAGCCTCGAAAACGTACGAAACTAACAACAGCAAGACTGGAAGTCAGTTTCTTGACGTTTTGTTACCATCTTATGAGTTGACCATTGTGCCACCCTACGCTCACGAACAGAGCACACCATGCTAATCGATAACACGGCACACGTAGGACGTGACCCAGCCATCTCAGTACTGGCGGTACTGGCCAGTCGAGAGGCAGACCCGATTCACCTAAGACGTCACTTCTAATATGATCGTTGCAAACGCGGTGTTTTCATTGTCGAAAGCCGAAATCCGGCGCGTCATTTACACGGATCTTCCAGGAATCGCTCCTGTACAACAATACCGCGAGAACACAGGCATTTTGAACCCTGCTCTTTACGGAACGTGAAACTGCACGACGAAGCCACAGATGTTTTAGTTCAGCGAAAGCTGATGGCGCTTTGGCATTATGAAGAGCAATGTTACCTCTGATGATACCATCAGCAGAATCTCAGGTCCTAACGATGTAGCTAGCCGTTTGTTCACTTTCCACTTGCTTAAGCTAGACGCCTTTAAGTATCAGCACTGTGGTAAGTGGAGGCCAATCCTGAAGTAGAAGCTTGTATTTCAGTGGGGCAAAGGTTATCCTTTGCTTGGTAGCTTCATTCGTCAAGCGGTTTAGACTGGTCTGCTTACCAAGTGCGTCGTCACAAAACAAGGCAATATGGTCAGCATGGTCAAAATAAATCTCATGGTTTCTTGGAAGTGGCTCTACGCCAGAACCATGGAGACTTTCCAGACAGCGTAATAGGTCATCCTCAATGAAAAAGTGGAAGAATCACTGGGCATGGAACATCTCTGTTATTCACCGCTAGTAATGGTGAAAGGTGAAGTAAGCTTTCCGTGAGCCATCACTTTACCCGAAATAGTACTATAAAGCTCAAAGGATGGCAGCAAACTTATCTGGTGCCCAATGTTTTGCAAACACACCATAAAGCAGACCGCTTGGCGGAGTCAAACGCATCTCGGATGTCCAAAAGACGATAGTGATAGGCTGGCGATAAAAGTGACGCTGCTTGAGGAGCTGGCGAAGCGTAAACGTGTGATCCACACACCCTCAATCGGGGCGGAAACTAATCTGTTCTTCCGGGGAGTGTACTTCTTGAATCAGTATTAGCCTGCAGAGTAGAATTTATGGTGCTCATTCGGAGGCGGCGGAGGTTACGCTGAGTTCTCTGTGGTTGGCGCAGGAGGTACAGGCACTTTCTGAAGATGGGTACGGTAGCCGACCCATCCCGAGGTTGGAGCTTTTTCTTCACAACAAATCTTGGGGAACAGCGCAGTTACCTTGTTGACAGTCGCCTCGCTACCGTGCTTGTGTCTCTCTAGAGGAAGTCCAGCTGAGCCAGCACTCTTGAACGGTTTCAAGTGGCGAAGCTCAAGGCTGACCTCCACTTCGGGGGATGGGTCCAGTGAAAAGTTCCAAGGCGCGTAATAAAGCATATATGTTAGACAGCCGAGAGACGGAGGCCAAATGAATTAAGAGTGGATGTGCTCAGTCCAGCTTTTCATGCGGCTAAACAAATTGGTGATTGACAATCCACCAACCTCGCAAATGGCCTCAGTGACGCCAGGTCTTCTATGGCCATTAGTCCGAATGATCTAGAAAAGCTTTTCAAAGTTTCTATAGGGAGCTGCTCTTTCCACCTTCAAGTTTCGCGATACTTACGCTGGCTTTGCTTAAGCTGTTGGCTGAGTTTGTGGCAGTATTGACCGCTGCTTAAATCAACTGGGATAAGTCGGCGACGATCAGACAATTGTAAACAGCGAGCAGTGATCCAGCTTCTCAGAGAGTGCCCAGTGATTCTACAGAACGATCGAACACAGGAAAGAAAGTCTTTTGCAGGAAAATCTAGTGCTTTTAGACGCTTTTAAGTTGAGCCCTACAAACTCAGCTGAAAAAGAGGACTAATAAGCCAGTTGAATGAAACGCTTAGCTAGCCTGTTGATATCTAGTGAATTGTGCTTTTATTTCGAGAAACCCCAAGCACATGCAAATGTCAGCACAGACCAGAGGGTGATCGGAGTCGAGGTAGTTACATCAAATAGATCTGAAATCCCGTACACTGATAATCAATCTAAGGCTGATTGCTGTGTGATCAATACGTGACCACACTAGCGTTGGCTAAGGAGAATGCCAGGTGACGGTGCTTCTCCTCCAATGCCTGAAGTTCCTTCTAAAGAAAAGGAGGCAGTTATCTTCAGATAAGATGAAAAGTCTATTTTTGTTTTCAGAGTAACCCTCAGCAATAGCGTAACGGCCATCAAGTTGACGTTCGCATGGTAACAAGGAGCCGATCTGTGCATTGAAGTCCATTTCAAGGATGATGACATGGGCATTTTTTGCCTTACTCGAAAGCTGGTGGAGTTCGTGTCAAAAGTCGTCTTTAACCGATGCACAACTGCACTCGGTTGGAGCGCAATCTGTAGACCACAACTAAATTGCCTATCTCTCTATCACTTCTGTTGATCCTGCATGAGCCATGCACATTCGGCTTTCATACTAGAACCAATAGAAAAGCGTGACTTCAGCAATTTCACTCAATGCGTTACCTACACCAACCAAGCCAGATGCAGCTGCTTCTGTGTCACCTGAGAGATGCACGAAATATTTGGGTTTGTGATCAACAGTGGACGTCAGCTAAAGCTGAGTTAGATTCCGGTAATCGAAACTCAGAAGGGTAATGAACGTCCATAACGAGGGACTCTGAGTTCGAAAGTTGTATAGATATCGAAGGAGGGCCATTCGTCTGCCTCTTCGGACATCGACAATGCGTGTACCGGAAGTAGGTTCTAAGGAAGTTAAATTATTGACGAAAATAAGCTTACTGGTGATGGAAGTGCGCACTCAGTGAAGAGGGCAGGAGTAGTAGAGAGCTATGTAATGGTAGTTACAACAACCCTGGTTCTGTCAGCGGGCGAGGTGCTACCCAGTTGCCCAAGCCGATGTAAGGCGTTGTCCCAGGGGACACCACCCTGAGCCTTTGGCAGAATAGCAGACTGGCAACATAGCGGACTTGGATTCAAGTGGTCGCGCCTATTGGCAGACAGTGACCGATTAGTTAGTTCATATGCCATTCGTGCCAGACAGATTGCTGGAATACAACGCCACACAAGAGTAAGGTGAGGGGCAGTGAGGGGCTGTGAGTCACGTCCGCCACGTTGCAGGGTTGTTAAACAGATGTATGTGGCTTTATATGGGTATATCACTTGCGAAGGGAAGGCTCACCTTGTCTTGGAACACTGCTGCCGAAGCATTAGTCAGAACAGAATAATCCCGAACTAGCAGCCAGCTGTGCGAAGTGGTTGTCCGGTAAGCATTCCGAAGTTAGTATTGATCTTGTTGGAGAAAATCAGCAGCTACCTAAGGACTTTCGGCCTAACATCAGGGTGCAAACGGCGCCTACAATTACATGGTACGCTGTCAGTTACGGTATTTGAAGATGGTACTTGCTGGCTTTTAAATTCATGTTATGCTGGACGACTAATGATTTTATCGCAGCCTATGTGCTCTAACTAAACATTTCCAAGTAACGAAGTGATGTAAGCGTATTCCCCATGGCGGGACAACTATGTTAACGGTGCTGTAGCAACCTAGAGATTTCCCAGGCTTACTTGAGTAAACTATCATGTAAATGCTAAATTGCGATCACCAGCTTATGGTGCGCCTAGGCCGTTGGTGTGGATTACTGGACAGCACCCTGTAATTGTTTGTGTGACTTGCGAACATCACACATTTACACACGATGCCCCGGTAGGATCCTCCACATGGCTGCAATGAGCTCTGCGCCGCTGTCCTTCCTTAGGTAGCGTTAGGTCTTGTCAGACCACGTGCTTAGCTAATGCACGGGGCCAATGTGCACTACCGCCATAAACATTCCTTTAAGTCCTCTTTTTAACGGTCAATACCTCAAGTAAGCCAGCCGCTCTGCTAAACTGCTGATGACGCATACTGATCTTTGCCGCTGTATATCAAGGTAACTCAGCTGCTGCAGTTGTAAGCGCATGAAAAGAATCGTTTGCATCGAGCCTATGAATTGCGAAACACCCCGAACAACTGCCTAACAGCCGTCAGACCCCTGCTCAGCTTAGCAATTACCTGTACTGCACCCTACTTGATGTATTATGCTCCGGATGGTCTCCTTTGTGGTACAAAATATGTTGTCTTCGAACTAATCGAGCCTTCCGAAACTGAGTCGCTCCTACATTTAAAGAGCCATATCGTCCTTCCACCAATCTGGCTAAATAATGCCCAACGTTAGCAAATACCAAGTACTCTACATGCGACACCAAACCACTTACTTCTGATAGCTCGGAACGCGTGTACGGAGGCACTTTTCTGTCGAATGTGACAGGTGTACTGGTTCAGGATGAAGTGAGCTTTTCCAATTGACCCTAAAAGGCCTCAAAATATTGAAACCAACAAGTTTGTCTAATGAGGCGCGAGTTCGGACAAACAAACATCAACATTTACCGTCATCCACTTAGCCCTTATGTTCATTCTCAAGCAAAGAAACAGTTCAAGCCTGGCAGACATGGTTAAAGCACAACTTCACTGCTCCAAATCAGCTTCAAAGTCGGGCTTCCAAGTGTATCATTGGAATGCAAAATCGCTCATAAAAACATAAGCTGAAACGCTTGGGATTAATCCATTGACAGTCGTCGCTTACGGGCTGACCTGACAATGGTTTCCATGATCCAGTACAATCCGAATAATATGTGTCGCTATTTATTGCGAACCAGGAGCAACACCAACCTGAGAAGACATTTCTTGTAACTGGCAGAACAGCACAGACGCTTGGAATTTCGTACAAATGTGTTCAGTTTGTATATTGCAACTGTGCAACACACTCCTCGAAGCTGTCGTTTCTGACACCAACCATAGAGAAAACGGTTAAATGGTTGGCGGCATCCGGTTTCAGATTTGCCTGTCACTGTGGCTAGCCACAGGACGCCTGCGCCTACAGAGGGACCATGGATGGCTTGCGCTGCACCACCCACAGCTCCAACCACATACCCCATATCCAGTGTAAACCCGAAGGAATAAGACCGGGAGGCATGCGGATGGGAACCACGTTTCATCAACGGAGCCGGCCCACACTCCTTCACAGGCAAACACAAGCACGCTATATCTGGGAAATCAAGCGCACACAAGGCGGTGGCTGGACCGTAGTCCGCTCCATACTGAGTGCATGGAACCACTCTTCGATCCTAGCACGGCCACAAGAACCGTGCACCCCGTCCCCTCCAGCAACGACCAACTGTCTCCTGGAGCCAGTATGAACGATGTAGTGGGTAATAGACAGGTAGGCACCTTGTCAACATGCACATCAAGCGCAACCACACCAGGGATATCAAACAACAGCCATTCACTTTAAACGACAAGCTGAAATAAAATAAATCCAATAATGCATACAGATACGGTGGCATAACTCTTCGCTAAATTACCATATGAAGTAAGTTGGTTAGCAACAAATCCGTGATAAGTAGGAAATGTCCACAAGTTACTTAAAATGCTACAAACGCAACAAAATTACCGAAGATAAGCGCAATTAGTGTAAGCAACGTGGCCAGTTAATAGAACATTATTCAGGGAGGCAGAACAAACCAAATAAAGCGGAATGAAATTTATCCAACTTAAAAATATCTACATTAAGTGTAAGTTGGTTTAGCCCAACTGCGGTGAAGAAGCATCAAGAATGCAACATCAGCCTCAGCATGGGGCACCTAATAATCTACACATTGTCACTTAGCATTATCGCTGTTACACTAGTAAGCAAAACTATCTGTCGTGATGTGAAACTGCGAAGGGAGCAGAAGTGCAGCGTCAAAAAAGTAAAACGAACGTTCTTTCTCTCAGTAATGGCATTGACTGTATTCTTTTTTGACTGTAACAATACCCACACAGCAGATCATCCACCGAACCTTGTAAAGCCATGCATCATAACACATATAAAGTCATTCGCATTGTTTATTTCTAGTAAGCAGGAGGATATATCTGGAAAATTATTAGTTTGGAAGACAATTTGTGAAGTAACCCGGTTTCATCAGAAAAGGTTGACATGTACATCAAATTAATCCATGTTGCTAAAGGATTATCACGGAGATGGCATCGAAGACAATCCGTAGATATGCTGTAGCACAGGTGTAAATGACAGCCGCTCTTAATCGTTTGGTACTCTGTTCGTAAGTGTTTTCTACTTCGACTGACAACGTAGCTTGAACAGATTTTTTTCTTATTGCGGGTTGTTTGGTGGCCCTATGTTAAGTTCACGTATTCTCATCAGTGAACGCCCCAGAGGCGTTAGATATTGCAGGTTGCCCAACCGAAAACGCTGCACTCCATGACCGGTTTCAAACTCGTTTGACCATATCACGTAGAAGTAGCAAGCACTCGAATCCGGAGCCTTTGTTATGTTGTCTGAAACCGCTGCTCCTAAGCTTCCGAGTTGCGACGGAACAATGGAAAATTGGTTTATGAGGGGTATGAGAGTATATGCTTGACCAGGGTTGACTGCGATGCGAATCGCACTCCACATTGAGATTGCGCATCGCAATCCATTCACGTAACAATTGGCTCAAAATGAGCTCTGTACTTAACCTCAGGATAACCACTGTTAAGTAACACAGCCCCTATAGGAGTGCGTTCTGCTTCGATTGTATCATCTGATCATATTTTCGTCGCAGCACGCCCAGGTTTGTAATAGTCTTATCGGCGCAATCTTGTCAAAGCGTGTACATATCGATTACCTGGGGACCATGCGTTGCACAGATCCATCTGATCGACGTAATATCTGATCATCCAAAAAAGTGAATTATTTGTGTGACTCCGGTGGAAGCCTAAATACTGATCCGCGAAGATATCGGCTTAACACGTATTGTAAAATCACAACGTCAAGGAAATTTCCACCCATGGAATGGAGCTACGCACAAAGGGACAATGAGGTTTCTGTGCTTGTCTTTGGAGTCAAGAAATTCCACCAGTATTTGAGAGGAAGACCACTTCAGATTTTGACTAACTACGAACTTCTATCAGTCTTGACTGGTGAGAAAATGGTATCAACCAGATAGCGCCTCTTCCTGGGCTTTCAACGTTGCAACAGAGCGCCTTCATTCCAAAGTATTGAGCAGGAGTATATAACTTGAAAACCTTTGCGAGATCGTTTATGGCGCTAATGACAGGTATGCTTTGAGTACCGAAATTTCGGGCGTACCGCACTGAGCTGCAGATTTCATCTTCAGTACAAGGTGGAGTAATATACCACGATCCAGACTGTCAAGTGTCTTTCAGAAATCCAGGTTAATGACATCTATTTCATTTTGCCACGCACCTATTGTTTTAACGTGTGTCTACTAAGATATATTAGTGCACCTGTGGTATTTATTGATTAATGATTATGTTCCAGCGTCTAGTTGAATCAACGCAACATACGCTTGATCTGCGTTTCCATTTGAAGTGTAGCCGTTCCTGCCGTGTACTCGAAAAACCGTCTTACTTCAAAGTCGCGTTATTCGATTCTGTGTACATGCAACGCCTAGCATTGAGAGAGTAGGTCCAGCATGCAGAGATTACCAATAGATTCATTGTGCCTGAAGTATCCTGGCGAAATTCGTGCTGTTCATTATGTGCCCATTGAGCGTCCAGACGATAATCGAATCCAGTAACTTGGAGATTACCGGAGTTCTTGTTATAACCAGGCATTTCGCTGGTTCTGCACAAAATGCTACTTCGAGTGGTGAAATGGTGCCTTTACATACCGGGAACTTGCACCTCATCTACATACCGTTGGATGAACCAGGCCAGCGACAGCCACACACACGGCACCTACCTTCAATGATTTCATGCATGATATTTACGCCAACTGAATTGTACTCATGCATTGACATCCTGCCCCTACGACATCCCGGTGACAGTCCACTTGGAGCCTAGAATAAGTCCCCATTGAACAAAACGGACTGTTAAAATACTGCGAAATCTTTTTATTAGCGTATATTTTGTATTGGTCAGTAGTGCTTTAAATTTTGTCTTCATCGTAATCAATTTCATCACGACATCCTTTGTACATTTTGACTGTATTGACGAAAGACATAGCAGAATGTACTTCTTCGAAATCCTCGTTCAGGTCGTGCTGAGTTTTAGTGATCCTGCTCACACTTGTATAAGCTGCCTCCCAGCCTGCTTGGTAGCCGGATACTTGCTTCCGCTGTGTCCGAGTTGTCGTACAGTTATAGCACCCACCGTCACGAAAGGTAATTGTGGTTTGACGGTGAGGGCTTTATTTGAAGTTTTTGTATTCCCTAAGGAACTGAAGCTTTTCGTATCACATAGACCACTACACAAATCGAGGACCCAGCTTTTTTCTACCGCTCACTTGTCTTTATGGCTTATCATGCTACATGTGCTTTACTGACAATTCTCTCGAATCTTCGATTCATACTTTAGACATTGCTATTCCACGCATATAGTTTATTCAGTTAGAAGCTACTTTCTGTGTCGTAAAATTTCTTCAAGCTCAACCATGTTTTTCTACATCGTTTCGTGTTTATGTGTTTCGATTGTGTCTGAAGTCGCCGACATTATTGATCCTATGCCTCCAGAAGCAACGTAGGGTAATCATAAGGCAATGATTCTAAAGTGGACCACAACATCTGATGAAGTCTGTTTGTAGCAGTCGGGCATATAGACCGCAATGCAACTCAGCTTTTGCTACACAGGTGTTAGCCTGTTGGTTCGTCGAAATTGACGACTCCATACTGCGCCAACTTTGGACTAGGTATCTTCCGGCCAACATTACATTGCTTCTTTCGGTTCTTGGCGACAATCTCACACAGGAAAAACTCGCCGAATCTGCTGACAAGATGCATAAGTGTTTCTTTAAATATGCCTTTAATTATTTAGCCGAATCTGTCACAACCTGGCCGACTTCTAGCGCCGCTCTTGAAGCTATAAAAGACGGACTTTCCAGTGTGGAACTCAGCATGTCTGCCATTAGACGTGAGTGCACTGCCAATCGAAGAAGTTTCACTCAAAGCCCAAACTGCAGCAGAGCACGCTCACGACTGCGACGTTTATACTGCTACTTCCGTCGTCGCTTTAGTAAAGCAGCACGCAACAGACGTTCATGTTGCAAATACACAAAAGTATTTCGATTTCGCAACCGGGAACTGCCAAAACTAGCCAGTAATGATGACGGTTGTAGGTGGTCAAGTTAAGACTCGTCTCCTGTATGTGTTCGACTGCACGACTAAGCTACACTTTCGGCGCAGAAATAAGCATTATATCTAAAGTGACCATAAGTCCCCGCTTTAGGCGGGACAGTCCCGCATTACATATCGTCGTCCCGCTTCTTAGACATGCTGGCCGGGAAGCACTGATGTCCCGCTTTGAGATCGGCGACTTCAGAATGTCCCGCTTTGAGCATGCAGAATGTAGGTGTAAAAGCCAATTAGTGGCGGTACGTGCAAATCATAAGACCAAAATAAGGGAGTGCCCATGAGTTGGGCGGTACAGTCGACTACGTGGGTGGGCAAAGTGGCAAAAGGTTTTACGACAGAAAAAGAGGGAAGAAAAGCGTGGATGGAATGTTTGGTCTTTGGAGGAGAAGGTCAGCATAAAGTAAAATTTAGTGGGGAAAATCATGTTTAAGGGTACGTGTAACTTGACCACTCAATTGGAGCGCAACACGCAACAACGATTCGGATGTTCGAAGTGACACATGCACATCCGAATTTTCTACTGCTTGCGGTTGCAGAGCATATTTCATGGAGCACCTAAAATCGTTCACCATAAGGTAACAGTGTTTGCGGTAGCACCTACCTCTGTAACAAATTATTTCCCACCGGCAACGTTTGGAAACACAGAAGCCAAGTTGGCAGCCTTAGTAGGTACCCTCGCTTATCACGCTGTACTTCATAACCACAGTTTCCGCTCCATGAATTGCATCAGCAAGTTGGTACAGAAATTGTTTGTGCAGAAGTTTGCATGTGCCCGCATAAACTGGGAGGCAATAATGGCAAACATCCTGCTCCCATGTGCCGGAGACCAACTTCAAGTACATTTGAAGAAATCGAAATTCGTGTCAATATTCCCAGACGCCTCAAACCACTAGGAAGTAAAGGTGTACCCACTCCTTGTAAGATATTTCATGTCGCCCTCGGGTATTGAAGTTATTAGATCTACAGTCACTTACTGAAATTACTTCTGACACTATTCGTGAATTTGTAAAGAATATGTTGGAAGAAAATAATATGACCAAAAAAGCTGTGGGATTTTGTGCTAACAATGCCAACACAAATTTCGATGGCTTTCAGAGAAGAAGATAAAACAATGTGTTTGCGAAATCGAAAACTTCGATTGGAGAACCATTTTTGGGAATTGGTGGTGTGTTCCACATTATTCACAGCATATTGCAAAAGGAAGCTGACTGTCTTCCTATTGCTATTGAAACGCTTGTGGTGCAAATAGATTTTTACTTTAACACTTATGATGTTCATACTGAAGCACTGAAAGACTTCTGTGACTGTGCAGTTAGGGTACAACGCATTCTAGGTTACGGGAAAATCAGATGGCTTTCATTTACAAGGGTGAATCAAAAGTTCTCGGCCGAACCAAGAAGCAAATAAACCGAATGACAAGTAGGATTATTTTGTAAAATTATCACATCCTTGATGTATCAGTGTCAGTACTCAAAATCCTATTTTTATTTACTTGTAGTTGATGATCCATTGAACTGATCTTCGTTGTTCCATTTCTAAACAATGGTCAAATTTGAAGTGGAGCTTTGACCAATTACCAGCAGAAAAAAGGGTGTGATGCCAAAGGAAATTCATATAGTTATGGTTGAGACGGTTGATGAGGACTCCCGTTCTTATTTCACTGTTAAGAAGTGGACTGCAGGGAGAGCACTGAAGTTGAGCCACAGTCTGGCCGGCAGAAATGTTCCACTGTGACGACGGAGTGGAAGAAATTCACCGAATATTAATGAACGATAAGTTACCTATTTCTCAAATAGCTTAGACTATGGGCATTAGGTTTGGCTAAGTACATGCTGTTTTAACGAACATTTTGAGCACAAGACATCTGACTGCAAGGTGGGTGCCCAGAATGTTGACTTCCGATCAGACAGTTAACATACTACAAAAGTCGAGGCAATTTTTGCCTAGTTTCAAGGCAAATGCCGCAGAATTTTTCAAAAGATTTGTTGCCCAAGATGAAACTTGAGTTCATCACTTTGAGCCAAAGTCAATGATACGATGTAAACAGTGGCAGCACCATGATTCTCTACCCCCAAAATATTCCGTCAGGTGACCTCCGTGGGAAAGGCGATGGCCTCTATCTTCTGAGACATTGAGTGTGTAATCATGTTAGACTTCTTACCGCGGGGTCATACAGTCGCGGGCGAGTACTATTTCAGAAGTGCACCAACAGAAACAAGCAGTCAAAACACAGAGGCGGAAGGTCGCAGCAGCAGTTCTTTTACATGACCACACACCTGTTCACACTTCTTAAGTGGTTTTGTCAGAAGCAGCCGGATGTAGCTTTGAATTGTTGCCACAACCCGCTTATTCGCCAGATCTGGTCCCAGACTTTTCTCTGTTCCCTAAACCAATATCCCACATCCGGATCACAGATCTGTCGAAGGTGAGTTGATGTGAGATGTAAAGCTGTTTTTAGAGGGCCAGTAATCGACTTTCCTTCACAGGAGTACCAAAGCTTGAAAACCGCTGGACTAATTGCATTCAACCTATGGGATATTAGGTTGCATAATAATATTGCATGACTTAGATAGCTGGCTTCTTTCAGTATCGGACCGAGAATGTTTTGATCCACTCTTGTACGCCAGGAGTGGAGAGAATCCTGAAGCCCTTTTCAATCTAGAAATCCTATTTTTTGTCTTGATAGAAGTGCAAAACCCTGCGTTGAACTGTGGCCTCTTTATACACAATCTCCGACCTTTTTAACGACATTGTACTGAAAATCGAGGAACAAAATAGTTCAGCACTGGCAGTGTTGTCTGCAACGTACGAACTGCTGCAGTACTGCAGGAATAGGAGCAGAAACAACTTCGTTCTAGACGAGGTAATGATCCGAATTTGCCAACAAGCTGGCACATCAGGAAAATATGTGATGCGTATTACCACCAGTTTCTACGACAATTGCGTCGAGTATCTACAGGAAAGACTGATCCAACTTCAAGAACTGAGTGGCTTCAGTTGGATGGCATTGAAAAAACCGCCGTCCTGGGAAAATATGAGGCAAGCGTCAGACTTTTTGGATCTTAACTCCCTGACCTGGAAACCAATGATAACGAGCTGTTGGACAAAGTTAGCAGGGTGTGTAGATTTGCATCAGCTGGCAAAATTTCCGATTGGAATGGTAAAGAAATAAAGGTTAACATGCGGTGAGTACAAGTGTTTTCCCATTTCCAAGCCAACTCGGTCACATGTGAACAATTCTTAAAACTTATTGAATTTGTCCTGTCTCTCCCTGGGACTAATGCACTTATTGAAAAAATCTTCTCATTGCGATGAAGTACAACTTTGTGTTTAAACAGTGAAAGCGGTGCTTATGATGAAATGCAGTTTTGATGGCAAGAGCACCGGGTATCCCTGCGAACGACCACGACATGCTGACGCAGCGCCCAGATCTACTACGGAAAACACATTCTTCTGAGATGTATTGCTCTGCAAATGTGGTTCAGATGATACAAGGTCAAGCTGTGCATCGATTTCAGTAGCGCACCCATTATTGTACTGACTAATGATGCAAGTGCTCTTTGTTATTGCAGTGAAGTAATGCATATGGATATCTAGCTTTTCAATTTTTGTACGATCTACATACGCTGAAACAAGTAGGGATAGGTTAATCGTCCCGCTTTGGAGTGCAAAGATTCTGGAAGCGCCCCGCTTAAGCCCGCGTAAAATCTGGCCACCTTAGTTATACCCATATCGTTGGCAAAACGCGCTCTGCAACCAGCAGGATAAAAGCTACAGGCGGCTAATCAGAATAAACAGCGGCCTCCGACCAAGAGCTCCTTGGTCTAAGCCTTGGCTTACGATGAAAATTGTCTTTCAAGTTTACTAGCAGGGCTGTCCCGAAGCATCTATTTTATCAGCAAATAGGACCTCATGGAAAAGCAAGTGGATCGAGTTCTGCGTACTGATGCCTCTGAATGAGCAACCCATAGGGTATCGCCTGGTGTTGCTTCGACATACGATCGGTGATGAAGCACAACGCATCCTGGAAACGATGCAGTACGAAAAGGCCAAATATCTAGCTGATCTGGAAACAGGCATCCGAAAATTCGGCGATTTCTACGAGGGCCAGCTAAACGAAACGTATCAGCGGCATCCGTCTTTTACTCGAAACAGACGCCCGAACGAATCTGTCGAGAACTATGTTACGGAGCTGAAAATCCTGGCTCGTTCCTGTCACTTTTGCAATTTTATGGCTGGCAGTCTCATCCGAGGTAGAATGGTGCTGGGGGTTAATGATGAAATCATTACCAAGCGGCTGTTGTGGCTAAGGCATTATCGCTCAAAACAAATTAGTGAATCGTCAGCCACACACCACATTCAGCAAATGCGGTTGCCATGTGATACAGAGCTATGTCCCCTTATCCAACTTCCCTGACAACCCTGCGAAGCCTGGTAGCAAGACGCAAGAGACTTGCAAATTCTGCGCCGCTCGATAGCCGGAAACTTGTGATTACTGTCCGGCTTTGGGTCGAAATTGTGTCAAACGTGGCAGACGAAATCATTTCGCTCTGTGCTGCCAGTCTTCCAAAGTGAATGCATGCAATCATGATTTTGAGCATTCAATCAGCAACATGTCGTGGACAGTACCAAAGCAGAGCATCTACGCAAGTTTATTGGTTGCTGACGAAATCTTGCGCCTCCAGTTACACACGGGTGCTATCATCAATGTAATACCTGCGGTATGGTGCCCAGGAATTCGTGTGCGACCTGATCAGGAATCCCAGCGCATGTGGAACGGTTCCAAGCTTCAACCAAAAGATCTGGCCAAAATCAGTGTGATCAATGCCAAAGGCGGCACTACATATCAGTTGGATTTTGTGCTCATAGAGAAAGGGTTCACACCGATTCTCGGCATTGATTCCATCCAGTCTTGGCTTTGCTTATTTTAATCTGATGATTTTGTGCACGCGTGTGAAGCGCAGACAGAAGTTAGTGAACAGTATCCGTCCGTGTTCAGCTTAGGTTTTGGGAGCTTTGAAGGTTTCGTGCATTTGGCACTATATCCATCAATACGACCGACTGCACTGCCGGCTGGGATGGTTCCGTTTGCTTTACGTAACAAACTCTCCACCGAGTTAAGTAACTTGATGCAGTTGGGTGTAATCGCTAAAGTCGACGAGCCGACAGACTGGGTTAGCGAAGTCGCGGTCGTTACGTAGAAGTACCGTGATTTGAGCTTGTGCGTAGATCCGAAGCTGTTGAATGAAATTTTACGTAGAGAAAGCTACACGCTGCCAATGTTAGCAGATGTTCTGACGCTTTTGACCAATGCAAAGTACTTCACCATAGATGATCTCTCATCGGCTCTTTGGCACAGGTTCCTAGACGAAGTAATCCAGTATCTTAATGACGTTTACCATACCCTTCGGGCGTTTTCCATGGTTGCGTTTACCGATTGGCTTAAAACTTTCGAATGAAATGTTTCAGAAGCGGTTACTGCGATCCCTTGACAATCTAGACGGTGTAAAGTGTTTTGCCGGATGGGAACATGCTGCCAATCTGCACCACAGTAGCGTTGAGTTCAAAAGAACATAAAGCTCAAAAGCGAGAAAGTCGAGCTCAGGAAATCGGAAGTGATTTTTCGCGGGCACTGTCTGATATCCGGAGGAGTAAAGACCGATACCGAAAAAAGCAAGGAAGTGCAGGAGATTTCACAGCCTAAGGATGTTAAAGTTGTTAGTCATTTTGAGGACATGGTGAATTATTTGAGCTGATTCTTGCAGAGAGTTTCTGAAAGTGTCGCCCATCCAGAGCAGACTCACAAAGAGTTTGGTCGGAATGGAGGAAGCGAACAGGAGGCCGCTTTTACAACCATCAAGTATTTTATTAGCTGTGCACCCGTACTCGGTTACTACAATCCTGCTCTGCCTTTGCAGTTAGAGTGACAGCAGCCTGTACTAAATAGTCACCGTTCCTGCAGTTGTGCGCTCACGGTGCCGGAACAGCGCTACGCACAGATCGAGAAGTAGATGCTTACTGTCGTCTACGCGATGGAGCGATTCAATTATTACACCTTTTGTAGGAAGATTACTGTGTATACTGATCATAAGCTGCGCGTGTCAGTAGCCAGTAAACCGTTACACAGTGTCTCTCCAAGTCTTCAAGGTAGGCTAATCCGGCTCCAAAAATGCGACATGGACCTTGTGTACAACCGGGACCGCGGATGTTCATAGCGGACGCTCTGCCGAGAGCACATCTTTAGATTGTCGAACACAAAAAAGGATGAAGTCAATGTTGTCAATCTGCTACAACCTCTGGCGGTAACGAAAGATCGCCGGAGAGAGATAAGGCGTCATACTGAGGCAGACGCGACGTGCGTGACTTTGCGAGGATGACGAGACAAGAAAAACATTTTCCCGATGGAATTAGCAACTTTCTTCACGATGTCTCATGGTTTTCTGTTCAAAGGAAATTGCATTTTGCTCCCAACATCGCTTCGCAAAGAGATGTGGAACACGCTCATCGAGCCCATTTGGGTAGTAACTACAGTTGCAGAGCACGAGAACTAATGTTCATGCCCGGGATGATTAGTCAAATACGAAATCAAGTGTTAACTTCAAACTTCAGCTTCCAAGTGTTAAATTGTCCAGCCTGCCCGTCCCCCAAAGCTAGACAAGCAGGGAACCAATGATGCTGCGTGAGAGCCCAGCCCAACCATGGCAGAAAGTAGTGGTGCGAGTGTTCTGTAAAAACGGGAAGACTACTGAATCACAGTAGACTATTACAGAGACTACTTCGAGATCAATCCACCCACCGCTACCGCCACGAAAGCAGTCATCAACAAGCCTAGGTGTCTGTTGGCCAGACACGGAATATCGCAAAAACTGATCTCTGACAACGGCCCACAGTTTGCAAGTGCTGAGTTCCAAACATTCGTAAACAAGTGACAATTTTCGCATCGAGGAAGGAGCCCATATCATAGCCACTGGAACGGAAAAGCAGAAGCGGCTGTCAAAAAAGTCAAGAGGCTATTGTCGATAGCTAGAGCCACCCATTAGGACACGTAACTGAGGCTGTTGGAGATTCACAACACGCTATACCAAACATCGGTCTCAGTTCAGTGCAATATTTGTACATCAGGAAGACAAGAACCCTAAAGCATGCGCCTGCTGGACTCTTACGTCCTTTCTTGCCATCGCATGAGGAACTTCGATAGAGTATTAAAAAATGGTTGGTAGATCAGAAACGGTATTACGACCGTGGGACCCGTGCGCAACCTGAGCTATTAGTAAATGAAGTATTGTGGATCCAACCAAAACCAGGTATCAGCGAAAATAGGAAAAAGGTGTAGTGATCGTGCAGGTCAGAGAACGATCTTATGAAGTCTGTACTGGAATGAAATTAATCTAAGGGAACCGAGTGCAGCAGAAGTGACCTCGGGAACGTGAAGATGAACCTGCTGCAAAGAACATGACGGCTTACGGAGAGGTCACAAAGAGAGAGGCAGTAAATACTATGTAGAGCGGAACAACGTACGGAGTCTTCAGAGACTACGATGTGGCTGATCCCGAAGTAGCGAAGGATGTGCTGGAATTGTGCAAACTGAAGAAAAGTACGAATTTACATGAAGAAGTAAACGGCTAGCTTATTGAAGGAGAACAGAGCAGTTGCTTAGACGTCTACACAAATGTTGCTTATGTGCTGATTGGTTCGTATTTGACTACGCTGGGGCGGGATTGTTTACTAGATTCAAAGGAAGGATATCCTGAATACAGTAGAGTACTTAGCTATGGAATTGACCTAGTTAGTTACATTGACGTTTCTAACTGCTGGTTATGCTGTCATTTTTGCTGAGTTCGCTTTGTTGAATAAACCGTTTGTCCCTGAATGATCGAGTTCTGTGGAACTTAGGCCCTACAAACTGCAGGCTGCCAAACGGGAATTCGAACACATGATCAAGCTCGGTATTATCCGCCTTTATAACAGCTGTCGGGCTTCACCCCATCATCTGGTACCCAAAGAAGCCGGTAATCGGCGCCCATGAGGCGATTACCGGACTCTCAACAGCATTACCGTCCCAGATCGATAGCTTATTCCGCGTATTCATGACCTTTCACTGCGAGTAGCCGAAAATCCCTTCTTTTCCAAGGTTGCCCTTTTTCAACCTTACCAATAAATCCCCATGGCACCCGGAGACTTTGCCAGAACGGCCGTTTATTACGCCTTTCGGCCTCTGCTACGTCACGCAGTCTTTTCAGTGTTTCGCGCACCAGATCCGCCATAGTCTAAACAGCTTAATAGCCAGTGACACGCCAGAAGAGCGCTTGAAGCACCCTCGATACATTTTCCAGCGTTGCACCCATCATTTAATCGCCATCAATCCTGAAAAGTGTTTGTTCGAGCAATCATGCCTTAATTTTCTTGACCACAAAATCAGTAGTAAATGTATCCGTCCCATTGCTGAAAATACCAGGGTAATCAATAACTACTCACCGCCTAAAGTAGTTAGAAACAGACGACGTTTCCTCGGTATGGAAAATTATTATGGAAGATTCATTCATACCTGTGCTGCCTTTCTTCAAACACTGACTGATATGCTTAAAACCAATCGGAAGAACTTCACACTTACACCGGAAGCCGAAACAGAGTTGCTTGCCATTAAACAGAAGCTAAGCCATGATTTCAGAAAGGTTTGAAAACAACCGGTTGGAATAATTTGTGGGCAACTTTTCACTTTTGACACAAAAGCTTCGTTAGGCCGGGTGAACAAGTCGAGGATTGGAGTACCTTAAAATTATATGCCAACGTTCGCTATATCGATGGTCCGAAAGATATTGTCGCTGATGCACTAGCTTGTGCTCGTATTCACCAGTATTTGCCTTCCCCCATTAACTTTGAGGGAATAGCCGTTGCTCAGACGTACGATCAGGAACTTGCACAATTTCAACGGAAAGCCTTGTTGAAATTCCTCCAAGTGACTGTTTTTAACTCAGATGCAAGGATTTACTGTTTTGTTTCCACGGGTAAGCCAGGACCGTTTGTTCCCCAGTCTTTCCGGTGAGCCGTGTTTAACCGTTTCCATGGAAAATCTCATTCAAACATTCAATTCACTATGATGCTAATCACCCATCGTTATATCTGGAATAATATGCGCGCGGACCTCCGGCAACGGATTAAGCAATATCTCAGCTGTCACAGTAGCAAAGTCCATCGACACATCATCATCGCCCCCGGAAATTTCTCACCCTCTGATGTACGGTTTCGGTTCGCTGACTTAAACTTAGGTGGACCGCTCTCTCTATCAAACGGTTTTACCTTTATCCTGATGTTTGTGGATCCTCTTACTCTTTGGCCACACGCGATTCCTTTACGTGACACCGTTGTAGGCTTGGTTCACCCAGTTGCGTCAAAAGAAAGAACTCGCAACGGCTCTGCATATAAACGCTGGATTCTCAATTCTGAGGCAAAGTACAATTAGCCGGGTGTTTAAAAACTCGCTCGTGCGTTAAATGGATTGCTTGATCGACCGCACTGAAGCAGGCGATTCATCTCACCCCAGCTTTCAGTCACCATCACAGACACACCTACTGAAACTGTGGCCCGTGCATTTTACAAATCATGAATTTCTCTTGTTGACGTACCGGACACGCTTATCACCGATAGAGGATAATAATCGAACTCCATCATTTTCTGTGACTTGCACCGCTTTTTGGGTTGTATTCACATGCGAACAACCGCTTATCATCCCGCAGCAAAACGGTGTTGTCGAACGGTTCCATCGAAGACTAAAAGCCACAGCCAGTTCACCTGACACACGTTGATCTGAGCGCATTCCAGCCGTACATCTTGCTATTCGTAACACCCTCAACGATGATATGGGATTTCGTCCTTCCCAACTCTTCATTGGCACAACCTGTAGCAGGTGAAGGTACCCCAGTTCATCTGTGAAAACTTTTAACTATACTTATATCGTTGTTCACCTAGGCGCCAGAAGCGGATAAGTGAACTTGTTGCTGAGTTCGACTGCTTGAGTTGAGCATCGCCATTTTGCTTGGTGCTCATTTCGGTTGGAACGCACAATCACCTTATGTGCTATGGGGTATTTGTTCCTATAGCTAGCAGAGTCAACGGTGCCGTTTTTATAGCTAAGCAAACAGGGAACCTTCCTGTGCCAATAAAAGTTTCCTTGCTACTCGAGCTGCATTTTGGATCCGCAATCTGCGCTCCCGCTAAATTTGTGACCCCGACTATGAAAGAACCTGAACGCCAGATAATTCGAACCTTTCCTCGGTGAGCCCGTTCCATATATTGTTTCCATATTTTCCGGTTTATTTTTGCATACGATAGGCTCTTTGCTATCAATGTTTTAAACGATGGATTCTGTAGACCATAACTTAATGTCTCCCGTTAGTGTAGTATTTCTCTCTCACCTTTTTGGAATACGATCTGACAGCTGGGCGAGAAAGCTGATTAACAACTCGCGCGTGTGCGCCACAAATCGTACTTGGGACAGACCTTGCGCGCGTGTTGCCAGGGCCCAGCCGAAAGCTGATGAAATCGCGCATCAGACATCACTCGCGCTGCCATGCCCCGGGTAGGCGGATGAAGACTGGCGTGCCCGAGCAAGATGGCCAACTGGCCAGACGGAGCGGACAACCAAGTGTGGAGTGTGGGCTTAAAGTCAAATCCACCAGGCGATGTTCAGAGGATTGGGGAGCGACATATAAATATGAGAGTTCTCGATCTTAATACAACTCTGATCTGCTTAGACTTCTTCTGTCTTTCTGCCTGTCGGGTTTGTCAAGGCGTCAAACAGAGCAGGCGTAAGGGCCCAGATTTACCAGCAGGCGTGAATCAACCGGTCGATTGTGGGTACAGCGTTATAACAGTATCCCTTTTTGTGGTTTGCTTACCTTGAGGCCGAATTTTATAACCACGGAACTACTACCGACTACGCTAAGCACAACAAGCTCATGTCATATCACTCCAAGGAGATATCTACGCAGCTCAGTGACGTCATTATTTCTCAAAACGAAAGCCGCCATGAGACCAGGATTAAACTTGTCATGCCCTGTGGGAAAGTCCACCTGAGCATCATTTCAGGGGTCTGCAGTTGGGCGACAAACCGGATTCAACCCTGCTGCAAGAGATGCAACAGCTGCTTGGTTCATCAAAGATGCACTAGACCCTACTCCGTGAACTAATGTTACAGAGGCTAGCAGAAAGTGCGCAAGCGATTCTCGCTATCGTGAGCTCCGTATCGCTCACTCAACTTACTAATTTTGCAGATCGAGTCATCGAACGATCACAGACACTAGCGGACGCCATCAATTTCAACGCCGTCGCGTCCCAGGGAACTTCGATCACTGGCTTTAGAAGCCCTTTAAGCACAAGTTACTATACTTAGTCGCCAAGTCCAACATCTCACTGGGAGCTGTCGCCGTCACAGTCGATATAAATCGACCTCCATACGCTCCAATTCTAGCAACACGTAGGCTTGTCATCGGGACCATTAAGCCTTTGGTACTGCAGCTCGTAAATGTGTCAAGCCTTGCAACTTCACCCAGAAGTAGCGAAACTACTCGGCCATCCCGTAATGGCGACCGACGCGACAGGTCAAAATCGAAGTCGCCTCTTTTTCAGTAGGAATTTAAATTCCGGTCCCGAGTTCCCAGTTGACACCGGAGCCAAAGTTAGCGCTACACCCCGCAGCTCAGAGGAAGTCATCTCACACTGGCCGACCAGACTACGTGCCACCAAAAGCACGCTAATCGCAACGTTCGACGAGAAGCTGCTAACGCTCAAGCTAGGCTTCCGGTGAAACTTTCGCTGGCCATTCATGGTAGCAGGCGTTCCTTTCGCTACCGTACGCATGGATTCAACACTTCGAACTTGTCGTGGATGCTAGAAGACATACTCTTATCCACTGTCGGGCACAACTCAGTGTTTATGGGACCAGCGCCAACGTGACCACTATCAATCACAATCGTGTCCTGCCTCAAGGTCCACACCTTTTTATAAATCTTTCCAACCAGCATATTAAGCTGCTTCGCACTCAGAACGACGTACCTCAAGTGGTCAAACGTCATGTGTCACAAATGCACTAAGGTTCCACTTGTTGCTGACGGCCCTTGCAGGCTAGCCCCGGAAAACCTCCAAGCGGCTAAGCCGGAATTCTGGCATATGCTCGAACTGGGAATAATTTGTCTGTCGACGAATCCATGGGCAGCAACATCACACATGATACCGAAGTAATCCGATGACTGACGCCACCGTGGTGACTGCACGGTGCGCAATAAAGTTACCGTCCCTGATAAATACCCGATTCCCCACATGCAGGACTTGACTTTGCCCTTAGCAACTAGCAAAATCGATCCAGTGGGCGTCTACAATCAGATATCGAGGGCGCCAGAAGGCGTACCTAAAACAACGGCCAACACTCAGTTTGGTCTTTTCGAGTACCTCGGAATGCGTTCTCAGCAACGCTGCCGGAACTTCTCAACATCTTATTTTTGAGGTAACAAGTGGACTAGAAGGCGTTTAGCATTATCCTTATTTAGCGGACATTTACATCGCCAGTTCTTCTGAAGATAAATATCACATTCATTTTGACTCAATTTCAAACGATTAACCCAAAATGTGGTTACCGTCAACCTCGAGGAATGTGTGTAGTGAAAGTGAAAGATTTACACTATCAGTATTTTCTGACCTTGGAGTTTATTCTTCTTTTTATCTTCCGATCGTCCATTTGTGTTACTGACGATCCACTTTCGTTTTTGCTGTGAGTCGTGCGGTTCGTCTTTTCGTGCTTCGCTATTTGACTTCCAGTTCTTTGTAGCTCGTACAATACACCTTGGGCTAGGCAAAGTTTCACTTCTGGAGACTTGGTATCTGTGGTTGGTCTTACTGGTAATTGTCCTTACCAGTAAATGAGTTTGGCTCCACAATTGGTGACCCAAGTTGGGAACTCCATCGCGCTCATCTTATATCCCGCACCCCGGTGAGACCAAACCATATCGTTTTGTTTGGTTTTCCACTTTTTACCGTTTAGCCTCCTTTTATCATGTCTGATGTATACGGTAAACTTCCTGCTGGTGCTTTTAATGCTATTGCTTTTCCTGTCACGCGTTTATTAGCACCTATCCACAGTTTTGATTCGTATTGTTAGAGTCTGCTTTCACTCGCCATAGGATCACTGCTGATTCCACAAAGTGTGGACATCTACTAGTTCGCCTGCAATTCAGAGACCAGTTAAGGCAGCCTGTCTCGACGCAGTGTTATGGAACTCTTAAGCAGGCCGCCATTAGCAGAAACACACCATCCGAGTGGGCCCGTATGCAGCAGCCATTACAAGGTCTGCAATTGGATGAAAAGAGACCCTCAACACTACTTAGCGACATGCGCCAAATGTTCGGTACATCCTCCTTTGGCTTGTCACTATTGCGGGAACTCTGGTTATAGCATTTACCAGAAGCAGCCCAAGGTATTCTGACCGCAATTCAACTCCAAGCGCCAGGTGAGGCCCCTCAGATTGCTGACACAGTAATTGATCGCTTTCATTCTCAGTTCAATTTTGTCCATACCCCATTGCCACCGTTACCTTGTACTCATAATAGCTCTCCTGTTCCTTGGTGCTGACACCCTACACAGTCTGCCCATACTTCGCAGGGACGTATGACTATTTTAGTGGAAATAGCTGCTTTGCCCGTGAGTCTAACAATACATCTTACAATAACGGATGCTGTCGTGCCCAAAAAGATAACTGTTATCTTTTATGCACAATTTCATTCCTGACAAATTGTACACTATTCCTTCGTGTTTTAACCTGCCTTAAATCCGGCTCGTCACTTGACTGCTCGGTAAGGTGTTGCGCTTGTAGCAGTCTGGAGATTCCCCGGTTTGCCTGTGTAAAATTCTAACCAAAATTCTATAATTGTACACTTAGGCAACCGGTGTGGTTTGTTGAACTGATTGCTGAGTTCGAATGCTTGACTTGCTCACCGCCATTTTTTGCTTGGCGCTCGCTTCGGTTGCAACGCGCGACTGCTCTGTGTGCTGTGCTTGCTCCATTCCCCTAGCTAGAGCGTCCGCGGTGTCGTTCATTTATAGCTAACAGGAAATCTTTTGCTGAACCAATAAAAGTTTCCCTGCAACTCGATCTGTCTTCTGGAATCGCTCTCTGGGCTCCCGGAATAGGCAACCCTCTAAATTGGTGACCCCGGATCCGGAACAATCTCAACGCCGGATATTTCGAACTTTTCTCCGGTGAGCTCGTTCCATTTATTTTTCATATTTTCCGGTTTATTTTTGCATACGGTAGCCTATTTTTTGCATCTTTTTTAAGCCATGGATTCTGTAGAACCTAAGGTAGAGTCTCTGCTTAGCGTTGTATCTCTCTCTGTTCCACCTTTTTGGGACATGGATCCTGTTTTGTGCTTCGCTCATCTGGAGGCTGAGTTTTACAACCACAGAATCACTTCCGACTACGCGAAGTATTGCAAGCTCCTGTCCTACCTCCCCAAGGAGATATCAATGCAGGTTCGTGACGTCATCATTTCTCAGACCGATACCCGCTATGAGGCTCTCAAGGAAGCCACAATTAAGCGTGTTATGCCATCTGAGAAAGTTCGCCTACAGCAGCTTTTCAGGGATCTGAAACTGGGCGAAAATCTGCCCTCAACCCCGCTACGGGAGATGCAGCAACTCCTTGGTTCTTCAACCATGGATGAGACTTTACTTCGCGAACTATGGCTACAACGGCTACCGGAAAACACACAAGCGATTCTTGCTACAGTGAGCTCCGTTTCGCTCACTCAACTAGCAGATTTAGCGGATCGAGTTATTGAACGATCACAGCCACAAGCCGCCGCCAGTAAGATGAATGCCGTCGAGTCCCAGGGCACTTCTATCACTGGCTTACCGTCAACTATAAAAGCCCTGCAAACACAAGTTGCGACACTTAGTCGCCAGGTGCAACAGCTCACTATGAACCTTCGTCGTCATAGCCGATCAAAATCGCCCTGCAAACGTTCTAAGTCTAGAAACAGGCAAGTTAGCTGTTGGTATCATCAGCGCTTTGGTACCGCAGCTCATAAATGTGTAAAGCCTTGCAACTTCGCCGAGAAGCAGGGTAACCTAGGCCGGTCTGTAACGGCGACGGACGCGACTGGCCAACACCAAAGTCGCCTCATCCGCGTTAGGGATTTAACTTCCGGCACCGAGTTTCTAGTCGACACTGGTGCTGAAGTTAGTGTTATACCCCGTAGCCCAAATGAGGTCGTCTCACCATCGCCGACCAAGCTGCGTGCGGCCAATGGCACACCAATCGCAACTTTCGGCGAAAGCTGCTAACGCTCAATTTAGGCCTCCGGCGAACCTTTCGCTGGCCTTTCATAATCGCTGCCGTGCCTTTCGCCATCATAGGCATAGACTTTCTTCAACGCTTCGATCTCATCGTCGACGCTAAAAGGAAGAAGCTTATCGACTCCAGGACACAGTTCAGTATTATCGGGACCAGCGCCAACGTGGCTGCTATCACTCCGATTCGTGTCCTACCTCAAGCTTCACAGTCTTTTCTAGAGCTTTTCAGCAAGCACCCTAAACTCGTTCGCGTCCTGAACGAGTTGCCTCCTGTGACGTCAAACATCACGCATCACATCTGCACTAAGGGCCCACCTGTTTCGGCCCGCCCTCGCCGACTAGCCCCGGACAAGCTCAAAGCTGCTAAGGCGGAATTCGAGCAAATGCTCGAACTGGGAATCATCCGCCCGTCCAAAAGTCCATGGGCATCACCATTACACATGGTGCCGAAGAAATCCGGTGACTGGCGCCCTTGTGGTGACTACAGGGCACTTAACAAAGTTACCGTCCCGGATAAATACCCTATCCCGCACATGCACGACTTGACCTCAGCTCTAGCTGGCAAGTCTATCTTCAGCAAAGTCGACTTAGTTCGTGCCTACCACCAGATACCTGTCGCGCCAGATGACATTGCTAAAACAGCAATCATCACGCCATTTGGCCTATTCGAGTACCTCAGAATGCCTTTCGGCCTCAGCAACGCTGCCCAAACTTTTCAGCGTTTTATTCATGAGGTAACGCGAGGACTCGAAGGCGTTTATCCTTATCTAGATGACATTTTTATCGCGAGCTCTTCTGAGGAAGAACATCTTCATCAACTCGACGCTCTCTTCCAACGCTTAACACAGCATGGGGTTACCGTCAACCCCGATAAATGCGAGCTTGGCCAAAGTTCCATCGACTTCCTTGGCCACCGCATATCCGCCTCTGGTATTGAAGCTCTGCCAGACAAAATCCAGGCACTGAAGGACTATCCTGCTCCGAGTTCCTTCAAGCAGTTACGCCGATTCCTTGGTCTGGTCAACTATTATAGACGTTTTATACCTAACTGCGCGAGCATTGTTCAACCAATGACTGACTTGCTCCGCGGTAAACAACGGTCTTTTCACTTTACAGACGACGCTAAATTGTCTTTCGAGAAGCTTAAAGACGCTATCTCCAAAATAGCGCTTCTCGCCCATCCAGACACGTCTGCATCACTCTCTCTGACAACTGACGCATCAGACACTGCCGTCGGTGCAGTTCTTCAACAACTCATCGACCATCGATGGATACCTCTAGGTTTCTTCTCAAAGCGCTTACAACCTGCCGAATCGCGATACAGCACCTTCGGTAGGGAACTGTTAGCTATCTACCTAGGTATCCGACATTTCCGTCACTATCTCGAAGGTCGACATTTCACCGTCTTCACCGACCACAAGCCATTGATCTACGCAATCAATGGCGCAACAGACAAGTACTCGCCGCGGGAAACTAGACACCTAGACTACGTTTCTCAGTTTACGACAGACGTACGTCATGTCTCAGGTGTTCTCAATCCCGTCGCTGATGCGCTTTCACGCATTCAACAGATCAGCTTATCGCCTGGCACCAACATTGATCTAGCCGCTATGGCTGCTGCCCAACAAGCTGATCCCGACATACGCAAGCTCCGACGCAACACCACTGAGACGATCACCATCGATCGACTCAAGCCAGCCTTCTTCGACAAGTCTGACCCTTCGGTGCAGCAAGCACCTTCACAGCCTACGCCATCACGGCTCGCACCGCAACCTCAGACGAGTCAGTCCGCTCCAGCATAACCGACAATCTCAACCGACAGCACTCCTACTCGCCCTACACTCAATCGACGCGGTAGGAAGCTCAAACGTTCAGTTCGTTTTTCGGACTTTGTTAGCACTCACTATTTTACGTAAAACGTGCCTTCGTAATCTTCTGCTCTTACCAAACGTTTTTGAAAATCCACAAAAAGAAGACCAAAACGTTTTGAAATTACCAAAAAAGAGCAAAACCTATTGAAAACCCAAAAACAGCTTTGCACGTTTTCGCTTTACACTCTTTTGTGTATGGCTATGCATTTATGCTGCTTTTTCATTTGCTTTTCATATACACCCCGTCGGTTGGTTGCCCCTCGGTTTCACTTTCCGCTGGATCTCCGCACGTCAACTGGAAGTTCAACAATCTTCCTGCTCAACTGCCTACGTGAACTTTATTAACTGTCCCCCCCCCACAAACAGTTTTTTTACCGTTTCGACACCGTAGGGAGGACACGGGTGGGAGCCCGCTAGGGTCCGATTGCATGGTTCTCCCCCAGCAGCTGTATCGGGTTTCACAACCTGGTCTCGCAGAAGGCTGGCCCGCGACGGACAGTCCTCACGTAGATCGAAGGACTGCTTACACAGTCCCTTCTGGGAGAGGGCTATGTAGCAGTCTGGAGATTCCCCGGTTTGCCTGTGTAAAATTCTAACCAAAATTCTATAATTGTACACTTAGGCAACCGGTGTGGTTTGTTGAACTGCTTGCTGAGTTCGAATGCTTGACTTGCTCACCGCCATTTTTTGCTTGGCGTTCGCTTCGGTTGCAACGCGCGACTGCTCTGTGTGCCGTGCTTGCTCCATTCCCCTAGCTAGAGCGTCCACGGTGTCGTTCATTTATAGCTAGCTAACAGGGAATCTTTTGCTGAACCAATAAAAGTTTCCCTGCAACTCGATCTGTCTTCTGGAATCGCTCTCTGGGCTCCCGGAATAGGCAACCCTCTAAACGCTAAGGTTTCGCTCCTGTCTCGCTTCATCACGCCACGTCTTTTGCAGTCCATCGAATATAGTCCGCTGTGTCCGACTTTAGTCGCCTTCTCATATCCACGCTCGATTACGCGCACCGTCTCGGACTAATATGCACTAGTCCTACAAATTGGTGACCCCGACTCGTACGCGCGGAATTGAATTTTTTTTCATCTTTTGTATTGTTTGGTGAGTTTGTTTCTTTTCCTCAATAATATACATGTTTTTATTTGTTTCGTGCCCAAGTTTAGTAGTTTCAGCTGGTTTTTGTTCATCATTGATCTTCTCGATTCAAACTTGAAAGTGACACCTGAGACGTTTCACAGCGTAGACATGCTCTCTTTGGCTGATCGAACTTTCATGGAAAACAGCCCAGAGTTATGAATTGTCATAACTGAGACCGAACTGGAAAACAAAGGCATTCAGACGGACCATTCGAAGGACAATCAGTTCATCCCACGCCTTCCTTCGTCGTTTGTGACGCCGATTCAGAGCATTCTACTCTGCTAAAGGAATGAAGCAAAGCACGAAACTATAAAACAAGCGATTTTTGTGTTACAGCCAAGCGCACCGGCTCGATTTGAAATGCTCAAGCTGGGAGATCACAGGCCGTCTACGCCGCTCCGCAAAATCCAGCGCATTGTTCTAGTCAAGTCAAGCCAAGAAATTGCTTTATGCACCCCGCATGGGTGAATGTTCAGCTAACCACACACGATCTCGACGACGTACCAAAAAAGCAAATCAGTGGAAAAGCAACACGAGAAAGAACAGGTAGCTATGGACAAAAAACACAATCAAGTTGAATGTTGACTGATTAAGTCAACAATGACAGAGATGGATCTCGCAAAGACGCGAGATGTAAGGGATGACTGACGAGCGGTAAACTTGCGTGCGGGCATAGATTAGCTTGTACTTCTGCCTAGTAGATGAAGTTGCTAAACAACTTTAGTCCTTTTTTCTTGAGCGAAAAAGAGATAAAAGATCTGTAGTTTGCAAGTCACCCAGAGCCATGGACAGTAATGCTCCCCATATTTCTAGATACGCCCCTGAAACAACTAGTTACTAAAGTAGACACTGCCTACCAATGTCTTCCGCAGCAGACGGCCAGTAGCCTTGGTGAGGGATTCTCACCGACGAATATCGAGTCTCAGAACTGTTCCATGTCATCAGGCCAACCTGATCCTACAGCCGAAGAAATTGCGCTACTTCGCAGCAGGATAGCAGCAGTGAAGTCTTCGAAGCAGCTACGATCAGACACTAACCACGTTTTGGCTACTGTTCATTGTGGCTCATCTGTATCTTCACCGAGTGCGTTTCGTTTGAGACGAAAGCGCAACATTTCCTCTGCACGTTTTCATACAGATAGTAACAATGCCATCGAAGAATTATGTAGCTATCACTGCCAAGATGGTGGAAAAGCTAGACGTTGTCGGGCACCCTGCACAAGGCAGGACTCAGCCGCTTCAAATAGAGGGAATAGCCAGCATACTAACATGACCAACACATCCATCACCAACCAAACAGATCACCTCTTTTTCCTTAACATTCGACGATCTTCCATCACTTTTCTCATCAACACGGGGGCGGAAGTCAGCGTCATCCCTGCGAACGCGAACAATATGCATTCAAGACCCACGTATAACCTGCTTGAAAAAGTTGACGAAACAATTGGCCTCGGCCGGTTGTTGTCGACTACCTGGTTGGGGTCCGAGAGACGAGGATAATTGCTGGTTGAAAACCTTGGAAGTTATGGCTCAAGATCGATGTCAATGGCGGACGTGTGCATCAGTGTGTTGCGGTGTCCCTTCCTCCTCCCCCTAAAAACGAACAAACTGAAAAAAAAAATTTCAAAAACTGTGAGTGGTAAACTTGACAAAAAAAGCATTTCTTGTTGCTCTTTTCTTATTATTCATATTGTTTTCCTATTCAGCCATGATTCCGATGGCACAATATCTGTACCACAGATTGTGTATAATATATATATATATATATATATATATATATATATATATATATATATATATGCTTGCGGCCAACGGTTTTCCGATAGTTTCATTCGATCACCGCATGATGAACCTGGACCTCCGCCGAGATTTTTAGTGGGTTTTCATGGTTGTTTCTGTACTCTTCGTATTTACCGGTCTCGACTTCCTCCGATATTTTGGGTTGTTTGTTGATCCTGGTCGCCACAGACTTTTAGACGACCGTAGTAATCTAGGGGTTGAAGGCGTTCTTACGGACGCCCCAAAAATCAGTCCTGTCTTCCGAACCGCCGACGCACCCACAGATTATGCGAACCTACTGTCTGAATAGCCGCGACTGGTACGACCAGCTGCAGAGCTTCCGCCATTCACTACACAGGTCGCTCACCACATTTTCATGACTCGCCCCCGACAAATTACTTGCCGCCAGAGCTGAATTCGATCACTTGCTTCAGCTCGGTATCATCAGACCATCCAACAGCCCGTGGGTGTCACCTCTCCACGTCGTTCCGAAGAAGAGCATGGGGACTGGCGTCCTTGTGGCGAGTATCGTTCCCTGAACAACGTGATCACCTCTGATCGCTATCCCGGTCCCCATATCGTGCACCTCACCGCCAGTCTGGTAGATAAAAGCGTTCTCGGTAAAAACTACCTGGTGAGCTCTTACAACCAAGTTCCGGTAGCGGAAGCGGACACCGTTAAATCTGCCGTGACGACTCCATTTCGTTTGTTTAAGTTTCTGCGCAAGCCATTTGGTCCGAAGAATGCCGCGCGAATTTCTCCGCCTTCCATCTACCAAGGTTTTCATGGTTTAGACTTTGCGTACGCTTATCTCAGTGACATCTTAATTGCGAGCTCTTCACAATAAGATCACTTTCTCTACCTTTCAAAGTTTTTATCGTTTAATGTCAACACGGGGTGACGGTCAGCGTAGAAAAGGGTTCTTTTGGAGTCGACTCAATAAATTTCCTCAGTCATTGTATTCTGCAGGCGTCGTGCCATTGCTGGATAAACTCCAGGACATCATCGACTACTCCGACACCCACTCTTTCAGACAGTTTAGGCGTTTTGATGGGCTTGTTAATTATTACCGACGCTTCATACCAAACTGCGCATCGGTGCTACAACTTCTCACGAACCTTTCCTGAGGGAACACATTCAATTCAAATTATCTGCCCCAACACGCGCTGCTTTTAAGTCGCTGAAATAGGCTATCTCCAATCAAGTTACTATAGCGCATCACGCTCCGCAGCCCAACTATGCTTCAGTACACACGCTTTGGACGTGGAAGTTAGAGCGAACTTACAATAAAATGTAGGTGACGCATGGCAGACATTGGAATTTTGCTCCAAACGATTGCAACCTACAGAATCTCGTTACAGTACTTTCCGTCGAGAAATATTAGCCATTTATTTATCCATGTAATTTTCGCCATGTTTAAGAAGGCCTCTCCTTTGTTGTCTTCTCCGACCATCTAGTTGCTTAGCTCGACTACCGACCGATACTATCCTAGCGCATTGCGCCACTTAAACGATATACGACATGGCTCAGGAGTGCACAAGGTCGTCGCGGACACAATTACCCAGATTCAAGTGCTCTCCGCTGACGCAGGCACCACTATCGACTTGGCAGCCACAGCCGCTGTGCAACTCCATGATCCAGAGGTTGATGCACTACGAAGGCCTCCCTCATTGGACCCGTTCAGCTGACATCATCCGACGGGAGTACAGGAGCGGTTGTACTTAGCTGCTGACGTACCCCGGCGCGCTGAATTGTTAACTGTTCAATGGCGCAACTTGCTTTGCCGGCAGGGATAAGATGGGGTACAGAGGCGCGACATGTCTGTTTACGGACGCAGGGCACGCTGAGCCGTTCCGTTGTGAGAACGGAATAGCCGCAATCGACCTGTCATGCGTGCACCGCGGGGCAAGAACCATAGAACGCACGCCATTTGGTTGTGAGAACTGAACCTAAGTGAGTCGCCACAGCCGTACTGAATGTGTCATGCCTCGATCGCAGAGCAAATCTACGGGAAAGAGGACCATTCTACTGTGTGAACTGGACATCAGCCAGACGCCACAAACGCTATGAATGTGTCATGCCTCCACTGCACAGCAAGACAAACTGAGCACGGGCTGTTCGGCTATGAGAACTGGAGGTTAGTCAGACGCCACAGCCGCACCGAAAGTGGCATGCTTCGATCGATCGATAGTCGGCCTTTACGCAGATGAAAAAGCCATCAAACCGGTTCCCTGCGAAGTGGTTATTGGCTTGTTGTGCTAGTCGTTGAGAAAAACAGCCTGGCCGTGTGTGATGACCGGTCGATGGGCGCCGTTTTGCAACTGCCACCAAATCTGTTATAGTCTCATGACTGGTTTCCACCAAACCCGTAAGCTTCTATTAGGCTGCCTTCGCTGCTAAAGGAGAGCATGCTGCCGGGAGCACATTGTAAGGTAACAGCGTTGTTCGCTTTACGGTTTCAACCGTGTGTGTGTTACAGCTGAAAATTCACATTTCATGGGTGCATAAAAACGAATTCTTGACTTGACTTGACTTAAAAATGCTATTAAATTTCAGTCTGCTCAGAAGCATCGTTGGCACCATTCGACAACACACCAAGTTAGTCATGTATGCAATTATTGCCCTTACAGTCAGGCAATTGTTAGCTATACCAATCGATCAAGCCTTCGATGGTTTTTCTCGTGTACAATCTAGACTAAATATTTATTCAGTTACTCAGTTACGTTTGCAAGAAATGTGTGAATTGTATGTAAATAACAACGAATTAGATGTTCATCTTGTCCCCCGTCCTTTTGGCGACCGAGGAGCATTCGCGGTATGGTGTTGGCGAGTACTTTCCGCAATATCTGCCATAAAATCTGCCGACATTCGTTCACAAAGTTCTCTTTCATTTCATCCATGTGGTTGGGTTTTGTTCTATAAACTCTGCGCTCTAAGTATCCTTATAAGCAAAAATTCCATGTGATTCGGACCCGGTGATCGCGCTGACCATTATATCGGTCCTCCGCGACCGACCCCACTTCCACAGAATGTCTCGTTGAGGTAGGCACCAACCGATTGCACCTTATTTGTAGGTGCGCCCTTCGGTTGCCACCAAACGTTTTTCATTTACGCCTACAACTGTAGCTGCGGAATGACGCTGGTCTGCAACATTTCCATGTACAAGGATGCTAAGAACTGTCAGGCATTATAGTACTGTTAAACAACAACCTACCGGACACACTCCTGGAAAAGAAAAAGGGCCCAATGATTTTTTGACCAGTCAACCCAGCCCAGCCCAGACCATAAGCTTTGCGCTATGTTGCGCACTCAAGTATGTATGTTGCACACGTGTTGCACATGGGTTGCGCACGTAAACGTAGTATAGCCTGTAAATCCAAGGTAAATCCATGAGAAGAAGGCAATTTGGATGCTGGTAAAACTCTTGTCTCTTTCTGGTGTACACATACAGGTGAAAATGTTGTACGGAAATCTGTGATTTGACTACCAGTGAAATCGTTTAAGGTCATTTGTGTTTATCTATGGTTAATTGGTCATGTAAGATGGCGCAACGAAATAAGTGCACGGCTGGTTAGGAGGTTAGCACTGCGCCGTGTCGCGATGCGTCGAGCCGTTTGTTCCTGTTCGCGCACACGTTCTGTTCAGCCAGACAAATAGTAGGACAGTTGACCGCCTTGGCACTTTCGCTCGAATGTTATACTTGGGAGAAAAGCCAGTGGTTTGCTGTCGTCGGCAATGCAGAGTTAAAGGAGGTAAGTGCTGATTGCCGCTTTGTAACGCTACCGATTTGGCTAGAATGGATTTGGATAGATGGACCTCGTAATGTGCACCCATGTATCCATGAAGTGTGGATATTCAGCAGTAACACACACGTGGTAGAAACCGTAAAGCGAACAACGCTGTTACCTTACAATGTGCTCCAGGCAGTATGATTCCCTTTAGCAGCAAAAGCAGCCTAATTAAAGCTCACGGACTTGGTGGAAACCAATCACGATGCTATGACAGCCTTGGTGGCAATCACAATACGTCGTTCATCGATCAGTCATCACACACGGCCAGACTGTTTTTCTCAACAGCTAGCACAGCAAGCCAATAACCACTTCGCAGGGAACCAGTTTGCAGGCCATTTTGTCTGCATGCCATTTTCGGTGCGGCTGTGACGTCTGGCCAACGTCCAATTCTCAACTGACTCTTCAGTCGGTGCGATTGGAGTTGTTCTCCAACAACACGTTGGAATGCAGTGGCACCTACTCGGTTTCTTCCCCAAAGGCCTACAGTCAGCAAAATCCTGCTACGGCACGTTTGGTAGCGAACTGCTGTCCACTTACTTAGCTATTCTTCACTTCCGGCACACACTCGAAGGCCGCGCCTACACGGTGTAAACTGAACATGATCTTCTCAATTTTGCCTTTAATGAGCATCTGAGAAATGTTCACCACGGGCAAATGGACACTTTGATTTTGTCGAGCAATTCACTGTGGACATAAGTCATGTCTCAGGTTTCGCCAATCCCGTCGCTGATGCTCTCTCTCGCGTATACTTCACACTTTACACTTTGCCTACCGTCCACCTTACCGCCATGGCACCTGCTCAGGGCCAGGTCGAAGATCTCCAAGGTACTGTACAGTCCATTTCACTACATGTGCAGCCAGTTTCTCAATAAACCACGGACGGAACTATCCTTTGCGACCTTTCCGCTAGTTGCTTAAGGCCTACTGTGTCCGTCTCCTTCAGACACACCGTCTTCGACGCTCTCCACTCACTATCTCACCTTGGTATCCGCGCAGGTTTGAAATTTGTCACCTGGCGTTTTGTTTGGCCAAGCTCGAATAACGATGTTCGTACCTGGGCTCGAGTTTGTTTCCAATGCCAGAGCTCCAATGTACACCGACACCCGCGCGGTCCTCTAGGCTCATTCCCGGTTCGGATTCCCGGTTCTGACACGTACACTTTGACTTGGTAGGACCTTTAGCTCCTCCTCACGGATTCGTATGCATACTGACATGTATCGACCGCTTCACCTGGTGGCAAGAAGCCATCCCTGAATCCAGACTGCTCGGCCAAAACTGTACTCGGTGCCTACTTGGACCTGTGAGTGTCGCACTACAGGTGTCCATCCACCAACAAAACGGATCGTAGGACGTCTTTCAACTCCTCTCAATTCGATGCTTTCTTTAACTCCTTGGCTTGCCGTCGTATTCACTCGAAGGCATATCACCAGGCAGCTAAGGGCTTAGTACAATGCTTTCGCAAAAACATAATGCTTCTCTTTGTGCTACATATGAACCTGACTGCAGCGAAAACTTTTCGCTCGTGCTATTAGGTCTTCGCAGTAGCATCCAAGATGACCTGTAAGGCGCGCCAGCAGAACTGATCCATGGCGCTACACGTTAGCTTCCAGAAGAGTGCATTTCGCCACCTTGCCAGCGTGTGTACCCCCGTCAAGCTTCTCATCTTCTCTTTCGCAACGTGTACGCATGCTGCGCCCGACGCCTACTCGTCAGCAGTACCGAGATGTATGAATGCGCTGTGAAATCTCTATCTTCATCCGTTTGCATGTGCGCTCGGACACAATGCGTCTTCCTCTTCGGCCTCTTCACGTCGGTCCCTTTAATGTCCTTCAACGAACTGCGAAGCACTGTACCTTAAACTAGAATGTTCACAGAACAACGGTGTCCATCGATAGTCACAAAGTGGCTTTCCTCAATGACCCGCCCACCTAGCCTCACCGGGTGCAACCGCACAGGTGCACGCACCTGCAACTGCGTCTTCCGCAGCACTCACTCCAAACCATTCCGTTACCGGTGACTCTTGCCAATCTATCCACATACTCAAGTGACCGAACGACAAGGTAGACATGTTAAACAACCAGTTGTTTGTCAGATTTTGTTAAGGTTTGTTAGTTTCCATTACATGCATATTTTTCACCTTTCGTGGTAACCGCACGTTATACTCACAAACATTTTGCAGAATATACCCAATACTTTGAAAAACCAAAAATGTCTACTCTATCTGCTTTATATTCTGGCGTCGTTTGCCATGGGGCAGCATTTCGCCTGTTTCGACCACGTCCCACTCTCCAAGAGTTTTATATTTCAGAACCTAAGCCCCCTGAAACAACGCCGCAACTGCTCCAACTATCCGGGGTCTTAGACCCCACCACCTTGGCTACGAGCAAACTCTGTCCCCTATTCTACCATTACCGATAGGCTAGTCTGGTACGTAAGTGGGTAGCGAACGGGTTCTCCCAACAAAAGTAGTCATAGTCAAAACTCATTCGGTTTAAACAATGACAGTCCGAGACGCATGGTGGGGTTTCGACTTCAAATGATTTTCCAGTCTAGTGGTTTGATCAGGCGTATAGTGTAGCGCAAGAAAGTGCAATAGTTCTCAGCCGGTGAGCAAAGTTCACTGCGTTGAGCAACCACAACGAGGAGGCACGCTGCAGACTTGTGCGACAGCGCAAAAGCGCTGCAAAAGATAAGGTATCGATCAAGTCAGTTAAAATAAGCTGTACAATAACGAGATAATAAGAATAATAAAATACAATGGTAAAGAAGAAATCTACAAACGCTACAAGCGTTCGTATGCGGGTCAACAACGACGACCTCTGGGTTTCTACGTGGGACGTGGACCATTTTGGCAGTGGACTAGAGTGCGGTGGGGCAGTGAAACCTCCCAAGCTCAGCGTCGGGTCCGCAGTAGTGGAATTGTTCTGTCAAGCTATTTTCTGGAGCAGCCAGCCTTTTGCATTCCGACTAACTCTCCCCGACGGCTTTCGACGTGGCACTCCTGTCCACAACCAAATAATAATTATTAAACAACAAAGAATGCCAGACCCAGCGAACTCCACCTTCTCCCTTTCTTCACACATGCGCATCCTATCTGTTCTCAACTCCCCATTTTTTGCATCAACCCCCACCTAGAATATATCAAAGGCTGTAGCAGTCTGGAGATTTCCCGGTTTGCGTGTGCAAAATTCTTGTAGTTGCAACGGTTTATGCATAGGCATAGAGCCACCAGAAACCAAAGGACTCAAAAGAAGGCACAGAAATAGTAAAAGAAAACACGACGAAACACATCAAAGTCCACGGTTTCGTCAGAGGGCGAGATATTATCCGGTTGCCCAAGCCAAAGTAGGGTGTTGACTTAGGGGACACCACCCCAACTTGTTGGCTGATTAGCTAGCCCGCAAGGCAGCGCAGCGAATTCAGGGAAGCGCGCCCATTGAAAGCCGGTGACTACTTGCTCAGTTCATACGCCTTTCGTTTGTTCTTTTGTCGAGCAGGGGCCCAATGCTCCCCTAACTACAATTATTTCATTGTACTCCTAGGCAACCGGTGTGGTTTGTTGTACTGATTGCTGAGTTCGAATACTTGACTTGCTCAGCGCCATTTTTGGTTGGCGCTTGTATCGGTTGCGACCTGCGAATGCCGTGTGTGCTGTGCATCCTCCGTTCCCTAGCTAGAGCGTCAACGGTGTCGTTAATTTATAGCTAGGTAGCAGGGAATTTTTCCTGTACCAATAAAGTTCCCCTGCAATCCGACCTGCCATTTCGAATCGCTCTCCTGGCTCTCGCTACAAGCTGCTCATTAAATTGGTGACCCCAACTCAGGAAGAACCTCGGTGCCGGATATTTCGAATTTTTCTCCGGGGAGCTCGTTCCATTTATTTTTCATATTTTCCGGGTTATTTTGCATACGGTAGCCTATGTTTGCATCCTTGTTTAATCCATAGAATCTGTAGACCCTAAGTTAGAATCTCCCCTTAGCCTTTCGTCTTTCCGTGCCCTTTGTTGCGATATAAATACCGTTTTGCAGTTCGCTCACATTCAGGCTGAGTTTTATAACCAAAACATCACTTCCGACTACTCGAAGTATAACAAGCTCATTTCCTATCTCCCAAAGGATATATAAAGGTAGGTTCGCGACGTTATCATTTCTCAGACCGAAAACTGCTATGATACTTTCAAGGGGACACCAATAAGCGTGTTATGCTCGCTGAGATATTTCGTCGGCAACAGCTTTTTAGGGATCTGCAGCTGGGAGACAAACTGCAGACAACCCCGCCACGAGAAAGTCAGCAACTCCTTGGTTCCTCAACCATGAACGAGACTTTACTTCGCAAACTATGGCTGCAGTGCCCACCAGAAAACACAAGCGATCATTGCTATCGTGAGATCCGTTTCGCTCATTCAGCTGGCTGCTATAGCGGAGCGATGCATTGAACGATTACAGCCACAAGGCGAAACCAGCAAGGGCAAGGCCCTCGCGTCTCAGGGTACTTCTATCACGGGATTACAGGCAACTATAGAAGCCCTGCAAGCACAACTTGCGACCATTAATCGCCAGGTTCAACAGCTTACTATGAACCGTCGTCGTCATAGCCGATCAAAAACGCCCTTCAAACGTTCCAAGTCCAACAACAGACAGGAGTGCTGTTGTTACAATCAACGCGTTGGTACCGCAGCTCGTAAATGTATCAAGCAAAGTAACTACGCCAAAAAGCAGGGAAACTTCTCGGCCGGCCCGTAACCGTGACGGACGCGACCGGCCAACACCGAAGTAGCCTCATCAGCCTTAGGGATTTAACTCCCCACACCGAGTTCTTGGTCGTCACTGGAGCCGAAGCTAACGTAATACCCCGCGGCTCAGAGGAGGTGGTCTCACCCTCGACCAACTTACGTGCCGTCAATGGCACACCAATCGCAACTTGCGGCGAACGACTGCTAACGCGCAAGGTAGACCTCCGGCGAACCTTTCGCTGGCCTTTCATAATCGCAGCCGCGTCTTTCGCCATCATAAATAAATAAATAAATAGGCATAGACTTTCTTCAACGCTTCGACCTTATCGTCGATGCTAAAATGAAGAAGCTTATCTACTCTAGAACACAGCTCAGTGTTATCGGGACTAGCGCTAACGTGACTGTTATCACTCCCATTCGTGCCCTACCTCAAGCTTCCCAGCCTTTTGTAGACCGTTACAGCTAGCATACTTAACCCGTTCGCGTTTCGAGCGACTTGCATCCTGTGACGTCAAGCGTCATGCATCACATTTGTACTTAGGGTCCATCTGTTTCGACCCTCCTTCTCAGGCTAGGTCCGGACAAGATCAAAGCTGCTAAAGCGGTAGGTGAGCAACTGCTGGAACTGGGAATCGTCCGCCAGCCCAAACGTCCATGGTGCCGAAGAAATCCGATGTCTGGCTACCCTGTATTGACTACAGTGCACTTAAAAAGTTACCGTCCCGGATGAACACACAATTCCGCAAATGCACGACTTAACCACAGCTCCAGCTGGTAAGTCTATCTTTAGAAAAGTCGACCTAGTTCGCGCCTAACATTAGCTACCTGTGGCGACAGACGATATTACTAAAACGGCAGTCATCATGCCATTCGGTCTATTCAAGTAGCTCAGAATGCCATTCGGCCTCAGAAACCTTGCGCAAACTTTTTGCTTTTCATTCGTGAGGTAACGTGTGGACTCAAAGGCGTTTATCCTTATCTAGTTGATATTTTCAGCGCCAGATCTTCTAACGATGAACATCTTCATCACCTCGACACCCCTACAACGCTTGACGCAACATGGTGCTACCGTCAACCTCGATAAATGAGAGCTTGGTCAAATCTCCATCGACTTTCTTGGCCACAGAAGACCCGCCTCTGGTACTGAAGTTCTGCCAGACAAAATTTAGGCACTGAAGGATTATCCTGCTCCTACTTTCTTCAAACAGTCACGCCGAATCCTTAGCCTGGACAACTATTACTGACGCTTTATTCCTAACTGCGCGAAAATTGGCCGACCAATTACTGACTTGTTTCGCGGTAACCAACGCTCTTACACGTTGCAGACTACGCTAGACTGTCTTATGAGAAGCTCAAAGACGCTACCTCCAACATTACGCTTTTCGCTTCTCGCTTGCTCGGGGCTGTGTTGCTCTGGCCGGGCCGATTCCTGGGGCCGTAGATAAAGGCATATCTCTTGGTAAAATCGGGCTCCCTTTCATGTCGCCTCTTGTTCTTCTCGGCGTGGCCGCGGTATCGTTTGTTGCTGACGACCCACTCCCGGCTTGCATCGTAGGCCACGAGCTGGGTTGACGATTCCCGTTCCCAGTCTCCGCGTTAGTCTTGATCTCCTGCTGCTTCCGGGGCATTTCCGAGTGAACTGAGATCCGCGCCCCTACACCCGCCCCCTCTCGAAAACCTGTTTCCCTCGTATACCATGGGCGTAGAAGAGATGCGTTTACCCAGCGTTTCACCACCCCCTTGTCGATCCGGCTGCTCATCCCTTTTCGGTCGCTCACTGTATAGGGACCTTTCCAGCGTTGGTTGAACTTGCACGCGCCGGGTCCTTTGTGTGACGGTGAATCGTTACTGCGTAGCTTGACTTGGTCTCCTAGGTTGAACGGTCTCCATTTGTCTGCCGCATATCTCGCATCATAGTTCCGCTTGTTGCGTAATTGCCGAGCCCTCGTTTCCCTTCTGGCGGTTGTTGTCAGCCTTCGGTGTTGTAGGGCTGGATGTTGGCGCTCGCATTCGATTGCCAAATAGGTGTCGATTGCAATCCTTGGTTCTCTGCCAAATTGCAATGCAAACGGTGAAACCTTGGTGCTTGATTGCATGCTGGTTCGATAAGCGAGCAGCACCTCCGGTATCGCTTCCTCCCACGGTAACTTTGTGCAGTTCATCCATGTTTTCAGAGTTCGGTTAAACCGTTCTGTCATCCCGTTGGTCTGCGGGTGGTAAGGCGAAGTGCGTTTTCTCCGGAGGCCCCATTTGGCCAGCATGGCCTGAAACGCTTTTGATTCAAAGCACGGACCTTGGTCGGTGATAACGCTGTGCGGTATTCCATACCTCGCCGGTACGTTGAATTCGAACGCATATGCCACGGTCTCGCCTGTTTGATCTTTAATTGGTATCGCTTCGACCCAACGAGTGAAATGATCAATCATCACCAGGATGTAGGCGTTACCCAATCGGCTCAGCGGCAGCGGTCCAAATATGTCTAGTCCCCAGCAATGTAGTGCCTCGCTGATTTCAATCGACTTCATTGGCGGTCTGGGTGCATCCATCTCACGGCTTGTTTGACAGTTTGGGCACCCCCGGATATATGCCGCAACGTCCCTTCTCATGGTTGGCCAGAAGACTCGTCTCCGCAGCAAGTCAAAAACTCTCTCAAATCCCATGTGTGCGCTGTCATGGACCATTTGAATCACCCGTTCCCGTTGACTTTGTGGGATAAAAGGAAGTCCCATTCCGTTTGTCTGCACTTGCAAATTAACGTTTACTGTGCACAGCCTGTCCCAGATCCTGACGAGATCCTCCATTTCCCCCGATGTGGCATCCGGTTTGGTACCCAATTGTAAATGGCTACACAGCGACTGCACCAGTTTATTCTTCCCTTGAATTTCGAGTAGCGTGTCCCTCCCAACTGTGACTGCACACACCGGTATAGCAGTGTCCGGTATGACGTCGTCCAACAACGGCGGTGACAGCATATCAGGTAGCACATTCTTCGTCCCATCCACGTGTCCGATGGTGATGGTAAATTCTTGGAGTCGATTTGCCCATCGTGCAAGACGTCCTCGCGGATCCTTCGTTGTCATCAACCATGAGAGCAGTTTGTGGTCCGTCAAGAAGTGGAATTCATTCGCCAACAGGTATGTCCTCCACTTCTCCAGGGCCCATACCATAGCTAGACATTCCTTCTCTGTTGTTGAGTACTTCTGCTCGGCACTCGTCAGCACTCGACTGGCATATTCTACGACCCCCGATGGCTGGGTAAGTACCGCACCGATTGCGACGTCGCTAACATCAACTGCCACCGTAAATTTTTTCACTCGGATTGGGTAACCGCAAGCACTTTGGAGATTCCGCCACGCATGTTTTGATGTGATTGAATGCTTCCTCTGCCTCGGTTGACCACACGAATGGTTGATCCTTCTGCAGCAACTTCAATAATGGACTGATGGTCTCTGCAAAGTGAAGGACGAATTTTAATCATATGCCACAACTCCCAGGAAGGAACGAAGCTGGCGTTTGGATTTAGGGGCTGGAAAATTCTGGATTTCCGCGTGAATTGAGATCCGCGCCCCTGCATAATCACAGGCAACTGCGCTGTTTTGCTTAGAGCTTAAGCAAATGTTAGTTTGGAGGGTTTAGTGGTTTATGACGATAGTTAATACGGTACACAAAACGTTGCTACTTCGTTTTTCCCCTCGACTGGTCTACTGAGGAGTATACACTGATAGAGTTTAAGGCCTCGTTACAGTATCACCGAGAAGTATTTGTAGGGCAACCGGCTGATCTGAGCGGAACAACCTCGTTAAAAACCCCGGAGCGTCACGGGGATGCTATTCCGAGTAATGGAACAATGGAACAATGGTTTATTACGGGAAGTTTGAGGAGATGACTCTTGCCAGGTCGTTGATATACACCAGGAATAAACACGGTCCCAGCACTGAGCCTTGTGGGACACCACATTCCACCTCAATTAGGTTAGAAAGTGATCCCCTAACGCGTACTTGAAGCTTTCGTTGGTAAAGGGAGTTGCCAATCCAACCAAGTACAGGATCTCCGATTCCGTAACTTTGTAGTCTTTGAAGTAGGATGCGGTGGTCAAGGCGGTCGAAAGCTTTGGAGAAGTCCAGATAGACGACGTCGACTCCGACCCCATCATCGGTCACTTCCGTCCAACTACCTCGTGCAATAAGTAGGTTGGTGGTGCATGACGGGTGTTGACGGAAGCCATGCTGTTCCGGTACCAAAATGTTGCATTTGTCCAGGTAGTCCATTAAACCCTCAGCGACGACTGCTTCCATCACCTTCGCGAGCCCAGGAAGGAGAGTCACTGGACGATAGTTTGCAGGATCGGAACGGCTACCGCCTTTAAAAATAGGGGTTATAATGCCACACTTCCACATAGTGGGGACTTGTTGTTCATCAAAGCACCTTTGAAAGAACTGTGACAGTGGTTCATCTAGCTTGGTGGCCGTAGCCTTCAGTGCCTTCGGGCGGATGTTGTCTGCTCCTGGAGAACTATGCTCACGCAGTGCGAGTAACTTCCTTAGCACAATTGATGGGTTGAAAATAACATTTGTAAAAAAAGGTGTCGGAAATGTGCTTGATATCATGGGACAGATAGATGTTGCGAGTTCAAAAATTGGGGCGTATTGCAGCCGCAGGACATTAGCTGCTTCTTCGGCGCTTTGTACTCTACCGCCTGTCGTGAATAGTGGGGGTATTCCATGCTTCACTTTACGAAGCTTATTGACATGCTTATACAGTAGTTTGTTGTTTGCCATGAACTTTTTGGCTAGGCACTGTTGATAAGTTACTTTGTACTCACGGACAAGTGCAGTGCAATGGTTGCGATGGGTCAGGAAAATTCCCCAAGTCTCTGAGTCGGGGTTAATCTTGTAGGCACGCCGTGCTGCATCCCTTATCGCCAGGCATTTGCGAGTCCTACTCCTTATAATTGAAGGCATTTTCGCGGGACGAAGGGGTTTGGTCTCTGATGCTTTGTTGACGATGTCGCTGAGTTTATTAACGAACTCTGCCCAAACGTTGTCAAGGGGACTTTTGTTTGAGAATTCCCAAGCAGCTGCGTCTGCGAGTTCTTTCAATACGCGGTAGCGTGTGATTGTATGAGTTAGTTCCGAGTGTTCAGATGGATACTCTGTATAACACACATATTCAAAAGTTATTACTACATAGGTCACTGAGACCTAATGGACTATCCATCAATAACTTGTCAATCATGAGCTCTTCATTTGTGAGCACAAGGTCCAATATGGACGGTTTGTTTGCTGTCCTGAATCTAGTGGGCGTGGTGACATGATTGTACAAAGGAATATTAGCGATCAGTTCCTGCATGTCTGCTTTGAACTGCTCACTGGGCGATGCCGAGACCTCCAGATTGTGTAGATTGAAGTCCCCGGAGATGAGAATGTGGCTGTACCTGGTGCGTGTTACTCTGTTTAGGCCACGGATCAAGTAGGAATCCATTTCCAGAGTGGACGTTGGGGGGCGGTAAACGATAGCTATGAGACATGTGTCGTTGTGTCTCAGTCGGAGACGGCATCAGAGTGAGTCGGTAACGTGTGTTTCCAGGTCCTCAACTATTGTACATTGTAGATCGCTGCGGTAGTAGAGTAGGACCCCACCTCCTCTGCTGGGGCGGTCGTTCCGGATGAGTGACATTCCGGCTATCTCAACGTCAGCATCAGTCACCTCTTGATGTAACCAAGTTTCGGTAATAGAAATTAAGTCCCAAGCATTCGCAACCTGACGTAGCCGTAGTTCGTTAATTTTAATGAGGAGCCCTTAGGCGTTTCAGTCGTTTCAGAAGTTGTACAACTCATACGTGAAGTTTCTCCGACCAGTGAGTGGCCGGCGATTGGATGGATGGATGAAGCAAATGAGTTTACTCCGGCCATTAAAGGGTCGGCGACTAATCGTTTTTTGGATGGGTTGCATACCCTCGAGAAGTATTTGATATATAAGCAGGTGTCAGATGCTCCGAATCCCGGTGTTTGCTCTTGCTCTGCTGTGCCCTTCCGGATATTACGGCTACTCTTGAAACCGTCCCCGAGTCGGGTCCTGCAGCTGGCGTATTCACTAAGAGTTGTGCCTCTACTGAAATGTCGTTAGAAGGCGTTGGTGTTCTTGCAGCATTCAGACGAATTTCTGTTGGCAATCTTCAACGGAATTTAATCCAGTTCGCTAGTAGGGTTTGTGCCATTTGTTCTGACTGTAACACAAGTTTTAAGAGCCTTGGACCGCATCCTTTATAGTTTGGTGATATGGGGATCCTTGTCAACGAGGTGACCACCACATTTTCGAGAGAAAGAACCTCCCGGATGTAGTGCCATTGCTCGCGGTCATGCATCTTGGCATCGTCGGAAGAGGAGTCAGTAAGCTCAGGAACACCGTGAGCAATCACTGTTTGCTTATCTTGACTTATTCTGTACCTATCTTTGTTAGCGGGATCTCATGAACGTTCTTTCCACGGGATTTCGGGTAGTATGCGCACTCCACTTGAGTCGTTGCGGAGACGATCCGCAGACAGCAGAACGGCCTCAGTCTCGTCCGCCGAGTTTAGTGTTACCCGAAGTAACCGGGGTTCGCCGTAGTGCAACGCGTTTGGGTGGCGCGAGATTCTTTTTAATGTCGCGGGATTAGCATGGACTCCGATCGACGTACAGATGGAACCCCACTGATTTCGATCGTCCGTCAACTTACCCTTAATTGTATTGGATTTGGATTCGGAGACATTAGTGCATACAATGTTTAGGACACCATGGTTGCGCCTGGTAGCTACTGGTTTTAGATTTGGAGGTTTAGTATCTGGTGTTTTTGTTGGATTTGTGAACGGTATTGGTGTGTGCCATCCGTGCTGCGACAGTTTTGTTTTCTCTAGTTCGGGCACAAAGGTTACCGGTGCTCTTTCCGGTGTTTGCTTGGCGGCAACCGATGCGTACGTTGCCGGGTTGTTCACCATTGCTGGTTGACTGTAGCTTACAGTCTCGAGTGTAGTGAACAGACTACTAGGTGCAGCACACAGTACAGAAGTTAAGGCAGGCGCGCTGCAGGCACTGTTTTCACTTATAGGAGGGAGAGAGGCTGGAGTTGCTACTGCTAGAGGCTGAGTCGTTGGGGTTGGGTTGGGACGCCTGGCTCGCTTCTTCGGCCTGACTAAGGAATTTGGGGTGTTATTTTCACTCACAAGTGCAGGTCCCTTTCCTCCCGTAGGTGTAACTCTGGTGCTCACCAGTTGCTCGACCGCTTCGGTTAGTCTTTCACACCTCTTCAGTAGCACAGATAGACAGCTAGCAAATGGAATAGACTTGCATACTTGACAGAACCAAGGCGCCTCTGCGGTGTTTGCTTCCGTCGACCCCTTCCCAAGGCAGGTAGTGTGATAGGTTTTCAAACACATGGTACACACCAGACCACTTTTTACCACTTTGGCACATGATTCGCATTTGCTTTTCATACGAGACATGTTCTCAGTAGGGGTAGGAAGAGGATGGAGATACAGACGCACCGTAGCGTGGCGATCGGCGCTGGTTTGAGGTCAGCAGGTCCAGGTCTGTCGAGGCCAGATGAGTTACAGGTTCTTTGGGGTAGGCGATGTGCGTGCAATCGATCCAGACGGTCGAGGGTAGACAGCGATGCGAGACAAGCCGACTGAGGCAAAGCAAGGTGACTTGGAAAATACTGTCTAATGACGACAGTGGCAGTTCCAAGGGTAGATCAAATTGACGACTATCGCTTTGTAGAGCGACTTGAAGGAATGGTAGTAAGCTGATCGGGTGACTCTCAAAAGGATCTTTAAAATAAGACCACAAGAGTTCTTATGCGACGAGAGGAAAAAAACGTCCGATAAGCTTCAAATACGGTTGACTTCGAAGTTCCAAGAGCACAGTTTGTTGGTGATCCGTGAATGATAGATCCAATAGATGAACAGTGGTAGGAGGAGCTCGCGGAGCCAAATCGAATGATGGAACGTAGGTCTCTGTGAGAATAAATCCAAAGATTTGGAGGCGAATAACGCAGGAGGACAGTTTTTTGCGACCGCACGGCTAAGTGTAAGAGTAAAATAACCCCGAGACGAATTCCACTACATTGGTAGGGTGAACTACAAAAGCTGTTAGAGGAAACGCTAGAAAAGTGGGTTTTACAACCATCTACTTCACCCTGGTCGGCCTCAGTGGTGTTAGTGAAGAAGAAGTAGGGTAGCTTCCGATTATGTTCTAATTACAGACGGTTAAATGAAGTCACCCGGAAGGACGCGTTTCTTCTTCCTAGAATCGGTGACTTGTTCGACAGGCTGACAGGATCGACTTAGTTCAACACTTTGGATTTGGCTCCAGGTATTGGCAAATAGAAGCGGCGGAGAGTGACAAGGCTAAAGCCGCCTTTGTGATAACATCATGGTTGTACGGATGCCAAACCATGCCTTTTTGTCTTGCAACCCAACCTGTAACGTTGCAACGGCAGATGGAGAAGGTTTTTCAGGGATTGATCCCGGTGAAATGCCTGGCTTACCGGAAGGATGTTATCATACATGAGAAAAAAAGTAGGAACACTTGAACAATTTGACTGATTTCTTGAAACGCCTGGTCGAAGCTGGGCTCAAACTCAAACTGACCGAGGGCCAACTTTTACTGGAAGAGGTAACGTATCTCGGGCGCATCATTTCGGTGCTGGGAAGTTGAACGGAGCCTCGCAATACGGAAGCGCTGAAAACAGGGCCAACAGCTGCCAACGTTAACACGTTAAATAGATTTTAAGGTAAGCTTCATACTAACGAGGATAAATAATGTTGTCTCCGCTATCGCAACACCATTGAATGCTTTGTTACATAAAGGTCGGACCTTCGGGTGGAACTTTGAGTGTCAAAAAGCTTTCGATCGGTTACGAGAATCGCTGTGCTGCCTCTGTATTTGTTTTCTGCGACCTCTCCGTAAATGTCGGTGAATTTCTTCTAGACGCAGACGCTAGCACCCAGGCGATTGGGGCTGTTTTGTCAAAGAAACGGCAGGACGGAATTGTACGACTAATGGCTTACAATATTAGGAGTCTCACTGCGAGCGAACGAAACTATTGCACAGTCAGAAAGGAAATGTTAGCACTGGTATTTTTAATAAAACAAAGTTGACACTACTTATTGGGAAGAATGTTTTTGGTACGGACAGAAAATTTGTCAGTTTGCTGGTTACAGGATTTCAGGGACCCGGAGGGGCAGATCACCAGCTTGCAGGAACAAATTCGAGGTTATGTTTTTTAGTGCAGACACCGATCCGGTGCACAACATGCCAACGCGGACCCATCTTCCATACTGCTCGTCTCGTATCACACAACACATAGCTCTAGTTAACTTTTAACGTTCTGACTACGGTCTTTGTCAAGAGACTCAGTTGGCAGAACAAGACTTATCACTGACCTATGACGATTGGCGCTAGGGAATTGACAAACTTGACGCGAAGGAAATGGAAGTAAAATGCTACAAAGCTCGATGCCTAGGGGCAATGTAGGACAAACTCACTATGGAGGAAGGTGTGTTGGATTATGCTTTTGATCCAACCTACATCAGAAGACTCGTATGTTTACGACCGTTTGTTTATGGTGTTATCCGAACTGCATGAACCGCAGGGACGTGGTGGATTCAACAAACTTGAAGGGGCAGCACGTCAGCGGTGGTGGTGGTCACGTAAACGAAGGGACGCTGCTAACTTTGCCAGGCTGCGCGACATGCACCACTTTCATCAACCAGAACATCACCCTGAGAGCACCATTGCAGACTATGCATGCAGGGTACCGTAAGAGTTAGTGGGAGTAGGTCTTGTTGTCTTCCTAACGCAAACACCTCTTGGACATCGGTACATCCTGGTCATGGTCACCTATTGCACTAAGTGGTGTGCAGCCATCCCGCTCGCACAAATTGATACAGCCACAGGAGAATGGCGATGGTACCTAACTGGGTGTGTCAACAAAGAACGCCCAGACAACCGCACTCTGATAGGGGCTCATATTTTGTGATTTTTCTGTTGCAGGAGCTTTGTCGTGTGTTCGGTATAGGAAGACGCAACTGACGGTTAACCACCCCAAGGCGACGGAAAACTCGAGTGTGCAAATCGGTTGCCGAAGTTGTCACTGAATGCCTTCGGGGATCAAAATGTAGGTGCATAGGACTCTATGTCGCCAAAGTACTTGCTGGCAGTTCGGAGCACAGTTCACGCCTCTATTGGTCAGAAACCATTTTTGTGTGGACTGGAAGAGGTCCGAGTACCGTATGACATTCGACTACCCTTTCCGCAACGGCCATGCTGGTCCATTACAGCGTATGTCAAGAGACTCCTTGATTCCCTTTATCAACAAACATCAGGCGGCAGGCGTTTATTTTGGAAACGTTCACCGGCGACAGAATGCCAAGACGACAAAAAACCCTTCAGTGCTCCTTTGAAGGCTGACGGTTAGGTTTACTTGCATCATGTACCAAAAGCAGGAGTCCCGGCCGAGCTACATCATGAGGGGACAAGCCGTACTAATAAAAGGGGGTGTCGTATGTGCCGTGTGTTATCAAAGGTCCTTACAACCTTGTTGGTCAAAGCATGATAATACATTCCAATCGAGTTGAGCCATCCCAGCGTAGAACCGACCACGCTGTCTGGCGCTGAAAGGTACGCCTGTGAAAGTATCGGTTGGACTGAGGGTACCGGATCAAGTCGGCCATGGTATGGCAAGGCTGATGCTGCTTGCTTAGAGTGGGTATGGGGCGGAGAAGGATGAAATTGCTTTTCCGGGCGTCAAAGACGTAAACATTGGGTTGGCGGCAATTTATGTCGTCTGTCTTACAAAGCGTCTTTCTTTCTCAACTATTGGAGGAGAACGAAAACACGAGGACAGTGGTTAACTGTATTTGCCTTAGTTGCATTTTATCTCACGTTGATCACGTTTCGTAGAGGCTACGTGTTGTGTAATAGAGTTTCTTTCTTAATCCTTGGAATACATCTGTGCTTTCATTTTACACGACACTCGCGATAAGTCAAAGTCCCTATACCTTTCTCCGGGAACTTTAGTACATAGAAACCGGGAAACTTAAATTTTGTGGCGGTTGCGTGGTATATCCCATGCATATGTATGACAGTTTTGCAATCACTGGTGATCAGTATTGCAAGTTTTAAATAATCCAGGTAAGAGAGGTGCATTATAAATGAGTGGCTATTGGTCTCGGTTTAAGTAAGTTAGAATGAAGTGCGAGCGAACAGGTATAGAATGCATACCTTGTATACAATCATTCAAAAGGACTGTAAGGATACGAAAGGGTTATCATTATTAAACGCCATTAAAAGCTCAGAGAAAAACACCAACTTAAGCAAATATTTGTTTTAAAAATGTACAGGAAATAATTAAAATTATCGTATTTCAACGGGTGTTTGCGTTCCCAACACTGATAACCCTATAGCGGCCTCAAATTCTCCCAATATCTTGGTACATATACGTTTCAAAAATTGCTCATGCAATGTTCGCTTCGTTTACCTATGCACTACTAAGTTCTTGTTAATTGCAGAGAGACACCTAGAGTGCATGCCCAAAGTTCCAAACAACACATCCCTGTTTATTGGACGCACTCCGTGTTTACAGGGGCGCGTCCATCCCATAGAATGGCATGAATACTTTCTATGACAAGCGTTCGTCAAAACAGGGCATTAGCAGAGCTATCGTGCAAAAGTTGGGTAGATAACAATAATAGAATTAAAATTTGATAAAATAGTTAATTTAAATAAAGGAACCACTCAATGAAGTGCTACGAGTTCAACTAATGTTATCAAGCAATTAACTTTAAAATTAAATAGCACAATAATGAATCTTATGATCCTACACATGTACATGTTTAGATGCAAGCATCTACCAGTTGTTATTTATTATTCATCCCCTTTGTTTCCAAAAGCAGCTGCCGTACCCAACTACACAAGGCTATCCCAGCCGGGTTTAGTTCCTTGCTTTGGGCATTCCGGATTCTACAACACTGAACGCTTCACTTTTGCACGTCAAACCATGATAAATAAACTTAAGCGAAACTACAAGCAGCAAACAATGTTACCAAAAACCTCTTGTTAAATGGTTCACTCTACGAAAGCATGTAGTGGTGCATGTATATGCTCATCGACAAATTATGATCGAAATGGATGAGTTAAAGAGTACTAACTGTTGCCGTAATTACGCGAAGCTCAGCGTAAGCACGCTTCAATGAAATTGGCCATAGGATGACGTGGACGACACAGTTGCGGCTATTGGGAGGATTCATTTGCCATCGGGTCCTCTAAATACGAGAACCGTGGTGGAGGTGTTACCAATAACATCCATCCATTATGTTGCACGTCAACAAAATTTGTTTCGTTTTTCTGCGTCAAACAGTAGCTGTTTAACTTTGTAATGTTAGGCAAGATGTTTAAGCGGCTACCTTACTGCAAGAACATTTTGATAATTCTCTTACCTGGAGCTTTTCTGATGGAATATCACGGAGCCACTACCGGACTTGAAGGCAATTTGACTTGACAGTAACTTACCTGTTGATGACCTCTGTTCGCTTCTGTGGACAACCTGTGGTTTTGCGTGCCTGTACCCAGGGGTACGGCCATCTTACCACCATAGTTCTACCCATGAACTAAAAAGAAGTAATGCGAAGTGCCTGTGGAACCCGCAGATGAAGGATGAAGCGCCTTTTTGCCCGATACGTCCAGTGTGAATACCTCAACACAAGTCCACTCCAGGACGAGTATATCACAACAGAAAAGCTGAAGTCCATCACTACGAAAAGCTTTCCCGCCTGCACAAAGCTTACTTGACTGTTCTTTGACACTTCACTGCTTGACCGGTTTCAACGACTACTGGCGGACCTGGACTAAGCAATTCGGTTAGTCATCGCAGTTTTAAAGCTCATAAGATTGCGAAAAGCCGAGTGTAAAGTCGGTCTGTAAGATACCTTGCCAGCTATACATTACAATTCAAACGAATTAATGACAGCGTTCCAGGGGTGGTGGATTTTTGCCTGGCAAGCGTTCTTCCTATAAAATGCCACAAATGTCCTTTTTTAACGCTGCGACGTGGCGGATGGGACTCGATACTGAATAAACCCACTGCCCACAAGCTCACACAGGCAAGTTAACCAGAGCGACATTTCACATCCTTTCAAAATATTTTAGGCATATCCATTAAAAAGACACCTCTCCATTTCTACCTTCTGTCTCCGTTCTATTGGTTTTGTTTTCACACATTTTTGATCCCTAAATTTCGCCACACAATTAATAAATCCGTTCCTGCCCAGTGCATCTTCCATTAATGTAACTTCTATATATTTTAGGAACCGCACGTTTCATGCAACGCAATCTGCCTTTTGCGAAACAATTGCTTGTGACGTACTGATCATACCAGATTTGGTGTGCCTCGAGGTATTCGTGAATAAATTATTTATTCATTTATTTAACAAATTTTAGCGAGAAGCATCTACTCCTGTCATCACCATGTGTCGGCCAGGATCGCCCGTGGGTTTTTCATGGGCTTGGCAGGAGCTGTGAGTACGTAAGTACTTCTTATCAGCGGTAAGTGTTGTAAATTGCTTTTTATTGCATGGCAATAGTTATAAGCGTAATTTTTATCTACACCAGTTGGGTTAATACTGGGGTACTCGTTTGTTTGCAACAAGTCATTTCGTCTTTATTGTACATTAAAGTTAATGGCAGACTTTGTCAGTGCAACAAGCGTCAGGCCTTGTTTTGATTATCTAACAACTAATAGGTAGTCGCGCCTTGTTAAAGCGATTATCGTTTCGCCTTCTGTTCGCCATCCCAGTTCTGTTTCGCCAATGTTATTACAGACATCTCGTTCGTCGTCAGGTCATCTACTCATTTACCTCCAGCTCGAACCTTAAGTTCAGTCCTTCACCGGCAGCTTCGACTACGGCATACAGCGCCGTCAGCTCACCAGGTGATGTAAGTCAGTGGTACCATATATACATCTCTGTCTCTTACTAACTTGTTAACGTTTGGACTTCGTTACCAAGGGATGTGCTAGTAGTGTCAAATATGAGAATTGGTACAAAGACCGGTCCTATACTAAAAGCCGTAAATGCCAGTGAAATCTCTCACATTGCTAAGTGGTAACGCGTTCGTTTGGCATACCAAGCAATGGCACCATACTTATAGGCCCTAGCTAACCTGTGGTTGTCCCGGTCTGCCTTTGCCCTTAGCATCCTTGTTTCTAGTTCTATGATATATAACTGCCTATGGTTGCCGTTCCGTCGCAACGAGACTGGACCTTAACGTGGTGCGACGGTTTGCGTACCTCATTGACCCAATGAGCTATACTGGGTGATGCCTCCGAGCATCTTGAGAGCTACTCCTACCAGGTTGGTCAATGGTCAGAGGTCAGACAAACTCAGTCTCCTGGTCCTCCAGGTTGGGGGTTTGAAATGGGATGGCGTCCATTTCTTTAAAACTAAATCATTACCACCTCCTCGCTGCCTTGCGAACAGGCTTTTGAGCCAAAGGCTTTGGATGAGGATCCTAATCGTTCTCCTGTCTAGGTCTGGGCGCCCTGGCAGTATCCCAGCCCACATACAACCATGACATTTTCTTCAAACATAAACTCCATCCTGCATCTGCCGTCGCGCAGATTATCAAGGGTCGCCTTATCTGCTGTATACAGCAGGGCGGATAAGCGAAAGCATGCTACTGCTGGCGCCTCCCTTCTTTCTTTTCCACCTTTTTCTCTTACTCCCATCCCGGCCCCTATTACTAACCTTCCTTCTATAATTCCCAGCTTAATTGACAGCAACCGAAGTGCTACTGGAGTAGTACCGTCTGCAGCCACCATCCCACAGCACCTATCGGACGCCTATCGGAAAAATTTCCTTATAAGGCCACGCTCTCCCGTTTCCATGGCGACATTCAACGTCCCCACTCTAAGACAAACAGGTCAGCAGGCTGCACTCGCACGCACCTTGGACACACTGGGTGTTGATGTGTGTTGTGTGTCCGAAACTAGGATTAATGACCCTAACGGGGTTTTTGAATTGACTGCACCCGGCTTATCCTCTCGTTATTGGTTGCACGCATCCGGAGACGCCGATGCGGCACTCACGGGTCAAGCTGGTGTAGGTATCATCCTAAGCTCCAAGGCTGAGTCATCGTTGGTTGATTGGATTCCGGTAAACAGCCGTTTATGTGCAGTCCGTTTGACGACATCATCCAAGGTTGATTCACAAAGTAGTAAAAAACGCTGTTTGTTTGTGATTTCCGCTTATGCTCCTACCGACTGCAGTTCTAATGCTGTCAAGGACACATTCTATCACGAACTGAATGCGCTATTACGCAGTGCTACTAGTTCAGATATTATGGTACTTGCAGGGGATATGAACGCACAAGTAGGGCGTCTGAGCTCTTCAGAAGCTCAGCTGGGTGGTAAGTATGGACTTAACGCCGAACGGACTGACAACGGCGAGCGTCTGCTGCAACTGTGTGTGGAGCACCAGTTGTTTCTTAGTAGCACTGCTTTTAGACACAGTGAGCGCCGAAGTGCCACTTGGCGTCCTCCTGTAGCTGGCCAGCGATGGACCCAAATTGACCACATAGCCATAAGTTACAGGTGGCGCGGTTCCATTCTCGATTGCCGCTCGTACTGTAGTACCTGTGTCGACTCTGATCATGCCTTGGTGCGCTGTCGTTTCTCCATGAACTTTACCGGAAGGCGCACAAAGCGTCTCCCCCGATTGGCAACGGAGAAATTGTCCCAGCCCTCTGTCAGGCAAGCCTATCAAGAAGCACTGCATAGCGAACTCTCGCTGTCTTGTCCTAATGACACTGAACTTCAGTGGAATAGGATCTCGGCTGTCATGCACGACGCAGGAGCATCTGTTTGTGGCACTATCAGTCGTCATCGCGCCAGTCACTGGATATCCGAGAGGTCCGTGAACCTTTTGGAAGCTAGAAGGCACCTCCCGGCTATTAGGCGTGAACTAAACCGGAGCCTACGTGCTGACAAGGAAGCCTGGTGGACCAGTCGGGCTCAAGAAATGGAGGAGGCAGGAGCAGTAGGCAATTACCGGCAAGCTCTTCCAGCTAATACGCACCACTGGTCCCAGAAAACCAGGCGTCAGTGAGACAATCAGAGACAGCGCGGGTGCGCTGATACACAATAAGGAGCGCCGTATGGCTCGTTGGGCTGATCACTTTGAACATCAGTTCAGCTGGTCCCATGCTCCCGGACCTCTTCCTACTCAGGTGATGCAGGACGAGCCATGGACGGTTAGTTTAGAGCCTCCGTCGGAGGCCGAGGTCCGAAACGCGATCACAGCCCTTAATCGTTTTCGTGCCGCTGGCCCGGATTCCCTACCACCTGCACTATTTAAGGATGGAAGTGAGGTCCTCTGCAAAGCACTGACCTACCTATTCGAACGTATCTGGAACGAAGAGAGTGTGCCGGCTAATTGGAGCGAATCGATTATAGTGGCAATATACAAGAAGGGCAGTCGCACAGACTGTGCGAACCACAGGGGTATTAGCCTAACGCCAGTTGTGACAAAATTACTGGCCTCGATTATCGTTCGTCGCCTCACTGCAGAACGGGAATCTCAGATTAGGGAAGAGCAGGCCGGTTTTCGCCCAGGACGTGGCTGTATAGACCATATATTTACTTTGCGGCAGGTGCTAGAGCAGCGCCACGCATACCGCAAACCGACAATAGCTGTGTTCCTCGATTTCAAGAGTGCGTTCGATTCAGTCGATCGATCGATTCTGTTCGAATTACTTGCGTGGAAAGGTGTTCCCACAAAATATGTGAACATCCTTCGTGCTCTATACTCGAACACTAGAGGCCGCATCAGGGTCTGTGGTGCCCTATCGGATAGCTTTTCGACTACACGTGGGGTTCGACAGGGTTGCCCGATTTCCCCGTTTTTGTTCAATTTCGTCGTGGATTCTATCATGGAGTGTTCCCTTGCGGAATCTCACGATGTAGGTGTTGAAGTGCTGCCTGGTGAACGGTTAGTTGATCTAGATTATGCGGACGATATCGTCTTGCTTTTCGACAATGTTGAGGCGGCACAATCAACCCTGAATAACCTATCCAGAGTGGTTCCATTATTTGGTATGCACTTCGCACCAAGTGCAAAGTGTTGCTGCAGGACCACCAGCCACTCGATGACCCCTTGACGCTTGCTAACGAGGAACTCGAGGTGGTTGATCAATTCACTTATCTTGGCAGCTGCATCAGCAATGATGGGCGCATAGAAACTGACGTGAGCTCACGCACTGCAAAGGCCAGAGCTGCCTTCTTGAACCTGCAGCATCTTTGGCGACAGAAGGGAGTTTCCCTTCATCTGAAAGGACTTGTATACAAGGCCACAGTGGGGGCCGTTCTGCTGTATGGTAGTGAGACTTGGCCCCTTCGGTCTGAAGATCTGAGGCGCCTTCAAGTCTTTGATCATCGTTGTTTGCGAACCATTGCTGGTGTCGGATGGCACCAGCGTGTCCGCAACGATGATGTGCGTAGGCGAGTACTAGGTGGTGATGATCATGCTAGCTCCCTAGAACAACAGATAGCACTGAATAAGTTGCGTTGGCTCGGGCACGTGCTACGCATGTCTGGTCACCGCTTACCCAGGAGGGCCTTGTTCAATCTACCAGGTGTAGGATGGCGCAAGGCTCGACGTGGACAGAAGTTGACTTGGCAGCGGGAAATGAAGTCACTGACGACCAAACTGGGTGCCGTTGGTCCGCCTCGCCTTCCGGGTTGGAGTCCACGTGACTCACCTTGTGCTTGGCTCGAGACTTTACAGGACATGGCTCGCAACCGACACCAGTGGCGCGTCTGCTGCCGTCTCCTAATCGGCTTGCCTGTTTAAAGTGTGTTTGGTGCTGAGTTATCTGCGGGGTAATGGCTGATTATGACGCGTGGCAGTGAAAGCCGCAAGGAAGCTGTCTCGCCGATGCCGCCTTATCTTTGCACGATAGCCAGCTGTTTGTGACGGAATGTTGTCTACACAAGGTGTAGGCGCCTTGACCCTGAATGTTTGCTTAGGGCATTAAGGTTTTCAGGTAAGTCCCCCTTCTCTCCCTCTTCTTATTCTTTATTTCATAGGTCCTCATGGTTGTATGGCAGAGAAGCATCAGTTCAAATGGCTGATGTACTGATGATGATGATGATGATGATGATGATGACGGTTGCCGTTAATTCCTTTTCCGTTTTCGTGCTGCAACGCGGTCATATATTCTGCCCGATTTTAATGTTACTTGCAGTAATTATGAGCAAGTGATGATAGTTATTACTACTATTTATTATTTACGTGGCAGGCAGAGTGGAAAGTGCTAAGGTTTGTCACACGAAATGTGGTTGTTTGACCGTTATTTTGATCAGAATTTTGGGCCTCCACGGCTTCAAGTTGACTTACACCCTTCGATGGGTTTGCTTTCTACCAGCTCAAGCTACTTGACCACTATCAATCCTGCAATGAAGGTGCCACCTTGAAAACTGGCGAAACGTTTTCAACCAAGCTTTTCCGTCCGGAGAACACCGCAACAATTGAACCCTTCCCCTATTCAAGGAAGCTCACCGAATGAGCATCCGTGGGAATTCCTTACGTTTGCAGTCCTAATTAAACAGACTGATGACAGCCATACCCTTGCGTGTGCGCCAGCCACTTACCACATGCTGGGTCTCAAATAGGCAGCACCGAAAGCGTCATTCAGTTCGTTACTGGGTGTTAATGAGGTGCAGCTTCCACGCAGCTTCGCAGTTTCTAGATGATTATAATGAGCCAATCCAATTAGCTACGCATTATTCATTTGAGCATATTAGGAAGGTATGTACGCGTCTACTTTGCTTACTGGCAGCTAGAAAACAAAATGCCATTGCCGCCAGTGGTCACGCAGCAGACATGATTTTGGTTAATTGGGCTGAGTTGCTCAAGGTTGTTCTCCTAAATGCCACAATTCTTCGAACTTCTCTTTTATGGCTTGTTATAAGCCAAAGTATCCGGCTCCGCCAACTCAATTTATTTTCCCCCTTCTTGGTCGTATTCCACGTCACTGGTTTATTGGGGATTGGCATTGCTGGGTGCATGGACTTTAAGTTTTGTCACGGTGCGCAGATTGGGATGAGAGGAGTTGGCGGTAAGCATCTACTCAAGTTCATCTTTTGGCAAATTGATCCAATCATTGACTGGTTTGTATGAACATATTGGCTAGAACTTGAGTAAAGTTGTTGAGCAGACGCCATCGGTAACACGGTACGTCGTACAGACGCTTTTCTGCCGAGAAATCACCACTAGTCACGCGTCAACCGAAGCTCATCACCTCTCGCATGCAATTTGTAGGCGCGCCTGTAACACTGATGTCGCTATCGAACGAAAGAATGAGATCTTCTAACACAACTTTGCGACGAGAGGTTATTTAGATTTCTACAGTAAATAGTGTGATCCACGTACAGTCATTTGTCAGGAATGCAAGCGGCGTCTCACGGAGCTATGAGCGGCCGCTTTGGACTTGTGGTGAAGGATAAATTAAGGAGGCTTGCTTTATTACTGGATCAGGTACGTCGTACAGACTCTTTTCTGCCGAGAAATCACCACTAGTCACGCGTCAACCGAAGCTCATCACCTCTCGCATGCAATTTGTAGGCGCGCCTGTAACACTGATGTCGCTATCGAACGAAAGAATGAGATCTTCTAACACAACTTTGCGACGAGAGGTTATTTAGATTTCTACAGTAAATAGTGTGATCCACGTACAGTCATTTGTCAGGAATGCAAGCGGCGTCTCACGGAGCTATGAGCGGCCGCTTTGGACTTGTGGTGAAGGATAAATTAAGGAGGCTTGCTTTATTACTGGATCAGCTTTCTCCGTTGCGCTTTAAAAATACCAGTCATCCTGGGTTATTTGATCGAAAGATAGATCGCAGGGAGAAGGGACGCAAGGATGGGTTAAAATGTTCAGGAGTCCCACAGGCATATAGGTTATTGGAAATCCGGTAGAATGCGTTGCAAGGTGCTGCAACTTTTGCCAGGAGCGTGAAAGTTGTGTCAGTGGTACCGATTTAGGCGTCTATTATGTGATCGTTTTTGAAGCGACGTTGGATCTGTAAAGGCTATAAATAGGCCACAAATACTGCTATTCATTGGAAAAGCTAGATAGTAAGACCAGCGAGATGTGTTGCGAGACAGGCAACTGATGTCCTTTTGCTGTTCCTAAACGTGTTCCGTTGTGATTTTTTGTGACCCTCAGAGGCTGTAAAACAACCATCACGAAACTCACAGAAAATGTCGTAGGGACTGTCGCGGGCCTTACGCGTGGGCTGAGTACATTAACGCAGCTGCCTACACTGAATCAAGCGAATTTTACGATCAACTGATTTCAACTGTCATCAATCCGACTGTTTATTTTCTCTGCAATTATGCTAGCGTTTACAGCAGAACTCGGAATGCGAACTGTCGTAAAATCCTACACCTACCTTTAAGCTATACGAGCTGACATTTGCCAGCAACAAGCTAATTTTGTGTGCAGATATACACCAGTTGTCGGGTCTGTTAACATAGAGGTGGAGTTATATTCTGTTGTCTATAGCAAAGTAAAGCATATGGGTTACAATCTGTACTAATTGCAGGTTTTAAATCATACAATGTTCTTCTAAGGGCACATATAGTCTGTCAGAAATGATTGCATCTACAGACTTTAATCTACGCCTTGTCACTGATATATCTACGTACCGTGAATATTTAACGAGCAGCCTTAACGCCTGTTTCGTTATCGGCATTCTAATGGAAGGCATTTTCGTTCGTGCAGATGGGTTTCCATCGCCATGGCCAAAAGGCTTGAGTAGACGTAAAAGGTAATCTTTCATTGAAACTAGCTTGCCATCGGACCCTTGGTAGGGCTCGACACCGCAACTCGACCGTTGCCAGTCCGTGGCTGAAACCATTGAGCTACGGGGGACGGCAACGACCGTCGTGACTAAGTTACTAGATGTCCTCTGCACGGTAGTAACGTGTAAGTCAGTGGATAGTGAGCGGCGCTATATCACATCTAGTAACTTATTCACGATGGTCGTTGCCGTCCCTTGTAGCTCAGTGGTTTCAACCACGGACTGGCAACAGTCGAGTTGCGGTTTCGAGCCCTACCAAGGGTCCGATGGAATGCGCACTGCTAATGATTCCCGAAAGGATGAAACGCGCGTACAGTGCTTTTCCGGGCTTGTGGCGGCTGTCTGAGTGAGCCTAGATGTGACGAAATTCTACCTATACCATTCAACTCCCCCGACTACTCTTCTGTAAAACTAGCTTGCAGTGAAGTCTTTTACTATTTCTATGAAGGTAAAGGTGATTCGTCTAAACTATTTATATGTTCAGAACAGTCACGAGCAGAATGGCTATCAGGAGATCAGGAGAATCCCGGAAGAGCCCAGTAGTGTGTCCTACCCAGTGCCAAATTTAGAGGTGGACATTAGAGAATCGAACCGTAACTCACGTTGCTTCACCGCTACATTCACTTTGTACCCACCTTCATACCGTTTTGACAAACACATAAGTTTATTAGCTGCTAGCGTTAGAAACGCAGTGCCCAATAATCTGCCGCAGCTAAATTTCAACAACGCAATTGGTGCGGACGGAATATCTCTCGTCTTTTATGTGTCTCTGCATGGACTGGCGCTACTCAGAATATCTTTTGACATA
>OX104063.1:183366365-183383955 GCA_944474145.2 Dicrocoelium dendriticum
ATTCTTAAGGAGGAGCTTGATTCCGTTAAGGACTGGCTTGCTTCCGAAAGGTATAGTTTGGCGTTTGACTGTTTATGTTTCCCCTCTGTCTGAATTTTGGCTCATCCTGGTCAGCGGCATCACCTCATGTTTGTACTACGTTCTATGCAGTCTACCTCTACCGTATCCCGTTCCTCTGTGCACCTTTCACTTCCAATGAACTTGACATCATCCGCTTGCTCGTGAGCCCATCCTTGGCTTGTGCTTAACTAATTGACCGTTGCACTGAGTTCTGTCCCGTCTACCTTACTAGCATCTGTCTGTGCACCTACCCCTGGCAGTAACGTTTCACTTCCAATAACCTTGACACCACCCACTCACGCCTGTGTTGTGCTCCTGACAGGCGACGAGACTTTGCATTGCTTCAAGTGGAGCTTCATTGGTCGATGACCACATATTCGCATTCGTTAGATTGCAGTACCTGTCTGCACTCCTTTGCATGTTTCGCTATGCCTGTGCGAGATCATCTTGTTATGTTTTGATTCACTGGTCGGCCTGGGGATTTGACCCAGTGATAGCTTTTGCATTGAAAGACCTCATTGTGCGTTTGAGTTTGGAAATGGTCAAAATATTGCCTGTTTTTCTATGATTACTTTATTCAATAACACCGTTATCTCGATTCCGGCTTTGGGTTTTGTTGATTTCGTGGAGGGATATGCTTTGCTTTCATTCTCAAGCGTTTTTGACGCCTACAGTATGCGCACTTCGACTGTATCCTGAACGACGGTGCATAGATTGGAAAGAATACACTACACGGGCTGCAGTAACAAAAAGTGAAGAGTGGTCTTGCGCATACCCCGGTACTTTAGGAAATACAAGAAACACTTGATAAGCTGTGAAACGGTAAGTGTGCCGGTACCGCTGGGATATCGCAGAAAGTGCCCAAAAGAATGGGCCCGCAATGCTTAATGGAACGTGGTTGGTTTGAAATACAGATGCCAGTTAAGATGAAAAACTCCCTTGTGCTTCCACCGCGCATGAGGAAAGGAAACAAACAGTTTGTCTACAGTTAACGTGGTACCGACTTGCGATTTTGCACCGGAAAGATGACTGCTCGGAGTTTGCATAACCGCGTCCTCACTCCCGCCCGTTGACCATTAACCATCATCTCCGCTGTCGGCCTGTGCATCTACCTGTGATTTTATTTTGTCGCAATTTGCCTGAGTTTGTTGGTTGATCTCCTAGATCTGGCCTCACTTAAGGAGAATGTTAACGAGATCCTCACTTGATGAAAGTCGCTACGTAGGTAGATCGCAACTCATCAACTAACTTAACTGATGGTCACTTTTCCTAATAAACAGGGTATTTTCCTTATCGGAATTAGGTCATTTTGGCCATATCTCGCTTTCTATACATTTCTTTGACATACCACATCGCATTACCCATGAAGGCAAACAGACGGACGACTGAATACATTTGCTTGTTACCCAGGCAAACGCACTTGCGGTACAATTAACAAGAGTATTGGAAATACTGTCTCAGTCACGTCAGCTACTTGGCTGCAAATTTCCCGTGACAGTTCCTGCCTCAGTATGAAGTGACGTTACATTTTGATGCGCTTTACTGTGGTGCGGCCGATTAGCATAGGTTCTGTTCTCTTAGATGAGCTAAGGTTAGTATGGCGTTGTAGGCCTAAGCTGGTAACTTGCCATACATAAGTTAGTTAAATTTCAACGGTGGACGCATGGTACAACCTGCTTCGGGACCGCTTTCACTATCACCCCGGTCGGCTTTTAGTTATGCACCCTCCCTTGTTATTTTCCACACTAGGAGTTCTGTTTAAACAACCTATTGCACAGCATGCAATGTCCACTTTTTACGTTTACTCGTACACTGAGTTCACACCAACTTCTAGTGCATTTCGCTCTGCTGCGGTTACCGTGGGGAGCATCACGACTCTGGCAGTCGAGTCCCGTAAACCAAACAAACTGCATGAAATTAACACTGGAGTATACCCACTAAGTTGCACTAGGTTGGTTTACACGCATATATCTGGTGTACACCATAGCCAGAACAACAGATAACTAGTTTCCGTTCTCTGTATTGTCCATTAGTACAGACAAAATAAAACCGCCTTTAGGGTTTCCCAAGTTCCGGGGTGGAAGAGCACCCCTTACTTTCTCATACAGGCCAAAGTAGTCATCGATGAAGTAAATTCGTCCACCTTCATGGCAGAATGAGTCTGGTCAACGAGTTGGCAACTTTAGCTATACTCCGATCTAGCTACGCCGATCTCATGACGCTCGGCCCTCTGCCTTCCAGGTGTATACTTGATAGAAGACTTTGTTTGAAGACCCCAGTCTTTCTCCTGTCAGGTGTGAGCGCCCTGCCAGGATCCTAGCCCAACCCCAATCTTGAAGTACACCCATAGTAATACATACATACTGCATCGACCATTGCACAGTGGTCTTAGAAAAAGGGTCGCCTTATCTGCTACATACATCGGGGTGGATAAGCGAAAACATGCTACTGCTGGTGCCTCCCATCTCTTTTACTTCCACTGCATCTACTCTCTCCATTCCCGTTTTATCTGACCAAGTACTTCTTTTAATCCAGGTCGTGACTACTCATACGATTGCCTGCCGACGCAGTCGTATGCCACCGCGCAAAGCACTCAAAAACGGGTGTTGGAACGTGTGCACTCCAATGGACCGGAACTCGAGTGAGTTCCCCGATTGACGCACTGCACTACTCGCGATGGAACTTGCGCGCTACAACATCCATTTTGCGGCGCTCAGCGAGACAATGTTGGCTATGCGAAGTAAGTTGCATGATGCTATTGTCGGCTATACGTTCTTCTTGGTGGGAAAAGCCACCTCAGCATCACTTAAACATGCGATCGGAATTGCGTTATCCCATCGTCGCAATGGTCACCTGGTGGGTTAGCCCACTGGCATCAACGCGCCACTGATGACTATTTGCCTATAACTCCGATGAGGTGTTGGCCACTTTTATAAACACCTACGGTCCGACCATGTGTTATCCTGATGACACGCGTGATCAGTTCTACACTCAGATATCCTAAGTGGTACGGTCTTTGTCGAGGAGCGATGGACTATTTTTGCCGGGTGAATTCCACGCGCACGTTGGGTGTGTTGCTGCGGTGTGTACATATATCAGCGGTCCACATGGCATTGGTGCAGCGAAGGTGAACGGTGACAGACTGCTCTCACTGTTTGCTACCCACGGCCTGACGAGCACAAACACTCTATTCACACTGAGCGAAAGTGATATAGCAACTTGGACGCACCCACGGAGTGGTCACGCTCACCTGCTCGACTATGTCATCGTACGTCAGCGTGATATGCGTGAAGTGTGCATGACCCTTGTACTGCGTGGAGCTGTGTGCGGCATTGATCACAAATTGGTTCAGGTTAAATTGTACATATCCTTTCTTAAATCTATGTATTACACTCCTGCCGTGAACCGGCGGAAATATAACGTCTTTTCACAAGGAACTGAGGAGAAGTAGATGGAACCGGAGAAGGCGATGACTGTACGACTGTGTGATGTGGAATGCATAGTCATAGTAGGCGACCTGTGGCATTACATTCGCGACCAGGTGAAAGCTGCTGCCGAGAAGAACATTGGGTGCGCAAACAGGAAGCGGCCCGATTGCTTGGATGCGAGTGATGCAACCATTGGCACATTGGTGTCTGAGAAGAATATAGCGATTGCTGCACATGTGGCAGACCCCAGTGACTTGGGGAAGAATAGTCAGTTACGCAAAATTAGTTAGCGACTGACACATCGTCTCTGTTGCATTAAAATGCACGATGGACAGAGAAAGCAAAGCAGATAGAATGCCACACCGAACGACACCAACACAAGGAATTCTTTGACCACTTAACGGTGGTGTATGGGCTGAAGCTAGAGTCACTGTGGACGCTACTCGATGGTAGTTCACTCACTACTTGAATGCAGACTGCAGACATAATGCAGATCTGGCGGAATAACTTTGACTTTCTCTTGAACAACCGTTCAGAAACCGCCTGGACTGTGTTGCACGGGCTGCAACAACACGAGTTGAAGGCGTGTCTTGCCGACACAGCCACTCTGGATAAGACACAACGAGCACCTGCTCAGCTGCGAAACGGCAAATGTGCCGCAGCCGAAGGAACCTCGCCTGAAGTGTTGAAACACGGTGGACGCACGTTGGTGAATACGTTGCATCACTTGGTGCAACGCGTATGCATTGAGGAGGAGGTGCCTCCTGAGCTAAAGGATGCCCTTGTGCTAGCACTGTACAACGGTAAAGGAAGAAAGCAATGTTGCACGAATTATCGTGGCATCAACTTGCTGAGCTGTGTGGGCAAGGTGATTGCCCGAATCCTGCTCAACCGCCTCGTCAGTCAGGTTGTGGAACCTAACGTGGTGGAAGAGCAGTGCGGATTCCGCTCGGGTCGCAGCACTATGGATGTGGTTTGCGGCTCGTCAGTTGCAGGAGAAGTGCAGGGAACGACATCAGCCGTTAGACTTACTGCTCGTTGAATTCACCAAAACGTTTAATACGGTGAACCGCAAAGCATTGCGGCTGCTGTTGGGTAAGTTTGGTTCTCCCCGCAAGTTTGCAAGTTTATTTGTGTAGCTGCAGATTGGTATGCAGGCGAGGGTGCAGCTGAGTAGACGGACCTCAATGACTTTGCAGTTGTCTCTTGCGTGAATCAAGACTGTTTCTTATCTCTTGTTCTGTTTGGTATTTATCTACATGCCATGATGTGCTTTTGATGCTGCGCGTGCTTATGGGGCTCGTGTGGAGTACCGTGTTGATGGTGTGTTGCCGAACATCCGTCTTATCGGTGCGAGAATCCTAGCCGGTGAGATAACTATATGTATGCTGTTGTTCGCTGACGACTGTGCGTTGTCTGCACACAGCGCAGATGAGTTGCAGCACGTGACTAGTGCTCTGGCTTCGAAAGCTCCCGAATTTGGATTTACCACTAACACGAGTAAAACTGGCTGTCTCTTTCAGCCTCCACCGCGATTGCAATCTTCAATATTGCCGCGAATCAGCATTGGTGATGAAGTATTGGAAATCATTTCCCTCTTCCGATACTTTGGGAGTGCGGTTTCGACTGATCAGCAGCTACACAGTGAGCTGCGTATCCGCGTGTCTAAGGCAGCGGCGGCATTCGGGAAGCTTGAGTACTGTGTGTGGAACAACCATCAGCTTACCATTTGCACGAAGCTGATGGTGTACAAATCCATGGTGTTGTCCTTTCTTCGATACGGCAGCCAAACGTGGACGATGTACCGGCGGGATGTGCGATATCTCGAGCGGTTTCATCAACAGTGTCTGCGACGGATTCTGTGCATCGGTTGGTGCGACAGAGTTGCAGACAAGTAAGTTTTGCGCCGAAGTGGAATGTATGCAGTAAACTGCACACTTTTGCTAAGACGCCTGAGGGGGCTCGGTCATGCATGGTGTATGGATTCTACACAGATACGGAAGCAGCTGTTATACGGTCAGCTGTTAAAGAAGCGGCTTGTAGGGAAACTGGAGCCTCGTTATCAGGACATGCTTGAGGTGAGCCTATCATTTTCTAATGTTGACTTCAGTTGTTGGGAATCGAAGGCGGTTGGTCGTGTGCATGGCGCGATCTGATCACGTAGGCAGTTGCCGAAGTGCATGGGAAAGCGCTGATACATGCGGAGAAGAAGCGTCAGGTTCGGAAGCGACAGGCGCCGATGTAGTGTACTTTCTTCGAGGGTTTTGTTCACACGCTCTTTGCAAGGAAATGACAGATTTGTACTGGAGCCACCTACGTGAAATTCGTGTTGTAAAGTCTATCATCAGTCCTGATAGCGGTATCCGTCGATGAAGGCCATTTTTGTTGGGCACTGTAACTGCTTCCACCCGCTAACAGTGGTGAGATCGCGGGCAGCTACGAACAAGATTAACATTTGAGCGTTTCGGCATTGCTCTCTCCCATCACTGCACTCCATGACAGACCAGTTTCGTTCTGGTTTGGACTCCTCAGCTAGTGATGCTCTCAGTTGGGAGTAGAACTCGCACATAGTGGTTGACGGCTATGGCTGTGCTCACTAAGCCATTGAAATTCGTAAGCATTGTTTGGCACAGTGGTTATAAGTTAAATGTTGGGATTTTGAGTCCCCACCATGTGTCTTCGATTGTGATGTACAATCTCAGTTGTGGCATGGGTGGATCGAAAAGCTCTACTTCGGATACAGTTCCAGTGATTGGAATGGCAGAGGCTGACTTCAACATCGACTGAGCCTACAACTGAGATTTCGCTCACAATGCAAGACACAAGGCGGACGCTCCAAAACTCAGCATTCAAAATTCGAGGTTTCTTTCATAAGGAAACAACGCGGTTTGGATAGAATGACGAATTATGTAAAAACCAAACACAACACTGAAAACGCGTGACCAGACAAGACCAATAAGGACCGAATTGGAGCGTTTGTAAAGTTACTTATTTTTAATTGCACTTTCCTGTTTCATCTTCCACTAGCTATTGTACAGTTTGTTTTAATTATCTGAACCGATACATATATTTTAGAATTGCGTTCGGCTTGCTCGCTTCGGTTCACTGCGAGCAATTTCGTCATGATTGTTCGGCGCTGTTGTTTGGTGTCTGGTGGCCGGGATAGTTGCTAACTCCGATTGCGTTTCTTATCGAGAGAGGGGAAAGTGGTGGCCTTAACATCAGAGTGGATCTGTGATCCGCACCCAGAAACGACAGCCGTTAATAGACAATGGGTCCAACGAAATGACACATTAAAACAAGTGCCAGTGAATGAACCCAACAAAATATAATTCCACCTGAAGTATTATCACGCCTCTAACACCGAACATACTCTTTATGTCGTTTCCAAAAGCAACGTATAACACTCAAGTTTGGTACCCTGACATTTCATCACACCATGTTACAGTATTTGCAGCGTTTTATAAGCAAGGCCTGTCCTGAACATTAGGTGAGTTGACAGGAATACAAAGCTGGCCGTTAAAATCTGTTTGATAATCAGTGGTCAATCACTGGTCTTGGACTCTTGCAGAGTACCGGGGAAATCCGACATCACTCTTAGCATATATTAGTGGGGAACAGAAATACTCTAACTAACCAATACATTACCTAGATTTAGCTTACTCGGATAAACTCTTTTGTTTCATTACTTGCATCCGTCATTAACTGACCGAGCTCTTCTTTTGTATATCCATACACTCGGCTCGTGTATTCCGACCAGGTAACCACACCATCTTGATTTGCATCATGATCTTTTAGTTTCTCTCTTGAACTCTCAAGGTCCAGTCGTCTGAAATGAGCATTAAACAATTCCATAATAGGCATTGAAGCTTCGTACGCTTCCAGTGTAAGCACTACTTTTTAAAATAGCACTCACTGAAATGACGCGACAGCTCAGCAGTTTATGCACTCTTGAAGGCAGGATTGTCGGTCCAGAAAGCCTAACCAAAGGACCGTCAGAATTTTTAACACTCAATGGTATGACTGTGCAAAATATTTCAGTTTATTTTCCTTTCACTAGATAATGACAAAAGTAATGCAGATCGTGTCACGTGTGAATGGCATTGCCGCAATAGCACGGTCGTTGCATCCGCGTTCGATGAGTAACACCAGATGGCATGCCCCGAGAATTATTCTACTTAGCGTGTTGGAAATTTGAAGTATATAAAATACCGGCTAAGTAAAACATTCCTCATAAACTAATTGTATAGAAGATACGGTCATATTCCTCCAGTCCTCAGCGATTTGCTTGGTAACGATCTAATTAACACCATTGAATCAGTTTATTGCATAACAATAAGACACACTGGTATGATTAGAGCGTACCAATATACATGATGAAGAAGATCCCAATGTCAAGCGTATTAACTATCTCTAAATAATATGCATGCACTATTGGTTGCGTATTCATCAACAGCAGCAATCAACTAACGCACACTAATCCTGTAATGCAATGCAGTGGTACATTAATACCAAAAAGATGATGCTTGACAAGCCCCAGAGAATGGTTGCATTCATTGCCCGTGGTGTATGATTGCGTATTATAGTGTGTATTATAGTGTCACGTAAAATGCGTTCATATCCCAAAATTTGCTTGACAACCGTTCTAATAATACACAAACCTGCCAACAGGCTAACACACGCGGCAATGGTATTACTACGGGTTCGAGGAGACAAACGAACTTAGGGTAACAACCAAAACATTTTCGCGAAGAAACCTAGGATAATTTATAATGCACTTACGTTGGAAGCGCTACACTGTTGTCACAACTATTGTTTGATCAATGCTGGTCATCGTGTCTTATACCCCCATCTAAGGTCATTAGTGCAACTTCTGGAGGTAAGAGCTTGCTTTTTTCCCATAGCAATTTGAACTAAGAGCATTCACTTTCAGCTGTGAATAACTACGTGATCTCTCAAAACATACTCAGGAAACTCGTTATGTTTTAGCACTCCGTGTTGAGACTTAACCACGCAGCAATCTGTACCAAGCACTTAGGCTTGGTTTCTTCAAATACTGCAGTATGGAGACTGCAGAATGTACATTCTGCAGTATCCACAGGAAGATTGTTCCATTTTGTGTGCCAGTAGCGAAATGCTCTTTTTCAAATTGTGTTGCATCTCCATTGTCTCAAGGATACTCATAAGTTGGTGGCATCGTGCTTCACCGGACTGAATGATGTAACACACCTCCTTTTTGGGCGTTCGTACCACAAATAAGTGACTCACTTATCGACATACCGCATAAGATGGGTGTTGATACATTCGCCTCTGAACTCTTGTGTAGGTTGTTTTGGCATCTAGCAGTTTTGATGAATGGAACCGACAAGGGACTGGCTCAATTGCATCCCGTCAGCATCCCACCTACTCGGGATGATAGCGGATAGAGATAAATGGCAGATTTGCCTCGGACTAGCACAAACGTAGTGTCACGGGTTTGTAGGCCATGACGCTGCAGATTAGCCCGAATAAGCGAAGGTGAGTAAGGCCTACACTGAGGAACTTAAGCCGACGACAATGGTCACGACGTCGGCTGAGCAGCTAGGCGAGAGGAATCGGAACAGGACCAGTGATCACTGAAGTTCAAATAAGCTGATCATATTTACACCGGCTTAGAGGACAATACATATCCCGTACCAGCAAATAAGAACCGAAGTTGCCTTTACCTAAAACGGGACAGGTGTTGGTTGTGTTCAACAGTACTTGCGGTCTAATGACCTTAGATGGACGGTATAAGACACGATGACCAGCATTGATCAAACAATAGTTGTGACAACAGTGTAGCGCTTCCAACGTAAGTGCATTATAAATTATCCTAGGTTTCTTCGCGAAAATGTTTTGGTCGTTACCCTAAGTTCGTTTGTCTCCTCGAACCCGTAGTAATACCATTGCCGCGTGTGTTAGCCTGTTGACAGGTTTGTGTATTATTAGAACGGTTGTCAAGCAAGTTTTGGGATATGAACGCATTTTACGTGACACTATAATACACACTATAATACGCAATCTTACACCACGGGCAATGAATGCAACCATTCTCTGGGGCTTGTCAAGCATCATCTTTTTGGTATTAATGTACCACTGCATTGCATTACAGGATTAGTGTGCGTTAGTTGATTGCTGCTGTTGATGAAAACGCAACCAATAGTCCATACATGTTATTTATAGATAGTTAATAAGCTTGACATTGGAATCTTCTTCTTCATGTATATTGGTGCGCTCTAATCATACTAGTGTGTCTTATTGTTTTGCAATAAACTGATTCAATGGTGTTAATTAGATCGTTACCAAGCAAATCGCTGAGGACTGGAGGAATATGACCGTATCTTCTATACAACTAGTTTATGAGGAATGTTTTACTTAGCCGGTATTTTATATACTTCAAATTTCCAACACGCTAAGTAGAATAATTCTCGGGGCATGCCATCTGGTGTTACTCATCGAACGCGGATGCAACGACCGTGCTATTGCGGCAATGCCATTCACACGTGACACGATCTGCATTACTTTTGTCATTAGCTAGTGAAACGAAAATAAACTGAAATATTTTGCACAGTCATACCATTGAGGGTTAAAAATTCTGACGGTCCTTTGGTTAGGCTTTCTGGACCGACAATCCTGCCTTCAAGAGTGCATAAACTGCTGAGCTGTCGCGTCATTTCAGTGAGTGCTATTTTAAAAAGTAGTGCTTACACTGGAAGCGTACGAAGCTTCAATGCCTATTATGGAATTGTTTAATGCTCATTTCAGACGACTGGACCTTGAGAGTTCAAGAGAGAAACTAAAAGATCATGATGCAAATCAAGATGGTGTGGTTACCTGGTCGGAATACACGAGCCGAGTGTATGGATATACAAAAGAAGAGCTCGGTCAGTTAATGACGGATGCAAGTAATGAAACAAAAGAGTTTATCCGAGTAAGCTAAATCTAGGTAATGTATTGGTTAGTTAGAGTATTTCTGTTCCCCACTAATATATGCTAAGAGTGATGTCGGATTTCCTCGGTACTCTGCAAGAGTCCAAGACCAGTGATTGACCACTGATTATCAAACAGATTTTAACGGCCAGCTTTGTATTCCTGTCAACTCACCTAATGTTCAGGACAGGCCTTGCTTATAAAACGCTGCAAATACTGTAACATGGTGTGATGAAATGTCAGGGTACCAAACTTGAGTGTTATACGTTGCTTTTGGAAACGACATAAAGAGTATGTTCGGTGTTAGAGGCGTGATAATACTTCAGGTGGAATTATATTTTGTTGGGTTCATTCACTGGCACTTGTTTTAATGTGTCATTTCGTTGGACCCATTGTCTATTAACGGCTGTCGTTTCTGGGTGCGGATCACAGATCCACTCTGATGTTAAGGCCACCACTTTCCCCTCTCTCGATAAGAAACGCAATCGGAGTTAGCAACTATCCCGGCCACCAGACACCAAACAACAGCGCCGAACAATCATGACGAAATTGCTCGCAGTGAACCGAAGCGAGCAAGCCGAACGCAATTCTAAAATATATGTATCGGTTCAGATAATTAACACAAACTGTACCATAGCTAGTGGAAGATGAAACAGGAAAGTGCAATTAAAAATAAGTAACTTTACAAACGCTCCAATTCGGTCCTTATTGGTCTTGTCTGGTCACGCGTTTTCAGTGTTGTGTTTGGTTTTTACATAATTCGTCATTCTATCCAAACCGCGTTGTTTCCTTATGAAAGAAACCTCGAATTTTGAATGCTGAGTTTTGGAGCGTCCGCCTTGTGTCTTGCATTGTGAGCGAAATCTCAGTTGTAGGCTCAGTCGATGTTGAAGTCAGCCTCTGCCATTCCAATCACTGGAACTGTATCCGAAGTAGAGCTTTTCGATCCACCCATGCCACAACTGAGATTGTACATCACAATCGAAGACACATGGTGGGGACTCAAAAACCCAACATTTAACTTATAACCACTGTGCCAAACAATGCTTACGAATTTCAATGGCTTAGTGAGCACAGCCATAGCCGTCAACCACTATGTGCGAGTTCTACTCCCAACTGAGAGCATCACTAGCTGAGGAGTCCAAACCAGAACGAAACTGGTCTGTCATGGAGTGCAGTGATGGGAGAGAGCAATGCCGAAACGCTCAAATGTTAATCTTGTTCGTAGCTGCCCGCGATCTCACCACTGTTAGCGGGTGGAAGCAGTTACAGCGCCCAACAAAAATGGCCTTCATCGACGGATACCGCTATCAGGACTGATGATAGACTTTACAACACGAATTTCACGTAGGTGGCTCCAGTACAAATCTGTCATTTCCTTGCAAAGAGCGTGTGAACAAAACCCTCGAAGAAAGTACACTACATCGGCGCCTGTCGCTTCCGAACCTGACGCTTCTTCTCCGCATGTATCAGCGCTTTCCCATGCACTTCGGCAACTGCCTACGTGATCAGATCGCGCCATGCACACGACCAACCGCCTTCGATTCCCAACAACTGAAGTCAACATTAGAAAGTGATAGGCTCACCTCAAGCATGTCCTGATAACGAGGCTCCAGTTTCCCTACAAGCCGCTTCTTTAACAGCTGACCGTATAACAGCTGCTTCCGTATCTGTGTAGAATCCATACACCATGCATGACCGAGCCCCCTCAGGCGTCTTAGCAAAAGTATGCAGTCTACTGCATACATTCCACTTCGGCACAACACCTGCTTGTCTGCAACTCTGTCGCACCAACCGATGCACAGAATCCGTCGCAGACTGTGTTGATGAAACCGCTCGAGATATCGCACATCCCGCCGGTACATCGTCCACGTTTGGCTGTCGTATCGAAGAGAGGACAACACCATGGATTTGTACACCATCAGCTTCGTGCAAATGGTAAGCTGATGGTTGTTCCACACACAGTACTCAAGCTTCCCGAATGCCGCCGCTGCCTTAGACACGCGGATACGCAGCTCACTGTGTAGCTGCTGATCAGTCGAAACCGCACTCCCAAAGTATCGGAAGAGGGAAATGATTTCCAATACTTCATCACCAATGCTGATTCGCGGCAATATTGAAGATTGCAATCGCGGTGGAGGCTGAAAGAGACAGCCAGTTTTACTCGTGTTAGTGGTAAATCCAAATTCGGGAGCTTTCGAAGCCAGAGCACTAGTCACGTGCTGCAACTCATCTGCGCTGTGTGCAGACAACGCACAGTCGTCAGCGAACAACAGCATACATATAGTTATCTCACCGGCTAGGATTCTCGCACCGATAAGACGGATGTTCGGCAACACACCATCAACACGGTACTCCACACGAGCCCCATAAGCACGCGCAGCATCAAAAGCACATCATGGCATGTAGATAAATACCAAACAGAACAAGAGATAAGAAACAGTCTTGATTCACGCAAGAGACAACTGCAAAGTCATTGAGGTCCGTCTACTCAGCTGCACCCTCGCCTGCATACCAATCTGCAGCTACACAAATAAACTTGCAAACTTGCGGGAAGAACCAAACTTACCCAACAGCAGCCGCAATGCTTTGCGGTTCACCGTATTAAACGTTTTGGTGAATTCAACGAGCAGTAAGTCTAACGGCTGATGTCGTTCCCTGCACTTCTCCTGCAACTGATGAGCCGCAAACCACATCCATAGTGCTGCGACCCGAGCGGAATCCGCACTGCTCTTCCACCACGTTAGGTTCCACAACCTGACTGACGAGGCGGTTGAGCAGGATTCGGGCAATCACCTTGCCCACACAGCTCAGCAAGTTGATGCCACGATAATTCGTGCAACATTGCTTTCTTCCTTTACCGTTGTACAGTGCTAGCACAAGGGCATCCTTTAGCTCAGGAGGCACCTCCTCCTCAATGCATACGCGTTGCACCAAGTGATGTAACGTATTCACCAACGTGCGTCCACCGTGTTTCAACACTTCAGGCGAGGTTCCTTCGGCTGCGGCACATTTGCCGTTTCGCAGCTGAGCAGGTGCTCGTTGTGTCTTATCCAGAGTGGCTGTGTCGGCAAGACACGCCTTCAACTCGTGTTGTTGCAGCCCGTGCAACACAGTCCAGGCGGTTTCTGAACGGTTGTTCAAGAGAAAGTCAAAGTTATTCCGCCAGATCTGCATTATGTCTGCAGTCTGCATTCAAGTAGTGAGTGAACTACCATCGAGTAGCGTCCACAGTGACTCTAGCTTCAGCCCATACATCACCGTTAAGTGGTCAAAGAATTCCTTGTGTTGGTGTCGTTCGGTGTGGCATTCTATCTGCTTTGCTTTCTCTGTCCATCGTGCATTTTAATGCAACAGAGACGATGTGTCAGTCGCTAACTAATTTTGCGTAACTGACTATTCTTCCCCAAGTCACTGGGGTCTGCCACATGTGCAGCAATCGCTATATTCTTCTCAGACACCAATGTGCCAATGGTTGCATCACTCGCATCCAAGCAATCGGGCCGCTTCCTGTTTGCGCACCCAATGTTCTTCTCGGCAGCAGCTTTCACCTGGTCGCGAATGTAATGCCACAGGTCGCCTACTATGACTATGCATTCCACATCACACAGTCGTACAGTCATCGCCTTCTCCGGTTCCATCTACTTCTCCTCAGTTCCTTGTGAAAAGACGTTATATTTCCGCCGGTTCACGGCAGGAGTGTAATACATAGATTTAAGAAAGGATATGTACAATTTAACCTGAACCAATTTGTGATCAATGCCGCACACAGCTCCACGCAGTACAAGGGTCATGCACACTTCACGCATATCTTGGTGACGTACGATGACATGGTCGAGTAGGTGAGCGTCACCACTCCGTTGGTGCGTCCAAGTTGCTATATCACTTTCGCTCAGTGTGAATAGAGTGTTTGTGCTCGTCAGGCCGTGGGTAGCAAACAGTGAGAGCAGTCTGTCACCGTTCACCTTCGCTGCACCAATGCCATGTGGACCGCTGATATATGTACACACCGCAGCAACACACCCAACGTGCGCGTGGAATTCACCCGGCAAAAATGGTCCATCGCTCCTCGACAAAGACCGTACCACTTAGGATATCTGAGTGTAGAACTGATCACGCGTGTCATCAGGATAACACATGGTCGGACCGTAGGTGTTTATAAAAGTGGTCAACACCTCATCGGAGTTATAGGCAAATAGTCATCAGTGGCGCGTTGATGCCAGTGGGCTAACCTACCAGGTGACCATTGCGACGATGGGATAACGCAATTCCGATCGCATGTTTAAGTGATGCTGAGGTGGCTTTTCCCACCAAGAAGAACGTATAGCCGACAATAGCATCATGCAACTTACTTCGCATAGCCAACATTGTCTCGCTGAGCGCCGCAAAATGGATGTTGTAGCGCGCAAGTTCCATCGCGAGTAGTGCAGTGCGTCAATCGGGGAACTCACTCGAGTTCCGGTTCATTGGAGTGCACACGTTCCAACACCCGCTTTTGAGTGCTTTGCGCGGTGGCATACGACTGCGTCGGCAGGCAATCGTATGAGTAGGGACGACCTGGATTAAAAGAAGTAGTTGGTCAGATAAAACGGGAATGGAGAGAGTAGATGCAGTGGAAGTAAAAGAGATGGGAGGCACCAGCAGTAGCATGTTTTCGCTTATCCACCCCGATGTATGTAGCAGATAAGGCGACCCTTTTTCTAAGACCACTGTGCAATGGTCGATGCAGTATGTATGTATTACTATGGGTGTAATTCAAGATTGGGGTTGGGCTAGGATCCTGGCAGGGCGCTCACACCTGACAGGAGAAAGACTGGGGTCTTCAAACAAAGTCTTCTATCAAGTATACACCTGGAAGGCAGAGGGCCGAGCGTCATGAGATCGGCGTAGCTAGATCGGAGTATAGCTAAAGTTGCCAACTCGTTGACCAGACTCATTCTGCCATGAAGGTGGACGAATTTACTTCATCGATGACTACTTTGGCCTGTATGAGAAAGTAAGGGGTGCTCTTCCACCCCGGAACTTGGGAAACCCTAAAGGCGGTTTTATTTTGTCTGTACTAATGGACAATACAGAGAACGGAAACTAGTTATCTGTTGTTCTGGCTATGGTGTACACCAGATATATGCGTGTAAACCAACCTAGTGCAACTTAGTGGGTATACTCCAGTGTTAATTTCATGCGGTTTGTTTGGTTTACGGGACTCGACTGCCAGAGTCGTGATGCTCCCCACGGTAACCGCAGCAGAGCGAAATGCACTAGAAGTTGGTGTGAACTCAGTGTACGAGTAAACGTAAAAAGTGGACATTGCATGCTGTGCAATAGGTTGTTTAAACAGAACTCCTAGTGTGGAAAATAACAAGGGAGGTTGCATAACTAAAAGCCGACCGGGGTGATAGTGAAAACGGTCCCGAAGCAGGTTGTACCATGCGTCCACCGTTGAAATTTAACTAACTTATGTATGGCAAGTTACCAGCTTAGGCCTACAACGCCATACTAACCTTAGCTCATCTAAGAGAACAGAACCTATGCTAATCGGCCGCACCACAGTAAAGCGCATCAAAATGTACCGTCACTTCATACTGAGGCAGGAACTGTCACGGGAAATTTGCAGCCAAGTAGCTGACGTGACTGAGACAGTATTTCCAATACTCTTGTTAATTGTACCGCAAGTGCGTTTGCCTGGGTAACAAGCAAATGTATGCAGTCGTCCGTCTGTTTGCCATCATGGGTAATGCGATGTGGTATGTCAAAGAAATGTATAGAAAGCGAGATATGGCCAAAATGACCTAATTCCGATAAGGAAAATACCCTGTTTATTAGGAAAAGTGACCATCAGTTAAGTTAGTTGATGAGTTGCGATCTACCTACGTAGCGACTTTCATCAAGTGAGGATCTCGTTAACATTCTCCTTAAGTGAGGCCAGATCTAGGAGATCAACCAACAAACTCAGGCAAATTGCGACAAAATAAAATCACAGGTAGATGCACAGGCCGACAGCGGAGATGATGGTTAATGGTCAACGGGCGGGAGTGAGGACGCGGTTATGCAAACTCCGAGCAGTCATCTTTCCGGTGCAAAATCGCAAGTCGGTACCACGTTAACTGTAGACAAACTGTTTGTTTCCTTTCCTCATGCGCGGTGGAAGCACAAGGGAGTTTTTCATCTTAACTGGCATCTGTATTTCAAACCAACCACGTTCCATTAAGCATTGCGGGCCCATTCTTTTGGGCACTTTCTGCGATATCCCAGCGGTACCGGCACACTTACCGTTTCACAGCTTATCAAGTGTTTCTTGTATTTCCTAAAGTACCGGGGTATGCGCAAGACCACTCTTCACTTTTTGTTACTGCAGCCCGTGTAGTGTATTCTTTCCAATCTATGCACCGTCGTTCAGGATACAGTCGAAGTGCGCATACTGTAGGCGTCAAAAACGCTTGAGAATGAAAGCAAAGCATATCCCTCCACAAAATCAACAAAACCCAAAGCCGGAATCGAGATAACGGTGTTATTGAATAAAGTAATCATAGAAAAACAGGCAATATTTTGACCATTTCCAAACTCAAACGCACAATGAAGTCTTTCAATGCAAAAGCTATCACTGGGTCAAATCCCCAGGCCGACCAGTGAATCAAAACATAACAAGATGATCTCGCACAGGCATAGCGAAACATGCAAGGGAGTGCAGACAGGTACTGCAATCTAACGAATGCGAATATGTGGTCATCGACCAATGAAGCTCCACTTGAAGCAATGCAAAGTCTCGTCGCCTGTCAGGAGCACAACACAGGCGTGAGTGGGTTGTGTCAAGGTTATTGGAAGTGAAACGTTACTGCCAGGGGTAGGTGCACAGACAGATGCTAGTAAGGTAGACGGGACAGAACTCAGTGCAACGGTCAATTAGTTAAGCACAACCCAAGGATGGGCTCACGAGCAAGCGGAGGATGTCAAGGTCATTGGAAGTGAAAGGTGCACAGAGGAACGGGATACGGTAGAGGTAGACTGCATAGAACGTAGTACAAATATGAGGTGATTCCGCTGACCAGGATGAGCCAAAATTCAGACAGAGGGGAAACATAAACAGTCAAACGCCAAACTATACCTTTCGGAAGCAAGCCAGTCCTTAACGGAATCAAGCTCCTCCTTAAGAA
>OX104063.1:183384173-183423134 GCA_944474145.2 Dicrocoelium dendriticum
GTGTGGGTTGTTTGGAACCTTGCCATATTTGCCACCGAGCAATGATGACGTCGAATAGTCTTGAAGGATCTTTTCGTCAGTGCAGCATAGGCAGTTCTACTGTAGATGATTAATATTGATGTGTCAGCTGTACTCCGTAACGGTGCTTCGCTGCCGCGCAACCACCACCAGTCGCGCGAGGGCTGAGTATACCGCGAGGACGCCCACCCCTACGCGGATTCGAACCGGTGACCTTATGGTTGCAAAGCAAACGTGCAGACCACTCGGCCACCGGCCGACGCTGTAGATGATTGGGTAGATCCTGAGGATACAGTGGTCCGAGTTACTCAAGAGTGCACTCTTTTGAGTGGAAAACAAACGAATTTTTGTTTGTATAATCAACATCAAGTTGTACCTCTTGTCTGGTCTGGAAACTTAATAAATTCGCCAAATCAAGTGACTTGAAGAACTTTGCATCACATTTATCGTGATCAGCGGCAACATTGCAGACGGAGCATTCTGGTTTTGGCAGTAACATCGAGGAGACTCCATCTACTATAAGCCTCCTTTCGAACGATGGTGTATCAGGAGCAATGTTGCAGTTTCCGATAACAACGGTTTGGAAGCTACTGCGAAATCTAGACTTCCATTCAAGTAAAGGACAGTTTGTGGAGTGAGTGAATAGCTTTTTTACTGAGTTGCACCAGGGCGGGTTAACCTATGTGATTACACCGCCACCACGATTCATTGGCTTACTTGAGCGATAGGACATAATTGCACGATATCCACTGGCCCCATTTTCAACATCAGAGTGCAAATGGCTTTTGCAACGAAATAATACCTGTGTTTGTATACTTCTTTTCAGCACTGAACGCACATCGCCGGAAAGAATGGATATTGTTTCCGTTCTGTCCAAAAAACATCGTCTTAAGCTAGCGCTCCAAACAGCGCAATGTTTTTGTTGTCAAAATGTTTTTCACCATCCGTTTGAAAGCGTTTTTGGGTTTGTGAGCGCATTCGACAAAAGAGTTTCAGTTTACCGCACTTCGAAATGATTTCAATAATTCCGCAGAGTTGGGGTAGGTTGGTTTTTTGAGAGTGGTTCAGTTAAACAATACCGTTTGAGTAAAACAAACAAAGTGGTATGCCCGCAGAAGATAGCATAAAATGAACGATGTTCCAGGGGGCAACCGCAATGATCGACTTAAAAACCCCGCGCAACAAATTTTTTATTCCGCATAACTATCCCCGTATTCTTTGATCATCGCTGCCTACCGAGTATTGCTAATACTGGATGGCGGCAGCATATCCGCAATGATGACGTGTGTAGGCGAGTTATAAGCAGTGATAACCTAACCATTTCCTTAAATCAAAAAATAACATTACTCTGGGCACGTATTACGCATTCCCGGTCACCGCCTACCGAGAAGAGCATCGTTTTCTTTTCCAGATGCAGGATGGCACAAGGCTAGAGATTGCCAACAGTTGACTTGGCAGAAGGAAATAATACCGCTGACTACTAAACTGGATGTTATTGGTCCCTCCCGCTTTCCAGACTGGAGTTCACTTAGCTCACCGTATACTTGACTCGTGATGTTACAAAACATGGCTCACAGTCAGCGCGTCTGCCCTCGTGTCCTAGCCCGACCGCCTGTTTTAATTATGTATGATGTTGATTTACTTCCGGGGTAATGACTGATTATGAAGCGGACAGTAAAAGAGGTAGTGGAGTTGTCTCGCTTAGGTCGCCTTATTTTTGGACTATAGCCAGCTGCTTGTAGCTTTATATTGTTGATAAGTTGCAGGGGCCTCGACCCTGAATGTTTGCTTATGGCATTTAGGTTTTACGCTAGGTCCCACTTCTCTCTCATTACTATTCGCTTTGTTCATCGTGTTTGTGCTGCAGCTAAGCATCAGTTCAATTGGCTAATGTACTGTTGTTGTCGTTGCCGGTGTTGTTGTCGTCGCTGCTCTTAACGTGATACCCTGGTTTGCGTGCTTTAGCAATCCATTGAGCAATGCTAAATGGTGCTTTTTGCCGCTAGGTTTTTGAACCAAAGGCTTTGGTTGAAAACCCTAATCGTTCTCTTGTCTAGGCCTGTGCAGCCTGACATTATCCTGCACACGCAATACAATGTCATTCTCTTCAAACGATTTATTCACGCTCTGGTTGTCGCAGAGGAGAATCAACGGTGACCTGTCTACTGCATCGGGTAGAGTGGATAGGAGTGCTCAAACTTTCCCGTCTTCTTATTCCCTCTCGCTTTTTCATCTCTATCGTCCTCTTCAACCACTTTTATCTCCTAGTTTTGGCTCCCCCCATCTTACTTTGATGGTCGCTTGGCATCGAGTTTTGACCTGCACGCGGTCGCAGAGGTTCGCTTCTACCCAGTCGACAAGTCCATGTTCCGCTGTGCGGACAAAGTCAATTAATGTGTTTCTTTTTGGAGCCCTCGATCCTTGCTAAAACTGGCATGTCTCAACGTGCACACTTTGTTACAGCTTCGTCAATAGGCAACACTTGTCCGAACAATGGGGACCCTGTAGATCGATATCTGCACTTTATAAGAAATCCACGTGCAAGGTTTGAGCACTGTGCTCACCCTGTGATGTCTTGTATTACTACTTCCTATATGTTCACACTGCGTATATCCGGTGATGATTCCGCTTCAACTGCAGGTCAAGCCGGTATGTGCAGTGTACTGAGCCGCCGGCTGAAGCAGCCTTAATAGATTTGACCGCAATCCACAGCCTGATATGCGCCGTCAGATTGGCTGCATCGCTCAAAGCCTAATAGTGGTGCGGGACCAATGCAGATGCTCTAATGCAATTGTTGCCCATTTCACCACAAGTTGTAGCGTTGACTCCATGAAAAATGACTTATATTGTCAAATGAACGAGTTCCGTTGTTACAGAACATTGTGCGGATACTGTAGTGCTGACTGGGGCTCTGAAAGCCCATCTTGGAAAACTGTCCACTGACGAGCTGCATCTGGACGACCAACACCGTGCAGGCTGCCGTATGGATAGCAGGGTACGGTTGCCACAGCTGTGAAAAGGTGCTCGTTTATTTTTCGCAAGCACTAACTTCCGACACAGACCCACAGAAGCATGACATGGCGCCAGTCAGTCTGAGACTAGCCTTGGAAGCACATTAATCACATCGCGAACCGTTACCATTGGAGTGGCTGTGTTTAAAACCCGCTCGATTCGAAGCGCAATCGTAAACTCTGACCATTTACTTATGTGTGCCGACCCGCTATTGCGTTTCGGTGCACTCCGGCGACAATGCTTGGAGCGCACAGACACTTACCAACTGGCGAATTCGGATGTTCCAAAAACATGCATGCGAGCTGAGTACTCGGTCGCTGAACAAAGTTAACGGCCACTGGTCACATGTTCACCGGGCTTTATTAGCCTGTGGTGTTTTCCTATTGCAAATCCGATTGCCAACCTGGACATGGGGTCTCTACGCAGTCTCTTTAACTTCTTGATGATCCCCGACAAATGGCTGGAGCGAACACAACGAGTCGCAAAATTCTCAGAGCAAAGTTGCGTGCATAGGCTGAGAAAGAGACTCTGAAACCTGGTGGTCTTATCGTGCATCGGAAATGGAAGCAGCGACTGCCGTTAGTAACCATCGGAAGTTATTCCATCTGATACGTTAAACGGGTAGCAGGCAGTTTTGGTGTTAGCGAGACTATATGCCACCAGAGCAGACAGCTTATCCGCGGTCTGTCGAAACGCTTAATGTGTTGGGCTGTATACCTTGCAAAGCAATTCATTCTGCCAGATTAACTGCCGGTCAGTGATGGTCTTGTTCCATTGACTGTCCCTTTGGATACACCCTCTCTTGCATAGGCCGAACGTGAGATCAGACTGATGAAATTAAATAATGCCACAGAACTAGATGGGCTTCCAACAGCCGTCTTTAAACTCAGGCAACTAACTTGTGGACGATTTGCGCAAGAGTTTATTAATGAAACTGAGAGCAGGAAACTCAACGAACTGGAGCTCCTTATGATCCCGATTTTCAAGGGTGGTTCACGTTCTGAATACCGCAGTCATAGCGGGATCAGTGATCTAATTATCGAGGGTTAAGATATCTTTTCGGTAAAATCTCGTCAGACCCAAACTTTTACATGACACGGATTATGTGGGGTAAGCGTCAAATCGGGCTGGGATTGATTTCTAAGGTGTTTGAAAGGTCAAGATCGATGACTAAAGGTGGTTACAGATGGTAGGAAAAGTGCATCAAAGGAAATTAATACAAGCTTCAGGGCCTAAAGTAAATAGCTAAGGTCACAAAGGGTAGTTAAGTAACCATGTCAGTCGGCCAAGGTAGTAGTATCGGCCGTATGAATCGTTTGTGTACGCATAATTCCGGCTTCAGATGATGGATGTAAATAGCCTCGGCGATAGACAAGATTTGCTTTCGGAAGCCTTGTGATAAGCGTTCAGGTAGTGAATAGATGACTTTAAAGTCATTCTCCGATGCAGTATGGCCACTTTCGAGGAGGTGCGACATGATTGAGCTGTCTGAGGCCCTCATTTCGCCTTTGTAAAACCACGCCGGGATGTGCTCGCGAATCCTCTGGGATAGACGTCTCGTTGTGCGACCCACGTATCGTGCACCACAAGAGCACGAGTACTGATAAACGAGCATTGAACGGGTCAACGATGGCAGACTATCTTTCAAGGGTTTTGCAAGCAATGGTTTGTTGTGGTAAACAATTCTTAAGCGGGCTGCGAAATAAGTTTTCTCAACAGCATCTTTCAAACGTCGAGATAGGATATCAGCTGCAGTGTCGCCCTTAAATGGTAAATGTATGAACAGCTCTTTCTTGGGAGCAATGCTTCTAGGTGGCTTTCGCTTGCGTTCTTTCATATGCTTCATGATAAACTTATCGGGATAACCATTCTCACGAAGGGCGTCGCTGATTCTCTGTAGCTCTTCGTTGACGGTATCCGGAGTGCAAATACTGCGCGCCCTGAAGGCAAGAGATCGGATTAAACTCCTCTTGTGCTGTAAAGGCACCGCGCTGTGAAAGTTAGTGTACTGTCCATTCCACGTATGCTTTCTGTGTACCTTTGTGCTACATGAGCCGTCCGAATTGCGAATGACTTCTACATCCAAGAAAGGTAAACGGTTTTTATTTTCGTGCTCACAGGTGAGGCGTAGATTATCATGTGCATCATTAAAGGCCTTCAGCAACTGTTCTGCATGCTTTTCGGATTCGCAAAGCACGAAGGTGTCATCGCCGTACCGTATGTACATTTCAGTTCCACAGATGTGTGTCCTGAGTGGACCATGTTCTAATTTCGCCATAAAGATATCAGCCAACAACGGCCCCAAAGGAGATCCCATGGCCACTCCATCAATTTGACGGTACATCTCACCATTGAACATGAATTGAACATTTAACGTGCAGCGAAATAGTATCTCCTTTAGCAGATCCTCCGGAAAGTTAGCGTATATTGGTAGTTGCCGGGTTAACTCGCACACGTACTCCACCGTTTCGAGCAGGGGAATGTTTGTAAAGAGCGACTGGGCATCAAAAGATATCATCCTTTTGTTAGTAAAGTTGAGTTCAGATATCTTCTCAATGAATTCGAAGGAGTCTCTCACGCAGTAAGTGCAAACCATATCCCGTAACGGTTGCAATTTGTTCACCATCCATTGGGCCAACAAATGCTGGGGAGAACCCACCATGTCCAAGATTGGACGCATTGGGGCGCCTTCCTTGTGAACTTTTGGAAGGCCATATAATCTCGGTAGGTGTCCACCTGAGGGCTTCAACTTTTCGTATTCGCTCTTTGTGATCAGTTTGGCTTGCATCATTCGCTTGAGGCAGCCGGCCAACTGTTTCTCTAACTCCCCTGTGTTGTCCTTTCCGGCCATAAGCTTCTGGAACTTACGTTCGTCACTGAGGATATGTTGCATTTTACAGATATAATCCACCCTATCTAATAACACTATGCCGGATCCTTTGTCTGGTCTAGAGATAATTAATTCGTTGTTTAACCGTAACTCTTTAATTGCCTGAATTTGCTCCCTTGAAATAATACCATTACTAGATGGTTTAGCCTTAACATATTCATGACAGCTATTTACTAGACTAGATTTTAGGTTCTCAACATCACTAGAAGATGTTGGAAACAGGTCTCTAGTTTGTATCATTAAGCTTTCAAACTGCACTTCTAAGGCTGCCTGATCTATTTTCTTACGTGGAATACAAAACTTAGGGCCTAATGATAACACTTCCAGCTGTGTTGGGCTTAGTACTACACTGGAAAGGTTGAACACATACCGTTCCGGGTTATTCGGAAAGGTCAATTGTGGGACTTGGTTGTTAAGCGTACTAAGTAATTTCCTTCGCTTTCTTGCTCCCATTTTCAGCTTAACTAATTCCACATATTCCTCAAAAGGCCGTCGCAGATCCTCAGACAAGCCTGACACCGATGGAAACCTTTGCGAAATGAATCTCTCCAGCTCCGACATTTTAACGCGGATAGTGTCCACATAATTAAGTGCATGCCTCTTCAAAGTTTTTGCGTTTGGGTACAGGCCACAGCGCCGTATCTCTCTCCAAAAGTGTTTTGGATAGCGGCTTGCCTGTACGCATTCATTAAGAAATTCCAATTCAACTCTGGATTCCTCCAGCCGAGTACTGAAATTCAGATACTGCGAATCCGAAAAGCATGCAGAACAGTTGCTGAAGGCCTTTAATGATGCACATAATAATCTACGCTTCACCTGTGAGCACGAAAATAAAAACCGTTTACCTTTCTTGGATGTAGAAGTCATCCGCAATTCGGACGGCTCATGTAGCAGAAAGGTACACAGAAAGCATACGTGGACTGGACAGTACACTAACTTTCACAGCGCGGTGCCTTTACAGCACAAGAGGAGTTTAATCCGATCTCTTGCCTTCAGGGCGCGCAGTATTTGCACTCCGGATACCGTCAACGAAGAGCTACAGAGAATCAGCGACGCCCTTCGTGAGAATGGTTATCCCGATAAGTTTATCATGAAGCATATGAAAGAACGCAAGCGAAAGCCACCTAGAAGCATTGCTCCCAAGAAAGAGCTGTTCATACATTTACCATTTAAGGGCGACACTGCAGCTGATATCCTATCTCGACGTTTGAAAGATGCTGTTGAGAAAACTTATTTCGCAGCCCGCTTAAGAATTGTTTACCACAACAAACCATTGCTTGCAAAACCCTTGAAAGATAGTCTGCCATCGTTGACCCGTTCAATGCTCGTTTATCAGTACTCGTGCTCTTGTGGTGCACGATACGTGGGTCGCACAACGAGACGTCTATCCCAGAGGATTCGCGAGCACATCCCGGCGTGGTTTTACAAAGGCGAAATGAGGGCCTCAGACAGCTCAATCATGTCGCACCTCCTCGAAAGTGGCCATACTGCATCGGAGAATGACTTTAAAGTCATCTATTCACTACCTGAACGCTTATCACAAGGCTTCCGAAAGCAAATCTTGTCTATCGCCGAGGCTATTTACATCCATCATCTGAAGCCGGAATTATGCGTACACAAACGATTCATACGGCCGATACTACTACCTTGGCCGACTGACATGGTTACTTAACTACCCTTTGTGACCTTAGCTATTTACTTTAGGCCCTGAAGCTTGTATTAATTTCCTTTGATGCACTTTTCCTACCATCTGTAGCCACCTTAAGTCATCGATCTTGACCTTTCAAACACCTTAGAAATCAATCCCAGCCCGATTTGACGCTTACCCCACATAATCCGTGTCATGTAAAAGTTTGGGTCTGACGAGATTTTACCGAAAAGATATCTTAACCCTGAACTGTTTTCTGGCCTTGATTCATTTGATTACAATGGGAATATTTGCTGTGTTGAAAAGCAGCATTGCCCGTGATTCGTTGAAGATTTAATTATCGCTAAGTTACTGCTCTCTCTGTCATCATCCGTAAACTGACTGGTGCCTGTGAAGGCTATGCACGTGTAGAGCAAGCCGGGTATCGTTAAGATTGGGGCTTCATCCATCACATCTTCACATTACGCCAGTTGTTGGAACATCGCCATATTTTTTGGCAATCCACCGTAGTCGTATTCCTAGACATTACAGTTACCTTCGTTTCGCTGAATCGATTTGTCCTTTGGAACTGTGTGCTCACGAAATGTGTGCCTGATGGATACATAAATGTCCTAAGAGCGTTCGCTGTACGCGCATACTTTGGGCAGTGTGAGGGCTTATGGCACATTGTCTCCGCCCTTCAGTAGCTCCAGCGGTGGGAGACAAAGTTGTCCGCTCTAATCCTTCCTCTTTAACTTCATCATTGACGGAGTCACGGAAACTGCGTTTACTAGACACGATTTGAAAGGTGTGGAACTGCTTCTAGGTGAACGGCTTCTTGACTTGGAGTATGCAGATGATATTGTCCTAATCTTTGTGAGCCCACAAACGTGCCAATCAGCATTGGACAAATTAACGCTGACTGTCAGTCGTTTTTGGCTTTGCTTTGTTCTCTCTAAATTCAAAGCTTTCTTCCATGATTATCAGGGATCGCTCTCTGCACTGATCTTCAGTGGGGATCAACTTAACCCTGTCTAGAAATCCAACTACGTGGGCAATCGTATCATCGCATATCGTGTCGCAAATGAAGTGACAGACCGTATAGCCAAAGGTAGAGCTGCTTTTATTGAACTTGGCCACTTATTACACCGGCACTAATTCAGTCCCTTACTGAAGTGTGGAGTATACAATACAGCCCTCCTTTCAACCTTACTGTACTCTAGTGAAAGTTGGACCATGAGATCGGCTAGCGTAAAGAGGCTTGTTGCATCCGGCGTCCGATACCTTCGCATTTTTGACCACATCTAGCGGTCACAGCACATGAGCAATTAGCCTGCTGGGCGTCGTGTATTTGGTGCAGAAGGATCGAATGAACCTCACAGCAACTTTATTCCACGCACCTGGCTCCGATAGCTTGGTCATGCGTCATGCATGCCAGTCCACCGATTCTCGCGACGTGCGTTGTTTGCGCGACCGGGTTCTGAGTAGGCCAACCAAAAACTTAGTTTAATGAAATGAAGTCCCTCCCTTCTTGGCTGCTTTCGTTTGATGCCTCACGATTTCCTGGTTTGGTTTCGAGAGACGATCAACACGTTTGTCTGGGGACGTTTGTTGACATAGCAAGGAACCAACTTCAATAGCTCTTGTGTTGTGGGTTCCTTTGTCTCTCCCCATCCCGGTTGACTTGCTTCTCCGACCACAATCTCACTGTCGACGCATGAATATAGGAAGCACGATATTATACCTGGTTGGACGGATCTTTTCGAAGCACTTGTCGTGTGAATGGATTGCAACGCGCAATCTCATTTGATACCGCGATTCGCATCGAAGTGAACTTTGGTCATGAAGTGGCTGTATATGAGTGGAGTGTAATGTTTTCGTGCGAGCAACACCCAATATTCAGCTGCTCCATAATATTACCAATTTCTATATGGTGCCCTTTTACTATTTCTTTTTCACTGGATTGCATTGTATTGTATCGTGACACAATAGCTGTGGTGTTCTTACCTCTAGAACAAATGACATCAGCAGTACGTCGGTACGCGGTACCGACCTTTCGCCGTCGCGCAACCACCACCGGGCTAAGGTTACTGTGAGGACCACTCGTGCTCTAAGATTACAAGGCAAACTTGTGATCCTTAAGACTACGGGCCGGCTAATGTGTAGAATGTTGTTTTTATTATTATTATTATTATTATTGAACAAATCTGTGCTTGATCCCGGGGTTCGTCTTTCCGAGTTTAGCAATAGGCCCTCTGACCTATGTACACCGCTGGTTTGTCTCTGCGTTCGCATGACTGCTAATCACCTCATGATGCCTAGACGATAGCGCCTCAGCTATTCCTGATTACTATGTATCATACACGCTTGCCGTCTCCTCAGTGTTGCACTCAGACTTGGCAGTATTGTTAATGTGCGACAAAGAGAGATGGGAGATGTGGGGACTGGCTTCGGTGTTGCCCGTTGTCACCACTGTAATTCTCGGTCGGTTTTATCCTCCTTTAGATCATCAGACAGAGGATAGTCAGAGCTCAGAGTGGAACATGGGACATAATTATTAACGACTGATATCTTGATCAATGGGCTACCGAGAGATCCGTGAGCAACGCTTGACACGATACCTTTGGTGGTCACGTATCCACAATATGGCTTCCAACTCAGTTTCAGTGCTTACACTATTAGCAACTGTTGTTCAGTCTGGGTGTTCCTTTTTCCGCACCCGTCTTTAGGTTCACATCTTTTGCGTTTTCCATCTGTTAAATGCCCAGCTCATGCTTCTTCGGCGATATTCTTCGTATTATGTTGCTTGAATGACGTGTGAATTTTCACCCTGTCCACTGTAAAGCTCCAGATTTACTTCCCAGATTTTAATATCCGCCACCGTCGTTTTCATGCGTTGCACGATTTGTTGTGCACTGAGTGTGATGTATTGATTCCCGTTTTCGGAAATTTCTCATAGTTGCTATCGCTCGTCATGTCATCAATCCACACACTGATGGGCCCCTATGGCTGCTACGACACTGATATCTCACCCAATTTTTTGATGCACTGAGCTAGACGTTGAATTATCCATTAATTATATCCGCATTGACGGACCTCGATAAATCGTGCATTGTCTACTCGCCCAGATGTTTTAAGCACCGTTCTCATCGATTTTTGCAAATCGTGATCCTCCATATATTCTTGCTCTACCTAAGGGACTTCTTCCTGGCCTGGAACCAGGCGCAGAATTTTCAGAACGCGGGACCAAGACGTTAGAAATGTTTTGCTCTACTGTCGGGTCTCATTTCTTCTACACGTGTCTTTGGAAGGTGAGTTTTCTTATTTATCTGATTATGTTCGCCATTTCAAGAGCTGTTTCAACTCAAGGGTGCAATACTTTGAGGTTTACAGGGTTTCTGTCAACCGTAAAACCGCTGCGACTTTTACTCTCTCGTCGTTCTAAACCTGAACCTTGTCTCTGTATGATGAGTGATTTGTAGTCTATCCGGATAACACGGTTGTCCAGTTCCTTAAGACTCGCTCAACAACTGCTATTAAAGGCTTGTTGCCAGTTCCAACGCATTGTGCTTTAGGGAATCTACGAATCGTTCCTAAGAGTAAACCGGCAATCTCGGCTTAGCGATAAGTACATTCTCATTACGTTTTTGTTCTCCCTATCCATCCATCGATTATGATGAGTTATACCTACCTATTTCATTTGAGATTTTCAGCGACTTGGTTTCGTAATGCCACTGTCAGCTTCCAACTCTCTTTATGCCACTAACCCCAGCCGACTTCTGATACTGCCGGATGATTTCGGCTTCGGGGGAGAGACCTGCCTCCGGCAAGTTAGCAGCTCACATGACATTGCATATTGAGTCGCGCCATATCACAGCGGTCGCGGTTACTGCTACCACCCTTCGTTCCACAGCAGTCATGCCCATTTGCTCGAAAAAGTGTTGCACTAGGCAGATGTGGTGCGCACTAGTGATGAGGCCGGGAAGATGAAACTTTCACCAATACTTTTTCGATATGTTTTTACTGCCCATTTACGTCCGGTTCTGAGGATCCTTCTGTGAAATAACCCCATAATCGCTATCTGAACTGTCACTACTTTCAGCCTTACACTGGCTTCTGGCACACGTCTCTATCCTAACCTGTCAATTATGGCCCTGTGTCGGAATACGACAGATTCTGTTTCAGCTGTCCATAAAACTAACTCTGAGCGATGATTAGTAATCACTTTGTGATATCAGGTCACATGCAGTTCACTCAAGTTTGTCTGCTTCGATCCACGAACCAAAGTGTGGTTACTCATGCTGCTTAGTGTGTCACCAGAAGAACACCACAGCAGCACTAATTAAAGAACAGTTAAAGTCGTCACCAGGTAATCCAGAGTCAAAAGTTAGAGGATAATGCAAGAGCACCGCCATACCCGATACGGTATCCAATTGCCAATGCGACAGAAACCTAACCAAAACAGCCGGCACATCATCTGGGACAGGAAGCAATTTTTATAAATGCTCCATTTCTCGACGACACGAGACCCTTTGCAATAGAAATTGTCCGATTATTATGTATGTGTTTCACTCAGAACTGTTAGTGTAAGCGGTTTGTTCTTTCAATGGCGATCAGATTCAGTAACATTTGATGCATCAGGAGTTGACGATGATCATTCTGTTGAAACTCCGAAAGGAATGAGAAAGTAAATTTTTCTTGTTAGTGGATTGTTGATCAAACGCTGTCTAAGAAATATCAGCGAAAAAAATTAACTGGAAAATACCGAATTTTTTCCGGCACTTAAATTAATTCCAACACTGCAGTGCTGAGAGAGAGAGAGCAGCTCCGAAATTTTCCACTTCGGATGCGGTTCCAGGGATCGAAATGCCATAGGTTTGCTTCGAAGTAAACTATAGCGTCAATGGAGATCACGTGTCACAATCCAGGCACGTGGCTCATAACCAAAGACCCAATAATGAACTTTTAACCACTGTGTCAAGCGCTGCTGTGGAGCTCTTGCCTAGTGACAAAGATAAAAGTCGTCAGCTACTGTGTCGGGTTCCCATTTCAGCTCAAGCTATCTGATGAATCCAAATGAGGACGAAACCGATCCAAAATTGAATGCACTGTTAGGGGTGAAGCTCCGGAACTCTCCACTTCGGATGCCTTCCCAGAGATGGATCAAGCTTTACTCTTCATAGCCATAGCGTTTTGATTTTGACAGATGCCATCTATCTTTGCATGTGAGCGTAGAGGTGCAACTCACGATTTTTTTCGTAACAGACCTCTGCGTAGTTTCGATTGCACGCGTGTCGCATCTTATAACACTACTAAAAGTGGTGGTATAGTATTCTAGTAATGCTCTGGCGTATAGTTTGAATGATAGATGCTTAACTTCACTTGTTATAAGTAGTCAGTAGTATTTAGTTACCGTACATAACATGTTCTTTTTAATTCAATGAACCTGAGTAACGGAGCCCTAAGTCGCATAAACGGAGTGGGATTTCGTGCATAGCCAAACATCTCAGTGCAACTCTTCATCCAGACTACTACTGCTGCACTTAGGTGTTGAAAGTTCATGGAAAATCCGATACACCATTCTTCCAGTGGGATTAGGTCACTGTATATCAGTTATGAGACAGATCTTGAGACTAGGTGGCATATAAAATTTTTGTATCATCTGCAGACAGTTACGGTCTTCCGTTTCTTATTGCAGGGAGATCATTTACATATCTCAAGAAGAGGACCGAGTACGCTGCGTTGTAGCACACCACTAGTAATATTTCTTGTCTCTGACAGTTACTCGCTTATCTTGACTGTCTGCTTCCGATGATTGAGGTACTATTCTAACTAGGATAAGCAGTGAGCCTGTGATACTATTATTCCGAAATTTATGTACAAGCATTTTGTGTGAAACTCTGTCGAATGCTTTTTAAGGTCTAAGGACAGTTCAATACAGATCCTACCGGAATTCATCTACTTCGTTAAATGATCAAAAAAATCTCGTTGACAAGTGACATTTGAAAGCGTTTGAAAAAAAGCATTTAGAAAATCCGTTGAAAAAAGATTGATATTAAGGATTTAACGACTTCATTCTTGATGAGGTACTGAAAATTAAAGCAGTGTGATTTATGGGTCGATCGTTTTTGATGTCATATGTATGCCTGGTTTCGTGGAGGGGGTCTCTGACGTCAGTTTCCACCGATCGGAATAAAACCCATATGTAATTGATGTAATAAACAAGTTCAATGGTAGGCAGGAGTTCTCATTCCCACTGTATTTTAGAGGAACTTGGGCGATTCCATTTGGACCTGACTAAAATGTAATCATTACTGCGTTAATCTGACGCATGATAGAACCCGTATCGAAATCCATGTCAGGGAGAAGTGGCCCAGACTACTGCTTGAGGTTGTCCCATTGTGTGTAGTTCACAGGGGTAAAGGAATCGGTAAAATAACATTTGAACGCTTCCGCTAACTTTCGATACGAACAGTCGCAGATGTGATATGATGTTGCAGAGGGATTTTGTGTGTGTTTGGCTCGGTATTTTAGCATTGGTGTTATTCCGAGCAGTGGATTAGCGCTATTTAGGATGTCAGTCTCTTATACCTTAAGACGATGGGTTCTGAGATTTCTATCGTTTATTAGAGGTTTGTGAAGCCTGAGCGATTTTTTGAAACGGTTTTTCGTTTGAAAACTCTTATCTTGCATCCGTGCTTTTTTCCTGGCGATGCGAGTTGTTTCGACTGTAAGCTAGGGCAGACAACACTTTTTCAGTGCGTTGATTCATATTTTCCTAAGGTGCTTGGAAAAACACTTGGGTTGAAAGACATCAGTCCAGTCAGAAGCATGCACAAGGATAGCAAACTTTCCCCAGTTTATTCTACCAAAATTGCATACCTGTCTCAACCGGGCTTTGGTGTATATGAAATTTTCATTTTGCAACTAACACTGTTTTGATCACCACCGTGTAAACAGTCTAAAATGTCAATAACAGTGACCATTGGACCAACAGTGAATATTAGGTCGAGAATATTATGAAACCGTGTGGGTGATGTTACATGTTCTGTCTAACCCCTTCATTCAGGCAAGTCAAGAGTTTAGCATGCTTTCCGATACCTTTGTGTTTGATCACTAATATGTTTGCAAACTCGCACTTCCCTCCAAGTACCTTGAAACGAATCTGAAATGTATAGGCATATACATTTTGGAGCAATCCGTTTTCAAGAGCTCAATTGTTCGATGATAAATGGACACAACCAATCAGCATTTTACTGTTATCCAAATGTTATCCATTCATGGATGAGAGCTGCTTGTTAGTACATTGTGAAGCACCTCAGTTGTGCATGCAGTAAATGATGCGACCACTCCTATCATAACAATGGTCTTTTCGGAAGAAATAGTAACATTGGATGTCAGCAAGATAGTTCACAGTACCCTACGATTCGCTAATAAAAGTGACACAGTGGTCTTTACGGATGTCACCTCGAGCTGGGGATTTGTTGAGTGATCACAGTAATTCACAGGTATTGGTCGGGCCAGGACCTGAATTCCGGATGAACTTTGGTACTTCATCCATGGTGGACACACTTTCCGTGGTAGTTCGTCCAGACGTACTCAATCGGCATACTTAAGTAGGTTACGCGCTGCGGCATTCAGCAATTGGTAAAGAGAACGTTCATGTGTTAACGGTGTTCTTAGGTGCAGTAGCAGCACGCGCTTACATTAACTGGATGATAGAATTGAAATTCACTGACAGTTGCAAGATAACGGTTCAATGGCTGTCCCAATTTTCCCTCAGGGTGATGAGGAAGCGTTTCACTTACAACCTGAGGTTGATATACAGCGCCATGAAAGAGCCCTGCATCACCTAGAGAAATAATTTTTCTGATTTACCACTCGCACTTTATAGATATTCAAGATAATGTCCATTTCTTTCACGGATGTTTTTCAATACTGTAACACTTAAATTGTGGCATCTCAGTCGTCATCTTATAGTTCGTACGCATTAAACCCTTATTGGACGGTATCATCCGAAAACTACATTCTAACTATGGTATCGCTTAACACGACGTAAGGCTGGCAAATCTCAAACGTATGAAATTTTATCTGTTGTAGTGGCCCAGAAAACGACCACGTACAGCATTGTAAGTGTTAATACTTGATTGGTCGGCTTTTCTTTCTCTCAGATGCCTTGAATCTTCCAGGCACTAAATGCACCAGCTTTTGGAGATGTTCGCTAGAGGTGATACGGTTTCATGCATCAATAAGGGACTCAACAAGTTCTTTTTTTGGTCTTTGGCCTTTTCTTTGCTATTTCTAGTGATAATCTGTACTACAACTTTTTCAACCGAATTTAGATACTGCGACTGAGCTGACCATTCGAGCATTATTATTCCCACTCTTTTTATCCACTCTGCAACTGTCTTCGCACGATGGTACGCGGGATTGTCATCTTAGAACAAATATTCTTTCCTGCTTAGCTTCTGAACTGATGATGATATGTTGTTTTTGAGGACCTACACATTATTGCGAGCATTGACCATGAAGCCAACAATCTAGAGACTTCCAGCACCATTGGGGGCCATGTAACTCCAAATCACGATTTCTGTTGGATACTTCTCAGAGAGATGGGTGCATTGCAATTTATATTTTCCCTGAAAACCGTCTGACCAATATGCTTTCCTGAGTCTTAAGGATGCAAAATAACGCTTTCGCAGTCCTTCTTGGGCAAAGTGAATAGTTTCTGTCCTATGCCAGTCTTTTCTTTGTGGATCAGGCAACGATGGTTTCATCGTTGCCCTACAGAATGTCCGAATTCCAAGCACACCGTCTTCTTACTGTTTCAGTGCGCCCATCTACAGAACATTTCTCCTTCCATTCCCCCAGCACTTGAGGATATGTAAGGTTTATGTCACTCAAGGATCTCTTCAGCAGCACCCGGTTATCTCAGTCTGTTGATTTCATAGGTCGACCAGATCGGTGTTTGTCATTTGTGCTTCTAGTCTCGGTTTGCGTTTTACTAAGTCTTATGACTGAGTTTAAGGGTTATTTTGAAGTGCACATTGTGTGGATGGATTGTGACACGCTATCTCTATCTGATGAAATGAAATAACATGGGAACACATCATAGGAGTGCAGTGTTTTCTGGCGGTTAACACCCGATTTCCATCTGATGACTGTGCTTTGATTACAGCCAACTCCTGGCGCAATTTTTGTTCTTAAGTAACCTTCGTGGAGCGCAACTACTTTAACTCGCGCATCTTTGTCCAGTTACTTAAAAGTCTCATAGTAATACTTCACTCTGTCTAGTCAACAACTGTTTGGAGTTTGCACTAAAACGTCTACTTTTTGTATACATATGCGTTTCTGTTCTCGGTCCGAAATGCTGTGTATCTTTTGGATGCAAATCACATTGTTTGTAGAGTTAGTTTCGATCATAATTGGAAACATTTAAAGGATTCTACACAGACTACACTATATACAGGTTACTCCACCTACTATTTTATTGCCACAAATGTTTTAACAATATATAAACACTAAAGCGATGCAAATGATAATTGCGGATGCAAAATGATATATAGCTTTTGCGCACTTCTGCTTTTATTTAGACGGCAAGTGCATCCAATTGCACATTTATGTTATTTTTCAAGTTGATGCAGGACTTTTTCCCAGCGCTGTATCTGATGTTAAAACGACTGTTTTCGCACGTGGTAGATTGTGTATTCTTCCATCTGTTGCACGAAATTACTTGTCTCTTTCTGTCAGCCACACGTCTTTACATGCAATCAGTGCGTTGCTGTAAAGTGACTCGTTAGCTTTTTTGGTTCCGACTTGCCCTTACTTTACATTATCGTTTAAACGTTAGTGCTCGACTAAGGGTCATAATTTGATGTACCTTGTCATCTTACCCGTAATTGCTGAGAGGCAAGTTATCTACCGTCTGCCTACTAGAAGCATTTCACCACTTCTTTCGGACGCTGGGGCGTTGCAGGTGAGTAGATGAGCAGCGTCTTCTGCTACGATGTCCGGATTTTTCGTGTTTGTCAGTGTTACTTTGGCCAATAACTTGGCAAGACTACTCCAAGGCTACATCCTAGGTTGGAGCCTTATTGAAATCAAAACTGGAAAGTTTGGAAACATCTTTGCCCTGGGATGTGTTCAAATCCACTGTAGGTTGGCCTTTAGGTTCCACATCTTCTCGGCGATTAACCCTATTGCAGTGGATATTTTTTCATTGGATTGAGCCTGCTTTTATTTTATTTCCCTCTGGGGAGGCGTTTGATCAGTTGTGATCCTGATACGCCTGAAATCGGTGTTGGTAACACGTAAACTTCTCTTGTGCAATTGTTGTACGTGATGCTCCTCTGTAAATTTCAATAAACGAACACGCGCACTTGAAGTTTAACTCTTAGATGTATAAGGTGGGAGCGTGTCCCACTTTTACTATGTGCATTATTCAAGACAAGCTTCACAGTTTTCAGATCTGTTTGTCCAGTACATTAAAGAAAACAACATTTTGAGCCTTATTTGTATTTTTACAACTTTCTGTGGTGAGCCACAAAGATGTCAATGCTGCTGCTTGCAAAATATGTTCATAAGGTTAAACCGGCGTAATCACTAAGTACGATATTGACGTCAGTTACTCAAACACCTATCCGATTTCTTCAAACTTTTCCTTTAATGACATTATCTCATTTTCGAGGTTGTGGTCTTTGATGTCAACCTCAGGTGTCACGGTAGGCCATAGAATGACGCTCTTAGTTTTGGTATCTGTAGTTAACCAGATTCTGCTATTTTCCATGCGGTCCTCTGCTGCCAACTTTTCATTTTGGTCGAAATAATCTAAATATTTTAAATAGCGAGCTTAGTAGTACTCGGGTTACGACTAGCTACCTGACGCTTGTCGACAGTACTTTTCGGGGAGGGGGGAAGGGGCAGATTGTTTTTTCCGTATGCTAAAGTTAGCAATCTGATGGCAAAGCCAATCTCGATGAGGTGCTCTAAAAATTGGGAAACTGTAAGCAAAATCCTAGTTTTAGGCATCCAACGTGACTAGATAGATGCAACGAAACTGGACCATAACGTGGTGCGACGATTTGCGTACCTCCTTGACGCCTTGAGCTATACTGGGTGATGCCTGCGGCACCCTTGAGAGCCACTCCCACCAGGTTGGTCAATGGTGAGAGGTCAAACAAACTCAGTCTCCTGGTCCTCCAGGTTGGGGGTTTGAAATGGGATGGCGTCTATTTCTGTAAAACTAAATCATTGCTAACTCCCTGCTGCCTGGCGGACAGGCAATTGAGCCAAAGGCTTTGGTTGAGGACCCTAGTCGTCCTCCTGTTTAAGTCAGGTCGCCTTGGCAATATCTCAACCCACATACAACCATGACATTTTCTTCAAACATAAACTTCCTCCTGCGTCGGCCTTCGCACAGATTATCAAGGATCGCTTTATCTGCTGCATGTAACAGAGCGGAAATGCGGAAACATGCTGCTGTTGGCGTCTCCTTCCTTTCTTCTCCACCTGTTTCTCTTACTCCCGTCCAGACCCCCATTACTAACATTCCTTCTATAATTCTCAGTCTTATTGACAGCAACTGAAGTGCCACTGGAGTAGAACCATCTGCAGCCACCATCCCCCAGCACCTATCGGACGCTTATCGGCCACGCTGTCCCGTTTCCATGGCGGCTTTTAACGTTCGCACCCTAAGACAATTAGGTCAACAGGCTGCACTCGCACGTACGTTGGACACACTGGGTATTGACGTGTGTTGTGTGTCCGAAACTACGATCTATGAGCCTGATGGGGTTGTTGAATTAACTGCACCCGGCTTATCCTCTCGTTATTGGTTGCATGAATCCGGAAACGCCGATGCAGCACTCACGGATCAAGCTGGTGTAGATATCATTCTAAGCTCCAACGCTGAGCCATCGTTGGTTGATTGGATTCCGGTGAACAGCCGTTTATGTGCAGCCCGTCTGATGAAATCAGCTAAGGTTGATTCAGGAATTAGTACAAAACGCTGTCTGTTTGTGATTTCCGCTTATGCTTCCACCGACTGCAGTTTAGATGTTCTCAAGGATACATTCTATCACGAACTGAACGCGCTACTACGCAGTGCTACTAGTTCAGATATTATAGTACTTGCAGGGGATGTGAACGCACAACTAGGGCGTCTGAGCTCTTCAGAAGCTCAGCTGGGTGGTAATTACGGGCTTAACTCCGAACTGACTGACAACGGCGAGTTTCTGGTACAACTGTGTGCGGAGCACCAGTTGTCTCTTAGTAGCACTGCTTTTAATCACCTTGGGCGCTGAAGTGTCACTTGGCGTCCTCCTGTAGCTGGGCAGTGATGGTCCCAAATTGACCACAATGCCATAAGTTACAGGTGGCGTGGTTCCATCCTGAGTTGCCGCTCGTAATGAAATATCTGCGTTTACTCTGATCATGCCTTAGTACGCTGTCCTTTCTCCATGAACTTTACCAGGAAGCGCACCAAGCGTCTCCTCGATTGGCTCTTGAGAAATTGTATCAGTTCTCGGTCAGGCAAGCCTATCAAGACGCACTGCTTACAGAACTTTCGCTGTCTTGTCTTAATGACACTGAGCTTCAGTGGAATAGGATCTCGGCCGTCATACACGACACAGGTGCATCTGCTTGTGGCGCTGTCAGTCGACACCGCACCAGTCACTGGATATCCGAGAGGTCGGTGAACCTGTTGGAATCCGGAAGAAACCTTCTGGCTGTCTCTGAGCACAATGTGACCAGACGGGCTATTAGGCGGATCTAATGCGTGGCCTGCTTGCTGACAAAGAAGTCTGTTGAACCAGTACGGATTCAGAACGCAGAATCAGTTGGAAATTACTGCAAACTCTTCCAGCTGATCCGCACTACTGGTCCAAGAAAATCAGGTGTCAGTGAGACAATCAGAGACAGCGCTCTTGCACTGACCGCCATAAGGAGCGCCGTATGGCTCGTTGGGCGGAACATTTTCAAGATCAGTTAAGCTGGCCTCCTGCTCCCGGACCTCGTCCTACTCAGGTGATGCAGGATGAGCGATTTACGATTTGTTTAGAGCCTTCGTCAGAAGCCGAGGTCCGAAGCGCGATCATAGTCCTCAATCGTTTTCGTGCGGCTGGTCCGGATTCCTTCCCACATGCACTATTTGAGGATGGAGGTGAGATCCTCTGCAAAGCACTGACCTCCTTATTCGAACGTTTTTAGAAGGAAGCATCCATTCTGAGTGGAGCGAACCAGATGTGACAAAATTACTGGCTTCTCTATGATAGTGAAACCTGGCTCCTTCTCTCTGAATATCTGAGGCGCCTTCAAGTCTTTGATCATCGATGGCTGCGAAGCGTTGCTGGTGTCAGATGGCACCAGCGTGTCCTCAACGATGATGGGTGTAGGCGAGTACTAGGTAGTGATAATCATGCTATCTCCCTAGAACAACAGATAGCACTGAATAAGTTAGTTGGTTTGGGCACGTGCTACGTATGCCTGGTCACCGCTTACCTAAGAGGCCCTTGTTTACTCAGCCAGATGTAGGATGATGCAAGGCTCTAGGTGGACAGAACTTGACTTGGCAGCGGGGAATGAAGTCACTGACGACCAAAGTGGGTGCCGTTGGTCCTCGCTTTCCGGACTGGAGTCCACGTGACTCGCCTTGTGCTTGGCTTTAGACTTTACAGGATATGGCTGGCAAACGACATCAGTGGCGCGTCTGCTGCCGTCTCCTAGTCGGATTGCCTGTTTAAAGTGTGTTTGGTGCTGCGTTATCTGCGGGATAATGGCTGGGTATGTCGCGGTGCAGTGAATGCTGCCGGGAAGTTGTCTCGCCGATGCCGCCTTATCTTTGCATGATAGCCGGCTGTTTGTGACGGTAAGTTGTCTACACAAGGTGTAGGCGTCTTGACCCTGAATGTTTGCTTAGGGCAGTAAGGTTTTCATGTAACTCCTCCTTCCTCCTATTATTCTTTATTTCGTAGTTCATCATGCTTGTGTGACTGCGAAGTATCAGTTCAAATGGCTGATATACTGGTGTTGTTGATTTTATTGATGAAACAACAAAATAAATTGTCGAAGTCTTACCCAAGGGACAGGATTCTACCGATGGTACTGTAATTTCGACTACAGTACGGTGCCAAAATTCACCACCATTAACTTCGCTCCGTTAGAGTTCCGCGGCGCTCTTGACGTAATTCACACTACTGTGTGCTGATTAGCTTGTCAGCTGAGTCAGCGACAAATCCAATTAAGGCATCAAGCGTTGTCGACCGGTTGATTACGGGGCGATGGACGATACAGCAGTGCGGTATGGAACGCACGTTTATGCGTGCGCACCGGCCCGATCGGTCATTGTTGGCGAACCTTGAATTTGCGGTGGCTTGATAAATTGGATGCCAGTAAATACAAGAAAGCTGCAGTTACCGCACACAATTTTCGATTGTTCACAGCTAGTGCTGGTTGACGAACCCTTAAGGCGTGTTCTCCAACGAGGGTAAAAGTGTAGGTATTCACACAAAGCGTGTGGTGGTTATTCGCGTGCGATTCTGCAAATCATTCGCCCAAAATGTAGTACCGAGGTAAGCAGTGATGTAAAGAAAATGAAGTCTTGACTCCGAAACCCTGGGATAGCGTTAGTGAATCCGAGTTCAAACGCAACTGTGTGCCATGAGATGGTAGTAAGAACATCCACTACGAGCCGGAGCGCCGAAACTGTGCGACCGCTCGGTGTGTCTACTGTTTTGACAGAGTTCAAGGTTAGTCTAAGATTTACTGCAAGAACCCGGGCGTCCTACTAGCCATTGTGTCAATAGTTCAACTAACATGGGAAGCACTGGAACTAGGCTAAAGCCTTTACAGCCAATGTGGGCCAAAAAGGAGCAGAGTAGGACCTGGGTATCCAACTTACTGATTTATCGATGGCTCTAGTTTACGGCAGTAAGCCTTTGAACTGGGTGAGACTAAGTTACATTTTGGAGGTGTACAGCAAACGGAACTATCATAACCGATTTTGACATAATTGACGAAATCGATCGATCAGGCCATTTATCGATTTTTGATCAGTTCCTCGGAAGCTGTCTTGGATTCCTTGTTCGGTGCTCTGCTAATGCTTACTAATATATCGGGTGAAATCCTTCAATGAACCATTCTTCCAACTCATTGCGCAACTATTACTCACTTGTTAACGAACTTTTCTAACCATTGAACGCCACTTCTCTCCCATAGTGGCAGTCTGTCGCCAGTTTGTGCTTTTCAAATAAGACCCCACTTATAGACTCGGCAAATTCCCCATTTCCATATGGTTGACGGTATCCGATTCCGGAATTGCCTGTGACTGTGGCCTCTATCGGACAACCACAGGATTCCTACGCCTACTCAGCAGCCGTAGGTGGTTTGCGCTGCACTACTCACAGCTCCAACCACACACCCCATATCAAGTGTAAACCTTAAGGAATAAGACCGGGTGGTATGTGGATGGAGGGCACGAATCAGCGAAGCAGACCCACACTCCTTCAACATGCACAGCAGCAGCAATTCTATCTCTTTGCGTAGGAAATCATGCGTACCAGACGTATACAAGGCGGTGGCTGGGCCGTAGATCGTTCCACACTGGATGAATGGAACCATTCGTCGAGTCTAGCGCAGTCACCAGAATCGTGCACCCCGTCTCCCTAAGTAATGACCAGCTGTTTCCTGGAACCAGTGTAATTGAGATTTTGGTTTTTCAGCAGGCAAGCATCTTGACAACATCCACATCAAGAGTAGCCACATCGGAGGTATCAGTTAACAGCCAGCATTTGTAATGCAATAAAATCAACACGCAGGCACACGTACATACCGACTTCAGCGACGATGTGACAGTATTGGCCTGGCTTAGTAGATTGATTTGGAAGCAGTGTTATTACCAAACACTGCCCTGTCGATGAGTACCTATTCAGCTGACTCGTTGCCTCTTAGATGTTGGACTCGCGTGGCGACGCTGGTGGTTTGCCAAGGCGGCTTGGCTCAGGGACTTGCGACCGCATGTGCTAAAGCACCATGCGCTGACCCTCGATGGCCTAGACTCCATCGGCGCCTGTCGCTTCCGTACCCGGCATTTCTTTTCTGCGTGCAGCGATTAGTTCTGCTACAGTTGTGCAACTGTCCTCGATGTGCCGATCCACTACCATCGCTTCCCAACACCTGAACTCAACAGTGTGATAAGCACCTTGATCACGTCCTTGTAACGTAACTTCAGTTTTTCCACATGCCGTTTCCCTGCACTTATTTGGCCACGAAGCAGGTGTTTCTGCATCCGCGTCGAATCCATGCTTCGGACATCCCTGAGCGAACTCAGGTGCATCGCCAGGAGTATGCAGTCCATTGCGACGGAGCACCTTGTCAGCAACTCGGCCACCCCAGTCGATGCGTAGAATCCGTCGCATGCACTGTAGTTGAAATCGCCCCAGCTAACGGAAATCCTTCCGATAAAGCGTCCAGGTTTCACTACCGTATAGAAGAACAGACAGAACCATCGACTCGTATACCATCAATTTCGTGCCAATAGTCAGCTGATGATTGTTCCACACGCGATTCTCCAACTTTCCAAGTGCAGCAGCCACCTTCGATACGTCGATCCGCAACTCACTTATCATCTGCATCTCGGTTGAAAGTACACGTTCCAGGTTGCAAAATCGAAAGGTGGTTTTCAAATCATCCTTACCTATCTAGATTTGGGGCAAGAACAGGTATTCTTTTTCTGGTGCAAACTGTAAAAGACTAAGTCTTTCTTGTGTTGGTAGTGAGTCCGAACTTCGCCGCTGTCGAAGCGAGAGCCGTCGTCATGTGCTGCGGCTTATCCGCGTTGTGTGCAAACAACGCACACTCGTCGGCGTACGGCAACATACGGATGCTTGTCTCACACACTAGGCTTCTCGCCCAGAAACGACGGCTATTCAACAACCCACCATTAATACGATGCTCCACACCTTCACCGTAACCACAATCAGCTCCAAAACCGCATCATTTCATTTATCTAAATATTAAACGGCATGTGCTATGACTGCCTTGTTTCATACTAGAGGCAACATCAAAGTCATCCGAGTTTTGTCTACAGAGCTTCACCCTCGCCAGCATTACACTGTGCATACATTCAAGCAAACTTACTCGGTCCACCAAACTTGCTCAACACTAGCCGCAGTGCCTCGCGGTTCACCGTATCAAATGCCTTGGTAAAATAAACAAGCGGCGAGTACAATGATTGCTGTCGCTCTCTACATTTCTCCAGCAACTGACGACTCGCGAACACCATATCTATGGTGCTGCGGCCCGAACGAAATCCGCATTGCTCTTCCGCCACGTTCGGTTTAACGACCTGAGTGACGAGACAGCTAAACAGGACTCAAGCAATTACCTTTCCCACATAGCTCAGCAAGTTGATACCACCGTAATTCGTGCAACGTTATTTGATTCGTTTGCCCTTGCACCGTCGCGACGAGACTGAACCTTAAAGTGGTGCGACGGTTTGCGTACTTCGTCTGCCCATTGAGCTAAACTGGGTGGGGCCTTTGGGACCCTTTAAGACCTATTCCTACCAGGTTGCTCAATGGTTAGAGGTCGGATGAACTCAGTCTCCCGGTCCTCCAAGTTGCGAGGATGGCGTCCATTTCTATAAAACCGAATCGTTGTCATATCCGCTGCCTTGTGCACAGGCTATTGATTGAGGACCCTAATTGTTCTCCTGTCTAGATCTGGGCGCCGTGGCAGTGTCTTACCCCATATACAACCATGACTACTTCAAACTTCAATCATATCCTGCATCTGCTGTCGCGCAGTTTATCAGGGATCGCCTTATCTGCTTGCACACAGCAGTGCGGATTAGTGAAAATAAGCTAGTGCTGGCGCCTCCCTTCTTTCCTTTCCACTTGTTTCTTTTATTTCCCTTCCCCGTCCCCATTGCTAGTCTTCCTTCCATAATTCTCAGTTTAATTGACAGCAACCGTTATGTCGCTGGATGCATACCATCTCATCACTCACTGGACGACAGTCGCCAACATCTCCTTATAAGGCCACGTTGTCCCGTTTCCCTGGCGGCGTTCAACGTTCGCACTCTAAGACAATTAGGTCAACATGTTGCACTTGCACGCACGTTGCAAACGCTGGGTATTTATGTGTGTTATTTGTCCAAAACTAGGATCAATAACTCTCATGTAGTTGTTGAATTAACGACACCCTGTTTGTTCTCTCGCTATTGATTGCGCGCCTCCGGAGATGCTGATGCGGCAGTCACTGGTCAAGCTGGAGCGGGTGTTGTTCTGAACTCCAAGGCTGTGATATCGTTGGTTGAACAGCCGTTTGTGTGCAGTCTGTTTGACCACTTCAAGTCCTGGTTGCTTCACGAGGTATTATACGACCTTTTTGTTTGTGGTTTCCGCTTACGCCCCTTTCGGCTGCAGCTTTGGTGCTGCGAAGGATGCCTTCTATCGCGAACTGATCACGCTACTACGCAGTGCAATCAGTTTAGATATCATAGTTCTTGCGGGGGGTGTGAATGCGAAAGCAGATCGTCTGAGCTCTTCAGAAACACTGTTAGGTGATAATTATGGGCTTAACTCTGAAGCGATAGACAATCGCAAGCGTCTGTTTCAATTGCGTGTGGAGCACCAGCTGTTTCTTAGTATTCCCGCTTTTAGACACGTTGGACGCCGAAGTGCCACTTGTTAGGCTTTTGTAGCTGATCAGCGATGGTTTCAAATTAATCACATTGCCATAACTTACATCTGACGTGGTTCCATCATGTGTTGTCGCTCATTCTAGAGTACTTGTGTCGACTCTCATCCTGCCTTAGTACGCTGTCGTTTTTCTATACACTTAACGGGTGACGTACCAACCGTTTCCCTCGATTCGCAGCAGAGAAGTTATCTTAGCCCTCAGTCAGGCAAGCCTATCAAGACGCACTGCATACCGAACTTTCGCTGTCTTGTCCTAATGACATTGAGCTTCAGTGGAATAGGATCTCGGCCGCCATGCACGACGCAGGAGCATCTACTTGTGGCACTATCAGTCGTCACCGCACCAGTCACTGGATATCCGAGAGGTCGGTGCACCTGTTGGAATCCAGAAGAAAACTCCCGGTGGTTTCTGAACACCTTGTAACTGGGGGACTATCATTAAACTGATCAGCACCACTGGTCAATAAGACAATTAGCGACAGCGCTAGTGCCATGCTTCACAATGTGAAGCGCAGTATCGCTTATTGTGCGGATCACTTTCGAGAGCAGTTTAATTGTCCCCCTGATCTTGCACCTCTTCTTACTCAGGTGTTGTAGACCAAGCCATGATCAGTTAGAGAATCCGTTGGAGACTGCGGTACAAAACGCGATCACAGACCCTAATAGTTTTCGTGCTGCTGGCCCGGATTCCTTTGCATTCGCGCTATTTAGGGATGGTGTTGAGGTCCTCTGCGAATCACTGATCCCTGTACGAACAGGTCTGGAAGACAGAGGCCATCCCAGCCTACTGGATTTAATCTATTCTAGTGACAATATACAAGAAAGGCAGTCGCACCGACTGTGCTAACAACACGGGGTAATAGCCTAACGCCAGTTGTGACAGAGTTACCGGCCTCAATTCTCGTTCGTCGGCTCGCTGTGAACCGAGAATCACGGATTAGGGAAGAGCACGCAGACTTCCGCCCAGCACGGGGCTGTGTATACCGCGTTCACTTTGCGGCAGCTGCTAGAGCAGCGCTAACTATACCGAAAGCTGACAATAGCTGTGTTCCTCGATTTCAAGACTGCTTTCGATTCAGTCGATCGATGCATTCTATTCGTACTTGTGCAGAATGATGTTCCCATGAAATATGTCAACATTTTACGTGCTCTTCACTCGAACACTACAGACCGCGTCAGCGTTGTCCAATTTCGCCATTTTTGTTCGACTTCATCGTGGACTGCTTCATGGAGTGTTCCTTTTCGGAGCTTCACGACGCCGGTGTTGTGGTGCTGCCTGGTGAACAGCTACTTGACCTTGATTATGCGGACGATATTGTCTTGCTTTTTAACGGTGTTGGGGCGACACAATCAACCCTGAATAACCTCTCTAGATGCTCCATCAGTTAACATGCGCCTCGCACCTTCCAAGTGCCGTTACGGGACCACCAGCCACTTGATGGCGAGGAATTCGAGGTAGTTGATCACTCCACCCACCTTGGCCGTTGCATCAGCAACGATGAGCGCATCACGACTGAAATCCTTTCACGCATTGTGAAAGCTAGAACCGCCGTCTTGTATCCACCACATTTGTGACCTCAGAAAGGGGTTTTCCCTCCATCTGAAAGGCTGTGTATACATGGACACAATGAGGGCCGTCCTACTCGAGACTTGGCCCATCCGATCTGAAGACGTGCGGCACCTTCAATTCTTTGATCACGGTTGTCTGCAGGCATTACTGGTGTCCGATGGCACCGGCATGTCCTCAACAATGATGTGCGTTGGACTGTGCTTTGCCTCGCCGAGCAATATACCATTTATTTATTCCTTTAGTACTAAGCATTGATTGTCAGGCTCGTTCCTTGGAACAACAGATAGCACTGAATAAGTTGCGTTGGTTTGGGCTGATTCTACGTAAGACTGGTCACTGCTTGCCGAGGAGGGTGTTGTTTTGTTTGCCAGATGTAAGATAGGGTAAGGCCCGCGGTGGACAAAAATTAACGTGGCATCGGGAAATGAAGTCATTGACGACTTAACTGGGTGCGGTCGGTTCGTCTCGCTTTCCAGACTGGAGTCCACAAGATCCGCTTTGTGCTTGGCTCGAGATGTTACCGCATATGGCTCGCAACCGATACCAGTGGCGCGTCTGGTGTCGTCCCTAATCGGACTACCTTTTTAACGTTTGTTGATGTTTAGTTATCTACCGAGTAATGGTTCTTTTAACGAGGGGCAGTGGAAGTCGCAAGGGAGCTGTCTCGCTGATATCGCCTGTTCTTTGCACGATACCTAGCTGTTTGTGACGGTATGTTGTCTACACGAGGTGTAGGCGCCTTGACCCTGAATGTTTGTTTAGGGCATTTAGTTTTACGCCAGGTTTCCGTTCTCTCACACTTTTTGTTCTTCGTTTCGTATGTCGTTGTGGTTGTACGGCAACGAAGCTGATGTACTGCTATGGATGATGATAAACACACGACATCTTTCAACTCATGTGACCCTTTCTGTTCAGACCACATGCGTTCCACCAAGTTGGGCATCGCATGTATCAACGTGGGTCCGCTGTGTTTCAACACTTCCAACGGTATACCGTCGACTCCGTCGCACCTGCCGTTTTGCATCTGAGCAAATGTTTTCTGAGGTTCATGATGTATCGGGTTTTTCCCAATACGGACTAAGTTTTGTTGTTGGAAGCAGTACGACGTATCTCAATATTTGAACGGTTGTTCAGGACACTGTCGATTTGCGTGCTCCACATCTGATAACCGTCTACCGAGTGCATGCAGACGGTGGCTAAAGCAGTGTACGCCAGCGCCATCAACGTCTGCAACGGGTTCCTTACACCGACTTCAAGCAGCCATCTAACTTCCAGTGCTGACGGCGTTCATCGTGATCTTCTGTGTGCTCCACCTTCTCTGCCCACCATGCATTCTTTATGCTCCGGATCCTCAGCATGCGCAGCAAATACCGCTTTTTTCCTTGATGCCAATGCCTCAACAACCTCATTGTTTTCTTCAACCCGGTTGGGTCACTTACATTTTGCACTCCCGATCGTAACAGCAGCTAAAGTTGTGCCATATGTCACTGACTAAAACGATTGTGTCTATATCGACAAGGCGGGTGGCCATCATCTTTTCGTCAGTACTTAGGGAAAGAACGTGAAAATTGCGCCGATTTACTTCAGGCGAGTAATACCTAGATTTGTGCAAATGTATGTACAATTTAACCGCCAAACTTGTGAAGTGTCACACTCAGCTCCACCTTCTACATGTGTCATGTGCACTTTCCGTATGTCACGCTTGCGTACAATGTCAGAGGCATGCAGATGAGCGTCGCCGATCTGTGAATACGTGTAACTTGCCACATCACTGGAACCCAGTTGGAACTGTGTTCTTGATCGTCACAGTGAGAACAGCCGGTCGCCGTTCCGCGTGGCTGAGCCGATGCCATGCAGTCCGATTACTTATGTCCACACCACGACACCACGCGCAGCGCGCATTGCAATCAGCCAGTAGGAATAGCCGATCGCTCCTCGACACAGATCATATCACGGTGGACAGCTGAGTGTAAAACTTATCCCTTGTGTCATCAGGATAACCGTATGCTTGGACCATACGTGCTACTAAAATTGACAGACATACATCGTCTGAGACGTAGTCGAAGAGTCATCAGTCGTGGGTCGATACCATTCGGCTCTACCACCAGTTGGCCGTTTAAGCGGTCGGATAATGCAAATCCGGCCACATCTTCACGTGGTGCTGTGGTGGCGTTTCCAATCAAACTGAACGTGCAAGCAGCACCAGCCTCATGCACCTTGCCTTGATCAGAGAGTCGGGTCTCATTCAGGGCGACAATGTCGATATTGTTGCGCGCTTCTTCCATCGCGACTAGTACACTGCGTCGCTCATGTTGCGGTCGTGCAGTGTGCGCACGTTCCAACACTCGACGTTGAGCGTTTTTTGGAGGCAATGCTGGGGTGGTGAGCTGTAGTTTGGTTGTGGGTTTGGACAGGTAGCGTTACTAATTTGAACTAAGGACTGCGATAGTGGAATCTGGAATGAAATGGGTCGCCAGTGGTACCATGTTTTCGCTTATACATCCCGCTATATGCTGCATATAAAAACGACCCTTTTCCCTCACTGCACAACTGCGGATGCGGCACGAGATGATATGTAGTTGTGCTTTTTATGTTTTTGGTTGGGCCGATCTACTGCCATGGCGTTCACAGCGCTGCGCCGTTCATCTTGATCTTATTCTGCCGAGATATTTCAGCAGCTGCTTAACAACTTCAGAGAGTGACTTGAGATCCAATCCTTTAGAAAATCTCGAACTAAACCACAGCTTGTTTTTCCGGATGAGATCGTTGCTTTATGAAAACCAGCGTTGTTCGATGTCATGTGGTGGATTACTTGTGAGTGAACCTGCCAGTCTGGTTGATAGCTCGTCCGGATGTGGAACCAGCTGCTCTGTTCATATCGATCAATGCGGTTCTTGGTTTTCAGGTACCCACAAAAACACGCACAGGTATTTGAACGAACATGGAATCGGTCCAAGTCAATGCAGGTGAACCACGGTGAACTGCAGTGTCGTACCCTGCCTCGCCATCTGAGGCTGATTATAATGTTATCAATATGAGGCACGCTTGTGTTTATGAAGAGGGACGCCAACTTGCACGAATGTCTCTTCGGATTCTTAAAGTTGATATCTAAGTGCAACGTGGGGCTGTCTTCATACAGTGTGAAAATTCGATGTCTACTTGCAAAGTTACCCCTATCGAACGCTTGTTGAGTACCAAAGTAAACTTCACATGGTAGCAGGTGACCAGCCCGTGGATTGAAATCCCCTGCGAGAACAATGAGGTCCGATTTGTTGACCTTTCTCGAGAGCTGATGAAGTGCTGAGCGATCACAAACAAATTGTCTCTGCTCACTACGCCTGCTGGTTCTACGTGAGCCCCGAGGCCAAGCGACAACCTGCCACGTCCTGCTACACTGCAGCTGAAACATTTGCTTGAAGGGTATCAACCTGTAGCACCCAGCTGTCACCATGATAACGTAGTTCAGCGAGCCAGCCTATCTTTGATACAAGTAGTTGCTGCTCAGATATTCTCTGTATGATCACTTTTTCAACTATGTAGAGCACTTGCTTGTTGCTTCTGGACTGGTATCTGTCAGTCACCATTACCGCCTTCAGTAATGTCACGGTTACGACGAGTCGACTACACCTATCTAAACGCATGGTCTGGACTATGAGAATTAATGGCGGTGATCCGAACTACTTGTACTTACGTAACCGTGGTTCTACCTTAGCGATTTTAAAGCAAAATGGGAGCGTTTAACTTACAAATAGGTGCTCAAGCTGGGAATTAGGTACAGAAATAATTCCACTACTTCAGCTTGTACAGTCTGCACTCCTTCAATTGCGTAAAATGTGGCGCATTTGAACAACTCGTCAGGATATCTGTACTATGAAAATCACTGTCAGTAAATACACGAACGTTGTGCAATAATGACTAAGAAAAAAAAGCGAAATAGGCGGTTTAACGGGTAATTCAAATTCTGGACACGATCAGTAGTTAGAGAGTATTAGTGGGTTATTGGGTTCTCTGACGATTCATCGCGGCTCGACGGCGACCAGCACTAAACACCTCCGATCATCGCAGCTACAAATGTGAAGTAAAGCGATGCTACTTATGCATAGATAGTAGCGAAAATATAGTAACGAATAAGTAAGCGTCACATGCACCGGTGCATGTGGATTCAATCACTATGGTGCACTATCCTTACTAAGATTGTCTCCAATTTGCACACTAACATCATACTGCAATTGTTATTTTTGCAGAGATTGGGATCAGTGGGACGCATGTTCGCTTCCTCATGTATTGCGGTCACGTTGACTACATTTGTATGTCTCTATCAGGTGGTGAAAACGGGCACACACACTGACGCCCCCAGCATCTCTTTCTTCCATTATTTGAAAGTTGCATTTAACGTGTCGTCTCTGAGTAACTGCTCTGCCCAATCGGGGACGGAAAGCCGAACACCGAGCCTGCTAGACTCAAGTATAGTAGACACAGAACATGGTTAGTTTTACAGGTCACATGCGCTTACCTCGCCGCTATCACTGTGGTGACTGACATCTCTTGTCTGGGTAGATTCGACCTTGGTAGCGGTCTTGACTGTCTGACTATAGGTACAATCACGTCCGCCTCATAGTAACCATACCATGATGGCGACTTTATATCATCAGCTTCCGGTGTGACTCAGCCGTGTTACCGTAGGTCGGGTGGTAACCCGTATCATCCAGACAGACGCCTCGAAACCGTGTCACGTCCTGCGGCCTGCTAGAGTACAGCAACGCCTACGTGACACTTTTATATTCGAAGTGATTGTGACGAGTTTCTCTTCATCTTCTGTAACTGGAGTTCTGGTATTTAGCCTGCTGGCCTACTTTGAGCACACGAAGGTTGTATCTTTTGGCGTCGAGCTATATTATGCTGGACAAGAGTAGCTTTTCAGAAGCTTCTTGACATCTAATACTGTTCATAATGATGTATTGCGTTGCATGCTTTGGAACATGATCTAGATCCAAAATCGCTCTAGAATATAAGGTTATCTTACTTGAAAGATAATGGCTGCTGTCTATCGACAGCGATCACTTCTGTTCACAGACTCTTTTGGGGGGCAGTCCCCGCTTCATCCTTAACCCCTGAGACCAAGAAAACATAAGACTGACGCCCCAACCAGGAAGCATTTAAACTGATCACTATGTTGTTGAATCATGGTATAGTAGTGTGAATTGCACACTATTAACCTATTAGGAGCAACTAGACGAAGCGATGATCTTTACAAAGCAAAACAATGCATACGGAAAGTTTTCTACATAAACTATCTAGCTTAGGTCATTTTTAAGGAAACTGTCTTCCATAATAGCAACTTATCTGCATCTTCAATGTGCGATATGCTAATGAGATCCGCTGGTTCCCACAGACACCATACTTCGACTGGTAGTTTTTGCTCCTATCACTTAGCTAGCTGAATGAGTTACGGCCCGCAGCTTTTATATTAGAACAGGTTTATAATGCCCCAGCCATCTGAGGAGACGATTGAATGACAGTTTACTGGTCACATGTAAACTGTTGCGGCCCAGCTATTGTCTCCGCATAAGTCAACAACATGGCTGTTAGGCATTTAAGCCATTGGTACCACATGGTCACTTCGCCTACCTAACCTCGGGGATTACCGGTAGAATCAGCGAGTATTTGACGTTGATGTCCGCTAATTCGCGTTCCGGAATAATCTTGCTTCTTGCATAACACAGAAAGAAGACGAACATTGGTAGATGCGCGCACTTATCATCTCGCCAGTACCATTATGATAACAGGAAATAATCAATGTATGTGACTGCGGAGTCACTTACAAAGGCAGAACCGAGAGGGTTTTGAATTCTACAGGGAAGGAACAGCTGCCCAATTGGGTTCAACGGGAGGTCTACCAACTCGCCTCTAATGCTCCGAGCTCGTATAAGCCACCAGCGTCATCAATAGGCAGACACATTCTGGAGTCCCATCATCGGGTTAACCCTGTCTCGGCGTTCCGGATTCTACTGCGTCATCCTGGTTCTCGGTTCTTGCGATTCACCGAGACCGTGGCGATAAACCAAATGAGACCAGCCTTATGTGTGCAAAAACAAATGGTTGTAACTCTTCGGCTGCTGTGGTTTTAGGGCTATAGTCGCCGTTCACCCTGGTGCACGTGGCTGGTCAGGTGATATCTCTGATTATTATTTTGGTTAGTCTGGTGACACCCTTTGATTACATTGATTATTTCCTGTTATCATCATGGTACTGACCAGATGCTACGAAATGCGCGTATCTACCAATGTTCGTTTTCTTTCTGTGTTATTCAAATTATTAACGGGAACTAGCTGTTTTAATCTTGCTATTATCCTTGTTTCTCTTCAATGCACTCTTCAGCGGCTCAATTCACACCAAATCAAGTATGTGCTTCATGCGCCCGGGAATGGATACTCAGCTCCAACGCATACACTTTTCAGTAGGGATTACCCCAACTGAATGTTATGGGAGAGGAATGGGCTCAGTGATTACAAGTACCGCTCAACTCTAGTGACTGGGTTGCAAAAATACTTGCTGAATAAAGAATAAGCGATTGTAAGACAGTGCGTTTACTTATGTGATTTTCTACTTTCTTCTAGTCTTGGAAGTGAAATACACACTGGGTAGCGAGCACTGAGATAAGTGTTTCATTGACCTGTTTATAGTTTTCGATCGCTTGTTAAATTAATCCGAGTAATTAGAGATTTGTAGAAAGCAGAAGTCACGAGTAAAATTCACGCACAATAATATGCCTCGACTGGGAGCCGAACCCCGATCCACGAATTTCCGGTCCGCTGCTCTACCACTGAGCTACCGAGGGCTGACGATTAGGTGCGCAAATTTTAACACATGACTTCTCGACTCCCCGTCGAGGCATATTATTGTGCGTGAATTTTAATCGTGACTTCTACTTTCTACAACCTTTACCCTCTCACAAACATCCAAAATTAATTCGAGATTGACTTATGCATCCAATAGAACGGTGATAAACCTAGGAAGACGTTGGCATATCACAAATAAGTATCGCAAAATGACCGTCTTCCAACACTCGTGTACACTTCACCCACATAAAATGACCAAGATACATTGTAGCGCAGCGTGATTCCTAAATATTTGACTATCAAAGACATGTATATCCCTTACCATCAAAGTAAACTTGTGATGTTCTGCAAACTTTTGTAGCTAGCCATCTTTAAGTAATATTAAAGAAACCTCGCTCTGCGTCATTGCAGGAGCCTTTAGCTTCGAATGTGTTTTGTCTCTACTTTCTACGAAACTGCTTTTAAGGATGAACTGCGTCATGTTTGTGTTTTCCGCTCACCAACTTCGAGTTCTGGTCCATTTACAGGTTCTTATCTGCTGTCCGTCCTTACGCCATTTTGGAATTTCCTTCATCATCGGTCACTTTAACAAACGAAAGTCACTGGACGAGCAGGATTTTTTTTACGGATTGGACAGACGTATTTTGGTATGTTTTTCCAATTTATCTGTACGCAAATGCCTTCTTGTCCCATCTTGCTGTGTACTTCTGCGTTCCATGCTTTTCGTATACAGTCCGCGTTCTTTTCCTAATACAACCACTCTCCCATTATCTGTAACTACTAATTTGTTTTTCACAGAATGGTTTCCACAGACACCTCAGGTGCTTGGCGCTTAAATCGATTCTTTTATTTGATAGCTATGCTTAGCGTTCTATCCACGACAGCTTCAATTAAACGGATATCTAGTGACTACTAATGGGGGCTTTCTTGCCTCTATCTTTCTGTCATTTTTGGACAAATCTGGTATTTGGAAAATGAATCGTTCATTCGGGCTCACCTATGTGACTTGACACTGAAACGGTTTGCTCTTAAAACGTTTAACTTCAATATCGATTTTATTACTGATAATTGTTAGTATCGTTTACCAAATCCCACACACTTGCCTAACTTTTCTGCGTTGCCCCCAGTTGTCCAGCCCTTACTTACTCAATTGGGACAGATATCTGTACTCGGAAGGTGGTACTTTTTTGTTGGGATCCCTAAACGACACGTGTGGTAGACACTGGTGTTAGGATTGACTGACGCGTAAACCACGTACGGTACATACTCGTACAGTCAGATAGGTCAAGTTTTTAATTGTATGTGAATGTGATTACCAACAGTATCACACTCTATGCAGTAGCCTAGCTGCCTGGCGTACCTTGTCTGAAATTCACACTACCGCGCCCCGTGTCACTGATGGCGGACCCTTCCAGCTCTACTCACTGTAGTAATTTTTAGATACGTCATAACATTTTCCCAAATCTCACTGTTCCCCCCCACTGCTGTCAAACACTGCGTTGTCATTTGAAAAAATGTGTTTATGGTAGAATTTCTCTATTTTAAGCCATGTATCGGTGTACCAATGGTGTGCTACCACAACTGTCGCTACGGTGTCCTAATTCCGTGTTCCTAATCGCTAACTTAAAAAAATATTTTTATTCCAAGCACAGTCTTCGTACGCTGCACCCCTCACCATCACACACAGCTATTCACTGGAAAGCAGCATTCGGAAACAAAGTCGAACCGATCGGATGTGCTTCATCTGGAAGTTATTTTCTTTTTGTGCCGACAGTCGATCTCCTCTTCTCTACCCATACCTATTTCCCTCTCTTCTCCCACCCATTCATGTTAGCTCTGTAGCTTAGCCTGTTTATTGAACGACTCTATGGTGCTGGTTCAACGGGATGCATTGGACTTTCTTCAGCTCGCACTACCCATCCACCTGCGAGCTGATACGTATACGAAATTAGCAGATGGACTCTTGTCTACATCTGAATGGACGTCTTTGTGCAGGTCAGCCCTGGGCATTCTATTGCGACGAGATGCTTCCCTGAATCGACGCTTTTTCGCCTGGCTCATGGGTGGTCAGCTCACAGAGATCTCGTTTACCTACCCCCCATCTTTGTACACAGACCATCCCGTTACCGTGGCTTATTCTGTACTCCATGACCACCCGAATTTTAAAACACAATTCGTGAGTTCATCATATTTGGCCACACACCTGTTTTCACCGTTCCGTCGTTTCGTTATTTGATTTGGTTCTGCAAACAAACAATTGTTTCGGAGTATATTACCATTTAGCTTCTGTTGCGTGCTTAACCACTGCATTTTTCCTTACGCCGATTCTTCTTATCGAAAGCTCCTCATTGTTATGCCACCTTTGAGCATCTGACTTGATGCAAGCTTGCATCGGGAATTCTCTAGAGAGCAGGCTCTGTGTCCACCACGTCAATTTCCATGTCAGGCCACTATACATGCCAGAGCCGTCTATCAGTGCTCTTTACGGTTTCACGTATTGTCTAATTTCATGTATTCATCATGTTTTGCACAATTATAGTCTCATGTAACAGATTATAGATGTATGTATGTAATGCAGATCACTCGACTTAAACCGTGCGACCATCGTGTACTGTGTCCATCAGGAATAGGCATTCTGTCGCACTGCTTGAAATTTTGCACCTACGAACTCAATTTGAATGACCCTGATATATGGCAATAGCGGGCATGCATATAAAGTCTTACAAAGCGGTTTGTTGGCATCCGCGCATGTAATGGATATAAAGCAGGTTTTCGACTATGAAACACTAGGATGTTAACTCTTTGGTATCAATAGACGATGCAGCAAGCTGCGGTTCCATTTTGCGGTCCCTGATTATTTGCAAATTGCTCGCAACATTTGTATTCGCGTGGCGAAAAGTGTTAATTTACTTCTTTTATAAGTCGACGCACAACACGCAGCCACCTACGTGAAGCATACATTTTCATAAGTTTCCTTCCGAATACTTTTGAGGAAACCTCGAAAAACTTGCGCATCAAGTAGCTTTAATGTAGCTAGTCTGACAAACGTCGTCTCCCGTTCCCCGTTAGCGATCACCGTCCATGGTGAACCACTTGTAATAGCCCTCATTAATTGAACTAAAACTAATGCGTCGACCTCAAGTGCGGAATACAATTCTGATCAGCTGTCTGCTAGTTTTCTTGACCTAACGAAGCTGTTACATCATGATGGTACGTTTCCAAGAAATTGCACTAACCAGTTACTGTTTAGCCTTAAGCTCCTCTTTGTTTGTTTACCTTCCCACTTACATTTTCTTTCCTTTTACGACCTGAAAAAGCAGCTCAGCCATTCTACCGTGTCAGATGATCAGGCTCAAAAACTTTACTTTAATCTGTACTCGCGTGAAACCTTGATCACCGCTGTACGTCAGGTCATGAGTTCGCCCGACTGTTTACCTGTCCAGAGCCAAGTTATTCAACTTTGGCGTCTTCATGTCACTGGCCTCGGATCGTCTACGTTTGATCCTGGTATGTTTCCATTGTGCCAACCTTCCCACGTACTCTTTATATCGTCCATGTTGTCATGATAAGTACGCCACTTCCGCCCTTTCTTCATTTTTGTTGGCACTTTGTCGTAGAGCTTTGGAACCTTCCTCCATTTTGCGTGTGTCTATAATTGCATCGATCCGTCTCGTTTGCTTTTAAGCCGCTGAACGTTCCATTGCCGAACGCCCGCTCCGTATTCTCACTGGGCTGCTCGATAGAGGTGATTTGGGTGGATCGATTATCGAGAGTCTTCTCTCACATGTTTTGTGGTACATATACTCCCAGTACCATAACCTGAAGCAACAGTTTATTGCTTGGCAAAATGCGGATTCCCTTGCTGTCATCCACGGTAATCGATCTGCACTGTTTGGTCGTTATCTTCCTCCGAGCCACAATCCTGTTGCGGACGATGTGCTAACCATGGTCAACGGTTATGTTTGTGCCAGGAGTCTCGTCCGGCCTCTTAGCCAGCGTAAGTTTGGCTCTTTCTTGCTGTGGGCTTCTTTCATCTCTTTCTATACCTTAGGTCATCCATTGAATATTGTATCACAATATTTCCTGGTTTATTTACCATGATTAACTATATTGACGCAACGTTAAGGGCTCCAGGCAACACACAGCACTAAAATATTTTAGTCTCAAGTCTTTGTGCTTTGACCTTACATTGAGTACCTCATATTCTTATACGCCCCCCTGCTAATGTCGCGAACAGCTTTTCCTTTCAATTACGCAAATCGCTACAAATGCGTGCGGTCCCCTCATACTCACAGTCTGTGTGT
>OX104063.1:183423630-183451556 GCA_944474145.2 Dicrocoelium dendriticum
CAATTTCAAAGCAGTCACTGAAGTAATTCATCACAATCAGATAATTCTTTCCCTCGTGAGTAAAGATATTCGAAGCGACTTTCTGCCATGGTCTCTCTGCGACTTCGTGGAGCATCATCGGTTCTTTCGGCTGGCACACGTCATGTGTTTTGCGGGCTAAGCATTTTTGTTCGTCGCAATCAGCCGACAATTCAGATATGTCGACAAGCTGTCCGGAAAGGCACCAGACGGCCGTTTCGCCCTATTGGGGCTCATCAGTGGTGCGCATCCTTCGGTCCTCTGCGGAGGATCGAACCCATGACTGCTAGTGGCTCTTGCCAATTAGCCCGCAGCTTATGCAACTGCGTCATGGAGGACGGTATCTGACTATCGTGAATTGTTAGCTAAATGCGATATAGCCCGACGCATCCTCCACTGCCATGCAGGCACCTGCCATGCAGATGACAGCGGTCGGCCTTCCGGCGTCAGGACTTCCCGGTTACGGCAGCTAAGTAGTTCGATATGCAACGGCTTATTTGACTAGTCGTTCCTGTCCAGAACATGAGTTCGTGTTATCTTGCCACATAGTTGTCGATTCTTAAGTACGAGCAATGAAATGCCAAAAATGAGCATAGGGTCTGCTGACAACCAGTAAGTCAAGCTGGTGTTCCGTTTGTTCTCCGGGTTGACAGTCTTCATGATAGTGTTCCTTTTCAGCTGTAGTCTCGAGCCGTTCCACATTTTGAGACAACTCCGTATTGCACCGCATTCTACTCGGACACAATGTCACTTGGGTAGTACATTAACGGTTGCTCCTGAACCAAGATGAAAACGACCTGGACGTCCTTGAATCAACAGCGTCGCAAAAACGCACTTCTGCACTCCAAGGCACTCCATGTTGTTTGTCGAGACCCCCTGAGTGTCGTGTTGACTTTCATTGTCTACCGCTCTGACGTTGAAGGATCTGCAGCAGCGAGCAAAATTGTTTTCTGTACACTTCATGCAGGTCCTGCCCCAAGATGGACAGCTCTCCTCTCGATTTGGATGCCTACGACCACAAAACACAATCGGGCTTCTGTCTATCGGATGGCTGAGGTGGGTTTGCTCTGGTCTTGTTGTCTCCGCTCGCCAATTTTGGAGCTGGTCTCGTGAGTGAAGCCTGCATTCTAATACTCGCATGCATGCATGCACGCACGCGCGCATGCAGCACGAATGCAATATTATGTGGAGCAGAGACGTAGGAAGCATGGGACGAGGCTACGAGCATAGCCTGGCCACCACCGACGTGACCAAGGCTCACTGATGTCGGTGCACATGGATGCAGACAAGAATCTATTCGATCTGAAGAATGTTAGGATAGGAAGAGCAAGAAGCGGGAAGGCGCGCAAGTTCATCGAAGTCTGGTACTCGGGGCAGGACTCAATCAATGGACACTTGAAGATAGGGATTGCTTACGAAGTGCTGCAGTTCAAAATAGCAATTTGCATCCGTTGATGAGGGAGATGGAAACAAACGGAAGAAATATGATTACTCGATCGGCCTGCGTGAGTTCATCGGGTCCTGACATTAGAAGAAGCAGTCGATAAACAAGCAGTTGGGTCTAGAAGTGACGAAGAAACCCGCACTGATGATGTTGCCAGGTCTACGAAGAACAAATGAACGCTCTCAAACCTTGGAAGATATTGAGGAGGCCTTTGATGCGAAGCATGACTGTGCCTCAGCACCAAGTTTGTTTAATATCTATATAACTGTTATGAGATCCCGTGTATGTAAGGTATGTGAATAGGGAGCCCGTCTCATACACTGCATCAATGGTAGGTAACGGAACATCCATCGTATCGAGGCGAGTACCCGAGTGCGTGAAACAACTAGCCGGGCGCAGTTGTTTGCAGACGACTGCGCGTTGTTTGTACATAGCAAAAATGAGTCATAACATAGAGCGAATGCTCTCGCTTCGACTGCAGCCGAGTTCAGGCCAGTCATTCCTCAAAGTGGGATTTAGGTCTCTTTTAACCGCCACTGGGAATGGGGTTCATGTAGCAGTCGCAAATCAAGAATGATGATGAAGTTGTACGGAACCCACCAGTATTACACTATATCGGCAACAAGCTGTCAATAGTCTACAGATGGCCTGTAAGCTGCGCAAATGTACACATAAGACGCGCGTTAAATTTGGTAAATTGGAAGATCGAGTGCGGAAGAATCAAGGTCTGACTCTTGGAATCAAGTTGATGGTGTACAGCACAAGAATACCTTCAGTCCTTCCCTATGACAGTGGAAATCGGACCTTATAGAAGAAGGGTATCGGAGAGTTGGAGCGATTACACCAACAATGTTTGTATTGAATTTTATGCATCTTTTGATGTGACTGAGTATCTGAAACCGAAGTGATCAGTTGGAGCGGAATTAACGGCATGCTGTTACTGTGATACCCGAGATGGCTCAGTCGACTGCGCTCGGATATGACCAGAATACCGAGACATCGGATACATGGCCAGTTGAGTGCGGGTAAAAGGAATAAGGGTGAATCACAGTTGTGCTCTCAGGACATGACCATGGTGAGTAGATGAAGAACTGATGTTAAACTTAAGCGCTGAGAACAAATGGCACTACATCGCCTCTGATGGTGTGACCACATAAAGAATGCCGTTAACGAGGTGTACGAAGAAGGACTATTGCATCCTGAGTAAAAAGTCGAACAAGCAAGCCAGATATGCCGATTAATCCGCAGTCGAGACCATGCACTTGGTGTCGCAGCCCAGCGATCCTGTGTGCTTAGGCTGAGCTGTTCTGACAAATCACCATTTGGTCACGAAAAGTTAAACTCGAAGATTTAGTCCACTCTAATCAGAGAACAAGCCAGAAAAGTTTACCAATCGCCCTAGCTGGGCTCGTTAGTATTGCGCATTCCCTCGATCCCTTTCGGGGAACCGAACCCATGGCCACAATTGGCTTACGCCATTAACCAGTAGCTAATACCACTGAGCCATGAGGGACGATAAGCGACCATCATGGGTAGGGCCATTTCACAATTTGATTTCAATCAAGGATGGTCACATGTCATCTTTCGTGTCCAAATTGCACAAGTTGCTGGCTAGTGGTGCAAGCCACTAGCGGTCTTGGGTTCAGTTATCTTAAGGGGACAGAGGGAATGCGCACTACTGACGAGTTCCGATAGGGCGAAACAATTGTCCAGTGCCTTTCTCTATTGATAGTTGGTCCATCTAACTTGTAATCTAATTGGGACGAACTAAATAAGTCCTAGCAAATCCCTCCATTCACAAGTAACATCGAAGAGCCGACGGTAAGTTAAATGGTTAAGTGTTAGCGCAGCAAGCGTACATTAGTTCCGATTTCATTTAGCAATCGGAGCCAACAATTCGGTGAGAGTGGCACTTGGGCTGCACCGTCGCTACAATTGCTTTGTATATGCATCTGTGAGTTCGTATTATTGCCTGAATATCGGAAGTACGGGGCATAGAGTAGAACTGCCATGGGTCACGTCGGTCATAATCGGCGAGATCAGTTAAAGTCTAACGAAGATGAAAAGAAGTAGTAGTGACTCAATGAGTAAAAGAAGCAACCTGATCAGATGAGAAGATAGTTAAAAAAGATAACGACTTACATTCGGACGCGGAGGTAGGGAAATATATTGACTAAAATGTTGGTCAAGAATGTAGGAATGCGATCCTTTTCGTCACTTCGATAGATCACATCCAAAAAGTTGACCATATGCTATCAGAGAAAAAAAATCAAGAGGCAGAGGAGGTGAGCGCATAACAACTAGGCAGCAAAACGCAGTAAGTGAAAGAGGACACGCGATGGGAGTAGTGGATGAGGTAAGCGTTATCATCGTCAAAGCACCCAGTTGGATTACAACGCAATGTCCAACGAGGACGTGTGCATATTACCACTGTAGCAACTGGAATGCCAACTATGATTTATGCATTTAGCTCGAGTAAGCAAATACCGTTCGGAATTGAAAACATGTTGGTTGCGCTTAAAAATTGGAGGTATAAATGATTGACTGATCTATGCTTTTCGATGAGGAATACGACTAATGGTTTGATTGTATAGAGACGGGTGTCGTTGTACGTAGTAACCAGTCAGCTTGGATTCAATACGTTGAATAGGAAGGAAAAATTGAATTCACCAACACAGTACGCACAGCCTGTTGGGTCAATCACCAAATGGTAGTCACGAAGTACTTCGAAGATTGGAAGTATTTCTAACACAAGCGTTCACACATAAGCCACAGAGATGAGATGATTCAGCGTTATGAGCGGGGATCATAAAAATATCTTCCCATGAAGGAGGATAGTCAAAAGAAACAGGAGGATGGCGTATTATTGAAGGTGAATCTAGGTCGAAAACGTGATATAGTGTCGCGATCCGATGATACAGCGAGTAACACTGACTAAAGCTTAACACGCATAACAATGAGATTATTCCCGTTGAGAGTTTTCGGTGCTGCTGCACTCCATAACCGGTCCTGCCATTAATTGAATCCTTCAGGGAATGTAATCCGGGAAGCAGTGGCTGATGGTGTACGCCTTGATCATTAGGCCACAAAGATCCGCGAACAAAGCTTGACACAGTATTTAAGAGTTCGGTGTTGCGTTCTATAGAACACACCATGCATTTGGATTGCAGCACGCGAAATCGCTACCAAGATATGCAAGCCGGGTTCTACGCCCAGCTGCAGCGACTCCTACCTGATAAGTCTAAACAATGACGGAACCGGTTGTACAGTACAGTTTTCAGATAGAGCGTCGAAACCTCTCCACTACAGATACCGTCCAAGTGATCAGGATGGGCGCAGTATGCACAAGAGCGAACCGAGGTCTCCATAGAGACCCTGTCGCGAACCGAACATAAGACGTTTGCTCCAAAATCCAACATCGAAACTAATCCCGTGTTGTTTTGGAGAAATTCCGTTTCTACATGAGGATTTCGTCAAGTCTAGTTAAAAATCCTTTATGGGATTGGCAAGTTTGAGAGGTATATCACCGATTGTGGTCAGGATGATGGGTGATCACTGGAACTAGGCTGGGATCCGAAGTCAGAACGTGATCCATTGAGGTGTGAAAGTAATGTATGGTGCATTAAATGCTACATGAGCACACATTTTGGCTTAGGTTGAAAAGCGAAAAGGACTTACCTCAGTCAACAAATTGATGGCCTGTACAGCCATATCGTTCTGCAGTATCGTGCGACTCAAGCCGCAAGAGTCCATAGCTGAAGTTCCCGAGTAAAAGAAAGATGGTGAGAAGTCAGCAGGTGTGCATCAAAATCAGCTATCGCAATTGAGAGCATGAGTTCAAAGATGCAAATGCAAAAAGTCGTGACGACGTGAATCCAAAAAGGTACTTTTAAAATTGACCATGGCACCGGACAAAGTAGCGGCTGCAGGTCCCACCTTTTATTCCCGCTAGGGGTTTCCCCTTCGAGCTGGAACCAAATATATAACTCTTCTTCGTTCCGATTTATGGACGCAGACATTCGCCTCGATATATGTGATTTCATTAGAAAAGGGTGTCCATTTTTATTTGCGGACGATGTCAAACTAGTGTACTCATTTCTACGTGACCAGCTAGAACTGCGGATAAAAAATAAACGCTTAGATCTACCACCCTTAAGCAGATGGAGCGAAATAATGTCTATGAGGTTTTCAGCAGACAAATCTCAGCTACTCTGCCACAGATGCAGTATACCAGAAGGATCCATCACTCTTACTAGTATCTCCATCCCAACTGCGTATTCTGTTCGGAACTTGGGAAATCGATACTCTAGCAGCTTCAACTTCTTCGAACACATCCTACATCACAAGGTCATTTTCACTATCCCAAACGCAGCTTGAATCATACTAATTCATAGTGCCACACACACCATGGTGCTACACCGTAATACATAGGCAACAACGTAGGACAGATAGAATTGCTTTTGAAAACGTGCAGCGCTCATTTACCAATATAATTATGGAGCGCTTATCTAGGAGAAATAATATCCTCACCTCCAGCAGTTTGACCCACTCTGACTGACGACTAACAAGCAATTTCGCCCTACAGTACTCGCGAGTCGCGACAAACAGGGCGCCTGCGACTTCACAAAATGGCTCAATCTACCCGACTCATAAGGGGAAAAGTCTATTATCATTACAGAAAAGCAAGCAAAATATTCGTTTAAATTTCTTCATGGTGAGGTACGCACATCTGTAAAATAAGCTACCGATGCAATTAAGGACCAGCGAAACCCTATCTACATTTAGATCATAGGTAGAACTTTCATTCTATGTCAAATAAGTCAAACTTTTCGACTTATGAGCGTGTTCATGGAATCCGGCCCAAAAAACAAATAACAAGTGAAGGTTTTAATTAGATTACTTGCTAACTATTCCACAAAAACAGTGCATCACTGATCCATAGTAAAAGAGAGTTCGTGAATGGAATGCTGATGTAAAAGTCGCTGTACACATGACTGACCATAAAAGGAAAAACATACCCTGCTCGTCGGGAAATATACCCATTGAGTCATTAGCTATTCATATCTCCTTTAGCCGCAGCATAGCGCTCTTAGATCTGTAACAAATAATTCCCCAGCGCGTATAAATCTGCGGACAAGCTTTTTCCACGGTAAACATGTACCGATTTGGAATCGGTTTCCACTGCCTATTAGATCCTTCACATCTCCGCACATATTCCATGTGCAAATCGACAGATACATAACAACGTTAAGCGCAACTCAGAGACAAAGGGCTACCTGAAAAAACCAGTGAGTAGATAATCGTTTCAGTGATAACCAACAGCCGTTTTTTTGAATAAAATCAACAGCAACACCAGGTAAAGTTAGGGTATAAAAATTAAAGAGCGGCATAACAAATAACGGAAACAGATGGCCAGATTAGACCTATTCAATTTAGCATTGTATTTGTTCGGCAATACCATCATCGAGAATTGCAAGTCGACATGAAGGCTCACACGGAGAGGGAAATCGACTTCTCATTTCCAGCAATCGTGTGCCTGTTAGATATTATTCTTACCTAGATATATTTACTTAGAAGCTACATTTCCACATGGATGTTGATAAGAAAAGACAAGCCAAGTCTACTCTTTCACACTACACTGTCCAGTCAGTTGTACTTACTCGCCTTTGCTTACATCGAGGCTCTAATAGTTAAACAGAAGCTGACAAATAAAAGCAGAACGCACCTCGATGTCCGCCCTTCACACCAGTTAGATGCCAGTTTCACTCGACCATAAGTGTAAAGGAAATGTAAATTAAACCCATTCCATATGTCAAATTGTAAACAAATACGCTGCCTCTGGCTGCCTTGCCAAACTACCTCTCTGTGCCACCAACTGGATGGTGCGGGGTGTTACCCCGTTTCACCAAATGGTTTGGCAGCAGTGTCTCAGGAAGTAATCGGTTTTCACCTGATAAGCCATTTCCCTATAAAAGCCACAAATGCGAAGTGGCGTATCGGACGGTTGTAATGTCATATTGGGACTAGTTGGTGGTGCCCACCCTTGGATCCAATACGAACCGAACATATAAGTGCTGGACCCTAGTGGCTTGCGCGACTAACCAGCAACGTATGGACAAGGTCATGGGAGACGGCAGTGGACCATAAAGACATACGTGTTAAATGAAATATGACGCGACTCATCCTCCACTGCCATGTATGTCATGAACGTCGCAGAGGGTTGCTACTGTAGTAACCTCTTCCCACAATATGAGGGATGCGCACCACTGACACTTTTGTAGTCCTCTTTCTCTCCGGATCTATTAAGTCGAGGTTCATCGCACATCACCTGGTTTACCGTTATTCGTCTTGAATTGAGGATTACCATCTCTCGAGACCATTTTAGTACACCCCACATTTATACAGTATTGTAATTTGTGGAAAGTATTTAGTTGGGACCCAAGCACACAATGTTGCATTTCTCTAAATGTTGAACTCAATTTTTCTCACTAGACAGCGCATTCCAACGGCGTTCTAAGAAGCTCCGACTCACCCAAGTCCAACATTGGTTGGAGCAACTACAAGGTAACTTTCGTCTCCCAACAGAAAAGCTCACTCAGTCGCAAGGCAAGTCCACTCGGGGGCAATCCACCGACACGGTAACGAGACTCATTCTATCAAAATGTCGCGTGATATGATTCACGGGCACAATGATGCATTCGAACAGCACACCACACGAACGCCTAGAGAGGACCTCTCACAGTCACACCACAGGGACGTGAACCGTGCCCTTAAAGAGTAACTGGCCCTTTCAATCATCCTCGTCTATACATACAGCCTACCTTTCCTCTCTCAGGTGGCTGGATATAGTGGGTTGCTGAGCCAGCAAGAGCGACCAGTATACTCGACCTGATATTCACTTTGAAGGTCACAAATGCATAGAGGTATTAGACAAACAATTTGACAGTGACCACACCAGTTGGTACGATTCGCTTTCTGCGTTAAATTGGCCATCAAACACGCCTTTATTCCGCAATATGTAACCCATAGGATAAACTGGAAGTAATTCCAACAATTTATCCGATTGGGACGCATTCTTTCTCTCTAGCAATGTGTACAATGCCGTGGACTATTTCCTCCATCGGGTCCATCAGACCATTGCTGTTCTTACTCCCTAAGACGAGGGGATCACACGTGTCCAAAAAGACGCAATCGTGCGTTCAATCAGCCGGCAGCAGGGAAGACTAATTGCTGGATACGGAAAGTGGGGAAATTTCACCTTGCTCCTATAGTTTCATAACATCATTGACAGGGTCAAGCACATATATTTGAGGAAGAGAATACACGAAGAACAAATGGCTCTACGGATGACTTGTACAACGAAAGAACTTGTTAACATTCTGCGTCGCAGAAGTAATAACCACTCCCCTTGATGGATGGACTGGTTAATGCAGACGGACCACCTCTTTATGATCCAGCCGACATCGGCGAAGCGTTTAGCTCATTTTCCGTTACCTACATGAGCCTGGAGACGACTCCGTTAAATACATGCATCGGGTGCAAACAACCAAAGCCCTGGTTAACATGGAATTTTCTATCATTGCTATCCAACATGTAATAAATTCTAGTATACCGTCTTCCCATCTGGATTCCGATGGTATCCCACCTGCCGTCATAAAACTGGGAGCGCCTGACATGCCGTTACTAGTTCTGAACAAGTTTACCCATTTGTTGGGATGAAACTACTTTCCTGACCAGTAGGGAAGATCGTTCAACATCCCCTGTCACAAGGTGGCTCCAAACAAGAAATTAATAATTACCGGCCAATCTATCACATTCATGCAGTAGCCAGAACATTAGAGAAACTGGGTAATAATGGTGTGATGAAATTTATCAATTCGCCGGAGCTAATAGATAGGGCACAGCATGGTTTCCTGGACAAACGATCGTGCATAACCTGCCAATTAGATTATCTAAACTATGTTTCGGATTCAATCAAACTACTGTTCCTGGACATGGAAAAGGTATTCGATCGAATGCCTCACAAACGGCTGCTGAAAAAGATTGCTCCCTTTGGAGTTCCGGACCAACTCCTAGACTGGCTATTGTCATCCCTGAGCGGCCATAGCCGACAAACACTCTTCATCACGTCCAATCACTAGTGATGTTATTCAAGGAAGTGTGCTTGGTCCGCTAGTGTTTTTGTTCTACGTCAATGACTTCACTGCAGTTATCAGTCATAGTATGCCTTTCCTGTTTGCAGATGACATAAATATAGTCTAGAAATTTCGAGGAGATGAACTTCAAGAACACTACTTCTCATACAGGGAGAGATTCACTCCCTTGAGAAATGGTGCGATACCTGGATGACGAAGTTTTCGGCGAAAAAATCTAGCATCGTGTATCGCGGCTGTTTGCTACCCGAGGGATCAATTACACTCAACGGCAAACACCTTTGTGTACAGCTGTCTACCCGCGACCTCAGAATCAGGTATTCTTGCACCTACAACTTTTCTGAACAAGTGGAGTACCAGTTGGCTAGGGCCAGAAAATCAAGAGCTAATATATTACATTAGATCCACATAACCCAAGCTAGAGTAAAACTCTTCAAAATCTACACTCGCTCTACTTTGGAATATTGCAGTATGATTTGTGGCAGCATGAGGAAATCTGACAGTGTATCTCTGCAAGGTATACAAAAGTCATATACCAAGCGTATGCTAGGCAAAACATCCACTAAGAACTATCGGGAGCGCTTCCAACAATTCCAGCTCGATCCGCTCTGGCTACGAAGATTAAGACAACCTGATGCTTCTGTGCAATATGATTCATCAAAACGCCCGCTGCTATTTGCCCTCCCTAGAACTATAACGTAGTTCGACAAGCGAGCTACGCAATAAGGAGTTTACGCTGAGTGTACCCAGGTGCATGATTAAAACACTGTTGGTTTGGGAGAGATTATTTGATGATTTGTACCAAGAAGGACCAGACAACATCTAGAGAGTGAAACAAAAAAGTTTCATACTGTGTGACACACCCCTAGTTGTCAATAGGTAGACTAAGAACATTGAACATTGCTCGAAACATGCCTTTCCGGATATGCAAATGAGATGAGCCTTATCGAAGTAACGACATCTTAGAAAATGAAAAATGAATCGTCCGCTGTAAGTCGTAACGGCGCTTCGCTGCCGCGCGACTACCACCAGTCGCGCGTGAGCTGAGTATACCGCCAGGACACCCGTCCCTACGCGGAATAGAACCTTGTGGTTTTATGATTGCAAGCTAAGCGTGCAGATCACGCGGCTATTAGTCAGAACCATCCTTGTCCAAGTCGTCCTGAAACTGAAGTGCGCGATGAGTAAGAAACGATAACTCATGGCAAGGAACAATAGCATTACATTCGTTAAACACTGCTTGAATGACGTGCTGTCGAAATCGGTATCGCGGCTACGCTGATCACCGAAACTACAAAGATTGTGACCCAAGAGTAATGAAGGTAATCCTTCAGTCAAAATGTGGCAGAACGGCTACTGAAAATCTGGAGATGGCATATCTCCCAAATAAATAAATGTGGTGGGGGTTATACAAGAACACTAGACGAGAAGTGTGTCTGACGAGCCTATATCAACTGGTACTGAAGTGCGTGACCGGACTTCTTACGCTGTACGTATAGGGTTATATTTGAGATTACCTACGAAGCCGATGAATCTAACATCGAACCAGTCGCCAATTAGCCAGAAAAAGAGGATTAGCGGTGGGCCACTCCACTGGTGGGCGAAACACGTCTGAATTGCACAATCCCCGAAGCATTGCTGAAATCCAAGAGACATGTAGATACACTGCGGCCAAAGGACTCCTAAGCAAAGCTGCCGAACTTCAACTACGCCAGGTCGCGAATGCTTGGGACTACATTTCCATCCTTAAAACCTGGTTACAGAAAAAGCTGTTGATGCTGAGGTCGAATGTCACTCGTCTGCAACGACCGTCCCAGCAGGCCAAGTGGGGCTTTCCTGTACTGCCACGGCGATCTGTAATGTGCAATAGTTGGATCCGGAAACTCACGTCACTGACATACTGTGGTACCGTTTCCGCTTAAAATGCAACGATGCATGTCTAGTAGATGTCGTTTATCGCCCACCAGCACCCACCAAGGAAATGGATTACTGTTTGATACTTGCCCTGAGCAGGGTAACAAGCCCTAGCACAGCCATATCCCAATCCCAAGGGATTTCAATGTACATAATCTGAAGGTATCGGCATCGCCCAACAAACAGTTCAAGGCAGAGTTGCGTGAATTCATGTCATCTTTCCCACGAGATTCCGGGTAGGAAACAAACCGTCCGTACAAGACCTTGTGCTCACAAATGAATAGTTCGTGGCCGAATAGATGTTGATGTAGAGTCATTTATGTCTCAGAGACGATGTAATCATAACATGTAGCTAGGTTTGCTATGCAGACTATCCATGAGAACAGACAAAATTAAATCACACAACTACACGCTACTACGTCCTGGGGTAACTCATGGAGGTGTCCACTTGAGAGTTCTCGAACAACAGCCCCCTTGACAGCGTTTGGACAGAGTTCCCTGGAAGACTCAGTAACATGGTCAACAGAGCATCGGAAAACAAATCAGTTGGTTCGGTAAAAGTGGCGTCAATTCTCAGAAACAGGACTCGAAAATGTATGGCAATAAAGGATGCAGCATGGCATGACTACAAGGCTAACTCTTACTCAGAGACATAGGAGAACTTCCTGGACCACTACGATCATTGTACCACACTTGCTCACGAGGAGAAAGTTATCTGTGAACACTGCCTAGCTAAAACATTTATGGCAAACAACAAACTACCATACAGACATGTCAACAACCTTCGTAAAGCAAAGCATGGTATTCTCCACTAACACAATCGATGACAGGCACAAAGCGTCGACGTAGCATCCAATGAACTGCTGCTACAATCCTAAGATTTTCGAACTCGCAGCCTGTCCCTGTAACATACCGCCATTCATTTTAAAGACTCCAGAGTTCACACAAATAGTCTCCAACTCAACAACTGTGCTAAGTGGTTCGCATTGCGTGATCCTAACTTCCCAGGAGTCGACAACATCCGCCCGAAGGCAATGAAGGCAACGGCCAATAAGGTAACCAAGCTGTTGTTGCAGCTGTTTCAAAGATGCTCCGATAAACGATAAGTCCCCCTATGAGGAAGCATGACATCATCACTCCGATTTTAAAGACGGCAAGTGTTCAGATCTTGCAAGCTATCGCCCGGTGACCCATCTTACTGTGCTCTCGATGGTGAGGGAAGTGGTCGTTGCTGAGGCTTTAGTGGAATATCTGGAAAAATGCAATGTCTTGGTCCTGGAGCAGCATGTCATCCGCCAATACCAGGCATGCATTACTAATCTGCTGATGATACGAGGTAGTTGGACCAAAGTGGCCAATGGTGGAGCCGGAATCGATGTCATCGACCTGAACTTTATAAGGCCGCGTCATACTTCAGTTTACAGAGCTACAGAACAGGAGATCCTGTTCTTGGGTGGATTGCCAACTTCATCCACCAACGGAGGCTACAAGTGCGTGTTGGGAGGTCGCTTTCCAACTCGAGTGAGGTGGAGTGTCAAGTTCCACATGATTCAGTACAAAGACCGCGCTTATTTCTTGTGTTTATCAACCGGCTGGCAAGAGTTATCGCCTCTAGTTTTCTTCTATTCGCTGATGATGTTAAGACATGGCGAGTGATTAATAGTAATGAAGATCACGATTTCCTACAACGTGACCCGAGTTGCGTTCATGAGTAGTCAAGGGGGAACCTACTCCAGTTTAACACAACTAAGTGCAATATGATTGAATTGAGCACAAGCTTGGAGAGCATCCATTGCAGGAGATTTGTCATGAGCGTGAGCCTAGGATTTTGGCTCAGAACAATCCCGGCTGCTCGAAACAATCAGAGAATGCATCAAGAACCGGTAATCAACACTTTGGCTTTCTCCACAAAGCGTTCGGTCAGTTCAATCATACAATCTTCCCACGAATTCTTAAGGCCCATGCGCAACCGCATGTGGAATATGTCATCCAGGCGTGGTAGCCGTGGCTGAAGCAAGAACTTGCTGCTTTCAAGATTCCGCAACGAAAGGCATCCAAGGACGTTACGGGTCTCTTCCAACTATCCTATCAACTTAGATTAAAGTCTCTAGGAATGTACAGAAATGACATCGGCGCTTGCAGTGAGACCTCACAATGCATTATCTGATTCAGAAGAATCAAACAACATCTGCCGCCCGCTGTGGGAACTGAACCAACCTGAGAGATTATCAGTTAAAGTTAGCACTACAGTATACCCGGCTGGAATGCCGTCAAGATATTTCCCTTTGGGTGTGTGAGCCGCGCAATGCTCTCCCAACTTGTCTCTGATCCCAACCTAATGATAATAAAAAACGAGCTGACGAAGCACTGTCATGCATTTTATAACTTGTAATAGCCATGAGGTTCCAAAACGTAACCAAACACTGTATTTGCAAAATTCCAACCAATTGATGTACGCTCGTTAGCCTGTGACAATCGCGACTCTTTAACGCATGTCCTAATGCTAACACTATGGTGAGTTTATCAAAACGCTTTTAGTGTTATCATGCTGTTTTCTAATCTCAAACTTTCTCACCAACGGGACTTGTGAAGCATTGATTTGTACTCGTAATTCACCATTGTCACATCAATAGGACGAAACGGCCGTCTAGTGCGTGGTGGCTTGTCTGGATTAGAAGCTATTTCGATAAACGCTTAAAAAATTGCATCAAAAATCCCCCAAATGACGAACACTTTCCCATCCGTCTATAATACAACAATGGGAAATCAGCAGTTAGAAACTGAGCACCTCGAAAAGTGTGTTACAATTTACTTATCTAGCTGTCGTTAATGCGTTGTTGGATAGTAACGCTTGTATCAAAATTGATTAAATGAGCTGAAGTGGAAGACAACGAGAAAAGGCGTACGCCACCTTCACAGTTAGTTTCAGCCAAAGGACGTGGTGGAGAGAGCCGGGCAGTAGTGATCTCTGAGTTCAGTACGACTGCACTGTGCGAACGAGGACAAGTTGAACGGCCCAAGGGCGGTGTGAAAGTTGCGTCCGCCTGGTCATCTTCGCATCGAGGTTGAGCAAAAGTAGAGGACGACGCAAAAGTAGGTATAGTGCGGGCGCCCTCATCCGATGTATTGTCGTTCCGCTGAACCTGCAGCGTCCGTCTGAACCAGGTTGGTTGTTTTAAAGCAGAGGCAGCGATTGTAGCTGCAGATTCCAACAATCTGTGACATAATTCCTGAAACGAAAAGAATCAAAACGTGTGAAATTGTAAGTGTGCAGGTGCTGATGAAATACGGCACTAAGTAAAGAAGTACGGTGGACCCATGATACTACATCTGCTGCATTACTTGGTGGAACGAGTTTGGAGGACTAAAGGATGCCCTTGTTTTATCACTATACAACAGCAAAGGAAGTAAGCAACGTGTCAGCATTTATTGTCGCAACAACTTGCTAAGTTGTGTCGGGAAGGTTACCGCTAGGAGTTTGCTCAATGGCTTCGTCACCCAAGTCTTTGAAGCAAGCGTGGCGAAAAGTAGTGCGGATTGCGTTCTGGCCGCGGTACGTTCGATTTCACGTTAGTGACTCGTCAATTGCAGAAGTACCGTGAATGAAAACAGCCATTGTACTCGCTGTACACAGACTCTAGCAATGCAACTAACACAGTGAACCGCGAGGCACTGTGTTTGATTGTTGGGTAAGTTTGGTTGCCCACGTAAGTTTGTTAGCCTTAGTAAATACTTACACAGCGGCATGCGGGAGAGCGTATTTACAGTAAAACCTCTAAGTTGACCGCCACCATAGGTTGACCACTTTTTCATAGCACTGTATGTTGACTACTGGCGGGAGAGCCTATGGTGCGCTGAGGCTGGTGGTGACTAGATCCTGACAGATGGTCTACCCATTGCTGCTACTGTTGTGCCATTGGCTCATGTCCTGGACGCCTCGTGGCGACCACTGGGTGGGATTTGGATTTCGCCCTTCTCCCTGCTAAGATCCAGGACACCAATCCGCATGAGTCAGTGAACTGACCATGTGCTAGACCCGCTGCCTTTCGGGTGTTCATTTAATCGAAGGCCTTGGCTGAGGACCCGAGTCGTTCTCATGTCAGGTGTGGGCGCGCTGGCAGTATCCTAATCCATCCCCTTCGGAGGTTAGGAATTGGTCGATGGCCCTCTTCCCGCAAAACTTAGCTATGGGAGATAACAGTTCGACGGGTTATAAGCTCACAGCTCGATTGGCCTAGAGCAGGAGCGCCACGCATTGTCTCTGACGGTGGGAGGGCACCTCCGGGTGTTCAATGGTGTGCTACTGCCCGCCTCAAGCCAGGCAGCCCCTGGTCAAATTGGTGCAAACCCGCCAAAACGCACCTGTGTATGGCCGTGATTGCAGGTGTATCCTACTACGGTCGCAAAATATATATAAATCGTTCCAGTACCTTCAAGGCTGCGTATGACGGCCGTCAAGCAGATCCCAATCTGTCTCTGAAATCACATTCTCGCACTGAATCTGCTCCCCACCGCCTTGTGGGTCAGGTTATTGAGCCAAAGGCTCCGGGCGGAGTCCCTCAAGCAAACCACCAAACCCCCCACTGCCTTGTGGGTCAGGCTATTGAGCCAAAGGCTCCGGGTGGAGTCCCTCAAGCAAAACTCCAAAGCACAACGACCACCTCGCGTGCGGTTGCCCACCAATGCAATCGTAGGCCTGCGCGCAAAGCACTCAGCATCGGGTGCTGGAACGTGCGCACACTACTGGACCGGAACTCCAGTGAGCGCCCGGAGCAAGGCACTGCACTCGTCGCGATGGAACTGGAGCGTTACCACATCGATATTGCGGCGCTCAGTGAAACTCTTCTCGCTGAGCAAGGTAAGTTGCATGAAGCAGGTGCTGGCTACACATTCTACTGGGTGGGCAACACCGCCTCAGCACCATGTGATCATGGGATCGGATTTGCAATATCCGATCAGCTCCACGGCCAGCTGGTGGGTGAACCAACAGGCATCAGTGCGCGACTGATGACTGTTCGCCTACCACTCGGAAGAGGTAAGATTTTCACCTTTATAAGCACCTACGGTCCGACCATGTGTTATCCTGATGACAAAGGTGATCAATTTTACACTGAGCTATCCTCCGTGATACGGTCTGTGTTGAGGAGCGACCGACTATTTCTGCTGGGCGAGTTCAAAGCGCGCGTCGGGCGTGATGCATCGGTGTGGTCAGATATTATCGGTTCGCATGGCATTGGTTCAGCGAATGGGAACGGTGACAGGCTGCTCTCACTGTGTGCCACTCACGACCTGACGGTCACGAACACTCGGTTTGCACTGAGTGCGAGTGATATAGCAACTGGGACGCACCCACGGTGTGGAAACGCGCACCTGCTCAACTATGTCATCGTACGTCAGGGTGATATGCGTGAAGTGCGCATGACACGTGTACTGCGTGGAGCTGTGTGGCACCGATCACAAATTGGTGCGAACCAAACTGTATTTATATTTTGGTAAATCTATGTATTGCACTCCCGCCGTGAACCGGAGTAAATTTAACATTCTATCCCTCGGTACTGTGGCGAAACGTACTGAGCTGGAGAAGGCAATGGCTGCACGTCTGTGTGATGTAGACTGCATAGCCACAGTGGGCGACCTGTCGCACCACATTCGCGACCAGGTGACAGCTGCTGCCGAGGAGACCATCGGACGCGCAAACAGTAAGCGGCCTGATTGGTTAGATGACAACAATGTGACGATCAGCGCATTGGTGTCGGAGAAGAATGCAGCATTTGCTGCACATGTTGCAGACCCCAGTGACTTGGGGAAGAAGAATCAGTTTCGCAAACTTCGACGGTAACTGACCTGAGAGCTCCGCCGCATAAAAAAGGCATGGTGGACGGAGAAGGCGAAGCAAATGGAATGCTACGCCGAACGCCGCCAACACAAGGAATTCTTTGACTCCTTGGAGACGATGTATGGACCGAGATTGGAGCCGCTGAGGACACTGATCGATGGTAGTTCAGGCGCTACCTGCACACAGACTGCAGACATAATGCAGATCTGGCGAAAATATTCTGTTCGTCTCTTGAACAACCGTTCAAAGATCGACTTGCCTACTTTGAATGGCCTCTAGCAGCACGATGTGAAGGCGAGTCTAGTGGACACGCCGACACTGGATGAGACGCAGAGGGTACTTGCTCAGCCGCGCAACGGCAAGTATGCTGGGGCCGACGGGATCCCGCCTGAAGTATTGAAACACGGCGGACCTGCGTTGTTGGCTGCGCTGCACCACTTGGTGCAACGCGTATGGATTGAGAAGGAGGTGCCTCCTGAGTTGAAAGATGCCCTAGTAGTACCACTGTACAAGGGCAAAGGGAGCAAGCAATGTTGCATGAATTATCGTGGCATCAACTTGCTGAGTTGTGTGGGCAAGATGATTGCCCGAATCCTGCTCAACCGCCTCGTCATTCAGGTTGTGAAAACGAACGTGGCGGAAGAGCAGTGTGGATTCCGTTCGGGTCGCAGCACTATACATATGGTGTTTGCGGCTCGTCAGTTGCAGGAAAAGTGCAGAGAACGACACGAGCCATTGTACTCGCTTTTGGTTGATTTCACCAAGGCATTTGGTACGGTGAACCGCGAGGCATTGTGGATGGTGTTGGGTAAGTTTGTGACTTTAATTGAATGTCTGCAAAGTAGTACGCCAGCGAGGGTGCAGCTGAGTGGAGAGACCTCGGATGACTTTGCAGTTGTCTCTGGTGTGAAGCAAGGCTATGTCTTAGCTCCTGCCCTGTTTAACATCTATCTTCATGCAATGATGTCTTGTGTTTCTGATGCCGCTTGTGCTTACGGTGTTCGTGTGGAGCACCGTATTGATGGTGAGTTGCTGAACATCCGTCGTTTCGTTGCGAGAACTCTAGTCTGTGAGACAACTATCCGTATGTTGCTGTTTGCTGACGACTGCGCGTTGCTTTCACACAGCGCGGATGAGTTGCAGCACGTGACTGGTGCTCTGGCTTCGACAGCGGCCAAATTCGGGCTCACCATCAACACAAGCAAAACTGAATGTCTCTTTCAGCCTTCACCGGAGGTGCAATCTTCAATATTGCCGCAAATCAGCATTGGTGCTGAAGTATTGGAAACGACCTCCCGCTTCTGCTACCTTGGGAGTGTGATGTCGACTGATCAGCAGCTTCACGGTGAGCTTCGTATCCGCGTGTCCAAGGCAGCGGCGGCATTCGGGAAGCTAGAGTACCGAGTGTGGAACAACCATCAGCTTAGCATTGGCACGAAGCTGATGGTGTACAAATCCATGATGTTGTCCGTTCTTCTATACGGCAGTGAAACGTGGATGACGTATCTATGAGGTGAGATATCTCGAGGGGTTTCATCAACTGTGTCTGCGTTGGATTTGGAGCATCGCTTGGGGTGACAGAGTTGCGGACACGAAAGTGTTGCGTCGTAGTGAAATGTATGCAGTGGACTGCATACTTTTGCCGAGATACTTGAGGTGGCTCGGTCATGTGAGCCGTATGGATTCGACGCGGATACGAAAACAGTTGCTGTATAGCCAACTGAGTGCAGGGAAGCGGCAAGTGGGAAAGCCGAAGTTACGTTACCAGGACATGATTAAAGTGAGTCTCTCGCGTTTTAATCTTGAATGTAGATATTGGGAATTGAAGGCCGTTGATCTGCGTTCATGGCGCGATCTGGTCACGAAGGCAGTTGCCGAGATGCAAGAGAAAGCCGCCATGCATACGGGAAAGAAGCGGCAGGTGCGGAAGCGCGGAGGGGTTGTACTAAATCGACATCGAGCGCATGGTGCTGTAGCACATGCAGTCGCGAGTGCCTGAGTCAGGCAGGCCTTGTGAGCCATGAGCGAGGCAACTCGGGACCACTACCGAAACGACGACGGGTCCAGCTGAGAACATAGGCAGAACCGGCGCAGCGTTGGTAGGTACGCTGCATTGGATTTACTAAAGGCGTGCTTGCGTGCTGATCCTTAATTTAGTTGATTGGTTCGCTACATTTTGTAAATGCTTACCTTGCTAAGTCACTTAGATGTCGGTCTGAATAAGCTTCTTTTTACTTATACACATCGCTTAAGCAGATTGTGATTATATTCGTTAACTTTTTCGAATTTGTGGTATATGTTTAAAAATATCTTTCTGATATCATGAACTCATCGCGGATTGTTGACAACCAACTTCTTGCACATGATTTAGTGAAGATTTATGTCTGTATATCCGTATGCTTTATTCCATAATAATCGTTTGATATTGTCATTTCAAGTGATTGGCTGTTGCTTGATATCCCCGATGTGGCTGCGCTTGATGTGCATGTTGACAAGGTGCCTACCTGTCTGTTTCCCTCTACCTCGTCCATACTGGTTACAGGAGACAGTTTGTCGTTGCTGGAGGGGACGGGGTGCACGATCCTTGTGGTCGCGCTAGGCTCGAAGAGCGGTTTCATGCACTCAGTATGGAGCGGACTACGGTCCAACCGTGCGGTTGGATTGTGACAAGCAATTTCTAGTGGGGCAGTGGCTTAACTTGAAGTAGACCTTGGTGATTTCGATCACTAAGACCAAAACTGAATGCCCACTCTCTGTAAGAAGCTTTCCACTGGCAGATCTCAGCGGCCAAGTGATCAAGATGTCTGTCGCTAAGCAACAAGTTGCGGATTTTCCCCTCCATGCTCCGGCTATCTCCACCTGACGAGTGCAAGCAATTACGAAATCCGTCGTGGAGTGCAGTGTTGGTAGCAAGCAGCAGTGAAAAACCTCAGCCAGCTTGCATGCTTTCTGTTGTTTCTGGCACTGGCTGCGATTTTCCGTTGTTAACATGCACTGAGTACTGACTGGATATAAATGTATGTCGGTCCGATTCGATTGGAGTAGGTATTGCGCATTACTGGAGCAAAAAACAACTGATCCGCCCCTCGTAATTCCGTAGCTACACATACACATGCGGTAGCATGAGATATCAGTAGTTTCTGTTTGTAATACCAAGAAACTCATTATTCGTGCATTTGTTTGTCCGAAAAGATGACACGATACTGTCTATACAATAATTATCGAAGGCGGCACATGATGCAATTTAGTGGAATTACGAAAGAATATAAACAGGCGATACGGTGTATGAGCAGAGGACCGATGTAACTGCGTACCGGATGTATTATCCCTAGCTGTCCGGAAGAGCTGTTTATACCATTGTTACGTCACCAAAGAGAAGCCAGCAAAAATTACCGGAATGCTTCGAATGTTGGTGATCAATACACACCGCAACATATCTAGGCAGGTCGGATTTGAGTGAGACCACGAGTCAAACTGCTCTTACATTGAAAAATTTGTAGGAAATGTGACGTAAAACCGTGAATGTACAAATAGTTTAGCTGTGAGATACTAGCTAGTTATTGAAGAGAGCCAATGGAAAAAAACGCTAATATCCAACAACTAGTACGGCCCCTGGTTAGTTGAATACCCGGTAAATGGAGTTCGAATTGCGTGCGTACGGCGATCAGCTTGACAATAAAGTCATTTCAGTAGCATGACACAAATGAAATTTGCTCTTTATGTGACTAGGCCGGTGTCACTCATGGAGTCAGAGGTGGCGAGGCGTAAAGCTGGCCACCAGGAAACCATTGCTTTGAAACCCCTTAATTAAATGTGCCCCGTTTGTGAAGAAATACGGATGGCTATTTGTTTGTTCAGTTAAATCACTTCATATAATGAATCAGAACACTGACAACAGTCGTGAGGAACAATAAACGTTTGAGCTTCTGATGTCTTACTTAGTTTAGGAATGGTGAATGCTGGAAGGGTGAGTATTTAAATGTAGCCTAAACACAGCTAGTTCAGGTAAACGACCAGAATCTGGTAACCGAAGAGCATCGCTGTGAAGAAAAGTGTTAAAAAAATGAAACGCGGAGTAGCACGCACGGAAAGGTAAGCTGTGGAAAAACTGCGTAGAATTAATCGAATTGGAGACTTGGTAGATACATTCAGACTCCCGAATGCGAGAACGCTATTGAGTACGCAACTGCATCATATCGGACAACGCGTACAACCACAAAGGTAAAAAAAAGCGCGAGGTTGAACTTACTTGTAACTCGCGTTGTTCTCGTTTGTCATCGGTGATAGTAAACCGGTTGATGAAAACGTGGAAAATTCTGAACAAATGAAATATGAGGACACACTGTAACCATTGCAAATATTGCTCTAATTGACAGTTCTTATGATATATTATCCATGACACTTGTTAGAGAAAAGATACTAATTCAGATACGGCACGTAAGAGTTCATAACTGTAGACATGGTCTCGTCGTTCTCGCTCATTGGTGTTTGATTTAATATGTCATTTCATTAGTCCGAATGGCAGTTCCCGGTCGTTGTTTACGGGTGTGGATCCCGATTCCACTCAGGCACTAACGCTAGCACTTCCCTTTCTTTACGAGCATTTGTTTCGTTTCCTACTTATCCGGTTCTTTGTAACTTTTTCTGGTTGAACGCCTGTAGTGCACTGGTTGGTTTTTACAGCTAAGCGTTTCCCTATAAAAAGAACGCTGAATCCTGATTTTGTTCGTTCGTGTTCTCACTCGCGTTAGTGGATGGAAGCAGTCGTGGGGTTCGACAAACAACAATGAATAATAAGGAACACGAGATTCAAAATACGACTAGGTTGTGCTTCGTCCATTTCGAATCTAGGTTTGGCCGGGACTTTGTGTTAATCTAAATTTCACAAAACTTCCATTCATTAATATGAATACTGAAACTCTGGACATTAATTCGTCCCCTCAAAGAGTTGGGGGAATATGTGGGGTGGCTCGAAGCTATTAACAATAACGCTCCCGTTGCAGAGCTGTACGCTATCGGGCGCGTCCCCAAGTTGCGGATCGGGGAATGCCTTCCTTTTGAAGGTACCTGCGAATAAGTCTCATTTGCCACGCAGGCGAGATGAATAAGCAGTCGAGACAATCAGAGACAGCGTCGCAGAGTGTGGGGAGTTCTGGGCTGGTCACCTGGTTCTCCATCAAATAGCATAAGAGCTCGTATGGCGCTGTGTCAAAGCCAATGTGACCAGCTATAGGATAACTGACCACTTACTTCTGTAACCAGAGGTGAGTACCTAACGGAGGGCGGATGAACAACCTTGTTGGCCACCGGCTTCTCTGTGGACTGCTACTGAATACAAAGAAGGCGAATGAGCTACCCGGATGTCAACTGTCTCCGTTAATTGTCCTGCTGCCTTGCGGGTCAGGTGGGGTCCCTTAAGTCAACCATCTCCTGCGGCCTGGGCAACCGGAAAGATCTCTGCCCGCACAACACAGTAACCTTGTAAACCTTCCAAATCTTTCCACTTTACTTGTTTCCCTCTTTTGTTTTTGTTGTTGTTGTTGGTGTTGGTGGTGCTAACTATGTGCCGTGACTGCCAAATGTATGTTGGTCAGGTGTTGAATAACATATAACAAGAAGGCTGGAAGAGCGCACATTTCCTTACTACTATTGACCCGAATGCATGTTCATGGTGGAAAAAAGTTGTCGTAGAAACTTGCATAAAGGGCTGCTAGACAATTTGTTACGTAACGCAATATCCTGCGGCGTGAAACAAAGCACACGGTGTGCGATTTCCCTTTGCAACCGCATACTCCAGCTTCGCGGTGTTCTTTAGGAGACGAAATGGATGAGCAGCTTAGAGATCGCCGGATTGCCGAAATACCTATTCTAACATCGTGTCGTCAGTTGATTTCACGCCCTGATACGACATAGAAGAAAATTAAGCTGCACTGTGAAAAGCACCGATGCTTACAAAATGTGAGATGCCACCTGATTAGCAAATGTTGTTTGGTTCCGCCAAAAGCAACGTTTTCGCTAAACAGCGAAAACGGTGGCGATGCAGGTTTGTAAATTCAGATAGAGTCCATCTCCTCAACAAGTGAAATCCTTCGAACAGTTTGATCAGTGTGTCTCGTTTGGTGAATTACATACACGTTATATTGGACCAGTGTGACAAGATGCGACAAGCTCAAGATGCATGCCACGTTGCAAAACCGTGCGAAATTGTGTTGTGCTGAGGATCGCATAATTCAGCTATTTGAGGAAGAAAATTCACTAACGTCGACTGTCGACGGCAGTGATCATTTGTACAATAGTCTGCGCTTTGGAAGCGGCAAGCTACGTGAGCTCATTGCTGATAGCAGCAGTGTCGGGTCACTGATCACCGAATCACACAGCCGAATTCAGCTTTACATCGCCTCTATCACAACCTGAAGTATGTTTCGTTATCGACTTCAAGTGTTAGATCGTTGCAGCTAACCGGTGTTAGACAAAATTACAACATGCCGTTCCAACAAACACTGATACCGAGAATCAATTTTGCTAGTTGATCCACTATTGCTTCATAGCGTCTGGTGGTATGAAATTTCCGCCTGAAAATATAGAAGTCATTGGAGAATCTATCTTTCCTACACGCCAAATTCAGCTATGTGAACTAAGCGAACCAATACGGAAAGTTCATTGTAAAAAGGAGTATTAGCATCAGTTCAGAGATTATGACGCGCAACACACATTGGCAAGCCTATGAAGCCATACGGTCAGACACTCAGAGTTTGAGGTGATTACCTTGTCACACTGAACGCAAGATTGTGTCAACGTGACTACATTATAGGGGAACCGAAATTCACTATCTCCCGCTTACATTTTTCTGAAGTTTCCCTGAAACCAGACTTAAGGGGTACCGATTCGTGAGTCATCCAGGGAACCACCAGGGATAAGCTTTCGGTTCGTATCGGTAACGTTTCCGTTGTCGCAGCTTTGGCGTATCTTCAGCGATCTTTCAGAATATCGTAAAGTAGTTTGCAAAGAGTTCGGAAAATACACCATTTTTACTTTAAATCGGACGCTTTGCAAACCAGACTGCACGTTTTGCAAAACAAATCGGACGTTTTGCAAAGCAAATAGGGCGTATCCCAAAAAGTGAGTTTTTCAGAAAATCATGAAATTTTTAGCATGAAATGAGGAGTAAGAGGATTGGGTGATGTTCAGAGCACATTTCGGCCACGATAATGCAACCGAACTGTGCAAGCAGCAGGCGATTACGCACGCCCGTCTGTTGATCAGAAGTGTCACCTCGAGCAAAGTTTTTCCCTGTCCCTGTAGTGGTCTCCTTGTATTTCGTGTGGGTGTGAGGGCGAACCTACGCAGCTGCACGACTACTGCAACAAATGCTCTGTGCTGCATGAAACGACCAAGATAAGCGACGGAAGACGACAGAGCGCAGCCCCGAGGTGGCGACGGTACGAAATAAAACGTTATGATCCCAGAACGACATCGTCACCAAGGTTGTTTTCTTCGACAGCAAGACCATCCATGAGGTTGATGAATTCGCCGATATCAACGAGAGCAGTGCAAGAAATAACTATATATCAGCCTTGCCTACAGGCAATATAATAGCATTGCTCAGCGCAAAGGTGGAAGAATCAAGCAGGAGAAGCGAACTCCCAATGTCATGCGAAGCGTTGAATAGACCGCTGAACCGTATTCTCAAGATATTTTGGTGCAGTTGCAGCAGTGGATGAGAGAGAACGAGATCCACCTGTCCGTATCTGAGAAGGCTAAACATTACGCTGAAGAAGTGCCACTACGAGCTAGACCGTGTCAACAGTGCACCGACTGTCGCGAGTTAAGAGGCTTCAACTCTCGACTTCTTGGTACACGTCTTAGAACACACTGAAAAGACACCGTTCAACAGACTAGTGTTAATTTGAAATCACTACCCATGACCGAACAAGGGTCAGCTATTGCAGCCTGTACAATGTAACTGAACTGGCGCCGGTTCACGTTTTACTCGTAGAATGAACTCACACACTCGCCTTCCTCGTTCTTCTTTACTAGGGATTAGCCTACCCTCTGTTCTTGCAGTGTCAAACACAGCACATTCCAAAGACACTTTGGTGCAGCTGCAGCAGTGGTTGACAGAGAACGGCATCCACCTATCCGTGTCTACGGTCTTCAACGTTTTGTGGTAACGCTGAAGAAGTGCCACTACGAGTCGGATAGTATCAAAATTTTCACGACAATCGCAAATGCGCATGACTGTACTCTCTACTTCTTGGTAAACGACCAACTCGTGGGTGCTAATCCTGGTAGTTTGGATAGGAAATTGCGCGCTGTAAAATGAAATAGGTGTATTGACAAGAAAGAAATCGTTCAAGTTATAGAGGCGATCAGTTGATGTGCGGCTGCCCGGATGCCGCGTTTGTCAAGTTCAGTATCATATTGAACACGCAGTTGCTACAATCCTGCTGAGTAACCATCCCAACTCTTGTATGACAGCACTTAGCGACTGTTCAGCTGTTGGGTTCGTCAACAGGTGTCCCGCCGACGCGTGCAACTTCGAAAACACATGCTCCACAGGGTTTAACATGTAGCAGTAGGGCGACAAGAACTTCTTCTGATAAGGGGAGCCCAGGACCCGCCGTAGGTCATCTGTCATGTGAATGCGCGCGTTGGCCATGATGAGCCATGCATAGTTCATCTCCACTCTGACGCAGAGCCGCGACACAAGTTCCTCCATGAAAATAGAGAACATAGCACCACAGCAAGTGTCATCGCTGATCATTTTGTAGTGGACGATCCCTTGGTTATTCATTGCCAAAATGAGCGTCACCCTGCAGCCTCTGACTGTGGGCAAGAGAAGGTTCGCGCTGGTCCCTCTTCGTAAGCGAGCCTGCGTCCGCCACAGATGCAGATTGAACCCAGTTTCATCTATGAAGATACATTTGTTCTTGTCATGCAACGCGTGTACCGAGAAGTCCAGAATGTAGACCTGCCGATTTGCGATGGCAGTGGCACTGTTGATACGTTCTAACTCGTAGTGGCATTTCATTAGCGTGATCTTCAGTCTTTTGAGTGCGTTGAAGACTGTAGACACCGACAGGTGGATACGGTTGTCCCTCGGCCGCTGCTGCCCAACGTATCCTGCGAATGTCGTTCAGCGGTCTCTTGACGCGCTGCAGGACATCGGGAATCAGCTTCTCCATGCTGTCATCTCCACATATGCGCTGAGCAATGCCGCCTTCTAGTTTGTAGGCATTGATGTTCCTTGCCGTACTTGCGTTGATATCTGCGACTTGAGCAGCCTCATGAGTGGTTTTAAAGTCAACGAAAATAAGGTTCATAAGGATTACTTTCTGCGGCAATGATGTTCGTCTGTATAGTCACCGCCTCAGGGCTGCGTTCCCTCGTAGTTCATTGCCCATTTTTGTCGTTTCATGTAGCGTATGGTTAATAAAGCTATGCTGGGTTCGATGGAGTTCATAGAGCCGGCAATACTCTAATAACTGTGCAGTTGCATGTTTGCCCACTACAAGGACAGGGGGAAAACTTTGATCAAGGTGACACTCCTGATCAAGAGTGAGGCTTGTACAATTGTCCGCTGCTTCCTTGTCGTGACCAAAATGTGCTCAGAACGAAGCCCAATCGCCTTACTCCTCATTTTATGCTAAAGATTTCATGATTTTCTGATAAGAATAATGTGCAAAATTTGTTTAGCGAAAGGTCCAATTTGCACTGCAAAAGGTCCGATTAATTTTGCAAAACATCAAAAGTGGTTTGCAAAACGTCCGAATTAAAGTCACATGATATATAAACGAGTACCAAGATGATGTGGTTACATGTTGCCGACAAATTTACTCTGCTAGCACTGCTGAAGCAATTGGTAAGTGTTTATGTAAATGAGAGTCCGAAGAAATGTGTAATATGTATTAAAGAGATCAAGTGTATTGGTAACTGCGTCACATCGTCTGCGCGGATTTCCCTAAGCCACTGGTTGAGGTACAATCATCGACGAACATTTATGTACTAGAATCCCTGATGGGAATACTACAACAATACCCGAAGTTCGTCCAAAATATTGTTAATGTCGCTGATCCTTCATTCGGTTTGCTGAACTTCAACAGTTTTGTGCGGTCTGAAGAGCACAAAACAGTGTTACGGAAGCTACTGTGCACACTCAATTCCGACCGCGTTCTTCTAGCTTTTGCGCCTGAAATTTCTTTTGGTCATATAACTGATGCTGTTCCCAGCGGCATCGGCGCTGTGGTAGAACACGAATGCCTGGTTCTTCGGAGCTCTTGAAGACAAGACCCAAATGGGATACGGGTAGACGCGTTGTGAAGTATTGTATATTGGGCCGTGACACGGCTGCACAAATAGTTGTTTGATTGAAGTTAATCACATTAACTGGTCAAGAAGCCTTGAAAAACAAATTCAACTCATCAAGCCCGTAGGTGAAATCTTCTATTGCCATGGTTCGAAGATGGAGTATCGAACTTAGTGCTTATGACTATGAGACAGAACACAGGAGTAATAAGGATACTTCTCATGTGGAGTGTATTCCATGAGATGCCTGTTATTT
>OX104063.1:183452051-183520853 GCA_944474145.2 Dicrocoelium dendriticum
CGGCTTCCAAACGAGTTGCGACCACCGCACATGGCGCTGCTGCCTTGTAGGTTAGATCCTTGATCAAAGGCTCGAGGCGCACCAGACAGAAGTCATGTATTAAATTGCGCACCTGGTCGTCAACCCTCGGTAGCTCAGTGGTAGAGCAGCAGACCGGTAATTCGTGGGACCAGGGTTCAATTTCCCGTCGAGGCAGATTATTGTGTGCATTTTAATCGTGACTTCTACTTTCTACGAACATTACACTACTCACAAAATATGTCTAAACATATGTAAGTTTATGTGTTCGTACGGCGGATTGAAGCGATATCTGATGTCTAGCGCAAGGGAGCGACACGGGACTGGCTTCCAGTGAGCCATGCCCGAGTGATATGTCCAACTTATGGTCTTTTTCATGCCGGTATTCGCTGCGCCCTACTCTTTCATGATCAGCCTGAGATAATGTAGATATAGTTTATTTGTTAGGAAAACTAGGATGTTTGGAAAGCGCATTGTAGGACCAAGTGGGCTTGACGGGTGAAACAACCGTCAGATATATCACAGTATCGGATATCAGCGTGGATAGTTGAATAGTAGTGAATAAGAAATTACTACGCACGTCATGTCAGCCTTTCGCAAGAGTGACAGGAGCTGATAGATGCGCAGACGCGAGTTCGCAAACGCGTCCATTGCCAGACAAGATGTCGTTATTGGAGCTGAACGAATGAATCGCGTGTCTAATGGAAACCGTCTCTGTGCGATGTTTGTCCGCTGTATTTGAGTGCACTGGTGCCTTAATTCGTTACCCGATTGGAAGTTGGTCTGTCAAGTTCGGAACCCACAGCAGCCGGTTCGGAAGCTGTACATTAGATTTAAAAGCAACCACTCCTACAGCAAGACCAATTTAATTTGCGTGGCAGAAAGGCCCGAATCGCTGTCCAGTACGACTTGGTTACTGTCTTGAGCGTTCGGATGATACCTCGTTTGACCCAATAGCGTGCGTAAACAAATGGGGGTGTAGTTGGCGTAGATACAGTGGCGTAGCAACTACTTTTGCTGTCCGTGGCGAATGTACAATTGCTGCCGCTCTCGCAGTTGTAAAGCCCACAAATGAAATTGCCACTCAATATTTCGTTTCACATAACAACAACCACAGATTTAACTTTAGAGTGCTGTCTTGAATGCAGCTATTTGAATTGGTAAAATAATCCTGTTCAAAATGTACAGGCACATTTTTCGTGCACTACTTGAAGACGCTGGCATCCGAGCTGAATAAGCGCTCATCGAAAGCAATTGAACATCACTGGTCGAAAATCCGGCAAAGTTTATTAGCAGCGCGTATGTCTTAATGTGGCAAATCAAATCGTCAACCTGGACATTGTGTCACTAAGCAGTCTCAGGAACTTATAGATGCTTGCCAACATGTTCCGGCTGATAGCGAACACAAGGAGACTCGCAAAAATTTCAGGGCCAAACTGCTTGCTAACCTGAAAAGAGACCGGGAAGCCTGGTGGCCGAGTGGTCTGCACGCCTAGCTTACAATCATAAGGTCACCGGTACGAATCTATTTTCCTGGCCTGCTTTGTCATGCTGGATGTCTTCTCGGTGCTCACCCAGTGTCTGAAACCTCGTCCGTCGAAAAAATGGACTATCCCGTTGACTAAGTGTTACACTGAGCCAATACCGTGGACAGGATGGTCAAGTGTCACGATAACTGATCATCGCTTGAATCCTGGTGACATTTGTGACAAATGTCATTGCCTGTCGTGCAAGTGCGAAGTATTGCCAAGCAGCCGGCATATATATCTCTCAACACGATTTGGGTGCGAAAGAATCCGTTACTTCAACTTTTATAGCGCTTGTCGAAATGATTCTGTTGTTAAATGTATTATTGACAGAACATCAGATACAGACAAGCGAAATTTTAACATCATTACTACCATCTGTCTGAGCTCAGGAATTGTAGCTTGCAAAACTGCACATTTCTCACAATTGCGCATTTCAAACTACAGTCGTGCGAACATCGGAACGCTATACACTACCCCCTCTGAAGATATCTTCGACGCACAAGGATACGTAAATAATAATACTGCCGTTCACATTCACTATGTGGTGCATTCCCTAGCTCGCACCCTTGATCCCTGAGTTCCCTATGAATATGTTGTTGCATTTACACAAGTACCGACAATCGTCTACACCGCACACAGGACACAGTGTCTCCATTAGCGAGGTGTACAGTTTTCTCATTATTTAAATTGTAACATTTGACCATAGTTTAGTCCGATCAGCGGCGGACAAGTTGACTGTTAGTCTTGGTCCTACAATGCGCTTTCCAAACATCCTAGTTTTCCGAACAAAGAAACTATATCTACATTATCTCAGGCTGATCATGAAAGAGTACGGCGCAGCGAATATCAGCACGAAAAGGACCATAAGTTGAACATATCACTCGGGAATAACTCACTGGAAGCCGGTCCCGTGTCACTCCCTTGCGCTAGACATCAGATATCGCTTCAACACGCCGTACGAACACACAAACTTACGTATGTGCATACATATTTTGAAAACACTGTGAGTACTCACACGTCCCTGCGCACTGCCAGGGACATGCTATACAACCAGATACGTAAACAATAGGCCAGCAACGTGATCAAACGTTATTTTTTCCAGACAATTAGGAGAATGTACACGCATATGTCGAATGGCATTAGGACATCCCACAACGCTGATATCCTTGGTAGCTGCTCCCGCAATTCATTCAAGGAACTGCAGCCTCCATTCCATCTGCGTCACGCGTTTATAGGGATCCCCGGCCAGAAGCTCCTCGTAGTGCACTCTCAGCTCATTCTTCACTCCGGCCTTCACCACCTGCCAAACATTATCGATCGGATTGAGGAACGGAGAGTATGGGCTCAATCTCAGTATGGTTACTCCAACGGATCCATCTACTGAGGACAGTTCTTCCAGTCGTGTGTGACATGGTGCATTATCACATACCACGACAACCTGTCGGAGCTCCATCTCCCGTTTCCGGTTGTCTAAATAGCTTCGCAGCCATTCGAGAGGTAGGGAACCTGTGAATGAGCCTCTCCGGGTTGTCATCGACACTTTCCATTCCATTGTGCGTGAACCGATCAAATGCAAATTGAGGCCTCTACTGTTGGCAACTTTGCAACAGGCCCTCAAGCCTCTGAGCGCCCGACCACGAGTACGTTTGCAGTAAACGTTGAAGTTCGCTTCGTCAACCCAAATAAAGAACTTGCCATCGCTCTCAAGTTGGAGAAACCGCTGAACGAATTCCCGCGTATCCCTTTGATTCGCTCATTGTTTATTCCCTCGGGAACCTGATAGATGTTCTTCATAGTTACCAATCGACCATCCAGGTGCCGTGCGAATGTTGACTTCGAAATGTCCCTGTCCATTTCGGCTTGTACTCGCATTTCCCGTAGCGTAAAAGTTGAGTCCCTTACGATCCAATCCAGGATGTCAGCTACGTCTTCCTTCGACAAAATCAGCTTACGACCGCGAGCCTGCGTAGTACTCGGCTCCTGATCAAGAGAACGACGAATCCAGGAGTAGGCTGTTTGATATTTGACGTTGTTCAGAGTTGGTACTAGCTGCCAGTCATCGCGGTTGACGAAGGCGCCCAAAACTCGGTCACAAATATCTGATGAGATACTCTGTCGAAGGGGAGAAAGCATGCCGACGACGTTAGTATCATAGACATGATCTCAGTCGTGCGCTTATGTTCCAGCTGTTCATTGCTCCCAGACCAATTGTGATCCACCGTTACGGACGTTAGGGGGACGCATACAAGCCCATTGCACTGCCGAAGTGCATGACTCTAAGGTTAATTCACAAGTCTCACCCAGTCAACGAGCAGCGAGCTCACATCTCATTGGTTAGATACCAATGTTTGGTGCGTTTACCAAACATTGGTATCTAACCAATGAGAAGACATTTAAGGTCAGAGGATTGGCTCTGAGCGGCTGGCGAATCGCACAGGGTTCTGCAACATTTTGGCCTTTCTTTGCAAACCTTTGCGCATTCTTTGCAAAATTTTGGACCTTCTATGCAACTTTCCGGGAAATGCTATGGGTGGAGAGAGACCACAGAGATGTAATGCGGCCAAACTTATCAACCAAAAGACGGATGTCGTAACTGCGGGATTCTCATGAGTTCAGTTCAGTTCAGGTGCACTACGATCCGGGCGTTGAAGAACGGTGGATCCAGTTGCAACGACTCATTTTGAAAGGATAACAATATGAACAAGAGGGAAAGAAGACAAACAACGGTAGATGCGCGCATTCCGTATCATCTCGTTTGTACCGTTATGTTAACAGTAAGAAAATGAGGTTGAATGCAAATATAACGTAAAAATGGAACGAAGAAGGTACCTTAAACTAAACAAGATGGAATGAGAATTAACAACTGGACGCAAGAAACCGAGTGCAACAACCCCACTGACTGCGTGACTGCACCATGTCTGAAGGGGTCTCCAACCATTGGTGTGGACCATCCAGAGGGCTCCATCCAGGAAGATGACATGCACCAGCCTGAAGAAATGTTCCAAAGAATTTTCCCAATCCTTAAGGTCGTCATCGACTGGCTACCTCGACTTTACGCCTAAGTTGGTGCACTGAATGAGTCTAATGCATACCGAGGAAGTCGGTCCACGGGCATATGGAGGACATGGCCGAACCAATGTAAGCGGTTAAGATACAGCAAGCACTCGAGTGACGCACTAGAAGGCCTATTAACAAAAACCAACTGGCGGACCTCAGCATTGCTCACTCGGTATTCCCACCGTACGTAGGCAATACTCCGCAAACATCTGTGGTCAAACACAGCGAACTGTAGTCAGTTGGGGCATAAACGGAGGTCATGAAAAACCCCTTGACTTTAGACGGTGCTTTGTAACCTGAATAGAGGTTCGAATTCAGACCGTACACACGCGCCTGTTCACCGGCATCTTGTCGAGTAGATTGCTGATAGCATGTTTGCTGAGGAGGATACTATCACCTTAAGTACCTTGAACCCTTGACTTAGTGTTGCCGAGACGTGAAGAGCGTATTGTCATCAGAGTAAGAGCTAGAGAGTCTGGTATGCGTGATTCGGAAACACAGCACAGATCAATGCCAAGAGAGTGAAGAGTGGGAGTTAGCGCTGGCTGATGGCCGATCTGACCCCGAGTGCGGACGTTATAAGAACCAAAGTGAAATGAGACACGTGGTTTGATGGAAAGGTCACATGTATCGATGACAGGAGCTGCAATGTCAGCGGCAGTCTCTTGTTTAATATACGGAGAATAAGAGAGTTGAGAGGGAAACGGAAAACAAGAAGAGGGAGTGTTGTCGAAGGAGGCGAGAGGGTAGATGATACTCTCCGGCTGCCCATTCCGAGAGAGATTTGCATGATGATGATCATCAGAAATGAAAAAAGCCTCCGCTATTGTGCCACAATGAACCTCAGTTGCATAGTCGTAAAAATCAAAACTAACAACGGATATGTAAGCATACAACCCAGTGAAGAAATTACCTTCCGTTAATATCCATTGAGCCATTACATAGTTAACAGTTAGTTAACGCATTTCAAAGAGTTAGGATTGGTCGAGTCATAATAGGCTTCATTGTTCGTAAATCAACTACCTAATCGATGATGACGGTCCAAACTTTCGCAGATGCAGAGGCATCTACGAATATGCGCATAACACGAAGGCCAATAGCATAATGGGTGCAATTAAGTCATCCACCGTGAAGTATCTCGGTATCCTTTCGTTCCAAAAACTCGCTTGGTTTCGCCACATTTGTGAAACTGTTCACATAGTCAAAAGACGCTTTTTATGCCCTACGAGGTAAGACGTTTTCAATACACCGTCGATTAACATTTAAGTCAGGGACTTCATACATTAGCCCCATGGATCACACTACTCAGCTGTTATCTTCTCTGGACTTCTTCAAAAAGACAACACACAACCGGGACGATCGATAAAGGAGATTTCTAGGTGCAGCGGTTTATTTGAAGATCCTCATAGTTTAGGCATTTTAATGCCTGCCATAAGTTTGCTGCCAAGGTAATAAATGAGAGTTCAAAAACGTTTTCTTTTTCTAAGAGTCCGAAATTTAGTTTTACCTTCATATACCTCATTATACAGTAATACTGTCATACCTGTCCCGTTTGGTTGCTGACCCTGGGGACGGTTGTTAGAATGACAGTTGCGTATGATTTATTTTTATCCTCGCTTATGTGGTTGCAATTGGTAGTATTTTCCAGTACCGGAGTATAACGTAGAAGACGAATTCACATGGGCTCATAAAGTTTATTTTAATTTGACTTAAGTGGAGGCTTTATGTATGTCGAGATGGAGAAAACGTGGGGAATCACAATTAAGTGTATTAATAAGCTGATTTAGAAATTCCATAGGGCAAGTGATGCAAGAGCTCAGGAATCCATGTTATGAGTTCTTTCGAGACAGTAAGAATTCGATCACATTGAACTGGAAAGGACGCCCCATCACCTTTGATAAGACTGAAGTGCAAGTAATAGGTCGGTAATTTTTGCTTCAAACAGCGGCGGCATCCCCGCAACTTCCTCGCACTGAGCAAGTATGACATCAGAATATGTAAACTTAATACTATGGATTATACACTGTTTGGGCAGTGTATTCATCTTCTACCTGCGTCTCAGCGGGAAGAAGACATTGGTTGATATCGTTACCATTGAGACGTATTAACTACAAATGTTGATAGTTTGAACACCGAAAGCAGTAAGTTAGCTGCACAAAAAGGGGAAGGGGGTAGCAGTTAATTGTGAAGCGGAGTTGCAGCAGCGTGAGAACGATCAGAGATTAGCTTTTGGTGGCCAAGGCCGGCGCGCCTGACAGGTGACCTGTAACGTGGAAATGAGTGTTTTCTCTGTCTTAAGATTATTTCCATGCTAGTCCAATCCCCAGCACAGAAAAGTCAGGAAGTTAACATAGAAAAATGAAGAAACGAGTTGTCGGGGGAAAGATGGACGAGGTCACCGAGATCAGGGGACTGTAACCATAGCTGTGAAAATCCTCACGTGAGCGTGGTCCGCAGTGATCAAAATCGATAGACCTTGATGTAACAGCCAGCAAATCGACCGCAGTGGGTGGGTAAATAACTGTGCAGCATGCGTTTCAGTGTGTATTTAAAAAGCCGCCACTATCCGCATTGATCGGAAAAGTGCTCACGAACAAGTCAGTCATCGTGAGGTTGGACCAGTTGTTAGTACTCCACTGAAATGCTCGTCTTTAAATACGTAATGAAGTGCAATGGGCTGCTCAAATTACCCCATAATTCAACCGGTATCGGCAACGAACATTGGAAGTTTCTGCTATTTTACGGATGTAATTTGTAGTCTGGTGCAACGAGACGTTGGTAAATAAGGATTTCACATTTAAAAAGCGCATGACTTTGTTGAGCAAGTTCATTTTAGTCTAGGTCATTGGTAAGCGCAAACGAATGTTTGGGGATGTATATTAATTTAATCTTTCAACGGAGAATGTACCTTCACCAACCAGCGAGCTGGTTCGTGTTAGGGTGCGTTTATCATAGACAGGGTCGGCCTCAGGTGTACTCCGCTTTTATGTATTTCGGTAGCCCATACAGATGAGGTGTAGTAAATCCACTCGGTTTCAAACAGTTGTAAGTGCAACTATTGGTCACACGATAATAACATAGCGTTCCTAAAAGATGAAACACGCAAGATTCAAACATAGTTGCCTCCCCTTTCTGGCATCGTTGAAGTTCTATTAGGGTCACTGAGCATCTCTAGTTGTAACTAGAACACCTGAGCCGCTATGCGGCTTAACTACGACACGCAGCGCTCGCATACACCGAATTGTATTATGACATTTTGTATATTTATATGGTCATACCTGTGTTGGCGCACCTCGCGTTGCCGAGAGGAAGCAGGTTATTTATTTATTTACAGACAGCGGCGCATAAGACTACGACAGATTGCATTCACAGGCAACTATCCGTGACTGATATGGACTGAACAAAAAACCTGATCATGCACACCGTCGTTACGGTAGGCGCCAACGAGTCCTCCCACAGCGGAAGCACGAGTAACCGCTGAGCTCAACAACCTGGGGGAGGGGATACTTCGGAATTCAACTCAGTATCAACGATTGCAAGTATGTCTCGTGGCTCAGGGGCTACGAAGCGGCACACTTGGTCACATCTGTTCATACGACTGCAGGCTCTAGTAAGGACTACCTGCAGACCGTGGTAACGAGCACCGGATGCGACTGAAGCGGGGATATAATGATCGGGAGTTGAGGAGCATTGGCAGCCTGATTTGTTTCAACATGGAGATTAGATCGCAACGGGTCAAGAATCGTAGCCTTGAGTCGATTCCGGTTCGACGGATCCCGATTTGACTCGGTTCCTCGTAATTAGATACCAAGCCGTATAGGTAAACTAGCAATTCAGAGAAGCACCAGACCATCGTTTCACCCTATTAGGACTCCTTGTGGACGCACATTCCTTCGGTCCCCTGCTAGGGACGGAACCCAGGACCGCTTGTGGCCTGCATAACTGGCCATCAGTTTATGCCATTGAGCCGACCATCACGGACTGGAAGCTAACTGCGATATGGTCCGACTCATCCACCACTGCCATACAGGTTACTAGGCGCGCAGAGGATAGTGATTGGCTGTTCCAATCAGGACTTCCCTTGCCGGTGCCGTGCATCCACACAGAACTTTGAAGATTGGTAGGACTTAGTTTTCGAGTACAAATGAGTAGACGGATTTGAGAATGATTCGATTTGGTTCATCGTGCTCAGATTCCAAGCTGCGTAGCTAAACTAGCAAAGCCGGAAAAGCACTAGAAGATCATTTTGTCCTGTTGGGACTCGTCAGTGGTGCGCATTCCCTCGATCCCCTGCGGCTTGGAAAATAATTACGATGAACCAAATCGAATCATACCCAAATCTGTCTGCTCACTAGGACTCGGATTTGTCCGAAGTTGGATCTTCGAACCTCACAGCCTACCTCAAGCATCTGATTGCCTCCGCAACGACTCGTACAGGCCAACTTGTCTGATCACCCTTCTTTCCAGTAGTGGCAACTTGCCCTGCTCTCAGCGCGTCAGCCACGCCGGGAGGTATATCAAAAAGACGTCGTGATTCTAGCGTACTTGCAGGCTCGGTTCCAGACGCGTGAAAGAGCGTAAGATCTAAATGCCGATGGTCAGTAGAAATCGGCTTCGCAAAGTGAGGGATAGCTCAGACAGTCGTAGACTCGTGATTGTCGACTTAGCCTCGTGGCAGTGCCACCTAGTCCCGTTTTCCACACGCCTTCCACATCCAAGTATCCGCCCACCGGGAGTTCGGTGACCGTAAGAGATAAGGCGAACAAACAGTTTGCATCAAAGGAAATTGGGCTTCCCGTAACGCAGAAACGTTATGCCGGTAAGTCGGTACCAGCACAGGAAGGCGGGTTTGAATATAGGGGGGGGGGGTTCATATGGAGATCCAAGTACACAGAGCTGTTCCCAATTGGACGCTTCAGTCTATGTGCTGACGCAAGGTTGTAAGTCTCTGTTATAGTTAATTTCGGCATTGTTCTAACAAAGTTTGAACGGACCCGTGTTGGGTCTCAAAGGCGAAATCGCTTAACAGAAAAGTCCATACGATAACTTTGTCAACGGATACCGCAAGGATGTTGCCTCCGTACCTCAAACAATCTAAAACAAGATGAGGATAAGTGATGTGGCTGAAGACTAGTTAGATCTCCGAAAGAAGATGAGAAAAAGGAAATATCCATGGTAAAAAACTCTAAAACAAGGATTAAACTGAATGTTAAAAGCTTAACAAAACAAATATCCGGGCCGCAGCCTAGGACATCGTGCGCAACGCTGTGATACGATCAGTGCTACTGTATGGAGCTAAAACAGACAATTTACAATGGAGACAGGAAACTAGTCACCTCTGATTACCAGTGCTTGCGGAGAATTGCGCATATCTGGTGGAGAAGACGAATGAGTATTACCGGAGTCCACCAAATGAGGTTTGGAAAGACCCTAGTGTGCGGCATTACAACACTTCCCAAACCCAAAGCGTTCAATTATGTGCCTACTAAAAATCAAGACGAACTCTGCTTCTCCTCCGTTCTATGATAGGTTAGCGAGTTCTTTGGTCCGCAAACGTTGTTTATCCACAATGTCCAATCCAATGCACACCACCTGCCCGTGCAACTTTACTCAGCTGGTGGGGCCGCACTTGGTATGTTTTCACTCTACTGGTTCGGTGTCAGTTCCGATCAGTCGGTCGACCGGATGTCATCACATATCTTGCCTTCATTTTAGGTTCCTTGGCGCGTGCGCACTGCTACCAGGCTGTTGGCCAGGTTAGTTCGGTTTCCATTGCTTGTATCCGCGTTGCGCTTCGTTCGTTCCAGGTCTGTGCAATTGGGATCATCTCACGTGGACGACAACACGTTGACTTCCGGTCCGCTGCTCACGCGTGGCTCTGTTCAACCAAGCCATTAGCTACCATCACATCGTGTTAGATAACTTACATCCCTCGTATACCGGATGACCGTCAACCGCATGTGCAGGTTAACTCAATTGCGCTCAGATGAGTGAAACTGAGGAGTGGCCAGTCGATGAGGTGGCAAAATGATAAGAAGAAAGTGACTGAGAGACTTGGTCATATTGGTGTGCATAGGGGCCCGGAGTAGGCCACATCAGCGGTTGGAGACGTTATCTGACAGTGAAGCCGCTAGGTCAAGGGTTGTCCACTTGCTTGATAACCGCATTCCTATGTATTCTATTCTGCATTCTACTCCATTACCTCCAATAATGTATCGGGGCAATGCGAGTCGTAGAAACTGGGTTCACCAATCTTCACCGGATTAAGGCTTGGCTCCCGAAGGATTACAGGAAAATATACAACGCGTGTGGAAAAAGGAACTGCTTACTAAGCCATACTAAGTTGAAGGTAAGAGTAGAGCGTACTTCAGAAAACAAGTAATATAGTAGTTACAGCATTTTGGAGGCAATGTGACGGAAGACTGGGGATGCAAGCAAATCTGACACCATCAACACTTCTTCGGTCGAGATCGATGAAGATTCATCAGAATAACATTGCGTATGTGGGCTAGTCAGTGGTGCAACGATAGCCACATGTGATGCCTCATATTCGCTGAACACAGGATATTCTACACCACCGGATAACAACAGAGGATAAGGAAGACGGAAATAGAGTTAACTAGTTGTGAGCATGTTACTGAAAGGATGGCTGTCACAAATATGGAATGTAGTGAACATGATTTAATGAATATAAAAGTAACCCGGCTGACGGTGAATATGGATGTTTACCTTTATTACCGCTCGCAGGTGACAAATAGGGGGTCAGCAGACTCATCACAGAGTGCTCCTTGGGTGTACCAGCTCGGCTAAACGGGAGAGCGCTCTCGTTCTCATCGTATAAATTTGCTGGCCAGGATAATGCCATACTAATAAGGAAAGGAGCAGGGTGCAGCAAGGCGATCGGCTGAAGCAGCATGCGCAATGCAGGTCGTGCAAGCGCCGAGGTGCCGAGCGCTGTGAGGAATGGAAGTTGCTCGATGGACACAGAACGGGAAGACGGCCAAACGTCCTTCGATGAAACGGTGTCTGGAACAATCAACAGAGGATGAGGTAACACAAATGATAAAAAAAGATGGTACGGTCGTAGGAAGGAAATATATATCCTATCGGGTTTGGGGTGATCGTTATCAGAACCGAAGTCGGTGTTAAGGTAATCCCTCCAACATCAAAACGTTTGGAACCGTTACGACGAGATTGGAACTTAAAGTGATTCGATGCCCCATGATCCATTGAGAAATGCCGTGGATAGACTTTTGTACCTTCAGAGCCATTCATACCAGCTGCGTCAATGGTCAGAGACCAGACAAACCCAGTGTCAAAACCTAGTTGCTTTTGGGTCAGTTCTTATAACCAAAGAATTTTTCTGAGAATGCAAATCGTTCCCATATCTAGGCCTGTTCAACCAGACTCAAATATGTTCTGTCCGCACAGTGGATTGTAAACACTGAGGCAAGCAGGCCGATGGCGTTCGATAATTTTGCTCCTACTAGGGAGCCTTAGTTGACCAACAGCAGAGCGACAAGAATCCTGATCAGTTATTGAAAGTATTTTTTGATCAAAAGGCTTCCATAGTCAGACATCCAACAAACTGCCTTGATTGAACCCAAGCTTCTTTCCTCTGACACACGTACACTTACGAAGAGTTCATCACACCGAACACGGTATTATATCAACGTTAAGTCACACAAAACATGCGAAAATACTGATACTGTGACGTAAGGTAGCAGTGTCAGACAAGTCGCATCGGCGACCTCATACATATGGAAACAGGTCAAAGCCAGCCAGAGAGTAGTTTGGTCTCCAGCGGAGAGCGTTCGGGAAGCTCGAACTTTTGTCATTCCCAAATGTTGAACACATACTTAAGCTCAATATAAAATATGCGATCCCGCTTTAGTGTCCTCAATTGAAACACAAAATCGATCCGTTTGAAACCCCACTAAATATGGCGACGAAAGACGTTAGGAGGTCCGTTCAACCTCCCCCGTCAACACAGACTGAAAACTCTTACAGCGTATGGTAGTGAGCATTGACGTCTGCGAGGTGATCTCATAAGGTTACACGTAAATTGGCGATCTGTAGCAACGCGGCAAGAATGCTGGCCTGACCACGGACTAGTCGGTTAAACTGCCGATGACCAATCTTCTCATTTCGAGTATCTCGGGCATGGAACGCTATTCCATCAATCGTCATTCCTGCCTTTATATCATCGCTTTTCGCAAAAGGACTAGACAATGCGATATCCCGTTTGCGTTGCGTGAAACAGTCCGTTTCGGTCGGAAAATAAAAAGGCGCAAAACAACGTTCTCACCAGACACCTATGTAACGGAGTGCAAACTATAAGAGCTCGATGAAACAGAACCAGGGACAGAAAACGTTCGTATTATGTTTGCAAGTAGTTCATAGGATGCACGAATTGATCTGTCCAAATCACATCGGAGTAGACAGATTACATGATCAAAACCGTTTGGTCATCGTGTGAAGAGACGCTCTAGGAGTGGGAGACGAGTGATGTGCTTGGTTCCTCATGTCACCGCAAGACTCGGGCACACATACTATTGAGTGCTCCGGTAGCACGTGCAGTCTTCATTAAAATACATTATTAACAGTATACTATCAAGATACCGTCAGATGATACCAAATGCTCTCTTTAACCATACTCAGGAGTACGTCCGCAGGTAAGGGATCCAGCTGGCCACCAATCGCCACACTATATAACTGTTGGTGTGTTTAACCATGAAAGCAAAAATTGCTACTTTGTACGCATAGAAGGATCATGTTTTACAGCAGTTTCGCGAGGAGCTGTAAACGAAAGATGTTCTTGTGATCAATTCACTGAGGTGGTTAATAGACTAGTTCAACGGAATCTTGGTGAGGAGAGAGTACACTTAGGATGAACGCATACGTTTATAGGTTCCATACATGCGCAAGCATGCAGTTAATGCATTTAGCAATGGCATAGTGCAGCTCATTGTATCACATTACGAGTACCGAATAGCTATTCAGTGTTGCAGGCCTTATAATGCAGAGTAATGAATTTATATCCAAGTATAACCTTAGCATTCTGTCTTGATTCTCCATAGGCGAACCCAGTGGTGAGGTTCATGGTGGAGTTGAACTAAAATGCGGAAATAAGACAGCTCAGGTGGACATCACTCGCAGCAACATGACAGGCAGGTAAAATGTTTGCATAAAGGCGAGTATATCGAACACGTGATATGTGAACTGAGAAACACGGCTATGGTCGGCTTGCATTATTTGAGGTGCTCTAGCAATCGAAGCAGAGGCCAATGCATCAGAAACCCAATGGAGTTGTCAAAGTTGAGCAATTCGGAGTGGGATTGCAACACATCCCTTTTCCTTTTTCTATGCTCACTAGTCATTTGAGGGAAAGAAAATTCGTCAAAATTGCGCTTGGAGATACCCTTGGTCGCCTATGATGTTTACATGGCTTTTCGGCTTGTTCCGCCAAAAATGCGTCTCTGTGTGAAGTGCACAGTGTTCCTTCACAGTTTGTTATTGTGACAAAACATAAACTCTCGCTACGTCTGATTCAGCTTCAGAGATCGCTACTATGCGAGTTACCATTCAAAGCTAAGTATGAAGGTAGGATACATACAGAAACAGGAACGGATTAATCCGGATGGAACTGGTTCGATCACCCGATGATCGGTCGCACGCTGGTGCTGAGTGGAAGGTAACTAATGCATTTCGCTGGTTGTCACAATGATGCGACAAAAAAACGTCTCCAGAATAAGCCCGTCTATCCAAATGGCCCATGATTAGCGAATATCGTTAAATAATAGATATTCACTTCAAATTAAACTGCACCACTGATTGGAATTGCGTGTGGCAATCCACTCTCACATAGGATGAACCCAAACTAAACTATTAACCTTTGTAGCCAGTGAAACTGTTGCTTGATGGCACAGAGATAGAGACGTCAGACAGCACTGCTGATATCCGTGAACTCAATGTAGAGTAACAAGTAGCAGACCAGGCGTGAACTGCGAGCGTGTAACAGTCCCAGTGACCGTAATTATGGAGATGAATATCGAGATTTTGTCACGATCCAATCACTAATAGGAGGTAATACCCGCAAAATCTAATCATTCGTGTGACAAGAGCATATGAAGGGAACAATGAGAAAAGAAGCTAGACACAAACCAGACGGATGGACGAATCCCATTGGGGATTGGTTGAAGGCGTCCCACAGTTCAGCCAGAGAGCACAATACCGTCGGAAGTAAACGAAATAACTCTGTTTGCGCTTGGAGAAGAGGATGTGCATCCGACGAGCCATTTGAGTCAAATAAACGCTACAGAGAAAATAAGGCAGCAGGGAACGGGTGGTCAGAGTTGGAAAACAAACAGATGAACCACAGTGAATCACAAAGGGAAGGCGGACGAGAAATGGTAGTTGATAGAGACTGAGATAACAGGGATAGGGTGAGAAGTGGAGGGCCGATGATTTAACAGTAACAAGTGGCGGAACTTGGACCGAAGTAAAACCAATGTACCACAAACAAACCACCGGATCAAGGCGCCTACAACCGGTCGATGACACGCAGTAACTGACGTCGGGATACTGTGAAGTGAAGAAGTGAGATTGGTGGAGCAGTTACCCTGCCGCGTTCACAGACACGCATCAAATCTAACATGACACTATAATACATTGAGCATCATATAAAATAAAATGAAATATAAGACTAGCACGCGGTTACAAACGCGATAATAATGCAAACCGTATTGTTTAATGTTTGGTCAAGTACTAAGTGGGTCGCGTGGATCTGCAGTGTGGAAGGCCAGCCCAACTAGTCTGGTCGACAGTGTCTCTCAAGAGTCGGATGCCATTCTAGAACGCAAACATAGCCAGAACAGCGAGATCGTCGACATACTGTGCCCGTCGACGCGGAACACAAAGAACTCCGTCGATCTATTTCTCAACATCTGGAAGTAAGCTTTTGACCTGACCGTGAATCCTGGCGGTGTAAATGACCTTCTAAGATGGAAGACGCTGCATCGACCAGAAACGTAGGCAGTTTGTCTTACCTGCTCTACGTCAATGGCTGTAACTCAGACAAATTGAGTTAAACGGCATGAAAAAAAAATAACCTGCTTAGGCGTTTGGATCGTTATCAGAGCACTTTACTCTTCAATTACCAGCGAAATATCTTTTTCCATCGGATTGTGCTTGCTCTGTCTCCACAGATCCTCCTACCGAGGCAGAAATCCCATGCATAGCTCAAACTTAAAAACGTTGTATGGCCACGAGGCACTGACAGCTTCTCATCGGTTCTATTCAGAGTTGGCGGGGAGGTACTTGTCAACGAAATACTATCGGTGTTTACGTAGGTTTGGAATGATGAGAAGATCTCAAACTTATGATGAGAGTCAGTAGTTGTCCAGATCCACAATAAAGGGCCACGCAATGATTGCGCTAATAATCGCGAAATTTTGCTTATCTCTGTTGCGTCTAGGATTTTTGTATGGGTCTTAATTCACATGTTTTAGGCAACTGGAGTTTTTCAGGCGACAAGCCATTGTGAAGTTACACCCTGACGATAGAGTCGCGGACTTGGATTACACCTATGATATCGTTTTGTTTGGGGATGATTCACAAGCCGTCCAAAACATTTTGGACAGCTAAGCGATGGAGGCATCGAAGTACCATTTCTACTTCACCCCGGACAAATGTAAAACACTACTCCACGATTGGCAGGCGTTTGTGCCTATGCTCATCATTAGTGGTGACTTTTGAAACAAGCGGCTCACTTCACTTATCCAGGGAGTCGTATCACGGCTGGGAATGGTGTTGGAATGGTCTTACAGTGGATCACAAACGATCGTTTGCTATCACCACTGATACACTTATGGCGTCGCTGCGATATCGGTCTCGAACTTAAGGGCAGGATGCACATTGTCTCCGTCCTGTTGTATGGCTGTGAAATCCGGTTATCGTAGGTGGGTGTGAAACGGAAAGGGCATAGCAAACGCGGTTTGACTGCCTTATAGGTTGACAATGGTCCGTAGTGGGCTAAGCCGTATTACTTAGCTTGTAATGGGAGGATGTCAGCGACTAAGATACGGCGAAGGGCGCATTAAGTCGAAAGCCACAAGTCGTAACTTCCTTAGAAAGGATCCTATAGGAGAAATGCTAGGATCACCAAATAGCGCGGATAATGCTTTATCGGATGCAGTTTCGCAGCAGCGAGAGTTGTTAAAAATTATATTCTACGTTTGTATGTGAACAAGAAGCGTGCTAAAACAGCTTTGGTTACACAAATCACGATCGGTAGGGAACAATTCCGTAGACATGTGCCCACTGAATACCGGAAGTTAGTCCGATTCGAGTGAGTATATGATAAATCCGCTGGGTGAAGAGGGAGCAGAGGAATCCTATGACAGAGTATAACACATTAAGTATGCAACCGCGAGACGACACACAATGCGATGTTACACGGTACAGATGGTGAATGTGCTGCGTACGTTTACAGCACACATTTTTCACAGAATTCAACAGACCATATGTGCGTGTACGTTTCTGGAGGGCCAGGCCCAAAGATAATTGGACACGACGGATATAAAAAGCTCCCCAGGAGAATGTCGGACATAAACTTAGTGCAAACACATCCGTAGTTAGCTGAGATCCTGCAGAGCATTCGGACTTGTTCGATCAATATAGGTCCGGCCTTCTAAATAATTACGCCAAGGTTTTGGGAGGCCCACGCTCTTCCCTATGCTTCTTGTGATAAGGTCGATAGTGAACTGTGCTGACTCCAGCTGCAGGGTACGGTTGAACCAATGCAGTTTTCGGAGAAGACAACCCCTATGGTGCCAGTATTGGAGAGCGACAGTGGCATAAGAATTTGTGGGGACTACAACGTCATAATCAATAAGATATTCCAGCTAGACAGGTATCTGCTTTCGAAGATTGTAGACATTTAAGCTTCTCTCTTCTGTAGTGAGCTTTTCACAAAACTATATCGGAGTCATGCTTAGCAACAAACTTGATGCGGAGTAATATGCATACAATAATATTGGCCATCACCTTGGATTATTCCGCTACGCACGCATACCTTTTGGAACACACCCGGCTACTGTTATCTTTCAATGTATTATTGATTTATCGGCGAAAGACATACCAAACATATGTGCATACGTGGGTGGCAATTTGGTCACTGGACGAACTATTACCGAACACTTCAGTACTCTGGGCAAAATAAAGGCATCAGCAGTATGTCGGTATGCAGCACCAACGCTTCGCTGCGTCGCAACCACCACTAGTCACACGTGGGTTAGAGAAGTTGCGAGGGTAGACTGGTCTCTACACAGGCTAGAACCCGCACCCTCGGATTACAAGGCAGGCTTGTGATCTTTAAGGCTACGCGCCGGTAAATCCTTAAGGCTACGGGCCGTGTCCTGAAGGTCATTCTGAAGACTAACAGATTCCGAGTTGGTTAACAAAGAGAATGCGAATCCCTTGATCCGAGTGTAAAGTACCTTGGGTATCGGCTATCTTTAGAATTTGGCCCTTAAAAAAGGACAATAGCACTAATTGAAGCGCCAGCACACAAGTGCTCACGAACTGCAATTATTCTTGGGTGCCGTCATTCAATTTGTCAGGTTCATGCTATCCGTAGCGAGCCATCTGTAACTGCTTCATCAACTCTCACATAAACACCAAACTTGGAATTGGAACAGGAATCAGGAAGGTGTTTTCAAGGCGATTGAATACTTTTGGCGTCCGCAGATGTTCTCGTGCATTTCGATCGGCAGAAATCTGTTCTTTCGTGTAAGAGGCAAAAAAAGCGAAGGAACGTTCTGATAATTGCGGCAGGGAAATGCTTGAGAGAGTCGGAAACTATTTAAGTCCGTTTACCTGCAGCCTAGGGACGGGAGACAGCCAGCGTCAAAACAACAGATCAGAGAAGCATAAACTGGGGATGGCATGATCACGAGGTGACAATTGGACCAAGTGTGACCAACAAGTGATAAGTCAGTGGTCATGGAAACCAACAACGGACATGCAAGTGACTGACGCCAAACCAGGAAGCGAATCTGTTGGATCTTCACATTTTTCGCTATTCCGAATTAACCACCCAGAAATTTCTCCGCAAAAATTCTAGCCCAGCCGAAGAAAAATCAAAATTTCAACAGGCTTGACCACAAAAAACGTGTTAACATAATCTCTGCCAACGTAGCCAGATAAATGCCGCCGAAAAACACTGTCCTCTCAACTCTGAGGCAAAAGTCCAATTAGCCGAGTGTTTGAAAATGCATTCGTCCGCTCGATCGATTGCCTGATTGACCGTACGGGGTAGGCGATTCCCTTCAGCCCAGCTTTCAATCACCATTATATACATTCCCTTTTTTCTTTTATGTTTTTATCTGATTCCCGGATACCTCCCCTCCTGAAGCTGTTGCCGTTGTGTATGAAGCTAGCCGGGGATTAACCTGAAGCCTCCTGGAAGGGATTCTTCGCCTACCGGTGCATCGCCTTGGCTGTAGTGTTCTGGATTCGAATTCCGTGCTTTGCGGTCTGGTACTATTCGTCTGATGACAGGGTTCTTCTACTGGCTCTGCAGGCAAGTTGAAGCTGTCTGTCAACAGGTCAAATGGAAGCTTGGCGGATTCTGTTGCTTGTGGCTGACACATTGTTGTTCGCAGTTGGTTTGCATGGCGTACCCATACCTGCGTTCCAACCAGCACGTCGTAAATGACGCTTCCGCGCTTGCGCTGGACCGTGCCTGGCGTCCATTTCGCGTGTCCACCCCGATAATCACGCACAAGTACTGGCTGATCCGGTCTAAACGAACGTTGTTTGGCACCAAACCGCCGATTAAAATCACGTTCCATGTTTAGGTTTCTTTCACCAGCTATGGACTCTGAGGATGGTCGAACTGCATCATATGGCATGCGAAGTTTTCTCTTCATCATTGCCTCTGCTGGTGATTTTCCACCCGGTGTTTGTGAATTTTGTGTAGATCGACACAGAAATAGGAAGCGGTCGATCACCTCCTCTATGTCTCCCTCCCTTCTTGATTTGAGGAGAGCGCGTTTGAATGTATCCACAAACCTCTCCGCTTGGTCATTCGATTGTGGGTGGAATGGTGGAGACCGCACGTGTTTGATGGCGCAACGTTGGCAGAATTCCGTGAATGTGGCCGAAGTAAACTGTGCTCCATTGTCCGTCACCAATGTTTCAGGGCAGCCGAACTTGCTGAAGATTTGTCGCAACCTAGAGACGGTTGCGCTGGCTTTCGTGCTTCTCATGAGGAACACTTCGGGCCACTTGCTATAAGCGTCGACCACTATGAGAAAGCTCTGGCCATTGATTGGGCCTGCAAAGTCAACATGAACACGACTCCAAGGTTTAGTTGGTTTAGGCCATGAACGGAGTTCAGTCTTTGGCGGTGCCCTTGAGGCGGTAGCGCAGTTGATACAACTTTTAGCTAGCTGCTCCAGCTGCCTGTCCATAAACGGCCAATACACATAACTTCTGGCAAGCGCTTTCATTCGGTTGAGCCCTGGATGTCTTGCATGGAACTGTCGCAGCACTCTTTGTTGCAACGCCTGCGGAATGACTACTCTGTCTGAGAACATGATGCAATCGTCCACAATGGAAAGCGAATGTCTTCGCTGATAGAACTGCTGCATTTCGGCAGATGAACACGAACGTGGCCAGCTGGTTCTGTGGAAGTGTGTCACCTTCTTCAGGATTGGGTCTCGAAGCGTTTCGGTACGCACAGCATCGGCCGTAACTGACATACCATGTAGTGCCTCGTTCACCAGGAATTTGACATCAGGTTCGATCTCAACTGAGGCAATGATGGTGTCCTCGTGTTCTTGTTGCTGGGAATCAATGAGGCGTGACAACGCATCTGCTTGGCCCAGCGAATTCGTTGACTGATAACAGATTTCAAAATCATAGCCCAGCAATGTAAGTGCCCATCGTTGGAGTCGATTGGCTGTATAGGCAGGAATTCCCTTTTTCGAGCCGAAAATGGCCAGCAGCGGCTTGTGATCCGTCAAGTTTGAAGCGGCGACCATACAGCATCTTGTGAAATTTCTTCACAGCAAACACTATGGCCAATGCCTCCTTCTCGATCTGACTGTAGTTTCTTTCAGCTTTCGTTAACATCCTGGCGGCATGTGCGATCGCCTTCTGAGATCCATCTGCGAACGTATGGGAAACTACGGCACCGATCCCTAGACTCGATGCGTCTGTGGCAAGGACAATTTCCCGGGAAGGATCAAAATGAGTTAGGAGTAAGTCTGAAGCCAACAATGACTTGACCCGCTCAAACACAGTCTGGCATTCTGGTGTCCAATTCCAGGTTTTGCCCTTGCTCAGCAACTTATTCAACGGGGCACGCAGGCGATGTAGTTCGGGCAGAAAAGCGCTGTAATGACTGATTAGGCCACAGAATGAACGCAGCGACTGCAAGTCCACAGGTGGGGGCATCTTTTGAATAGCTCGGATATTTTCTGGATCAGAGCGACGACCGTCTTTTGAGAAGATGAAACCGAGAAACTTGATGGTTGGTGTAAAAAAGGTACACTTATCTTCGCGGATACGAAAACCATATGACTGGATACGTACAAGCACTTCAGCGAGCCGCTGAAATAGTTCTTCTGCTGTCCGACCCATTAAAATGATATCATCCAGGTACGCCGCGGCTCCAGAAACTCCCGCGAGCATGGTGTCCATCAGCTGCTGGAAAATGGCTGGTGCTGTTTTCACGCCAAAAGGGAGGCGGTTGTATTGGTACAAGCCACGATGAGTGTTGATGGTCAGCAATTCTCTTGAGCTTTCATCAACCTCAACCTGGAGGTAGGCATCGGACAAGTCGAGCTTGGCGAAACACTTCCCACCATTCAGCTTGGCAAAGATATCTTCTGGTATCGGAAGGGGGTATTGATGGTCGTCCAATGCGGCATTCAGGTCAGTCGAAAAATCGGCGCAGACTCGCACTTTACCGTTCGGCTTTTTCACAGCAACAATCGGCGCAGCCCATGAAGAGTAGTTCACTGGTGTGATGACACCGGCTCGTTCCAGTCGGTCGAGCTCCTGATCAACTGCTGTCATGGCTGCATACGGTACCGGTCTTTTTGCTCTAAAGACTGGCTTGGTTCCTTCACGAAGACACAACTTTGCTTTGAACGTAGTGCAGTGGCCGAGACCATCGTCAAACAAGGTGACAAACTGCTGCTTTAGCTTTCTGGTGCTCTCTTCTATCGACAATGATGAATGTACTGGGTCGGTTTGTACTGTATTGCAAATCTGACTTATTGGATCATCAAATAGTTGTAATTTTTCCATCCAGTCAAGTTCAAGGAGGTTCAAGTTGGGTCAATCAGACAAGTAGCAGGTTCCGGCCTTTCCACTCCGTTGAATGCAATTTTGCAATTTATTTCTCCGACCAACTTCAGCACTCCACCGGATGCATTGTGAGCGATTTTGTTGGAATCAATCATTTTCGGCTTCTTTACGTGCTTCCAAGTGTTCTTGGAAAGGATCGTTATATCTGATGCCGTATCGAACTGCAGCCGGGTTGGGATTCCGTTGATAAGCACAGTGATAAATCGGCGGCGTGTTTTAGAATCGCTGTGAAACGTAGCAATCACCGATAGTGATTCTGCGTCAGGTTTTCTGAAATTCTTCCTTCGGTAGAACTGTTTCACATCTCTTGGCCGGGACTGATGGCAAAAGTCTTCCTTGTGGCCGCGTTTATGGCACTTATCACAAATATGACGCTTGAATGGACAGTATCGTGCGAAATGCCATTCACCACATGACCAACAAGGTGTAGGCGGCTTGTTCGGCTTTCTGTTGAACGACTTATTCGAGCCAGGCTTTCTTGCTTTTTGCACAGCATGAACAGTATCGGCAATGGTGGGGCAACTCTGCTCAATCATAGCCGTGTCGTGTTTCAAGGTAATTAACCGTTTGCATTCGCCTACAAGAGACTTCAATGTCAAATCTGGATCTTGATCCAAATTAGCTAGGAGCCGAGTGCGGATTTCCGCGTCGCGTGAAGACTGTAAAGCACTGACAAATATAAGATACTTAAACTGGTCATCCGTCAAACAGCGTAACTTGAAACGTTCACATTCACGGTTAACCATGTCTGCTAGTGCCCCATAATCGTCTGTATCACGCTTTACAATTTTTAGACATTGATAGCGAATGCTAAACAATGATGTCGACTCACCAAAAATTTCTTTGAGTGTTGCCACTGTTTCGTTGAAAGTGATGTCTATCGGCTCTTTGGGCAACATGTGGTCAAGGAATCTTGTATGTTCATTAGTTCCGAGCTTGCGGAGTAAAAGGCGCACTTTCCATGAATCATCTTGAGGGCTGAAATCCGTCTGGAACATATCCTCCCAACGTTTGAACCACGCCTCGAAAGTGGATTCGGAATCAGCATCATAATGAAATTCAGTGATTGAATTCGTAAGAAGATCAAGTGAAACAGCCTGCGTGTCCCGTGTAGCTGCTCCGTTTGATTGTACGTTTAAGCACTGCGTTAAACTTTCAATCAGTTTCATTTGTGCTTCCATCTGGGATTGTTGCTGAAGAACCAGCTTTTGAAAATGTTCGGCAGAAAAATTTGTAACATTTCCGTGCTTGTCCGTCGCCATTGTTGGATCTTCACTTATTTTCGCTATTCCGAATTAACCACCCAGAAATTTCTCCGCAGCAATTCTAGCCCAGCCGAAGATAAATCAAAATTCCAACAGCCTTGACCACGAAAAATGTGTTAACAAAATCTCTGCCAACGTAGCCAGATAAATGCCGCCGAAAAACACTGTCCTCTCAACTCTGAGGCAAAAGTCCATTTAGCCGAGTGTTTGAAAACGCATTCGTCCGCTCGATCGATTGCCTGATCGACCGCACGGGGTAGGCGATTCCCTTCAGCCCAGCTTCAATCACCATTATATACTTTCCTTACATTATACATTATACTTTCCCTACATTTGGACCAAGTGCGACCAACAAGTGATAAGTCAGTGGTCATGGAAACCAACAACGGACATGCAAGTGACTGACGCCAAACCAGGAAGCGAATCATTGTTGTGCCGCCCTAACAGTCAACAACGTTCGGTCGAGTGCTTTCAGATTGGTGAGCTCAAACCAAAGGGAGGAGGAATGATACAGTTACTGGTTTAAGTCTAGCTGAACCACTCCCACCCAGTCAGCCGCTGATGCCGGATTTCAGTGTGTGTGTGTGTGTGTGTGTGTGTGTGTGTGTGAATGCGTGCGTGTCTGTGTATCAAACAATAAGCGCTCGGTATATTAATACGTTTCGAAATAAGAATCATTCGCGCATTCATATGACATACGTCCAAAACAGTTCTTGGTTTTGCCCTGCTTATGCGATTGCTACCAGTGTTGAATATACTAAAGTGTCCTAATGTAATATCGCTGTTCTAACTTCACTTGGATGCAACAGGGTGGTTAGCAACATGGACATGGAAATACCACAATACGGTCTGTTTACCAAACTGAAAAGCATATCAATGACCGTACGTCATTGATTGTTGACTATCAAGGGATGTGGCGTATCATGGTGATCAGGCTATTCGAATAACACTATAAAGCTAGAGGACAGTTTACAAAAACTATAAAGGCCATTCTAAAGAAATTTACCTTAGTGCGCGTTGTGAAGATAGCTGCAAAGTTTTGGGCATCGTGCTTAGAATTACCGAAAACAATGGACGGTTTTGGAGTCAAGACTACAGAAGGTTCGGCAGGAGCCGGATGTACTGCTGGATTCGAAGAAGTGCTTTCATAAAGCCTAAAATCTGGTTCATTCCATGGTGAATTAAAGCACGGGGGCACGCCAGAACTCGATTCGATGGTAAACAAGATGGAATCACTGTCGGTCTGGCAACGAATGCTGGAAACCAGTTCGGAAAATTCGGTGGCATTACTGATAATCTCAGGGAGGCCAGTCAAGGAGGAAGCTGTAACGCCTAATGAACGGTCATGAACGAGGGAGAGATGCTTCCGAGTTCGAAATACAGAAGCCGCAGTTCCACCGGGGAGAAGAAGTGCGTGATAAATGCCTTGGAGACATGCCAAACAAGACAACATGTAGTTGGGGTGTGAGCTGTAATCCTCGCTTTTACCTCCACTCGTTGCCTTCCATGGAGGACTGAACAAGGAAAAGAAGTAAACACGTAAATTAGTAAGGCGATTATGGCATGGCGTTCCCGAGATTTTCGACAGAAGTCGTTATAAAGCAATAATGCAGGATGAAACGTAATTTACAGTGAGTTGGCAAACAACGGTTTCGCGAAGATAATTTGTAAAAAGGAAAAATTGAAGTGGTAATGAACATAACCTGACCAGGTCTTACCAACAGAGTAGCCCTATGGTGATCGATAGTCCCAGCATCACCTCCCCGGTTTGTTGGCTGTCACGTGGCAGCTATTTGAATGCCATGCAAAACCCAAGCATTAACAAACCATCAGTGAGATACTGGCTAGCGCGATGTAGTCACAAGCCGCGCTTGCAGTGCCAACGCGAGTCAAATGAACCCAAGTGGATCCACGGCAGCGGCTAAACAAAGTTATTCCATCTTGTTTTCCAATATTTTACTAAACGTGCACGCAACGTCTTACAGCAGAGGCTTAAGTTAATACGCAAATCACCTCGGTAATCACCTGTCTCATTTCCTGATTAACTGCATCGGTTCAGTTCAGTTCAACAATCATGGTCCGAACATCGAAAGGCGGAGGATACAGCTGCCACGGGTCACGTGCCAGACTAACGATACACAAAAGCGGTAAGAAAATAGGCTTAAACATAAACAGTATAAAAAGTACTGAATTCAGGACGTAATTGCTTCAAACTAATCGGAATGCATTTACATTGACAGTCAGACGCAAAAAGGACACTGACTGCGCGACTGCGCCGTGTCCGATAGAGCATCTAAACAATGCATCTTGCAGATTAGACTGTTGTCATGCACCTCGTCTTATCTCCTGCCTCTTAACCTGAAGGTCTGTTATCTGCGCGCTTTACTGATGCCTGAGGGTTGGACGATCACAAGAACCTAAAGTGTGACCTCGATGAGTCCGGTAATTCTACGGTGAGGAACGCGCTGGCATTCGATGTGTACAAGTACTGTGTCCACATCCAACTTCGGCACGAATACATCTGCAGACTGCCTCTCAGAAATGTGACCTTGAGGTGCAGGTACAAAACGACCTCGGTTGTCCCAATCTGATTCCACCACATAAAGGGGCAACTAGCATGTTGGTCACTTGCAGAGGGCAGTCGGAAGTTTGGATTCATCCATTTTTTCTCTGATGCTCAATACCTAGGTGCGTCCCCACGTGGAATACGCTATTCAGGTTTGGCAACCATGGCAAAAACGTGAACTCGACACCCTCGAGGCCTTGCAATGTAGAGCAATGGAAAAGACAAACGTCTGCGCCACTTTCCGTATCAGGAATGACTGAAGATACTCACAGTGTTCAGTGGAGAGCTCATATTTGGATACCAAATACCGAAATATCGCAGTAATGCAAGCCGCCATCTTTCATAATTCTGTCCGAACACCCGCGTGAGGGAGGGGGTACCGTAAAACCGAGTTAGCAATACAGGTGTCCAGAGTGTCGATGAAGTTACTTCTCCCTCATGGTAGGCCAACACCGGAACGCTCTTCCTAAATCAGTTGTCTGCGCCCCCACATTAGCTGTATTCAAAAAATGACTGGCTATCTGTCACATTAAGCTTATATACTTTGTTATATGAGTGATGCTCTGGAATCTATTCCGGCTGACTGGTTGTTTGAAATTATAATACGCACATGTGTGCGTAATTTGGTGAAGGCCGGAGGGCAATCCGACTGTTCTTTTTAACATGAGTATCAACCATATTAACTTACTGTTCCGTTATATATAGCGCAATCGCATTCCCACAACTGCGCTCCTAATATGCCGTTCCATTATCGCTCCACCGATGCATATTTTGTTTTATCCACTTGTGTAGTCCTTGAATTTGCAATTCCCTCAATCATCAATCTATGGGACATGGTGAGCCTATGCGTTTTGACTTGTCATAAACCATTGCCCAATTGTGTCAAGTAATATTGAAAACAGCGGCTAAAGTGGTCACTAGTAAGTTACCACCGTCGTTCAGTAACGAGGGTGGAGCCGACTGGGCCAGGCGCATTATTCGACTGCGACAACATCAGAGAATCTCAAACCTCGTCGATGGTGGGAGTTGATATGTCAACACCACAGGTGGATTCAGACGCCTCAGATCACAACTCGGATACATCATGCCAGGTGAACTGTTCGTTAATGTACTTTGCCCAATGTACTAGTAGATGTGACTGGGTGTGAATCAGTTGCCCCTCTTTTTCGATTATCGTGTCAATTGTGGGAGCCATTGTATCCGTGCATCGAATGAGTTGAAACAACATTGATGTTCCCCGAAAGAGAACGGAGCGATCGGCTGAGTGGAATGCAGTCTTGAAATCGCAAAGTAGAACAGTTTGCTCCAGTATACACAGCGACACCCGGTCAAATAAGTCCGTCGGTTGTGAACTGAGTCTTTAATGTATGCAACTGATTCTTCTCGAAGCCGGTAGCTAAAACAATGAAGTTAATATAGACCCTAGCTCACACCAACTTGCATCCTCTGCGACAGTTTCAACGAATGCTGAGTTGGTCTCTGTGATACACCAGCCTTCGTTTGAGCACTGTTTTCAGTATGCATAGCAATTGTGGAAAATGTGCACTGTTTTGTAAAATGATTCATTTTTCGGCGATAAACGTGAATACTTCCATAAGCTTCGCATTCGTATTTCAGTCAAGTATGCCAAATCCTTTACATAAAATGACGCGCCACCTTTTATTCGAATGCACGATCCTTCCGAATTCTGCAGTGAGTTAAGGTTATGCACAAGTATTCTCTGATCGACCGCCACTTCACTGATGTGAACATCCATGTGCCTATCCAAAGTCGAATAAAAAGGCTCATTGTGCATTCTGGTTACAAAACAAATTTCAGACAGGTCGGTGGGAATATCATCAAATGGTAATCATCAGTCTGTCGGTCAATGATGCAAGGGATTAACAACGGTCGCTGTAATAGAAGCAATCGACTGTTAGGCACAAGCATCAAGAGTGCAAGGGGAAATGCAAAGGATCCCGTGGCAACAGACGAGGAAAAGATGGTAGAGTGGTGACGAAGGAAACATTATACTTATATGTATATCATATAAAACAGACGGTTTCGCAGATGAAAATTGGGCGTTGCACGCCCGAAAGCAGTGCTATGCACGATGCGTTTCATTTATTTGAACAAACCAGATGGATAGAACAGGCTTCGGATCTTGGACCATTGGGATATTAGTTGAGACCTCGACCCCTTTGGCTACCGGGCACAACGGTTAATGACGGATTGGAGGGGCATTTTGAAGTAATTATTGTGTGATTGGATTGCGTAAGCTTAACCGTGATTCGTATGGAAGTGAACCTTGGTCAACCTCATCACAAGAACCGCAGCCGAAGCATTTGGAAATTGGATGCTGTCCACCCGAAAACACTGCACTCCACGACGCGTTGCGACCTTATTTGACCTCATCAGGTAGATTTAACAGATATTCGAACCCGGGGCCATTGGGATGTTGGCCGAAACTACCCCAGTAGCCAAAGGTCGTGCCATCTCTCCTTATTTAGACCAGTTGAGGTCGAAACGCGTCGTGGTACGCAGTGTTTTCGGGCGGGCAACATCAAATGTCCGTCTGTTTCGGTTACAGCCCCGTGATCGCATTGACCAAGTTTCACTCTAATGTGATTCGCGGTCCAAGTAGAAATGGTGTGTTGCAATCCAATCAAGCAACGAATATTCCATAATGAGCTATTTAATCAGATGGTTTCAAAGTCTCTACATCATGGTCGAAGCCCAGGAACTGCGCAACAAAACGGTCAAAGATAAAGTAGCGGAAGAAGCAATTGTGGTTGTCTTATAATGATTGCGTGTGGATTATCCTGTAGCTCTAGACGTAAGTTTCCTTGGAAAAAGCAAAAGCGTTCAAGCGTTTCAAGCACCTGCTCGGTGTCATATTCCCTGAAGTTCTGGATTTTTATCCTTCCCATCTGGAAATTGAAGTCTGGACAAGATAAGTTTCTCGTTGTCTCCGATCATCTGGCTTAGCACAGTTAACCGTTGTGTTTGGAAGTGGTTCGCAATCTCGTTGCTAAATATAAATCGCCACACTTCAAGCACGCTAAATGTCAATTAAAAGGCATATATACTATCCATATCTAGCAGGCAAGAGGGTTAAATCATCATTGGCCTCGTTGTAGTAGCAGTCTTGCGCATAATAAAATGATACACATTCCTAAAGCCATATGAGACTTTCTGGGTGAAAACCAGGTTTACAAGGGGCACAGTACAAAGGAAAAAAACTGAAAAATAAGGGAGGCCTCACATTGATAAACTTTCTCGTTATAGCCACGAGAGCAAAAACGAGCCAAACCTAGCAGTACGATGGGACTTACTTATTACTATCGGACTGATGGCCGTGTCCATGTGCCACACCATCAACTAGCGCAAACAGATTGGAGCAAACATGCGTCACGAAAGCGCGGACGAAATGCGGTGTGTAGAGGCCCCAGAGAGACAAAGTCGAAAACATGAATCTGAACCATAGTGGTTGCAAATCACAGCGTGATCGTAGCAAGGAAATGTTGGACTCAGATATAGAGCGTGGTGGAATAAGTGCCAGAGTAAGAATGTCAAGAAGTAATGCGCCTTGCTCGCGGCTAGGATGGCTACTTTGGGTGGATTCGCAGTCCCAATGCATGTTGAGGCAGGTCGTACGGAAAATTGGCTCAGACGTCAGAGGTGGCGGAAGGTGAGCGAAAGCATCAAGCCAGATATTCACTAACAATTCATTGGTATCCAAGTTGATGCAAGTGTTGTCTACGATCGCAAACTCATTGTGGATCTTGTCGGTCACTTCAACGGCATCCTTGTATGCTGGTCTAAAGGGCCATATAGTGTTGGACATTATGGTTCTAGGCGGCGTGGCTTCAATACGATCAGCCGACCAAGGATGAAGCTCAAGAATGGCCTGTGTGAGCCGAATAAGGGAATGTAAGTGAGCGGAGTGAAAGCTGGAAGGCAGATCACAGGCTATTTGATTTAGAAGAAGAAGTTGAAGGCAGCAGGGCAACGATCTGAAATGTAAAAAAGGTGCGATTGAGACGGCAGAGATATATATATATATATATATATATATATATATATATAGGTAGATAGACAAATAGCATCTGCTGACCTTTATAACCACACTGATATTATAAAAAGTAATGATAATCTCGGCTCGCTTCTACGGCAGAGACGGAGTTTCTGACAATAAAGTGCTTCGCCGGAGAGAAATGTTGCGGGGTGGATTGCATGTTACTACTGGGACACCTGTAGCCCGGGCAGGTTCCCTGTGTGGATTCTATCAGAATACCGAAACACTTGTTATTTCGTCAGCTTATTCAAGAGAGAAGAGAAACGTAGGCAAACCGGAGCTACGCTACCAGGCCATGACCAAGGTGCGCTCATCACGAAGTAAATATTGACTTTAGGTGTTAGAAAGAAATGGCAGTGGATCGACAAAGATGACGTGAGCACATCCGGAATGCTGCTGCACAGAACCAAGAGAAATAGGTGTTACACCAGGAAGATAAACACAGGTTACGCAAGCACATATGTTGACGGCGCCTGGTCCATCGACCTCATGTGATGTAACACGTGCGATCGTGTGTGCATTAACCGATCTTGTAGGGCAAACCATCAAGGTGGGCAAGAAGAGACAAAACAGAAGAGGCGACGAGTATGCTGAAGGAATGATTGTTTGAGCATGGTAAGTACGTCACTTTCAGTTCCATCTACTAACACAGACCAAGTGTAACGTTCACCAGTCGAAGGTTGAATGACGCGCAGCCAAATGATTCCGAAATCAAAACAAGTTTGGATCACAATATATGCGTTACTAATAAAATACATACAGTTAAGTAAAGTGGACCAAATCTCAAATTTTCAGGGTCCCAGTGTATCACCGTCAACAAGAATGCAAGTAAACGAGCGAGGAGAAAGGGCGCTGTCAATTTCGGAGCTCAAAGCGGACCGCCAGAGGACAAGTAAAGTGACCGTATAGCAGTGGAACTTTATGCAAAGTCACTGGCCGAATCATAAAGCGAGCAGTTTATCGGTGAACGTCAGGCACACACATACAAGACTGTGGTCTATGGTCAACGGGTGGCCTGATAATCGCTTAACATGCGTCCACATTAGTACAATGCCATGAACACGGCGATATCAGATTTAGTGAGTGGAACAAAGATTACGGTGAAGATAAACAAATGAGGGAGTGAACGTGTAAACCACCGGATAAAGGTAGAAACTTATGGGGAACTGAACAGTTGCCAAGGCAAGCACATAGTAGTGGGATAACTGATGGATCGCTGGATGAAAGTTAAGGTCTATGGTTTGGCTGCGCATCGTGCGAAAATTGGTAAGGTACCTATTAGTTGAAGTCCAATACCTCGATAACTGGCTCCGGTATACTGTTAATCGTTGCTGGGGAAGAGAGGGTGCATAGCCTTGGTGACAGTACTAGGCTCAAAAACTGCCTCTATCTGGGCTGGAACGACCTAGGAGTCAGCAACCGCCCTGTGTACGTTTACTATGAATGTTTTCCCAACTTCATGTGAATGATCTGCGTGTTGAAGGAATGTGAACAGGTTACAAGACAGTCGTCGCCTACATCCATGCTCCTCCCAGTCTTAACCCTTCGGGTTAATATTGGGTATGCGGAAAGTGGATTGACCTGTTAGTGGTGCATCGCAATCAATTCATGATCCATCAGTAAGCTCAGGCGTCCTGTGGCTGTTCATAGTCACAATGACAGGCAAATCTGGGTACAGATGAGGCCACCGATACATACCATTTTCACTTTCAACTGGAGGTTTTGCAAATCAAGCTGGACATTTTTTATTTTAAGCATAAAATCGGCAACTTTTTAGCAAATTTTGATGAGCAAGGCAACTAGCGATGACCAGGCCACATTGCAGTCGGGTTAATGTAACCATTATTTTCCAAGCAGCGGACTCTAGTGCAAGCCCTTCTCTTGATCATAAGATCAAAGGCAGTGATCTGCTTTTGCTCTGACGCCTTATCGGCCTTCGTACATTTCGTGTGTGTGTGTGTGTGTGTGTGTGTGTGTGTGTGTGTGTGTGTGTGTGTGTGTGTGAACCTGTGCTGTGGCGCGAACATCTGATTCCATCAGACGCCTAGCTTTATTAGCATACTGCTGCACGAACCGACAAAAATGAGCGACGAACGACGAGGAGGCGCATCTTCGATGTAGCGAAGGTGCAAGCGATTGTCACTGAACTTGAGTTCGTCGACGGAAAAAGCATCCGCAAAGCTGCTGAAGTCGCCGATGTCAAGGTGAGCAGAGTATGAAACATCATCAATGCCTGCAGGTGGGGTTACGTCATTATTAAGCGCAACCGTGCAGGAAACAACAGAGTGAGGCTGAAACCCGATGTATCACAGCGCATGGATGAGATCGTTGAACGACATTCGGAGGAAACTTTCGTGCAGACCGTTAGGTCCGTTTATAACCTACTCATAACATGTTTTTGTAATTGTACTTTCATTTAATTCAATACACAGAAAAGCCTAATTAACACACGACCTGCACCACACACAGATGTCAAAACAGCCGGTGCGGTAAGACACGTGACGACCATGATCGACTGAGGAAGCACTTTACCTCACGCAGACGCAAAAAGCGAGCACACTTAAGTCGCAGCAGATGCACCACACACAACTGGAGGGCCAGACAACGAACGCGAGCGTATCCACGCATGTGCTCAGAGTCCGACGCAGCTATCGTCGCAACCATCCACAATCGGACTTGGATTTACAGCCTACATACAAGCGAAGGTAGTAAGACTCGCTTTTATGTACCATTATTACCTGTACAATATTAGCGTTTATATTGGAGTCTAACATCCGAGTTTGTAATCCATCGCGATCCAAGCGGAATTAATAATTGGGTGACCACGAGGTGACACCTTATATTATCCAGATTTTTGGCTGCTATGGCTGTTCCATCAAATCAGACTGATTCCACACAATCCTCACTGTCAAACATTAACTAAGTTTCTGTGAAGCTTCAGCATTTTTGGCACCATGACCCACACATATGGTTAACCCAGGTCCAAGCCCAGTTTGTTCTTCGCAATATCACAAACGAACATACAATGTTTCACTATGTGCTAGCCGTATTGCCACCAGCGGTTGTTGCTGACCTACGGGATACTCTATCGTCACCAAATGATGTTAAGCCTTATTCTCAGCTTTAAGATGTAATCATCCAACGAACCAACATTTCTGAGCAAAAGAGTCTGGCAAAATTGGTTAGCGGCGAAGCACTTGAGGTACACACTTCTTCCCAATTTCTCAGTCGTCTTCAGGCAAACCGAATGACACGTTATTCAAGCAGCCATAGATGAAGGCTTCACCTAAGAAAGTACAAGCTATTCTTGCCAGCAACGTTGACAGTGTTCCATTGACGCAAATCGCTAGTATTGCTGACAAGATTTTAGATATATTGCATCGACCACACGACCGCTTCCGCCGACTAACGGTAGTGTGAACACGCAGGGTAATCCGGATGCAAACCAGTGTTACTCGTCGCAGCCAAGCGTCCGTGAGTACAAATCAACCGATTAAATCAAATCAGGGTATATACAAAGGCTATGCAGAAAGGCTAACATTCGATCAATCAATGCTGGTCAATTCAAAGGTAAAAGGATCGATACGGCGCCACATGAAGTAGCGAAATACAGAATAAGCGAGAAGCTAATAAGCATAAGATTCAGTGCCATTAGCTGGTCGCAAATGTGAGGCAACAAAAACACGTATGCAGGAAACTATAAAAGAGAAGGCGGAATGAATAGGGGCGAGTGAGGCAAACTCACAAAACAACGGGGCGTGGTGGGATTTTCTTTCCATCGCTATGACAAAATAATCCAGCGCAGCGCATCTAACACCCATGCACCTGAAACACACAGTTTACCAAACTAGATTACCAACCGTCTGGACAATTTGCCTAAACAGATAGCTGAACTTTGGTTAAATCGATCTACAGGACGCCGTTCTTCTAGTACTATTTCATGTATTCGGAAGAGAAGCTCTCCTTCATCGCGCACTGCAACTACTTGTTGGCAGGATAGTTGCTTCTGTCATTCAACCTGCAAACGCACTCAACTCTGCTCCTTTCGTCAAACGCAGCCAAGGGAGTCCCCGTTGTCGGGAAACGAACAAGCCAGATGATAGAAGCGAGCACCGTCCACGGCCAAAAGTAATCGAACTCTCGCCGACTCATTGTTTTTGGTCAGACCCCAGTTGTCGTTTTCTTGTCGATACTAGTGCTGACATCAGCACCATACTTCTAATCGCTCTTTTGTTAACGGCAATCCATCCTCGATGTGATTAACCGCAGCTAATGGGACCAGCATTAAAACTTACGGTCAACGAACCCTACTAGTCAGCCTTGGACTACGTCGACAATTCAATTGGATATTCGCCATTTGCAGATGTATAGCAGCCCAGATTAGGAACGGATTTCCTGATTCATTTAAGCTTGTTGGATCTACGAAGGCAGCGTTTGCTTGATGTCAACACGCAGATTTCCGTTCCAGGAAACACAAGATGTACATCATACCTCTGCTCCCTAACCCTTTTACTACTGAACAAACTACAAGCGCCTTCATAGATTTCCAGATCTATAGAAACCAAATTTTCATTCGCCGAATACGACGCACTTTGTCTGTCAATACATAGCCACCAGCAGTACACCAGTTTTCTCCCATCAACGACTTATACATTCGAAAAGGCTGAAAATAGCTAAGGATGAGTTCCAACACAGGTTCAAGTTGGGAATAATTCGACCGTCTCAAAGCATGTGGACATAACTGTTAAACATGGTAGTGAAGAAAACAGCATCAAATTAGAGACCTTGTGGAGATTACAGAGCACTTAACCGTAGCACCATTCCTGATAGGCACCCCATCCCACACATTTATGATTTGTCATATCTTATTGGGTGCAATATTTTTTCACATATCGACATCATGAGCGCCTGTAACTAAATCCCATTCAGCCTGATGATGTTTAGAAGACAGTTATCACAACTGTATTCGGTTTGTACTTTTTGGTTAAAGTAACGCTGTACAAACATTCCAAGGTTTTATTGACCAGGCGCTTTCAGGTCTGCGTTTAACTTGATGGTCTTTCGATTGACAGCGCTAACGAAAGCGAACCCTTGGAGCATTTAGTAATCTTAGTAACACGTCTCACCAAGTACGAGGTGGTTATCAGGAGTAACAAATGTTTTTGGTTTATTTTCCTTGAACTTTCTTGGTCACACCATTGATAGCACTGGCGTTTCGCCAATCGCAGAGAAACTTGATGCCATAAGAAACTTTCCCACACTCATTTAAGTGAAACAGTTAAACGTTTCTTAGACATGCTTAACTTTCATCACCGTTTTATTCCAAACGCCGCAACTGTGTTATCCCCACTCATGAACTCGTTGGCTGGTGATCTGAAGCAGTTCCATTTTGTTGACGCTACTGTGCGAGCTTCCGAAGAAGTCAAATCTCTTCTGGCGTATAACATGATGCATTGCTACCTGCAACCCGATACTCCGCCGTCGTTAAATGTCGATGTATCACATATTGCTACCGGAACTGTTTTGTAGAAAACCGTCGATAAAGTCCAACAATCACTTGGAATCGTTTCCTTTGACAAAAATACGATAGTTCGCATATTCGTGGACGGCTGGAAACGCGCAAAATACGGCCTGTTTTTCGGAGGTTTAGCTCCCAGCCTTTCCAGCATCAAGATGCTATCGCAACTTACTTAGATCTGCGATTTGATCAAGTTTCACATAGAAAAAGGACTGCCATTACAACGGCAGAATAACCTCGTTTTCAAGGCAACTTGTCAACGACATTTCAATAATCTATTTTGCCAATTATCACCCATTACATGAGAAGTGTATTGGACTGCATATATACGTATCTAATGTTTTCCAATTTTTATTAGTTACCCTAACAAACATTTTTGTTCAATCTCACGGGCAATTTTGTCTTTCCTGGAGCCGCGGATATTTTTTGTACATTAGAAATGTTCATCAGAATTATCTTGACTGGTTGCAAAAGTTGCAGAAACGTAACACCTGCTTACCTGAAAAAATCAGTGTGCAAAATTTGCCACGAGATTATTTCGAACTCATCGTTCGATGTTTTCGTTCAGACACATGAGCATACCGATGTGGTTGGATATATATATATATATATATATATATATATATATATATATATGAGGGTCATTCAATAAATAAGGTGAATTTTCGGTATAAGGACTTATACTACAGATAGAGCTTACTTTTTGTTTATTATTGTTGTTTTACTTCTTTTTCACACGGATGTAATTTCCTTTGCAGATTGAAAAAAAACATTGAGAGTTGTAGCGATTGACAAAGATGGCCGACCAAAAAGCATGCTCCAGGATTGAACAGCGGTCAGTTGTCAAGTTTTTGGTTTCTGAAGAGTGCAAACCAGTTGAAATTCATAGGAGAATGTCTACGGTGTATGGTGCCACATGTTTCAGCCGAAAAATGTCTACAAGTGGGCAAAATTGTTTAAAGAAGGACGGAACAGTGTTGAGGATGAAGACAGGCCTGGGAGGCCTACAGAAGTCTGGGTCAACTCCATCACGATTGGTCACGGCACCAGTGTAGCGAAAACGACACGACAGGGGGTAGACGTTTATTGCACACCGAAAATGGGCACATGAGGGTCTCACGTCCGCCATCGAATATCGACTAGATTTCCGTCCCACAATGCAACACCGGTACGGATGTTAGAGACGAGCCAGTCCTTTCGCCTCGGGAGCTCTGACTTGGACGACCCGCGTTCCTGTTTTCGCCTCGATCTCCACTTCTCAGTCCCCGATTTGGATCAGCCAGGAATCGTTCGAGAGCTCTCGACTTGCTTGTTCTGGGCTGTGTCAATCGGCTCGGCCTCGGTCCTGTGGGCTGCGCTAGCGGCGTATATGTCTGATTTATTGCGCTGTCCGCATATTCCTGCTCCATAGTTCCAGGCCCAGGCTCGTCGCAAGTCGTCCTTCTCGATCTGCTCTCAGCTAGCTCCAAAGAGCTCCCCCGAGGCATTCTTGGAAGCGGCCCCTCTACAATAGGACCCCTCGAAATGCTACACCGTACGAATAATACGTACATGACTGACCGAGGTGGCTGATGCAAACTCGTCACCATCAATCAACTCTAACAAGCTTTCATGGACGAGGTCGCTGAGTCTACAGCTACGTCAAACGCTTCGTGTGACGCTACGAATAACCGCGCCACGTTACAAAAACGTAGCATTCCTGCAGCGGGTACCGATTTAGGTTCACAGGCTAGGGTCGTTCTAACGTCATCGTCTCCTGTGGGCCTTTCGCCTCCCACGATCAATGGCCGTGGTCTGGAGGTACGTAAGACCGTTCGTTTTTCCGATTATGTACAGTGTAAAGACTTTTAGCTCTGTAAAGATTGAAGTATTTACCCTGTTTTGGGTAGCTTAACCATTTGAAAACACAAGAAAATCAAACATTTCCGAAAAACCTCGTTTAAAAAATATCCAACAATCCAAAATACCCAAGCCTTTTTGCACGGAGATTATTTGTTCGTTCTTATTGACGTGTTCTACATGTATACTTCTGCTTTATCGTCTACATGCTTCAACCCTCCCCCTCGACCTACTGGCCCTCACGAGCGACGTTTCCAAGAATCGCCACAGCCAACAAGGAGCTGGACGCGGGCGCGGATCATTTCTCCGCGGGACAAGGGTCGTTTCTTCCTGGGATGAAGGTTGTTATGGCACTGGGCGGAGTGTGTCGGGGAATTACCAGTCCCAAAGGCACCGTTTGGAAGCAGCGGAGGTTTAGGTCCTGTCAGCCATTTTGCTGTGCTAGCCAGTTTTTTTGAAGCCCGACAAGCCAACTCCAACGGCTGGTCGTTGTGCATCCTGTCATGCAATCAATAAACAATAAATAAGAAATGGCCCGGAGGACTTTGATTTCCGACGAGCTCTCACTTAACACGACCACTAGTTCATGTTTACTCGGCAAGATTTTGCCCAACAAAGCTCGCTTCATCTGTCACGTTTCCACATCGAAGGCTTCTTTTGTTCAGCCTTCTAGGGGGAAGCTCTGTAACGCCCAAAACGTTAACTACTATCTTTAGTGTACCATGTTATTTGTTGAGCAGTAGTCCATTATCCTTTCTTGTTTTAATCTTCCTTACAACCTGCTCGTTACTTGACTGCTTTGTACTTAGTCGCGCTGAGGTTTTGCTCCTGTCTCGCTTCATCCGTCTGTGTCTTTTGTAGCTCATCCAATATAGCCCACTGTGTCCGAATTCAATTGCCTTCTGCTATCCGCGCTTGATTTCGCTCACCGTCTTGGACTTGTAGTTACTAGTCTCATAATCGCAATTTTTGCTCTCTGTTTCTCAAATCCCGGATAACTTTTCTTTGTTGACTTCCTAGTTTCACCTTTTGTATACATTCTAGGTGACGGTACTGTTTTGGGTTCATGGTCGATATGCTGCACAGAAGAAGTTCCCAACCGGACAAGCGTAGTGCGAATTTCATGGTCAATGTTAACAGGCCACAGACCGACATGCGTAAAAGAGGTTGATGTGTGTGTTCTTGTGCCTTGTAGTGGTTGCCTTTCCAACTCAAATTAACGCGCATTTTCAGCATCGGTATTACGTTAATTTCCCGCTGCTTCAACGTTTTAATCTCGCCTTATGAGGACAATTTATTGTGTTCACGGGTAGCTGCAATGGGAACGATGTGTAACGAGGCAGGTGTGTGCAAAAACGAGGAGGAACAGACGAAAGGCAGGTATGTCAGGTCGTGTAAACGTGCTTTTGTTTATTCACAGCAATAATACTACAATGTTCGACGATTGGCTAATTCGGAAATTTTCCGTTTACACTTGGGATCGAACAGGCATCTGCGCTAAAATACGTCACTCTCTGTCACGTATCGGTCACGGCGCACCGCACCTCCTAGCCCTCTATTTGCTACGACTTTGGTCCGACTCAACATGTACAGAACTGCAAAGAACTAGGAACTACTTAACAACAATACTGTGTAATGTTTTCTGGGAGCAAGAGGAACTTTAAATCTGCACAACCATCAAGATATGATTGAACAAGTCAATAAATATACTGTCTATGGCATGTCAAGACCCTGATCGATTTTCAAGTTCCCACGCGATGTGGCAAAATATGCATAACACAGTGAATCGGGACTCAGAAATGTGCGACATCATGGACGGTGGGTAATCGTTCTTAGAGTCTAACCTTGGAAAAATACACACTGGGTTTGCTTCCGCTATTTGCTCTAGCGAACTGTCCCAGATATTTAACACTCGCCGTTCAATGCAAGAGCACGGAGCAAAGCAGTGCGGCCCACAGAGAAATTGTAAGCGAACGGGCGGTACAAACCGTTAAACAAATAAACCATCGGGAGGTGCAAAAGATTGTGAAATCCAATGTCATCTCACAGTTTACGTCTTTGGACATTTCTGTTTGGAACTATAGGGGAAAATCTCATCCAAATTTCTCACACGAAGGTTCCCTGCAGTTGCTGTGAAAAGACTTCACCGTATTTTGGTCTGAGATGTAAACCGGCGTTCGGACATGTTCCACCAGAATTGCTGAGGCGGTGTGTTTCCGAAAACCGTTACTTACGCGCCTTCCTGAAGCAATTAAGCAAAACACAACACTTTCCTAAGGAATGTGAGTTGTGCTACGCAAGTTGTTTTTGCGCGTTCTGTGCATATATACAGACGCGCCACCCTGTTGTTTTTTACCGGTTGTCGCTGCCGCGACATTGCGATTGATCAAGGTTTGTCCGTACTCTCTGGTGGCCCTAGGACTACTTCCATAGGAACATTTCTAACGAAGCGAGATACAATCTGTGGTTTCAGCTGCATTCGCTAATCGCCGACACTTGCCGCGGACATCCACATACTACAAGCCAGGTTAAACGTCTTTGCCCTACAGGAACCAGTGTGGACCAGTAAGCTAGCGAAACATCGTGTACGTGTGTCCTCATCCTGACACACTCATCTAGGATAATAGACGCTGAGCGTGCGACTGGGACAAAGAACGCGAGGATTCCTGATCCGCTACCTCGCTTGACCAGACAAGCGCAGAGTTCGATTGTAACAACGGCCCACAATGGAATTGCTTTCACTTAACCGCAAATTTGATGAGCTGGAGTGAGGGGAGTAAATTGGTTAACGTGACTGAATTCGTGCTTTTATTCCCTGTCTTCTCCATCGTATGAAGGGATCGAATGAACTATTCTGGCTAGATGAGTTTGTGAAATGGGAAAGATCATTAGGAAAGGAAAGATGCAGTGACTTTACTTAGTGGCCACTTACATCCGCCACATGGAAATGTTGTTAAATGGACATTTGTGGGTTTTTATCTGGAAAACGCTTGTCAAGCAGAAACCCACCACGTCCTGGAACACTGCCGCCGAACCATTCACTGGAAGGGGATTAACCCGAACCACCCATCTGAGACCCCGGGGAGGTTGTTCGGCTAGCCAGTCCTTAGCTCAATGGCTTCAATCCACCCTTGGCACAACCGCTACGTAACCATAATGCTGTATCTCACTCTCTTGTTGTTCACACACCACGTCATCTGTCCCAGCATCATAATACTTAACAACTGTTTTAGCAGAGTTAGCTGCTCTACAGCGCGAGTTTAACAGTAAGCCTTCTAACTATAATGCACATCGCTCACGCAGCAAATCACATAACGGAGACATTCCTGCAGATAATAATCGATAATACTGGTACAATAGACGCTTCGATAAGCATGCCACATGTTTTACCACACGCTGCACGTTTCATTCGGCTTAAAAGGGAAACGCTCGGGCCGGAACGTAAAGGCGACTAAGGTCACTGGCCCATGCGAAAGCCGACGCCTCCTTTACGTTCAGGACTGCAAATTTGGAACCGCTTACCTCATTGACACCAGGCTGAACTAAGCGTGGTTCCTTCCGTACCTGGGGATACGACTCAGCCGGCCATCCTTAGCCTTCGTGCTGCCAACGGCACCCTCATTCCTACCTAGAGCCAATGCTCCTTAACTATTAACTTAGGTCTACGCAGAACATTTCACTGGGTGTTCATAATTGCAGACGTCCCGTTTGTGGCTATCCACACCGTGAAAGTCTTCTGCCCCACAATAACTGTTCCCACCTTGTGGTTATTCGAGTATACGATACTGACGCATGTGCTTCCACCTTCTCTATGTGCTTGTATACGCGTTACTTTATCCCGTCCCATTTTCTTGCTACCATGGTCTCGGACTCGGAGTTACTCTGACCATTATATTCCGAATCCCTGTGCATCGCGCCGTCCTGTTCGATGATGAGATGAATGTTGCGCTGTGTATTGGTGTATGCAATCTCCAATCAGGAATGAGTGGGTCTTTCGATTGAGGAACCATGGGCCGCTGGTAGTACTGCACTACGACGAACGCTCAATTAAGTACTTACGTGTCTTGCACCTGCATTCTTGTCGGTTAGAGGCGTGACCGTTTCTCGCAATTTACAAGCTTGAGCGCTACCCAAACGTCACTTGTTGTCGACTTCAGAATGTGAGCACATGAGGTTTGTTTATGCTTTAATTAATGCGTTGTAAATAACACCGTAGATCTTAGATGTGGCCTTTGTTTCGCTTAATTTGATATCGTTTCTTACGTTTTAGCTCGAAGTCGTAGAAGGTCGTAAAACGCAGTTTGCTAAGAGTTGTTGGAAACGTGAAAATGACAAACCAGCAGTTTTGGAATTTCCTCTAAAACCGAATTATCTAGAGGAACGGTCGTTACAAAAATATTTATATAGTGATGCATGAACGAATGCATCCAGTATGGTGACACTACGCCAAGCTTCTGTTAATAGAACTACACTCTGTAAAGTATACAGAAAGTGCATGTTACTTAATAAAGCACAAATATTAGTAGGAGTGGTTGAGTGGAGATCGTTTAGTTTAAAGGCGTCAAAGATATTGGGAGGGTGGCCGCATGGTGGGAATAGTGACATAGAAGAATCGAGGTAACAAGGTATAGTGGGTGGACATTTGAGGTATGAAGGGCGTTTACTGATGTGTGAGAATCTTTCATAGCGCCCCAATGAGGGCTCACAGTAAAACCGCCGAAATTAATCATCTCTATGTCCTGACCACCGCACCAAGTTGACCGGTATTATTTTTAATCGCTCAAATGTTCATCATGTAAACCACATGCATTCATACCACACTATTTTGGCCATCCTTCTATGTTTACGACTTTGGTCCATTCCCTTGTGGTCAACTTACGGAGGTTTTACCTTCTGGGTCAGGTTAATGCATGTATGCCACCTGACGACTTAGGGCAGTTTAAGAAGTGGCTCATAACCTTGTTAAGGATGTTAACCACAGAGTGTGTTCACTATAAGCAAGTACACCCAAACATTATAGTTGAAAACGTTGCTTAAGTTTTAACCACTGCACATTTTGATTTAAGTTAAGGAGAAGTAATAAAAGGTTGAGTACGTTCGATCCTTAAAATAAGGAAGACACCTTTTTGTTTAACAACATTTTAATAAAACAAGCGGTGATAAATGTTAAAGAGACGGCTGCTATTGCTTATTTCTAACAATTTCTGGTATAATTGGTGCGGTTTCTACTAATGCATATTGTAAGTTCATCCGCAACTTCATCCGGTTCTTTGCTTTTGTTTTCATTATTACCATTGCCGAAAATCTACTTGCACACTTATAATCTGTTCCGATGGTATCAGTAATCACATGACGATTACCTATACCAGTGGATACTCGACACTAACCTTTGCATAAAAGTTTGCTTGGCATCTAAACATTTACTTGGTGATTTCCCAGATCAGGAATATGTTTTCTTACACCTTGTACCAGTGATGCCAAGTGAAGAATTATTTGATCTAAAAATAAGCATTTTTCATTTTTTCCAACAAACACCATGGTAAGTTCTGAAAACATCGAAACGTCGTCGACAGCAGCTTTGCGTTGGCAAAGCTGCCATTTTCGAAAAATAAGCTGACAACCCATTCTGAGCCTTCAAAATATTCGTAATATTTCCTTGCAGCTGAGGTGAACCGTACTTATATTTCTGAAGAAATGCCAGTCTAGAAATAACCATTGTCTGTGTGCGCGTACCCCGTTCTCCTTATCTTCATGCAGTTCTTTCTTTTCCAGAACCAGTAATTTCTTCGAGAAACTCTAGCATGGGGTACAACACCTTATCCAGGGATAACCACTGCATTTCCTTGTGGGATGACAACACAACTAATTTTCTCCAAAATTCGTTGCACAACTCTGAAAACTCGTATTTTTTACACTTTGTGGATGAGATTTGGTTTTCACTACATGGGTAAAGGCGTCCATCAAAGCAGAGGAAAGAATTTTCACTGCTAAATCTAAACGATGTAGTGGTTAAAGGTACCATGCGGAGCAACATGTTTGCATAATATTTTAAGTCTGGTACGAATGCCCAACGTAGATGGTGCTGAGTCTGTACAGACACACATCAACTTCGACCACCATAGCTCCATTTCCTCGAGAAGATTCTTCACTGTTCGAAAGACATCTTCGCCAAGTGCAGTAGTGCTCTGATTCTGAGAACAACTACTTTTCTTTGAGGCAGTCGCCTGTTATGTGTTGAACACGGGTAAGTAGCTCGCAACAAGCTACGACTCATCTAATTGTAATGCGAAGGAAGGACTTGATTTTGTTTCCATGAGTACCGTGTCAAAATATTCTTGCATCGAGGACATCCACGATGACGCCTTTGATGGTGCTGTTAGGAAGCGATATAACGTTTTTCTTTTCCACATGTTGCGGTCCTAGAGTGAACTTAACCGCATTCAGTATGCAATGTTTGATGTGATCCTCCCCCATTTCCTGTTTTCGGTGATTCGAAGAGCAGGGCGGTAAGAAACTTCATGCTCGACTTCAATTGACCAAAGAAAGTATCCCGACACGTCCAAGTGCGAACTTTTCAGAGCATCTGCTTTACGGTTGACGAATAATATATTACCCTCGGATTAAGCGTGACTTCGTTTAAATTGCGCTCGCTATTTGTTGGGTTGTATAGTTTCTACCGTGAGCGCTTTGCTGAAAAAATAACAAAGGGACATTTCAAACTTTTCTGGGAAGAGCTCTTCCCATCACACCATTTCCGTCGTCCAGGTCACAGACCGAGAAAAATGCCGCTTTGTGTTGTCTCCACCTATTCAAAATAATCGATAAGGGAATGATCGATTTTCGCCACACATTTAAAACCAGACCATTTCGGGGTTGTGCTGCTGGTATTTTGACCTGCAATTTTCCGATATCAGCACTCACCCGCTGCAATCAAAGCACCGACGCTCACCCTGGCACTCAGTCGATCGGTAAGCAACCATTAGGTGGCGAATATACCATGGGAACCTTTGTTCATCTGTAATAACCCGAGGTACACAAGGAATTGTCCATCGAGAAATGTCTGACAAGCAGAACTTCCACTCAACTACGCGCTTTCCACTGGGGATGTTGTGGTGAGCCCTGATTCTGCGTTTATTCCTAACGCGTATTCAGCTACAGTTTTAAAGCGTTTCTCTTTCGGGGCGTTCTTACGGTCTGCATTGGCTCATTACCGCTTAGTTTTTCTGGTACTTCTATTCTACTAATACTTGGCACATTAGTGCCTGTCTTTGGTACATCACAATGTATCTGGCTTGGTCAATTTGTCCAGGTACAGATTTAAAAACTTCATTTCACCGGTCGGAACTCCAAGATTCTTGCTACTGCAGAGTGTGTTTCAATGATAATAGTACTCCTACTGATTAACTGCTTAGGGACGTCACATCATTGAATTCAGTTCTCAAGATGGTCGTCTTACGATCCAAATGCTGTCTTACTGCGGATAATTGAGCCAAATCCCGGTTAATAATAAATTAATTAATTTTAGCTGTTATGGTGAAGTTTTGATTCCAACGAGTTTTGTTGGTGGAGGCAGGAAACGACGTGGGACCATGTATTCTGATTCAGGCTTGGTTTGCGTGCTTTTTCTAGAATATCAAACAATTGCAAGACTGGAGGCTGCTGTGTCAGATATTACTTAGCCCAGTGAAACCGTTGCTTCACTTCCTTGCGAAAATGGTCTCTAACCCAGCCAGCTGCTTCCTGAGGTCAGCATTATCACTTGTTGCCAATATTTCAAACTATCTTCGCTTTCTCACATGTATGCGTCCTACCATAGAAACGTATACCTCACTCCAGTTAACGGTTTCCAAGTAAATATTCGGTTACCAACGCTACTGAGGACGGGCGTATGCTGCATTCAGATAATCAGGACAATTTCCTTATGTGGGTCTCGGCTCAGTTGGTACGTTACTGATGGCTGGTGCGGTCAAGGCTGGGAAATCTCAAAGTTAGTTAACTTTGTTTATATGCTTTCTGCTAGCACATTACTGTCGCTTGTATTCAAGTATTTATCTATATTCGCATGTATCTTATGGTGAATAGTTGTGCCTCCCCACTAGCACTGCTCAGTTTGAACAGATTAATGCGGTGTTGTTTAGCCTTACCCTTCAGGATAGATCTTGTGGTTTTCAATATGAGTATCACTCTTGCATGAATCCCACTTCGTTGACCACGGTGGCTTCGCTACTCGCGTGTGAGACTAGCAAAGTGCCTTAACAGACAGGTCTCAGTGCCGGATCGACATACAAACATTGTATCCCTAGTCAAGCGACGCCATAATGTGTGGGTTGCATGTTACGGCGATTGGACATCGTCCTCTACGATCTGATAGTTAGCAGTTTAGTTGTCTGGGGTGCTTCCTGCCGCCCTCATCTTTCAATCATACAGTTCGCGTACCGCCCATCCTGTTCTGTTGTAAGTAAGTACATACGCATTTACCTAAGTAGAAACACCGAGCTCGAGTGAGTGGTATCCCTACTTGATAAGATCCAACATTTTCGGAACCTACGTTGGAGTGCAGTGTCTTCGAGGCCGGTAAGGCCTCATATTCATTTGCTTCATCAGCCACGGTCCCAGTGATAGAAATGACCAAGTTTCACTTCCATGTGAATAGCGGTCCACACTGAGGTTGCGCGTCGCAAACCACTCACACAACGAGTACTTCCAAATGACCGATGCAAGCGGTCATTCCCCGTTGTGACAAGCGTTTCCAGCTGGGTCTCGGTGGCTGGCTGACATCCCAAAGCGCCATATTCGAGTGCCTGCTACCTCTACCCGATGGGATCAAACAAGTCGGAAGGTGGTCGTGGACTACATAGTATCTGTTATGGTCGAAAAAGGTGGATCAAGCAACATGGGTTCCCCCAGACTCCTGACTGGTGTGTCGTTGTAATGTCAGAACACGCGATACTGGTCATATATTGTGTATTGGCGAAGTGACCACAAGACAGGACAAGGTACCTGCCAATAGAGCAAAAGTACAATGTGTGCTAGTCGAAACGTGGGATTTTATGAGGGGGTGGGTTTTTTCACAATTGTCGCACGTTGTGTAAGCCAGGCGATAAGAACAATATTCTGTTATATAAAACAAACACAAGGTTGGTGGGTTTTGGTGGAAACATGCCAAATCTGTGTGTGCCTGCCTGTAAGCAGTCGCACAACGGACTCGGAACATGTGTTTGCTTCGTATTTGTGGCATAGGAACAAGCTCGAACACTGTCCTGCGGGGACATGTGGCTTCGGTTTTCCAAACTCTGGAGTTTACTCCGGTTGGAATGGCTCTAACCCTAACTGTTTGCGGGTGCGCAACATCCTATGTTCATCTGCATACTGGGAAAAGTTACTTGAAAGATTAGACTGCAAGGCCGAGTGGTGCACCGAGTGAGTTCCATTGGCCTGGCTACTCAGTTATATGGATGAGATATCTAGTTCGTTTATTAGGTCAGTGCGTTGGACATTCGGATTCCACCCAGCCGGATGCACAAATTAGGACAGTGAATTTACACCACACTGCTAGCAGAATGTTCCATCTTAACATCAAGCTCACTCTTAAGTACAACATTGCACTGCCTTAGTCTTCTGCCCCATAGCAGTACTCATCAACGGTTTCATTACGAAATTGTGGCAGATTTTCAGAACTTACTCCACAGAAAAGTATCTTAGGCTCTTCAAAGCAGAATTTAGGGAGCACGCTGTGTGGTTGGGTTTCGACTCGTAGCCTCTGTTGAGACCTCGGCTCACTTTGAGATAAACCTCGGTCATTCCGATCTCGAGGACCGTATCCTGAATGGATATATTTGGGCGTTGCTGTTCCCAATCCTGGACACCACGACCGCGGTTTCGTCTTGGTTTAGATTCGTCAGGTGGAGATAACCTGAGCTGAGGTGGAACTCAGAGCTTAGTACTTCATGGCTGATGCTCTGAACACTACGCTACTGAGATCCGCGAGTAACGCTTGGCACAGCAGAAAGTAAGTGAGCCAGGGTTGGGAAGAGCAACACCCAAACATATCCATTCAGGATACGGTCCTCGAGATCGGAAAGATCGAGGTTTATCTCAAAGTGAGCCTAGGTCTCAATAAATGTCACAACCCAACCACACAGCGTGCTCGCTAAATTCCGCTTTGAATTACTTTCCGCTGTACCAGGCATTGCTCGCGGCTCTCAGTAGCATAGTGTTCAGGGTGTCAGCCATGAAGTTCTAAGCTCTGAGTTCCACCCCAGCTCAGGTTATCTCCACCTGACGAGTCTAAACCAAGACGAAACCGCGGTCGTGGTGTGCCAGGGTTGGGAAGAGCAACACCCAGATATATCCTAGGCTCTGTATTGATGCTTCAAACTTTGAGCCTAAGGAACTACGCTTAATAATCGCTAATTTGGATAAAGGAACATTTAGATATTTGATTGCTATGCAGCAACAGTGTGCCGATGTGTAGGGACTCTTCTTTTCTCCCAGCAAATGGCTAGGATGTAAATGATATATGAAGAGCTCGTCCTCGACTTTTATTTCAAAGTAATGGGACTCAGCAGTACCATTTTCCATTCGAGATGAGTTTGTTAAGCCGAAGTGGACCAATCCAAGCTGAATTCTATTTTGATCAACTATGGCATGTTTAGCGGATATACCAACAACTGATTGCTCGGTTTGCCGGTCAACGACTGCGGTTGTCATCCGATTCTGTGAGCCAAATGCAAGTGCACCATTACCTAGATGTGGCACCAACCATACTTCGTAGAAGTTGACCCCTCAGTGCGACATCAATAAGACCTCAGTAGAATGGGAACCTCTCATCCATCGATAGGGCGCCAACTTGCAGATAGACTTCGTGCAACAGCGTTTGTATATAGAATGACAGTAACAATGAGGAATCATTGGTCTATGCGGTGAACCAAGGAGCCAGTAAGCCCTTTTAGAAAAACCCATCATGATTGAAGGGTAATTTCGAAGTACAGATTGTGTGATTGGATTGTGACGCGCAATCTCGATGTAGACCATGATTCACATGGAAGTGTACCTAAGTAAAATCGCTCACTAGGGCTGTAGCTGACACAGATGGAAACTGGGTATTGCCCACTCGAACATACCGAGCATCACGACATGTTTCGGCCTTGTTTGATGTCATTAGGTGTAGATAACTGACCTGGGACCGGGATCATTTGAATAGTATCCGAAACCCCAACCCCTAGCCAAAGGGGTCAGTACTCCTATACATAAGTCTTCTTTACTCCATAGTCTACGTCTGGTGTCCTTTTGAGTTTTTGTTAAAGAAACAAGAACAATGGAACCAACTTCTCTTATTTACCTTTATTGTTGCTTTCTGATTTCTCTTCGGATGATTCGTTCTCGATGTTGACTGCAATTATTGATCCATGATGCAATGTTAAACTAACCTCTGGTTCGCTGAGTAACTGCCTGGCTGATAGATCATCAAGAGATTCAGCATCCTGAATCACTTTATGGATATCAGCTTCAACAGAGTTGTGTCCATCACAGCGAGAGATATTGTAACTGTTGCTTTCCAGGACACCGTCAGCTTCTTTTGTTAACCGTAAGAATTGTGGATAATACGTTTTACCCTTCCTGTTGAAAAAACAGGTTTTACCAAGTGAAAGATATCTGCCCTACAATAGGAACAAATCCAACGACATTAAAAAAGAAAAAGCATGTTATTACAATACAAAATATATAGAAATATTTTCATAGTACGGGCATGTTTTCACTTATGTTCCCAATAATCTAGTGATCCAAAGTCGCATGTCAAGGTATCATTTGTTGCTGGCGTCCTTAAAAATGGACAAATGATTGCAGTTCATGGATGCAATAACTATCACCCACCTTAAACGATTATATGTGACAATGCGATCTAGACATATAACTCAACACAAATATAGCACTACTTGAGATCTTGTAGAGAATAATTACCTAAAGTCCGTCAGCCATCTTGGATTTTCCATTTTATCCGCTTTTCGTGACCGTACAATGAAGAAAAGCTTCTTCTCAAAAATAAAATTGGACTGGCCAAAATGAGTTCAGAATAATGGGACTTTTATATAAACTTTCGAACAAAATCATATAAATAGAATAATGCAACGCCTTAAACCGCATTTTAAGATATTCTCCTTTAAAAAGTACGCCAGCAGAAAGCAGGTTAATATTTCTTAAGATGGAATTTAGAACTTTCACCCATTTTCAGTTCGTTCCGTGCTTCCGTTTGGCCCAAATCATCCAGATATAGCATTCGGCAAACATTACTTTTAACCTTCCTTGAAGTAAGTAGTACCTTTAAGTGCATTTTGAAGATAACAAATTTGAAGAAGGAAATAGTGGGTATGAGACACTGTTCCGAAGTCTGCTGACACACGTTTAATCGTTACTCCTGAGGCACACTGAACTTGAATCCCTTTAGAAGGATATGATCAATAGTGGGCCATGAAAGATTGAAAGCCAATCAGTTTTATTAGGAACTGTCTGGCTTAAGAGCAGGTTTCGTTTAGAACATGCTATATCATGGAATCGAACCTGGCTTCTGTAGAAGTGTCCATCAGCCGACTGGCTCGCAACTTTAGCGTAGTGCTGTATGACTGGCAGACGACTGGCCGATTTTCAGTTCCACCGAGCAGTCACCCGAAACAGTTGGTCCTCCCATCTATTTATGTCGCTGGTTAGTACGCCTAATCATTTCTAACTGTTTGTTTTATGCCGGTGAACTGAATATAAGACTAGCACTGTAAATGTTTGACTGTCACGTATGTCTTTAAACGGATCTCAATAAACTAAAGCAATGGTCAGTACAGAACCCCGTTCCATTCAGCTTACAAAAATACAGAGTACTCCGTTTACGGCGCTATTTAATTCAAGCTTACAAGCTGAAGGTTTATCGCGATGGGGCTCTCGGTGCTCTAACTTAAAAAAATCCCGGTTACTTGCAGCAACCAGAAAGGGCATCAAAATAGGCAGTCAACAAGAGGCTAAATTGAAGGACATTCAAACTTTTCCACTAGTTGATTTTTAAAGAAAATCAGCAACTTATGAGTATGTATATTCCTCGGTTATAGGGAACGCGACCCAGTGAACGTAGCCCAACCATTATGAACAGACTTCATTCAAAGCTTTTAGTGAACACAGGTTCAGTTCCAATAGGAGAAATTGCCATACTATTTATTCCATATATTTTCTTCGAAAATGCACGGCTGGTCGACGATAAACACTTTAACAAAACGTCACGGCGCACTGAGATCCCAGAATGCTTAAAGTGAAAGAAAGCATTATATATATACACACATATATATATGTATAAATAAATATGTATAGGTCGTAGATCAAAGAGTGAATAAGGGATCTGAAAAAACGCGCGAACTTAAAATTCGCGAAGACCTGTGCATGCTGATAGAATGAATTACAGCGCACTGCATCTAGTATATTGGAAGCTTTAGTACGCATTTTCGCGGGCTGGCCGGCGGAAAATATTTCGGAAAAGAGGTTATAACACTGCGTTCGAGTATCTTTTGCAACTAGTTGGCGCAGTGTAGGTAGTTCAGGATAAGACATTGGTACAGTAACAAAAAGAATACAGAATGCTTGCCGATAGGCCGACAAAGCCTAGGATCTGTGTGTGATAGATAATTAATCCAGTTTGACTCCTTGACTTTTTGTGACATATGAAATCACAGAGGAATGGTAGGGGGGAGTTGAATGGTACGGATAGAAATTCGTCACATCTGCACTCACTCAGATAGCCGTCACACGCCAGGAAAAGCACTGTACGCGCTTTCCATCCTTTCGGGAATCGTTAGCAGTGCGCATTCCATCGGACCCTTGGTAGGACTTGAATCAGCAACTCGACTGTTGCAAGTCCGTGGTTGAGACCACTGAGCTACGGGGGACGGCAACGACTATCGTGAATTAGTTACTATATGTGATATAGCGCCGCTCACTATCCACTGACTTACACGTTACTGTCGTGCAGAGGACAGGGTAGCCCCCTCGCCAAGCGACGAGCATGCCAATCTTAAGCCGCCAATTAACTTATAGCATTATAAGCAATTTGGTCTTTGTACTGATTACAGAGGAGTAGTAGAGGGAGCTGAATAGAGAAGATAGAAATTCGTCACATCTAGACTCACTCAGACAGCGACCTAAGTTTGGTAAGTTCGTCGCTTGGTAAGGGAGCTACCCTGTCCTTTGCAGTGCTGATTACAGAGGAGTAGTGGAGGAAGTTGAATAGTGAAGATAGAAATTCGTCACATCCAGACTCACACAGACAGCGACCTAAGTTTGGTAAGCTCGTCGCTGGGTGAGGGGGCTGCCCTGTCCTCTGCACGGCAGCAACATGTAAGTCAGCGGATAGTGCGCTATATCACATCTAATAACTAATTCACCATGGTCGTTACCGTTCCCCGTAGCTCAGTTGTCTTAACTACGGACTGGCAACAGGCGAGTTGCGGGTTCTATCCCTACCCAGGTCCGATTGTGTGCGCACTGCTGACCCCATCGCAATTAGGCTGGACCTTACCGTGGTGCGATGGTTTGTGTGCCTCAGTGATCCATTGAGCTATACTGGGTGGTGCATTTTTGCACCTTCAGAGCCACTCATACCAGATTGGTCAATGGTTAGAGGCCAGACAAACTCAGCCTCCTGGTCCTCCAGGTTGGGGGTTGGAATGAGGGTGGCTCCTTATTCCTTAAAACGGACTTCTTGTAGTCCATTGCCAAACCCGCTGCCTTGCGGCCAGGTTTTTGAACCAAAGGCTTTGGTTGAGAACCCTAATCGTTCTCCTGTCTAGGCCTGGACAACCTGACAGTATCCTGCCCACGCAGTACAATGAATCTTTCCTCAAACAAATTTCTGATGCTCTGGCCACCGCAGAGGATAATCAACGGTGCCCTATCTGCTGCATCGAGCAGGGTGGGTAGGGGTTTGGATGCTACTGCTCAAGCCTTCCCATCTTCTTATTCCCCCTCTTGCGCTTTTTCACCCTTATCGTCCCGTTCCAGCTTCACTTTTATCCCCCCCTGTTTTCAACCCCCAATTCTCGGCCCTCCCCCACCTTGCTTCAATAGTCGCTTGTCTTTTAGTTTCAACTCACAGGTGAACGCAGAGCGTCCTTCCTGCCCTGTCAACAGGCCCATGTCCAAGCAAGCGGCCCATTCCAGTTCATCGGCTTCCATTTGGAGCCCTCGATCCTCCTTTAGATTGTCATACCTCAATGTTCGCACATTGCTTCAGATCGGTCAACAGGCAGCACTTACCCGAACATTAGAAACCCTCTCGATCGATATCTGCTGCTTATCGGAGACACGCCTGCAAGACTCGAGCTCCGTACTCACTCTGCGATCCCCTTCAGGTGACACTAGCAGCACTTTCTCATTGCGCTTATCCGGTGACGATGCAGCTTCGAGCACCGGCCAAGCCGGTGTTGGTATTGCCCTGAGTCCCCGGGCTGAAGCTGCTCTGGTTGATTGGATTCCAATCAGTAGCCAGATGTGTGTGGTCCGATTGGCTGACTCGTTCAAAACTTCCAAGTCGCGTGGTACTAACAGGTGTATATTCGTTATCGCTGCCTATGCAACGACAAACTGTAGCGATGACTCGGTTAAAGACGACTTCTATCGTCAACTGACCTAGCTCCTTAGCCATAGAAGAAGCTCGGACACAGTAGTGCTGGCTGGGGATCTGAACGCGCAAGTTGGAAAATTATCCACAGGTGAGCTGCATCTGGGCGGCCAACATGGTATAGGCTCCCGTAATGATAACGGTGAGCGGTTACTTCATTTGTGTGAGGATGCTCGCTTATTTCTTGCGAGCACAAATTTCCGACACAGCACCCGCCGGAGGGTGACTTGGCGCCCACCAGCCTCGAACAAGCCTTGGACGCAAATCGATCACATTGCAATCAGTTACCGCTGGAGAGGCTGCGTCCAGAACTGCCGCTCGATTTGGAGCACAGGTGTTGATACCGATCATGCACTTGTATGTGCTGACATTCGGATGCGTTTTGGCGGACGCCCGCGACGATGTTGTGAGCGCATTGACACCGGCAGACTGGTGAATCCAGCTGTTCTGAACGCCTATCAAATTACGCTGTCATGCGAGTTGGATAAACGCTCACTGGATGCAATTGAAGCTAACTGGTCTCATATGCAACAGGCCTTATTGGCAGCAGGCAAATCCTCATGTGGTGTGTCTAATCGCCAACATGAACATTGGGTCTCTTCTCAGTCTCTGGAACTTATAGATGCTCGCCGGCATATTCCGGCTGGAAGCGAACACAATGAAACTCGCAAAGAGCTCCGGGCGAAACTCCGTGCTAGCCTGAAGAGAGACCGCGGATCCTGGTGGTCTTGTCGCGCAACAGAGACGGAAATGGCTGCTGCCCTTGATAACCATCGTGAGTTATTCCGTCTTATACGGGAAACGGGCAGCAGGATACTTGGTGTTATTGAGACTATACGTTACGAGAGTAGACAGCCTATCCACAACTTATCAAAACGCCTGGAACTTTGGACTGAGCACTTTGAAAGGCAATTTAATCGGTCGGAATTGTTAGATTTCTCGCCGGCCACTAATCGCCCTGCTCCGTGGGCTGTTCCTTTGGATCCACCCTCTCGCTCAGAAGTCGAACGTGAGATCAAAATGTTGAAGTTAAAGAAAGCCTCGGGACCTGATGACCTTCCTCCAGCCCTCTTCAAATTCGGGGGACCTGCTCTTTTGGATGATTTACACGAGTTACTAGTGAGACTGTGGGAGCAGGAAACAGTCCCAACCGATTGGAGCCGCTCCATCATAGTCCCAATTTTCAAAGGTGGCTCACGATCGGAATGCTGCAGCCATAGGGGAATTAGTCTGATCTCCATCGCCTCCAAATTGCTTGCCTCTCTCATCCTTCACAGACTGACTGGCGCTCGTGAACGCCAAATTCGGGAGCTGCAAGCCGGGTTTCGTCGGGGTCATGGTTGCATCGACCACATCTTCACCTTGCGTTAGTTGTTGGAGCACCGTCATATATATTGGCGGCCCACCCTTGTCGTGTTCCTCGATATCAAAGGTGCATTCGATTCGGTGGATAGACATGGACTTTGGGACTGTCTACTCAGGATAGGTGTACCTGAGAAATATGTGAATATTATCCGAGCATTATATGCTCGTAGCTCGAGCAGAGTGAGGGCTTACGGCAAGTTGTCGTCGCCTTTAAAATCTCCAGCGGCGTAAGACAAGGATGCCCGCTGTCACCTTTCCTCTTCAACTTCGCTGTTGACGAAGTCATGCAAATCGTGTTCACAGGACATGACTTAGAAGGTGTGAAGCTACTCCCAGGAGAACGACTTCGTGACTTAGAGTATGCTGATGATATTGCCCTAATCTGTGACAGCTCACAAACGTGCCAAGCGGCACTGGACAGATTAGCACTAGCTGTCCGTCACTTCGGGCTTTGCTTCGCACCTTCGAAATGCAAAGCGTTCCTCCAAGATTGGTCTGGACCGCCTCCTACGCTGACCCTTGGTGGGATCAGCTTGAAGTCGTTCAAAAATTCAACTACCTGGGAAGTTGTATCAGCGCCCGTGGGATTGAGGATGAAATCACGAATCGTATAGCAAAAGCTTGGGGCGCTTTTGCTAACCTTCGCCACTTATAGCGCCGGCGCAACATCACTCTCTCCCTAAAGGGTAGAGTGTACAATGCAGCAGTACGTTCGACCCTACTGTACGGTTGTGAAACCTGGCCGCTTAAAGCAGCGGACCTCAAGAGGCTAGTTACATTCGACCACCGGTGCCTTCGTAATTTAGCTCACATCTGGTGGGAACAACGCGTGAGCAACAAGCGTGTTCGACGCCTTGTTTATGGCACAGGAAAAGGAACGGAACCGCTCAGCACCGTTATTTCACGCATCAGGCTCCGATGGCTCGGCCATGTGTTACGCATGCCAGCCCACCGACTTCCGCGACGTGCGTTGTTTGCGCTCTGGGGGTGTGGATGGAAGAAGAGGAGGAGTGGCCAAGCGATGACTTGGTCCAGAGGAATGAAGGCCCACAATGCTGAGCTGGCCTCCGTTGGAGCGTCTCGGCTCCCTGGTTGGGGTCCGAAAGACGATGAACACGTTTGGTTGGACACACTTGCTGATATGGCTAGGAGCCGACCTCAGTGGTGTTCGTGCTGTGAGTTTCTTTGTCCCACCCCATCCCTCTTAGCCTCCCCCTCCAAGCACGATCTCATTATTTTGGCTCATATAATTTTGCATAGTAATTTTTTTGGTGCACAGCAGCCGGCTGGTAGCTTACCGGAACGATGCCCATCCGTTAACGGTAGCTCAGCCAGCTTGCACCAGTTGCATTTTTTTCTCTTTTTTCTATGTGTTTCGGCACAGTAGCTGAGGTGTTCCCCACCTCTAGCTAACGTGTATGATGATGATGATGATGCACTGCTGACGATTCCCGAAACGATGAAACGTGCGTACAGTGCTTTTCCGGGCGTGTGTCGGCTGTCTGAGTGAGTCTAGTTGTGACGAATTTCTAGATATGGAATCAAACACGCACACACAAATGTGATTTGAACGGTATTGCTGTATTTTTCTGCACACGTCGTCCCGCTTTGTGACTGGTTGACCAATAGACTGCTTGTCCGGTGGCTTGAGTTCTGACACCCAAGGCGTAACCATAAGTAGACGTTCGCGCATACCCCCCGAGAACACAACACCAGTCAGAAGCCTCGCGTATACAAAATGTATACAATACAAAATTCAGCACGCCTACACACTGATACTTGGCATCATCGCTTGTAGTCGCTGGGATCCGCGACAGAATGCTGATGCCGTCCGCCAATAGGTGTCCGATATCAAGTTCTCCGACGGCTCATTGGGATATTCGTTGAACTTGACATATCTCCACTGAACTTGACCTGTTGCTTGTGTACACACCAGTCTTCGGGAATGGCATGTATCAGTTGCTACTCTGCGTCTTATTAGGTGGGGCCACAGAGTGGCCAAACGCTCAGTAACCTGGAGAAGATGTACGCGGCTGCAAACACTCATAGTTAGGCAATTTATTGCTCTTCTCATCATTTACTGCCCACATGATTGGTCACTTCAATTAGTCCCATATCTGTTCTTGAGATGTCGATTGTTTCCCAGACGATTCTCTGTCTCCAATCTTCACCCCTTCAGTCTAATTCTATTTTGTCTTCTCTATGAGAATCTATATTTGTGCGCGTTCACATTTTATCTGTTATTTCACGCCATCGCAAAACAATCTGCTCACTACCACGCTTGCCATAGCAAATATGCTCGTCACACTTTGAGTGCTTTGCCGAAACCATATCCCATCAAACGGTCGTGATTTATCCGGAATAGAGCCAGCCGACCGTATCGTCAGCATGAGTCCCTGCACACCATCAGTCCATATCCCCTGGAATTCAAAGGCTTCGCACCCTTGACATCCCACTGTTGAGTCAATAACAAGCCACTAACCCCCGGATGATGGCAACGAACCACCGTAACTGATTAACTTAGCCAAGCTGATTTGTTTTGTACCTACGCACAGTCACTAGGCTAGGAGATTTCGGTTAGCTCGTTTCAGTTAGTTTTAGTATTGAGGATTCAAGCATTTTTCACTCAGGTCTGTGAGTCACTGTGACTAGAAATGCAGTGTGCCGCAGTAAAGAGGCAACCTGCTGAGTGTCACCTTGGTTCATGTATGGCTCATGCACATTCTACCTCACAACTTCGCACCAACCCTTAAAGCTTATTTCTGGCTGATCGCCAATTCCTATCCAACGACAGACATGGCGGTTTTACGCTTACGTTGCTTTAATTCATGCATGGTTTTTAGTCTGTGCGATGCTTTCTTTCTGAAAGTTAGCTTGTTTACTATCTGCCTAGCTGATGGATATGGTACGTGTTGCAATGATACGCTAACCGTAAACCGCCTACCTCTCATTGTAGCACCATCTGACAAACCTTCCGACGGTTTTCTGGTCTACCTTGCCGGTGAGTCATGGTACCCTAACTGGGCGCGATTCTTCTATTTGCTCATATATATATATATATATATATATATATATATATATATATATCAGTGACAGATTGAAGGGTTTCAGTGCGCAATTTCAATCCTAGTATTTTGCAGAAGTTTAACTGGGACTCATGATATGCTCACTGCTGTAACCATCACCTTGATAACAACCTAAGCTTTATTCCACATCTCTGAATAACTGCCTCGGTAATTCATTATGCGAGTTGTCGGTACACAGGTAAATAGCCACCAAATCGTAATGCGAATGAGCGTTCACTCGGGGTGTAACCTATAAAATTCTCAGGTAAATTTACGGTTGGGCGGTGAGTTTTCGCTCGGATATACCACAATATCCAAACGCTACATTTGCTAAGCCAGGCTTACCTGATACATGTCCACCTCATCGCATGTCCTACGTATCGCTCCTCTGTCCCTTCTGTTGGCGCCACCTTCCGAGAAGTCACCGCGATATCCCAATCGTATGCACCTGTCATTCTCAGTCAGTATCATTTTTTTATTAATTGAGAGTTTGTCGCAGCAGTTTCTAAACAAGATAGTTGTCCATATGCCCGGAAAAGCACTAAACTGCAGTTTCATCCTTTTGGACATTGCTGTCCACTGCTGTACACACCAGTGTATGACGGGCACGTCGTCGTCCCTTACAAAGTACACAGATTTCACACCACTGTGGATGAGAGCGCACGTTCCGGCTTGATGTACTTTGTGCATGTTGTGAATGCTCTGTTTCTTTTGTATTGTGTGGATATTGTACCGAGTAGTTATTATTGGTTTTGATATTCATTTAACTAACAACACAGTTTACTTTCGGTTTCGTTTTAGTTGAACCCAGGAGTTTTAAGTGTTTCTCCAATTTCCAAGCAAACTTTTCCTTACTCGGGGCTTTCAGATGGAAGCTCGGACACATCCACCCGGATGGTCGTTTGACAATCCCTCTACATGCCATCAACGGATTGATTTGCTTTTTACTAGTATAGCAAGCAAACCGTAACATTTCCCTTTCCCAATTGCTTAGGAAGCATCACATAAATCACATAAATAGGTAACCGTAAGTCATCCTAAGTGAATACTATGTCATAAGCTTGATTCGTGTCCGAGTTTTCATTCTCAGAACAATCTAACTTCCATTACACAGGGCAACAACAATTTTGATGCATGAATACGGACACAACTTTTCGTATAATTTGAGCATGCTGCATTCAAACCTGATATTAGTATTTCTGTGTAAGCTACAGCTATTTTTGAAAACCAGCCAAGAAATTTACTTTTCGCATCTTTTAGCTACTTTTTAATTCATCACGTTGCGCGTAGGGCTACAAAAAAGTAACAGTGGTTCTTTTATACTTTAGCGTGCTGAATTCAAAGCTCACATTAGTTTTTGTCTAAGCTACATATTTTAGGAAAGATGACTATTAAGAATTTCTCACAGACGAATGATTTCATAATGATGGTATATGAGCCGAGGTATTTCACATATACAAATTGATATAAACATATATTCACAAGGCAACATTTGGATTAAGCACAAAAGTAGCTGTATAACAAGTATATTTCTGGCAAAAATTTACGTTTATAGTTTTTGCGTCGAAGTGCTTTTTAGGGCAGTTACGCTTCATGCTCCAACAATTGTCCGATGTCATATATATGTCCCATTGTCTCCCATCTTCACGCCCACTGACTTTATCATCTAATGAAGCAAAACCTCCAAATTTTAGGACCGGAGGCTCGTCAGAGTATGGAATTGGTCGAATTGCAGAGAAAATACTGAGATAATAGATCTAATGCCGTTTTTTTCCAATACCTTTCGTATTAACGACACAAAAATTGTAATCGGTCATGTGGTTCGTAGGTTCTTGCTAAACCATGAGAACTCCACATGGCAGGTATTTTCGTTTCCCATTGGTTCAACCACGAGTCATTTCCACCCAATAATGGCACACAATGTGAGATGCCTATTTCTTGTCTTGGTGTCCAAGGGTATTTCAAAGTATGCTTCATAAACACATTTCACGAACGGACTGATACTTCTCCTATGACGAAGAAATGTATAACATCTACATATATAGCAAAATGCATCAGGCTCATTTGTACATTAATGTCAATCTGAATGATCCATAGGTATAACTGAAACAAAAGTGGGTTGGTAAGTAATTTTCTATTTATGTAAAACATCAAATTATGTGCACAGAAAAAGGGGTTCGATATTTGGAATCAGCATGGAAATTTCTTTTTGGATCACTTTAAGGATCTCTTGCATCTGAAAGCTGGCAAAATTGTGTTACCCTGTGTTATCGTTGCTCTACCGACCTATAAGACAAGTCATTTAATCTTGCTGAGTACACAAGCTTGCTATCACGTTGGTGATTCGTCCAGTTTAGATCGAGTGCATTACCAACAGTGACCTTGTAACAATCAGGATTTGTGAATAACGTCTGTTACTTGTATCAGAAATTGCACAAACCTGGTCTCGGCTTCGATCCTTGTTCATTTCATAACTAATTCATTTAAACAAATACACCTTTTTTTCTACTGGATTGCTTCGTTTAGAATAAGCAGGAACAGAGCTACTACACATTCTTCTAATTGGCACCTCCTCACAAGAATGTTAATATAGCATCCAACACCTGATACAGCATTAGAGCATATATCAATGGTCGGCATACGTATACATGAAAGAATACGTTTCAAAAATTATGTCCACAGGATGTCGGCTACCGTAGGTGGGGATATTACATGTGAAGCCGCGTTAGGCTACTTTGCAGTCGCTTCGGCCATGCATCGACAAAACTGATTTGTGCAGCTCCCCCCCTGGCGGTGTTCAACCCCTGTCTACACACTGAACGCGTGATAGTGATCAAATGCCCAGTGAATGCGTGGAGGCCACTCCTCACTGACAAACTCCCCTATCATTCAGCCTATAACAACCCGTTGTTCTTCCATCATTAGTTCACAGTAATGCTAAGTTTACAAATAGTGATCGATCTGAATCATCATAAAATGGCCGTGCATAGACAAAATTGTACACTCATTGTCTACTTGGTACTTCTGGCCACACAATGGTGCATTTGCAAGTACACAAACTAGTCCCGGTTGCTGACCCCTTTTCAGCTGCCAACGGCGATATCGACGGACTAGAGAAGCTTCTGAAAAATGAAGAGGTAAAAAGCCGTTAGTCAATCAATGCATTCCTCCACATTTTGTCTCTATATCTACTAAATGTTGTCATAACAAATTCAAATATCAATTTTATCAGCACACCCCTACGGTAAGGCTGTTAGGTTCAATGTTGTCTGAATGATTGGTGGTGTTTCATACACTAGGACTTTTGCAGTGTACTCAGACTAACTTCACTAATATTGCGTTTCAGTGCGTAAATTATGTAGACGAGCTGACTGGGATGATGCCAATTCATGCTGCAGCAGCTTGGGGTAACGTGGGTTGCTTGAAAGTAAGTCAACTCTCTCGTGAACAAAGCTGCTTCTTCTCGGTTCCTCGGTTTATGTTCCATACAGAGTGCTTCGTTTTGATTTGACAAGTCAGGTAAAGCCCAAATCAGCTCAGCTTCAGTCATTGGTGATTTCTTCCACCATAGTAATCTATTTCCTAACATTTACACTTCCACAATTTTCTTTGATCAGTTATTCACAGATTCCACTGCTGGACTATTAACTGACATTTGACCTTATGACCTAGCGAACCACAAACAGTGGGATCCTAAAAACAAGCCGCTATGCTGAGGCAACTAGAGATCCGTGTGCATGAACAGACAAGATTTGTGTAGCACGTCGGAGTGTCGCTGTAGCAAATCAACGGATAAGATGTCGTCCAGTCTAGTCTAGGATACCATTGTCCTTTTCTCTTCTCTTTGCCTTATTTCTTCTTCGGCATTGTTTTACCCGTCATTCTTCCGATCTCAGCTGATTCGGTCCTCCATCAATAGCTGTGACAACGCTGTCAAGCACGCCACGAGGCGTAAGTCAAGTGCATACTCCATCCAGCTTCGACTCTTACTAGGTAATGCGATGAAACTGTCAAGCCACCTACGAAGTATCCGTTTTGTATTTCTGCCCCATCGGTCTATCACTACCCCCGTAGACCATCGGAACCTCCGACCGGACGCAAATTACAAGTTCTACCAGTTATGTAATCAGCAGCAACAGACAATAGTTCACAGAATGCCTAAGCACTCGACACTTGCAAATATGTCAATCACGCAGTCACTTCATGTTTTGTTGTAACATTTGCGTAAGCATGCGCTGTCGAAACAACTGAGCACATCGTAGGTTTACCTCCCGAGTAGATCGAGTGCGTACTTGGAGATGGGTATGTAACAAGAAAGCAGTCCCGTGCTCTGCGGTTCCCGCTGACCAGTTGCTGCCCTCGTCGAGTCAACAGAAGCATAAATCTTGCACTTCTCTCTACCTGGAGTTACTCTTCTTTTTCTTCTTGCAGCGTTGTTACCGTAGGTTCGACCAGACGCAATTTACTAGATCTACACAGCCAGTCATCACACGTAGTGTATTTTCTACAGATCGCGTCTCCAGCAACACCAGTCGTGTTAAACTGCCCTCATGTTTAAAACCAACGCTCACACAGAGGCGATCCATGTTGAGTCTTGCGCTAATTACACTTGAAGTAGTGGCGCCGAGTTGGCGAGAACATGAACCGCTTATTCAACCGAAGTAGACGTCATCGGACATTTAACCCAGTGTGTTCCTTATGCCATTTCGAACAACACAATCAGAAGATAACCACTGCAACGTGGCACCATTTCGGTATGTCTGCTAACGTACAAGGCAACAACACAAATATCATAAGATCACAATTGCCCGAAGAACATTATTTTTGATAAATCTCCTCAGGCATTTACAAGTATAGAGCAAGACTAGAAAACCGATTAGCTAATGAAAGCTAGGTTTAAATTAGAAGGAACCACGAAATCCACACAATCTATTGGCTTGGCATGGCTGGCCATCGATCAATGTCCTAATCAGTCGAAGTACGCCGCTCAGACAAAACGCACACGGTAGGTGAGGGCAGACAGATCAGCGGTGACAAATGCTGGTCACCTGTCATGTTTGAGGTGAGGATCTCTCGCCGGAGTGCGTTCATGGCCACTCGGTTTTCTAATTTTGCTCTATAATTGTAAATCCCTGATGAGATTTATCGAAAACTATGTTCTGCGCGTAATTGTGATCTTCTGATTTCATGGGAATTATGCACGACATATATTATAGTTCACGTGAGGAGAAAATCGTCTTTCACGAATTTGGTCAGAATGGAAAACACACAGACACCAAGCGACAGATCGTTGAGGCTCATGAACCCCAAGGAATATTTAGGGTGACTGTATACAAAGAGCGGAACAACGTCGATTAAGGGTTAGGGCCTCGGTAAACCTCAGCAACCTGGTGTTTCATTTCGACAGGTAACCGTAAACGCAGGGTTAGGTCAACTTGGTGAGCTGTTCCGAGTGGGTACTTAGCGATGGATGACGCCAGCAGTTTGTATATTGCTCCTGGGCACGTTACTTGTTGCATCGTCATCGCGACAATCCGCCTGGTAATATGCTCATCGGCCTTGGCTGCACATTATCCACGGGGAACTGTCATTTGTCTCTCAACTGCAGTCAGCTAGGGCAAGTGCAGTGCCCACATATATTATGGCGCTAGAGAGCACGAGGTGCTGCGGTTAGCAGTTAAGGTGGCTTGGGTTGCAACGCCAACAGCGCCATTCGCACGCCACATATTCAGTGTAAACCCGAAGGATTAAGACCAGGTGGCATGCGGATGGGAGCCAAGTTTTCTCAACGGATCCGTCCCACACTCCTTCATCATACACAGCAGCGGCATCGCTGTCTATGTGGAAATCATGTCTATCAGACGTACACAATGAGGTGGCTGAGCCGTAGTCCGTCCTGTAAAGAATGCATGAAAACACTTTTTGAGCCCAGCACGGTCTCGAAGACTGTGCACCCAGTCTCTCCAGTAACGACCAACTGTCTCCTGGAACCAGTAAACGAGTTGGGGAGTAATATACAGTTAGGCACCTTGACAACATTCACATCAAGCGCAGTCACACCTGGGATATCAATCAACAACCAACATCTGAAGTTCAGAGAATTTCACCAAGCAGGCACGCGCACAGTCCAACTGCAGCGATGTGACGGCGGACGTACCACATCAACCTCCTTATTGGTTTGGGTTAGTAAGTCGTACTTACCAAGCACTGTGTTGATGATGATCACATATTCAGCTGACTCATCTCTTAGAAGTTGGCCTCACGTCGTACGCTGGTGGTTTGCTAAGTCGGCTTGGCTCCAGCACTCGGGACCACAGGTGCTACAGCATCACGCGCTAGACATCGATGGGCTAGACTCCACCGGTACCTGCCGCGTTCGCACCCGACTTTCCTCTTCCGCATGCTGTAGTGCTTCCTCCTGCTCCCGGGCGACCATCCTTTTGATAAGCTCACGCCATTAGCGCTGATCAATTGATTTTGATTCCCAAACTCTGAAATCAACATAAGTTCTTGATAAAATCACCTTGATAATCTCCTGGTAAAGCGATTTTCGGTTTCCCACGTGTTGCTTCCGTTCACTAATTTGTCCATATAACGGCTGCTTGGGTATTCTTATCCAGTCCATGCAACTGATATGCCCGATCGACTCCAGGTGTGGCAGCAGAGTTATGCAATCCATTGCATTCACGCCATTGCAGAGCAGCACTTCCGTGTCTGCAAGACCTTCCCCCTGCAAATGCGTAGAATCCTACGTAGGCAGTGTTGACGATAACGCTTCAAATACGGGAAGTCCTTCGGATACATCGTCCACGTTTCGCTACGGTACAGAAGAAGGGACGGCACCATTGATAAGTATACACTCAGATTCGTCCTAACAATAAACTGATGATTACTCCAAACACGATAATCCAGTTTGCCAACTTCAGCAGCCGCTTTCGTTAGGCGAATGTGCAGCTCCTTCAATATTTGCAGGTATGTAGAAATTACACTCCCCAGGTAGCAAAATCGACCCTATACCAAGAGTGAGACATTTCGGTCATGCCATAAGTTTTTCAGGTTAAAACAACGCCGACCGAGCTTTGAAGATGCGGAGAGAAACTTATTTTCAATGGCAGTATCTGCTGACCAAAGTTTTGTTAACCTTCCAGAGCTCTCGACAGGATGTCTTCAATCGCAAAATTGAAGAGGGAAGAAGACATTGGGTAGCACTGTCGTACGGCGCTACTGACGGTGAATGACAAAGAAAGCTTGCCGTAAACCCTCACTCTGTCAGGGATATGGAGATAAAGTGCGTGTAGGATGGTAGTATAATTTTCTTGGACCCCGTTCTTTACCAAGCAATGCCACAGTACAGGTTGATCAACTGCGACGAATGCAGTACGGATGTTTAGGAATGCAATGATGGTAGGCATTTGGTAGAGGTGGCGGTGTTCGAGAATTTTGGGAGAGTAAATATTTGATCCACACAACAACCAGGATGGAAACTAGTTTGTAGTTCCCGGTACCGCGACTTTACGAAGAAGAATGGATTTAAATAGCTTGGAGGCAACCGAAATGAAACTAATCCCTCGGTGATTGGTGCATGAAACGCGAGCGGTCATTCTAAAAATTAGGACAACAACTGACTCACTCCAGGAAGAAGGCACGTTTTCTCCAGTCCAGATTTTGGAGAATGATGAGGTTAACTGGCTGATAATAATTGCGGATGAAGCCCGTATGAGCAGGCAGCCTTGAAGTTTTCATGTGCGGAATCGCTAGACGAATTTTCGCTTTGCCAGCAGCTTGATTCCCATGGCAGGCAAGTGGACACTAATGGCCACTTGAACTGGGTGTGAAAATGTTCGGCTTATTGAACAAACCACCACTGTAGGTTGGCAATCGGCGAATCGTCAGCTTCAAAAATAGTCTCACTGATGCCGGGCTTCCGTGACCAGTGGATAGAATGAGCTGGAAGAACTTGCGAGTATTGCCAGCTGTCTTCAGTCCTGAACTACGAAGGGAGCACTAAGCATCGCGATCACTGCGTAGTCCTTGTTAAAGCTGTCGACGGACAGAACGGTGCACTTTATTATGATTAGGCTCCACCGGGATGTTTCCGCGGTGGTCAGAGAGATGTAGGAAGCAGGTGGAGGTCTAGACTTTCATAGACCGTTGAGTAAGGCTACAGACAGACTGTTCGGAAGAGATCTTCGTTTGCTGCATGAACGTCCAATGTTCATCAATGACTTGCAGTGGGTCGCAGCCGAGTGCAGGTGCCAGGGAAAGTTGATGGCTCAGCTGAATAAAAAGTTTAATTGGTATATATAGTATAGAGTATATAGTGCTTCCTTCTACGGGACGCTCCGAAGCTCATGCAGACGTTCGCACAAACAAGAGTATGAGGTGAGTCGAGAAATGTGGACCAGTTGGATTTACAATCTTTTGCACTACCCCACCATCTGAAACTGTTTTGCCATTTGATTAACCTAAGACCATGATTGAGATTCAGAATGGGGCCGCCAAGCAACGGAACGTCCTCTCGACCGCCGGAAGCTGGTGCTCGAACGAGACAGACGATTCACACAGTGTTGGAAATTCCTCTACATTATCTGAGTGGCTACCATAGAGCGCATGGTAAACCCTGAGGTGACTTTCGCATGATAAAAGATAAATGGTCAATAGTATGTTGCGAAAAAAGTGAAAACGACGTGCAGCCGAATGATCGGTTAGGGATGAGAAAATGAGGGCACAAATAGCGGCAGGAAATGATGAATAACCGCAAATTGCAAATTTGCCGGTCACAGTGTTCCGGTCGGAGCAGTTTACACTTGGTTTATGTTATATCCAAAGTTGTCGTTTGCGGCTTCCGGACAAAAATGGAGGTGGATTGATTAGCTTCTGTTTTTCTGCTGTTGGTATGGGTCGTTTGGGTTACGTGATAAGGCCAATGCACCATTCATACGTGTTTAAACATGGCTAACGCAGTGGCTGAAATAATAGCTTCTGAGAGGGCATTCCAGGTGTGGCAGACACCCAGTGAGAAGAAGTTTCTTTGACACTCCAACCGACTGTATGGTTCTGCTAATTTGAGACAGTTCCATGGATGACCGTATTACTTTACTTGAACTTTCCTTGTTGTTATTGTTCGCAGTTTCTTAACCTCTCTAATACTTTTGAACTACTAATCACTTCAAAAAACCCATAGCGGGAACCAATGTACAAAAGAGGGAAAATTAACTATATTATGCGATCACGTTGTACAATTTGATCAGACCACTCCATTGATCTGTGCCTCGCACTGTCGAGGAATAAAACGTTTATTCATTTATTAATTTATTAATAAATGATAACGTCTCAGTTGGCTGTTATGACTCAGATTCAATAGATGATGACCCGCGTGATTAGTGTTTGTTAAAAGTTGGTACGCCATGATTAGGTCACCACGCAAACGCCGATAGTCCGCTTAAAATGCCAAACACTCTGAGCCGACTTTCGTATGATAAGTGGCGCAGCCCCTTGACATTTTTAGTCACCCGTGGTTACGGCATCTCCAAGGCAGTGAGATTTCGCTTTACCCATAGGTACTATGCTTGAATTGTATCTTCAAAATGAGGGCATATGTAAGCGGGGAGAATTTGGCGGAAAATAAACGATCCAAATTGCCCGCAAGCTTTTCGTAAAAGCCCCACGAGTTGGATCCCTTCCTTCGATGCTTGTTTGGACTGCTCCGAGCAGCCGAGATCTTCCTGAACAAGCACACCGAGATCTTTTTCGTGAGAACAGCGTTGCGGATCTTGGTCCCCAGCTTATATGTGTGAACTATTCGGTGTCGTAAACGGAGCACACAACATTTAGCCACATTGCATAAAAGATGATTTTGGACCGGCCGACACGTGCATTGAACTCCCCAACAAGGATAACAATGTTGCCAGTTTGTCTACCGAGCGGTCGCAAAAATGTGTCCTCCTGGGTTATTCGCCTCTAAATTTTTGGAGCTTTTCTCACAGAGACCTACGTACTATCATTCGATTTGGCTCCGCAAGCGCCTCCTATCACTGTTTATCTTTTGGATCTGTCATTCGCGGATCATCAGCAAACCGTGCTTTTGCAATTTCGAAGTCAATGGTAGTTGAATCTTATCGGAGAATTTATTTTTCCTCTCGTCGCACAAGAACTCTTGTGGTCTTAATTTAAAGATCTTTTTGAGAGTCACCTGAGCATCTTACAATCATTTCTTCTAGTCGATGTACAAAGCGATAGTTGTCAATGTGGTCCGCCTTTGGAGCAGCCACTGTCGTCATTAGGCAGTATTTTCCAAGTCATCTTTCTTTGCCTCAACCTTACGCTGCATCGTTGCCTATCCACTTACCGGCTGGATCAATAGCATGCACGTCACCTATCAACCCTAAGGAAAGTGTGACTCATCTGGAGGCGACACGTCTGACCTCTCTGACCTCAGCGCCGATTGCCACACAATGAAAAGTTAAGCGAAGTCATACATGGTGCGCCAGCATCTCTGTGCTTTTGCTACCCCTGTTGTAGTGTACACACCTAGTTGTTCCATTCTATCTTGTTATTGTGGAATCTTTACATCGTATCAGCACCATCTGAGGTCATTCCTAGTTAGCTGCCTCATAACCGTGAGCATAGATATCAGTAGAATTGTTCCATTCTAAGCTGGTGGTAAGTAGATAAGTGAGAGATATACAACCTAGACTGTGAACTCTCCTTTTCTATCTAATCCCTTTTGGATTTGGCGCAAGTCACAATAACAACGTGCACGCCTCAAATGGATATGGCCCGTTCGAAAGTCAATTGTGACCCATATGTAGAAACCGTTACGTCTGGTGCCGATTGCTTTAACTGTCAAAAAGCGTACCATTCAATGAACAATGAACAATGACTTATCACGGGTAAAAAAGCACGGGCTTGACAACTCCCGTAGGATGGTTGGAGTAAAAATTAAATTTGAAGGAGCATCGAATAAGTAAATCGTTATCTTAAGCGTCACCGAGTTAAATGCACTACTGCATAACGATAGTTCTAAGTGGGAATGGGATGTGCACACGCAAAAATAATGTAGTGAGCTGTTATAGTTTCAGTAAGTGCAGGAGAAATAAAAATGAAACGACAACGCTCAATCGTTTGTTTCTTCATTTAACAGATGTGATAGGTAATCCAGTTTAATCTACAATCCAGGCTACTTACATGGACAATACTGCAGGTATCCTCACCGCCAAGTTGCGAGAGGGCCGTTAAGCACATGGTTCCTTTTGCGTTATTTCGGTATTCAAATGGAACGAACTGTAAAAGTAATGCAAGGTGGAAAGCGTTTCATCAAGGCTCCTTTTGAATAGCGTTAATGTAGAGACAAGGATAACGTGAGTCCGAATGGCATTCCAGGCACGAGACACGTGGAGGAGAAACTGTTTTGTCGACAATCAAGTCGACTGTAGTGCGTAGCCGTTTGAGGTGATGGCCTCTCAGGTTGGTATCTTGGCTCAGCTGCA